>BSYR01000010.1:89704444-90363888 GCA_030270665.1 Hibiscus trionum | reverse complement strand
CCTTTAGAACTTGATGTTGTGCTGATATTGGGTTCATAGAGATCCATGGGTAATCCACATGTAATCAGAAATGGGTTGGAAAAAATTGAACATAATCCCACTCGAATCTGAGTCATTCCAAGGACTTTCATGGCTTTATGTTTTTGGTAAGAATAGTATTCCCTTAATGGTAATCATTTTCTCGCTGATTTGCAGCCATTTATCCATGTTAAAAGTCCTGATGAAATGAGGAAAGAGAAAACAAGGCCTCCAAAACGACTAAAGAAGTCTCGCTAAGCATATGGTAGCGGTAAGATTCGAGCCTAATCTTATGCAGATGTTGCATCTGTTGGTAATGCTTAAGGTGTTACAAAGGGAAAAGCCTATATCCCACATATGGTTAGGGCAAGTTAAGTTGGCATACCCGCATCTCTGTTTTCTACTGATTTATTTTTTAAATTTTTTAATATACATGCATATTTGCAGATGATGTGATGACATTGGGTTTCATTACGTTGCTGCACCCCAAATAAGAAACATCTCTATAGATGCCAAAAACAGCAGAGGTCAATCAAGATTTCTTGTTTCCGCCAATGTTCTGTATTTTATGTAACATAACATAACCAGGACACAATTACATTTCTGGTGTTAATACTTTGTATCATAGCCAATCTAACTAGCACTCTTAGCCATCCATGTGCTCGATCCGACTACCTTGTAACATTATTGATTTGTGCTTGTTTCTACTTTCTACTGCATTTGCTTGTATAGTTTTAGTTTAGACTTCGGTAGCTTGTGCCTATTTCGATTCTTGTGTTCCATGTATCCAACATTAAACACAGATAGTAACTTGGAAGAATGGATATCTGGGCAGTCTGAACTCCACCGCTTCTCTTCAGATATTCTCTTTTGACCAAACGCCGCCGGAAAAACCACCCAACAGTAGGGGTTGGAGGAAATGGGCGGGCCTCCAACGATAGCGGTGATGGAGTCTGGCGAGGCTATCGGTGGCGGCAATGGCGATAATTTAGTAATTTTTAGTTTATTTTCATTTATGGCAATTGGATGATTAATTTTTTTAACAGATTGACTTTAAAACAAACCAACATAAAATGTTAGGCGCCTATTTTAACAAACAAAAAAAATTACCTATTGTAAAAAAAAGGTAAAGTCTAAGCATGTATTTTATAGTTAACCTATAATTTACAAACCAATCATATCACCGTTGTCAATTCTTACCAATTGTCAATTCTTATCAATCTTATCCCGTTAAGATTGATCGACAATTACTTCGTTTATTGAAAAACCAAGCATTATTATATAAAAAATCTCGTATAAATAGTTATTTAAATAAACGACCCTCAATTAAAGTTATTTAAAAAAATAATCTTAAAATCGTCTACATAAGGTGAACTTGAATTCTAACTCACTTTGTGTATGTTAAAAAACACGAGAAATTAATTTTTTTTACCAACTTACTAAAAACAAAATTCACATTCTGTAAAAAGTGAGATTTGAACTCGCTTTTAGTAGAGAGCAATACGTGAACAATTTAGAGATTATTTTTCTAAATAATATTGGCTGAAGGACATTTACGTAAATAACTATTTAAAAAGGTTTTTTATATAATAATGCTGAAAATCAATTTTTATGACAGTTGTCAATTCATGGCATTAAAGTACTGAATAAATGACAGTAGCATGAAATGAAAAACCCACAGGGTAATTTTGATCTCTATTATTTTCCTCTAGTTTTGTTTCACATTATATTTCAAAATCTGCAACTATAACAACACTGTTTGATTGTACACTTGCCAATTTATACTTCTCCAAAACCCTAATCTAGGTTTCCAAAAAGAAATGTGTGGTTCCTTGGAGTTTTCTCATCTTTTTGTTATCATCACCTGCAAATATCACAAATGTGTAAGGCAAAAGTAAAAGATGAACAAAACATTCAAAGAAGCCCACTAATGTCTTACCTATGTCTTAACAATTGATGCCCATATCCTTTGCACTAGGCTATTCAAGCCACTGGGAGAATGTATCTTTCCTTTGACGAGTCTCTCCGCTGCCGGTCCCATTTCATGCACAAATTTTACAGACTCCGATAGTCGATTGAGTAGATTCATTAGTGAAATTACTTCATTCCTTTGCATCTGCAACTGAGGGTCAATAAAGTGAAGTTTAGTGAATGAAAAGTTCTACACCGGTGAAAAGAAAACATAAAATGTACCCGACAGAAAGCTAGATATCCCACAATACGAAATAAAAGCCAAAGTTTTCTTCATAATGGTAAAATTAAAAACTGATCTTTGTAGAGATCAACAAATTTTGCACAAGATGGAAACCATATCAACCTCAATGGTGAAACCCGGAAATAGCAATCACTCGTGTGAAAAATAAAGATGGAAACTCATATCGAAAATTTGTGTTCTCACAATGTATCAAAAATTTTACTAGCATTTATAGTCAATATATGATCCACAACAAGGGAATTTGGCATGATTGCACAATTAGCAACAGCCAACAGCCTATCAACTGCAATAGAAAATGAAGTTACTTTTGATGTTTCTATCTCTTCCCATGTTATGCATGACAATATAGTTAGGTCAGAACTCTTGGTGTTTCAATGACTTCAAAAGCGATTTTGATAAGGAAAAAACCGTAGCTACTATAGTTGGAAAGATTCTTTCACCATATTGTGGCGAAGTGCAAATGCTTAATCATATACTAGAATGAAAGTATAACTGAAATTTCAAAGCTACAAAATGGGAAGGGTACTTACTGTCTGAACCAAGTTCTCCTCGCCATTAACAGAGAATAGAATCTTCAGTGCAGTTCCAAGACCAGAAACCTGAAGCTTTCCCCAAAGTCGACATTTTTCACAGCCTACACAGTCCATCACCGCACTGCAAAACCAATGGAAATTGTAACATCATTGTCAAAATCAATGGCACAGATATCAGATGTCAATAATAAAAGAGTAAGATGAAAAAGTTCGTTGAATTTTCACTTTCTCAGCAGGTGAGGGATACGAGAGAGTTTGAAGTACAAGTACAATTTCAGATTTCATTCCTTCTTGAGAATATTATGGTTTGAACAAGTTCAGACATGCTTAATGTACCAACACAGATATGTTTCAAGTACATATGATTTATCATTTTATATGTTCGTTGATCAATAACATTAAGAAGAAATGAGAATTGCAGCCTTTTACATGCATCACCAAACAGGAAGTTAGAGAAACCTGATATTTTTGAATTGTGCTTGTATTTTCTGTTTCAGTTCTGGCCCTCTTTGTCCTTTCCACAATTTAGCTTCATCAAATGGAAGTGGGCATGCAGCTTGCAATTTTGGATTATACAGTAGCTGCTTCATTAGGGATTGCGTCGTAAGGTCATCAGTTGGATTGCCTGTATCATATTCAGCTTGTTCCAAGTACTCAGCTGCCTGAAATGCATAAAAGCAAACTCCAGTAAAATAAAACTCCAGGATAAACAAATACATACTTGGAAAATAAATAGAGATCTATCAAGTACTTGCTCAACGTGAATTTTTGTTTTTGCCTGTTTCATGCTAGGCTCCTCAAGTACCCACGTAAATTACTTATGTACTCATTCTACTCACCTTCGTCACAGCTCGGAGAACAAAGAGGAATGTGAAGTACAAGTTTTCAACACGATTTGGATATTGTAAAACTCGATCATACAGTATTTCGAGATTGTGGCCCCACTGATATAAGGAAGATAAAATAAACAATGTTAGACCTCTGTAACATTAAAGTTCATGACATAAATGAAAAAAAAAATACCAGTACAGAACGATACAGAAGAAAGAAATTATACCGAATTTGTGGCTTCATCTAGCAGATAATCGGAAGCTATATGGACCGAAATTGATGAGTGAAGACCAGAAATCAACTTGTACAGTATTTTTTCTTCTTGGCATAACTCTTCAGCCGGATCTGTATGTCAGAGTACAAATGAATAAAATAATTTTTTTAAAAGGTGGCTAATTTGACTGTTACTTCCATCTTCCATTAATGACAATTGGTATTAACTGTACTCGATAGACCAAGAAAAAAAAACACCTAACCATGGTAAGGCTGCTCATTAGACTGCTCCTTCCCATCTTCCATCAGGAAAATAGTTATTAAGTGTACTCAATAGAACAAAAAACACGCCAACCATGGTAACTAATAAGTTCTCCAGCCGGCAAAGAGTCAATTTAAGCTATATTGATTGAAGGTTCATCACCAGACATTCAAAACTTTAGTTATTATCACAAAATCAAATTGTTAAGAGGTAATAGACCAATGCCTCTACCCGTTCCAGAAATGTGCTTAGGCATCTTTCATTCACATACACAATTAAAAGAAGATCAGAACTTACATTTGGGACAGTTTTCTGAATAGACAGCATCCCATATCCTTCTAGCTGATGAACCACTGTAGCCAGTATAGCGCTCTGGGTTCAATTGAAGATTCACATAAGTCATCTCAGCTGCAAAGAACAATAACTTACAGGATCAATTGTTAGGTGTATTAATGTTGAAAACACCACAAATCTCACTGCAAATCTTATCATAACTAGCATTGCCAAGAGAGCAACACTGAATCTTAACATATAGCGAGCATCAATTTAATTATGGTTTTCAAAGACAAAAGCAGTGAGCTAGAGAGCATCCAATACATAAAAACGAGTCCATAAAACTGAAATTTCAAAAATGCCAATGACAAATTCTGACTCACAGTTATCAGTCTCATCATCGTATGTCCAGGGGTTATCTGTTTCTGTCCACCCTCTAAAAACTTTACTATCTAGTGTGCGGTCAACAGCCGACTGTGGCTTTCCTTCTTGACACTTAAGGTCATCCGATGGTAGGATACGATGATTGGGCTTGAATGAATCAGGGAATTCACTTTCTGGACATTCACAAACACTACAATCCCGCAAAAGGCACATGCCATCATCAGGCCAAAATGGGCAATCACACCATAATCTAACCTGCCCAAGGAAAAAAAAAACTAGTTTGAGGGACCTAATGTAGAGTACAAATTTGAAATCCGGCATATAAACTAAAATTGCCATACTAAGATAAATAAAATAAAAAATGAAAGGGTTTCAAGTAAGAACAATCTATTCTTATGCCATAAGTTTGTCCCATATAAGCATCATAATAATTACATTTCTCAACAACTAAAACTAGTGTGCTTTTTTTTTTCCATTCTATAAACATGTTTGACTTCCAAACTTGCAAAACTCTTAGAATCGCTTCCTTTTCATTCAACAAACACTGCAACCATAAAAATAGACATCGAAATTGAAGCTCTAACAGGATAAACAGAATATTCTAATTACTGAACAGATGGCCATTTACCATAAAATAGTCAATAGGTAACCATTTATACTGGAAATCTTTCCAATTCCCGCATCAACTTTGTGAAAATTCTCTTCAAAATAATAAAATAAAGCATCCACATAATATTTTCATCATACAATGGGAATCAGGCAAAAAAGCAAACCTTGAAGTACCGAAAAAATGGAGTTTTGACGAGTTCCTGAAGTAATGGATGTAATACTTCACCATTAAGATGGTCCACAGTCTCATAATTACAACAACAATCCTCTACAATCCCACTTTGCCTGTGTTTGTCCTGCAAAAATGCAAGAAAAAGAACCACTGTCATGCAAACAACCATCATCCAACCTAAACAAAGGAACTCAACAAAGGGCAACAGACAACACAATCCATTCAAGAAACCAAGAAATTCATTGGCGACAATCGAAGACAGGAAATTTATGAAGGAAAAAGGGTCCTTCAATTTCATTTTAAGCTTGGACTAGTTTCTTAGTATCCAAACAAAAATGAGACAGCCCGCATCTCTTTTCAGTACGTTGATCTAAACAGCAGCAAGAAATTTACAGACCAAATGATAAGTAAGACTAAGATCACACAAGAACGCAGAAATGCGTACTTAAATTTAACGCCAATTGAATAAAAACCTAAAAATAAATCACCATTCCAATCATGTCTCCTTTTTTCCCCAAACAAAACAGGAAGAGAGAAAGTTAAACCTGAGAACATTCACAAGTCCTTTTAGCGTCTCCAGAATTCAGAGGGATCTTTGGTGTAGTCCTTGAAGCCAAAGCAATAGCAAGAGCGATTGTAATGAAAGCTCCAATCACCCATCTCCACCTCATTTTCTTCCCTTTCGTGCTCTTCTTTACCTCTGATTCCCCCATTTACAACCTTTTCGACAAATTAGAAAAAGACCCAAATTACAGAAACCTTGTTTGATGTCCTGGAAATGAAAATAAAAGAGAGAAGATTCCGAACAAATAATATTTTTTGGCAATGTTATTTAAAGAGCAGATTCTGGGGTTAAAAAAGTAGAAAATCTTGGATTTAATGGGGGATCAAAAAGCATTCAAGAAATTGTGGGCGTTATGTCTCTTCTTCTTTGATGGTTTTATTTGTAGGTGCGTTCTTAAACCATGGGCAAATAACTCAGAAAACCAAAGGTGGGAATATTTGGTATTTATTAACGAAACTAATATATTATTATTATTCCACGAAAAAATAGTGTGGACGAACTTACCTTCGTTTATAAGGTATGCCATTTGGCTTTGACCACCCAAATGTGAAATGAAATCAATGCAGTGGACTGGATATGCTAGATTTTTTGGATTTGAACTAGCGGTCTCAATCATAGCCCTGTTTGGTATAGAGAGATTTGGTCAAAAATTAGAGGTTTGAGGCATAATTAGAGGTTTAACTAGTCCAATTCGTTAATATTGTTGTTTGATAAATAGCAGATTGAAAGAGCTGGTTAGGATGAAACCGCTAATTAGCCTAATTTTGAAAAAAGCTCATAATATGAGCTTTTTAAGATTAGAGGTTTAATATTAAAGTTGTAAAGACTCTTTTACCTTTACCAGTTATCAAAAATCTCAAAATAATCTAAATTAAATATTTTCTCACCCTATTTATAAGTTAATCCTATTTACTTTTTTCTTTTTATTATCACATATTTATATGTTTATTTAAATTTATTAATTAATTAAATTATATTAAAAATAATTATATAAATAATAAATTAATATATAAATCATTTGAATATGTATAGAAAAGTTATATTAAAAATAATTTTATAGATCTAATTAATAATAATTAGATACAAATATTGATAACTAATAAACTATTCAAACAAGTATTGAATATAAACATGTCATTATATGTCATTTTATTTGTTTAAATAATCTAACAACTATCGGCTATCACTTAATTTTACCAAACACTTTTATACAATCAGCTAATACAATCCGCTAGTCAAATCAGCTAATGCAATCAGCTAATAGCTAATGCAATCCGCTATCCGCTATCATCTATCATCTATCCGCTAATTGCCAAATAGGGCCAATATGAATTGTTCTTTTTGATAATTCGAGTTCGATCAATTTTAATTTAAAATAAAGGGTTAACTACACCGAATACTACTAAATTATAGTTTTTGAGTCGAAAATACCACCGAACTTTAAAATTTTTCAAAACTAGCACTGAACTTTAATATTTGAGTCGAAAATGACACTCCGCCGCTAATCGTTAACTTTCTCGTTAAGTCAAAACGACGTCGTTTTGCTGGAGGAAAAAAAATAGAACCATGTACTTGAGGTGGTTTGAACTCAAAACCTTTAAGAGGTAAAATTATGGTTAAGGCTTAACCAACATAACATTATATAGTATTTTATCACAAATATTATGGTCCTGTTTGGCAATTAGCGGATAGCTGATAGCTGATAGCGGATTACATTAGCTGATAGCTAATAGCTGATTGCATTAGCTGATTTGACTAGCGGATTGTATTAGCTGATTGTATAATAGTGTTTGGTAAAATTAACTGATAGCTGATAGATGTTTGATTATTTAAACAAGCAAAATGACATATAAGGACATGATTATATTTAATACTTGTTTAAATAATTTATCAGTTATTAATATTTTGTATCTAATAAATATTAATTAGATTTGTAAAAATTATTTTTTAATATAAATTTCCTAAACATGTTTGAAAGATTTATATATTAATTTATTATTTATATAATTATTAAATTTTTTATATGCACATATAAATATGTGATAATAAAAAAATAGAATTAACTTACAAATGTCACCATATAAATTAGTAGTAACAACAAATAAGTCCAATATTTAATATGTTATTATTTATATTAAAAAATATTATTATTTAATTTAGGTTATTTGGAAATTTTTGGTAATTGTTAAGGGTAAAAGAGTCATTACAACTCTAATATCAAACCTCTAATCTCAAAAAGCTCATATTAGGAGCTTTTTTAAAATTAGTTTTTTCACCCCAATTCGCTCTTTCAATCCGCTATTTACCAAACATCAATATTAGCGGATTTGACTAGTCAAACCTCTAATTATACCTCAAACCTCTAATTTTTGCCCAAACCGCTATTTACCAAACAAAGCCTATATATCTTAAACTACTTCATATTAATTCAAATTATTTTATAAAATAAATAATATTAACATACAAATATATTAATATATACTATTTGCACATATATATATATATAACAATATTATTTTTATATATTATTAATAATATAAATATATTATTTTTTAAAAACCCCAAAATATTTATAAAAAATATATTTATATTATTAAGGGTAAAATATTTAAATCATCACTCAACTTTACTCTTTGATCTATTTTAGTCACTGAACTTTCAAAACGCTTAATTTACTCACTCAACTTTACTTTTTGACCTATTTTGATCACTCTAAATTATTTTATTAATATTTTGAAGTGAGATGTCATATTTTATTATTATTAAATATAAAAATAATATAAAATAAAAATAAATTATATTTTATTTTATTTTATGTATTATTAAATACAAAAATAAAAGACAAACCCTAAACACCCAAAAGCTCTCTTATTTTTCATTATTACTTCGCACGCCTCCGCCACTTCCTCCTCCGCCGACGGTGCCATCATCCACCGTCTCGACTCACCTCTTTTTATTATTTCTACATTATCCATTAACTCACTTTATGATTTCATCTCTTCAATGGTGAAGCTGTCAAAATATGAAGCCCAATGAAGCTTTTGGAAAGCTTTTGGATGAAAGCTTCCTTCATCTTCTTCATCGTTTAATTAAATACGCTCTCAAATTTTCTATCAATTTCTCCTTTCTTGAATAAAAAAATAGAAAATATATCCATAAATCCTTCTCCACCGTCATTCATTTCGTCTCTCTAAAGTTCTTTCAAATTTCAATTCGATTCTCATTTTCTTTTAATTTTTTTGGGATTTGGGTGTTTTTTATAGTTCTCCAGAAAATTAGAACTTTGTTCCTTTTCTCTTTTGGTGAAGAAAGATGTTGATTTTGTTGATTCTGGAGATTTCAGTGAATTTGAGAAATGGGCTTTAAACTTTAAGAAAGAAGATAAATAGACGGTGGAAACCGACATGGTTGAACCAGAAGGAGCAGAGGCAGTGGGTGATAGCGTCGTGGAAAGTAATATTGGGAAATAAGAGAGATTTTGTGTGTTTAAGTTTGCTTTTTATTTTGTATTTAATAATAAATAAAATATAATTTGATTTTTATTTTATATTATTTTTATATCTAATAATAATAAAATATGTCATGTCACTTCAAAATATTAATAAAATAATTTAGAGTGATCAAAATAGGTCAAAAAGTAAAGTTGAGTGAGTAAATTAAGCGTTTTGAAAGTTCAGTGACCAAAATAGGTTCGAGAGTAAAGTTGAGTGATGACTTAGATATTTTATCCTATTATTAATAATATATAAAAATCCTAAATCCTAAATTATTAACCCACAAACTTCAACCCTCAAACTTAAATTCTAAACTTTAGAGTTTAAGATTTAAGGTTTAAGGATTTTTTATATATGCATTATATATTTTTTAAAATAATATATTTATATTATAAATAATATAAAAATAAAATATTTTATTTAAATTATATAAACTTATCTATTTAGTTCATCCAAATTATTTTATAAAAAATAATTCTATAAATAATATAAAATATATTGTTTTTTACATATATCAATATAATATATATTATTTTTTTAAAAAACAAAAGATATTCATAAAACAATATATTTATATTATAAATAATATATAAAAATTATAAATTTTAAACCTCAAATCATAAAGTTTAGGGTTTGAGGTTTTAGTTTTGTAGTTTAAGGTTTAGGATTTAGATTTTAGAATTTTTATATAATATTTACAATATAAATAAATTATTTATATAAAAACAATAAATTTTTATTTATATATATTATATATGATGAATATATTTTAGTATTATTTATAATATTATTTATTTCATAAAATAATTTGAATTAATCCGAAGTAGTTTAAGATATATAATATGTGTGGTAAAAAACTACATAATGTTATGTTGGTTTAATGGTTAAGGCTTAGTTTTTCCTTTTAAAGGTCTTGGGTTCAAACCACCCCAGTGTATAGTTTAATTTTTTTCCTCCAACAATACGACGTCGTTTTGACTTAACGAGGGAGTTGACGATGGAGTGGTATTTTCGACTCAGGGAATATAATTTAGTGGTATCCGGTGTAGTTAACCCTAAAATAAATAAGAAAAGGGTAAACTACACAGAATACCACTTAACTTTACCTTTTGACTCGAACATACCACTGAACTATAATTTAATACTATTATACCACTAAACTTAACTTTTAACTTCAATGTAAGCACTCCAACGTTACTCTCGTCACGGGGCGCTGACATGGACAATTAATCTCGTTACAGAGATGACGTGGATAATAAATAAATAAAGCTTTTTTCACGTATGATCCACCTCATATATATTTTATATTTTATATGTACTATAAAATCTCCTTTTGGCTGAAAATAAAATTATTTTTTCCTTCCCACTACTTTGAAGCCGTTCAAAACCATGGAGGCAGAATGGCACGGATCAAGTGAACAGAGCATTGGAATGGGAGAACCCATTTCATTTCCGGTGTGTGGATGTGGATATTCGACGAAGCTGACTACATCGTGGTCCAATGGCAACCCTGGAAGAAAATTTTTTGACTGCAAAAATTACGGGAGTTTCGTTCACAAAAATTTTCAATTTTTTTCTTGGTATGATCCTCCAATGAGCCCACGTGCAAGAATTATTCTCATGGATTACTGAATAAAATCAAGGCAAATGACATCCAACGAAGGAATGAGAGATTTGGTTGGAGTTTTCTTTTGATTGTTTGTGTTGTATTATTGTGGTACTTAATGCATTAAGGGGAATGTAGATGTTTACTAATTATGAAGGGAATGAAAATGTTAAGGGTTGCTTTGTAGATTTAAAGTGTAACACCCGTGTTTTGGGGTTGGGAGTTAGGCGTGTGTGTTTGGTTCGAGTCGTCAAAACCGATTTAATTTAATTAGACCTTAGCTTTGATTTAAATGAGATTTAAATTTTAAGTGATGGCATTTTTGTAAATAGGTTGAAATAAAGTAGACAACCTTTTTGATCAAAAAAGAAAAAAAAGGCTATCTTCTTCTCCCCATCTCTTTCCAACGTAAAAAGGAAAACCCAAAACCCTCCCAAGCCAAGTTACTATTTTATCCATTCTCTCCATCCATTCAAGAGCATTTTCGAAGGTAATTTCATATTTGAATTCTCATCATCATCCCAAGCATTCACATGGTTTTAGATTTCAAAACCATCATCTTTTCAAATTTCTAAGTTTCTCAAGTTTGATGAAAGTTTGGATTTTCAATGGGTTTTTCATTTGTTTTTGGTTTGTTGGGTTGGGTTTTGAGTTAATCTCACTTAGATACACCTAATATCTTAAATGGAAGGATTTTGGGAAAAATCCCGAAGTGAGACTTTGGGGCATTTTTCAAATGGTCAAAACTTGAATTTTTAGTGTGTTTTTGTGTTGGGTTGAAGGGCTGATGGTATAGGTTTATAAGGAGGGTGTTTTGGAAGCCTTTAGATTCCATTTGAGTGTTGGAAATTGTGGTTTTCAGCTGGGTATTTTGGGAGCACGAAAACGTGAGTTTTGTGGTTAGTTTGGGTTTGAAAATTGTGAAGTGTGGCTTGTGTTTGTGAGTTGGATTTGTGACTGAGTTTAGCATTGAATTGGTTGAGTAATACTTGTGTTTTGATTGGTTAGAAGCAAGAGGAAACATCGAAGAAGGATCGGGATCGAATCCGAAAATTGTGGAGGCTTGACTAGCTTTGCTTGGTTTGCTAAGGAAGGGTGGTGGGGGAACTTCAAACTTGTTTAAATTTGGTTCAAGTGTGTGCAGTGGGGTGTTAGAATGAGCTTGGTAGGTCATTCCAAGGTAGAAGTTAAATTGGTAGTTTAACTTCTTGTGTGTTTACAAGCTTAATATAATTATACCTATTCTATTCTTGTGAAGCATGAATTGTGTATGTATGAGTATACATTGATATGTGTGATGATGAATATGTGTTATAAATGATGGATGTGTGATGTGGTTTAAAAGTAATTGGCACTAGTTAACTTACCGGGTATAAATGATCGATCATTAAGATTAGTGTGCACACGGTTGAGTCAAATTCGCGCGTGGCCTTGGTGGCGTTAAGTCATCAAGGAGGAGTACAGTGATGTAATATTCCACCAGAAATTATTTATATTATACGTGATGATGAGTGGAATCCCATCCGTAGGGCATGTGATGATGAGTGGAATCCCATCCATGCAAGATCCGGTGATGAGTGTAATCCCACCGAGGTAATGTTGTTGTTGAGAGTAAATCCACATATCCGAGTAAACTAATAGTGGCCAATGTACTTGATCTTGTGGTTATATTGCATGGATAAGTGCTTTATATTGTTGAGCTTAATATGATGTAAGATGCCATATTTTTTACTCTTGTGATGCTAGCTAGTTTACTATGTCGATGCCATGCATATTGTATGTGTTGCTAAGGATTGAATGCTTGAACCCTGCATTGTCGTTATTTTTGGTTTTAGAGCATCCTCACTAAGCTTCTAGCTTACGCTTTCATTTTCGACAATGCAGATCATTAGCGTGGTGTTAGCAAGGAGCAAGGTAAGGGGACTTTCTAAGCTTGTTGTTGCTCAAGTATGGTTTAGTAAATAAAGTAGTAGTTAAGCAATGGGGCTACTATGTATTTGTATGAGCGTTGTATGACTCATATTTGTTGAATGTTGATTATGCTTTACTTTGGATTGTAAATCACGTTATGTCTTGTTGAATGCTTGTGTTGATAAGGCTATGCCTTGGATGTTTATGTTGCTTTTGGTTGAGCATGCAACCTTATATGTGATGACGTGTGCCTTTTGGACTTTTGAGCTTTTAAGCATGCCTTTATGTGTTATATCTACCTTCATGTGAATGTCTTGTTGTAAATGCTTCGTTGATCATCCATGTTGCTCACCATGCTAATTCTTGGTTGTGGAATGTTGCATGAATGTTTGTATGTGGCTAGGGAAGTCCTAAAATGCATTTAGAGTTGAGTCTTGTGTTGTTTTGCTGAAATTTGGAGACTTGCAGTGTAGGGCGTATCGATACGCCTGAGGACCGTATCGATACGGTCTTGCCTTCAGGACTCAGTTTTGGCTTGGAGTATCGATACGCGGGGGTGTATCGATACGCCCAAAACTCTCTGGAATTTTGAGATTTTGGCGTATCGGTACGGTGTTAGCGCGTATCGATACGATTTTGTCTCGTTGACCACGAGATGTTGACCGAGGAGGGTGTATCGATACGCCCAAGGGTAAAAATATAGTAAAAAATTAAATTTAAAGTCTAATGAACACAACATGACACAACATGTGAGCACGAGATTCCTGAAATTTACGAACCAATAAATAAATAAAAATATAGTAAAAAATTAAATTTAAAGTCTAATGAACACATACCAGTGAGATCCTATTTTCTTTCAAATCAACAACATGTTGGTTGGATGATCCACAAAACACTTGATACATATAATTTTCAGATTTTGAATAACATTTAGACAACTGTTAAATAAAAACCCTAAATTTTGAATACAAATAAAAATCTTAAATTTTGATTACAAAAACCTAAAATCAATATGTATACTTTTTTATCATAGGTTTTGAATACAAACAAAAATCTTAAATTAAAAAAAATATAAAACCTTAAATCCAAATATTAAATAACACCCATAGCAACAAGAAACAAATATGAGATTACAGATTTTGAATACTTACCGTATTTTGTGGTCGGACTTCCTTTAGTTCGTAACACACGCTTTTTCATTTTGATTTGTTTTCTAACAATCTACTAATTTTCAAATCCGAACACAATCTACCAAGTTAATCAGTCAGAAACAAACCCTAACAACCCATATTCTGTCGAACTTCAGTGTGATTTTTAAAGTTTAGAATGTCATTAACTTGTTTTTGAGGATATGAAGAGTCTTTTACCAATAAGACGTCGTTTAGTATTAATCTTCAATTAATTACGCGGAAAAAAGTTTTATTTATTTATTATCCACGTCACCTCTGTAACGGGATTAATTGTCCATGTCAGCGCCCCGTGACGGGAGTAACAGTGGAGTGCTTACATTGAAGCCAAAAGCTAAGTTTAGTGGTATAATAGTATCAAACTATAATTCAATGGTATGTTCGAGTCAAAAAGTAAAGTTAAGTGGTATTCGGTGTAGTTTACCCATAAGAAAATGATATGAATAATGTATGATATTTTTTTTAAAAATAATAATATTTAAAAGGAATTATACTTTAAGAGTTTAGGCTTAGGGGTTTAGAATTTAGGGTTATGATTTAGAGTTTAGAAGTTAGATTGTAGGTTGTTGCGTAATATATTAGGGATTTAGGTTTTTACATATGACCCCCTAAATTTTAACCTCCAACTCTAAATTCAAACCGTGATTCCTAAATTTTAAGCACGCAAACTTAAACCCCCTAAATTATGGTCCTTAAATTGGATCATTAACCCCCTAAAATTAGGGCGCTTATGGAAACAAAATATTTTACCGCAAGTGTATGATATAATTGACCATATTTAAATGTTATTTTAATTTAATATGAACTCAAAGATTTTATAGGTTGTACCTTTCGAAAGCTTCTTGAGTTGAGGAATGAAGTTGTTCTTTTCTTTTCTTTTTTTTGTCACTGTGACCGGTTCAACATTAATTGTTTCCTTTAGGATGATCCGGTCCTGTATTTGGTTCAGCATGGTAGAGTAGATTGGAAAAAGTTGTTATGATTTTAGCAACATGTGCCCCGAAGCATACCATCATTTCTTGGCTTGCTACGAAGGAAGGATCGACTTCATAGAATGGACATTATTTCTAACCTTCATTCTAAGCTTTGTACTGTTGGATCTGAATCACATGATTGAATATCCATTTACAATGGAGCTTTGGTCAAGCATTTTGTTCTTGTGTGGTGTTCATAGAAGAGTTAAGAGAACTTGATTGGGATGGTAAGCTTTTATGGGCTATTAGTTTTATGAAGTAAATCCCACATGCATTCTCAAATTTTCTTGGAATGTTACCATTTATTTGACTTAAAATAAACGAAATAGACGAGTTTATGCAGGTGGTATACATTCGGTTGAAATTATAAGAATTAACCTTATTGATAAATGTATATATAGATATACTTCTATAAATACTTCTCTCTATACAGCTTGAAGGAATTTTTAAATATTTTATTTAATACTTTTTTTTATTTTGTAGCATACTCTACTTTCTTAGAGAATAATACATACGCATATTATCAAAAACTATATTATTTCAATTTATTCCTCAATGCTTCCAAAGTGTCCCACTCACGAAACCTTCATGGAATAACAGTCCTTATCTTCCGATAAGGTAAAAAAATATTTCTTTAAATGATTTTTTTTAGAAAAATAGATCTTTGGTTCTGTTAGTTCAACACATTCAACACCATGGTAATTTTGTTTTTTTTTATGAACACAAAAATCTCTTTATATTTCATCGGTATCTTTGGTTGACGATTTTTTTTGAAATTATCGTTTAGTATTACAATCTCTTAATATCATAATAATATCTTTGATTCAGCAAATTATTTTTGACACATTTTATTTTACCCAAAAAAATTAATATTTTTATGCAACCAAATGGAGGCAGATTTTAATGTTGAGTTCACTACAACAAAACAGTTCTTTAGCGGCGTTTTTTTAACCCTTTAGCGGCGTTTTTAGCGCCGCTAAAAACTTTCTCGGCGCTTAAAAAAGCGCCGCAAGAAATGCCGCCTAAAGCAGCGCCGCAATAGTTAGCGGCGTTTTTCACCTTAAAACGCCGCACAAAGTCAGGATCTATAGTGACGTTTGTCTTTACAAACGCCGCGAATAAGTGTTCTATAGCGGCGTTTGTAAACATAAACGCCGCAAAAAGTTACATTTTATAGCGGCGTTTGTGTTTACAAACGCCGCGATAGCATGTTCTATAGAGGCGTTTTTAAATACAAACGCCGGTAAAGAGTGTTCTATAGCGGCGTTTTGTGTTTACAAACGCCGCGAGAACATGTTCTGTAGTGGCGTTTTTAAATACAAACGCCGGGAAAAGGTGTTCTATAGCGGCGTTTGTAAACGCAAACGCCGCGAATAACACCATGTTCCAAAAAAAAATTAAATAAAACATACATATTATATAATAATTTAAAATGCATTAATTAACTAAAAGAGTTTCAGAATGTGGTCCATAAATTTCTCTTTCAATTTCATTAAGAACATAGGTACATTAAAGTCCATCCTTAAACTAAAGAAATAAAAAAAAAGTTTCAGAATGACAACATGATCGCTTACAGGCACCCAGGTTCCCACTAGTATTTCAGCACCTGCAGCAGCAAGAGATTTTGCTATCGCCCAGCCATAACCATTGTCATCGGCAACACCAACAATAAACGCCCTCTTACCTGAAAAATAAAAACCTTGAGAACATGAATCGATGAGATCTGAAAATCAAAAACAATGGCTTGAAGCATGAAAGACTGTTTTCACCAACAATAAACTCCTATCACAATCAAGAACATGAATCGATGAGATCTGAAAATCAAAAAGTAAAAAAATGTCTGATCAGCAACTTTCATCAAAATTAGTAAAAAAAACCTTGAGAAAATCATAGTAATTTAAAACATTAATGATTGAATAAGAGAAACAGAAGAATACAAGAATTAAAGGCGAATTCATCGTAAAAACAAGTGTCATCCAAGGCTTTCAGCTTAGCATTATACAACATCGAAACAAATGAAAACAGATTCTGTAAACTTGACAGAGCTTTAAACATAAAAATCTAAGTCAAGGTTGAAAACATTGAATCATCTCCCTATCTTTGCTTAATAGTCTCTATTTATCAAGTAAAACCGAACACAATTAATTAATTGAACATCTGCAAACATACCTTGAGCTCTGCACCAGAAGCACCATTCATCTTCTCTGCTATCTTCTTTAGATCAATCCCCCGCATCAAATTCATTCTTCTAGAATGAATTTTTAAGATGTCCTGTCGAGACTGCATACAATTGAACACAGAACATAAGTACTATACCACTGCAAGCTTTCTAAACAGAGAAATCCAGGTACAACTAGAGGCAGCAGAACACTGCCATGATATGTGATTGATGTTATTCCGGACAGATTCTTCGGAATACCAATAAAAGATTGATCACACTAACAAAAAGAACCTGAACACTACCTCACTGAAAATTTTGCCTGTAAACAGTGTTTAAAATGACAAGAAACTCCTATCGGTTTGTATCAAGCATCAACGGCAACAACACAATAAGAGAAAGTCGCTAGACAATAAGTTTAGTAAACACCAATGCAAGCCATGATACAACCAAATCAATAATGCATAATCAAGAAACGAATCATCAGAAAGCAATAATTTCAGTTCAAATACAACCCATGCATAACTTATTTTCATTGAACATATGCAAGAACAAGGTATCAATGAAGAAATCACCCTTCTATGGCCCTAACCTAAAAAAAAGGAACAGCACTAAAATGCTTGCAGGAACATAACAATGAACACTAAATGGAATGGTACGTACGTCCTCATTGGGATTTGGAAAATCAATCTTCCTGTCAATTCGTCCTGGCCTGAGAAGAGCTTGATCCAAGATATCTATACGATTAGTGGCCATCAAAACCTGTTCATCAGAGTGAGTTCGGAAGTAATAAGAACATGTCAGTAAGCAAGCTACAAGATGGTCTCCCTAATTCATTACATTAGTATTTCAATGAAGTAATTAATACTTTACCTTGATCTTGTTAGATGCTTCAAATCCGTCAAGCTGGTTGAGAAGCTCTAACATGGTACGCTGCACCTCACTATCACCATTGCCACTTCCAGATTCCATTCGAGCAGATCCAATACTGTCTATCTCATCCATAAATATGATTGATGGAGCATGCTCTCTGGGAGAGAGTGATAATGAATCACGTAAACAAATACAAAAGCAAAACTATGAGTCTATGATAGCATGATAGATAATCAGACAGAAGCAACTCTACTTAGTGTTTCATGCTACAAAAAAACTGGTTATTTGCTAATGACTAATTCCAGATAATGAGTTCTGCTTCGCTAGAATCTATAACATGTTTTGCATATGCATTTCAAAGCAAACCCAATTTTAACAGCTGAGAATTAAATGGAGAAACCTTTGATGGAGACTTACCCAGAATCCAAATGATCCCAAACTAGCAAACAGGGAGCGCTTTATTTTCTAAGGGAATTCGGAGAACAGTTGATTTTCCGGGAATTATAACAAAAGAAAAATAGCTTTGACTTGAAGGACTATGAACTTTGCGTGTCGGTGCGAAAATGAGATCGGATCTGGAAATGGAGAAACACCGCACAAAAAGTAAACAAATAGAAACACCGCACTGCAATATATGTTTCAGTTATACTCTAGTCGGAGACGAAACCAAAAAGAGGCAAAAATCGACGTGAACCTATTCATTGGGGGGAGATCCGGCAGCAGTACTAACACCCAAAGACAAGGGCATAGTCAACCCTCCTCCACCTGCCGCAGCGACGCCTCTTCCAGGTAACATCATCTGCTGTTGCATCATCATTTTCATGGCTGCAGTAGCAGGAGAAGACCCTCCTCCTCCCCCGCCACCACCACCGCTGCCGTTGATTTGATGTTGACTAAGCTTGGATGCCAGAATCTCATCGTAGTGGAAGCCGGCATTACCGAGTTCCCCTATAGACTGTTGCAGATCATCGACAGAGTCGCCTATCACCTTGACAACAGCAACTTTACCCTACAAAATAAGATTAGATGTCGAAGAAAAATTATTATCACAGAACACACCCATGTAAAATATGAAAAACAGAATCTCCACGACTCATATGCGTGAGACGGCGAGGCGAACGACGCCTCTTTGAGGTGCGATGGTGAGGCCAGCGCTTGGTCGACGAGGATGAGTAGCACGGCAAGGAGGGAGCAGTAGAGGCTAGGGATTATTTAATTTGCACGATAGAATTGGGGGAAATGTGCGCGGAGTTTTAAGTTTTTTCCTATTGCAGCGTTTTTGTTAACAAACGCAGCTAGAAAGAACTTTTCGCGGCGTTTTGCCCAAAACCGCCACTAAAACAAAACCAATTGCAGCGTTTATACTACCAAACGCCGCTACTTCCTTTACTACAGCGGCGTTTTATTTGAAAACGCCGGTAAATGTTCTATTTTGTGGCGTTTGACACCAAAACGCCGGCATTAGTTAAATATTAGCGGCGTTTATTAATAAAACGCCACGAAAAGCGCCGCTGTAGAATGAATCTGGTGTAGTGGTTTCTCTCTTTTTAGATTGATTGGATAGATGGTGGAGGGGAAACGAGCCAACCGGCATCGTTTTCGCCCAACGATGGTAGCTGAAATAAAAATTCGAGATTACACGAAGAAAAAAAATGAAAAATAAATGTTTTTAGTGGTGGTTGATCGGCGAAATGTGCCGACGACGGTGTTACTCTGACAGTGGCAAAAACAACGACAATGGGTTTGAGAAAAGACGAACAATATTTGTTCTAAATAATTCTTCCATCCATTTTAATTATTTTTTCTTGTGAATTTATATAGTTGATAAGAGATGGTGATGATAATATATTTAAAGATTAAATTGATAGAACATGTAAAAGGTTAAATTAGTTACTTAGTGAAATAATTTTTCTGCTCTTGGTGGCACGCTTTTCTCTCTGCTCTTGGTGGCACGCTTCTTTCTTCATATCTTTTTTCTTTTTCATTTCCTTCGTGTTTATTCACGTTTTTCCAACACTCATGGCTGAGGTAGAAACAGATCTGGCAAACCTTTCTCTTGCTGATGGAGAAGATGAAGTTCTTCAATTGGAGCCGGAGGCGTCTGTGACTGAACCATTCATTGATTTCTGTTTTGTGGGAACGTTTCTTACTTCCAGTATAATCCACTTTATGTCTATGCGCGCAACTCTTGCAAATGTCTGGAGGCCCCATGAGGGGATTGCAATCTCGGATCTAGGGGAGGGACGATTCTTATTTCGTCTTTTTCATCCTTTGGATGCTGATAGGGTAGAAAATGGTGGACCCTGGAATTTCAATTCGCATTTGCTCGTGTTACATCGTTTACAGAGAGGGGAGGATCCGACCCTGGTGCCTTTGATTTTCTGGATTTTTGGGTTCTGGTTCATGACGTTCCACATGGTTTTATATCGGAGAGAATTGCAAGATCTCTGGGCAACTTCATAGGTTCATTCATAGAATATGATGCGGCTGCGATTTCCCTTGGTTATAAGAGGATAATGCGAATTAGAACCAAACTGGATATTCGTCTGCCATTAAAAAGGAAGAAAAAAATCTTGCTGCCAAACGGAACTGAACACTATGTCCGTTTTGAGTACGAAAAGTTGGGTTTGTTCTGTTTCCTTTGCGGCAAATTGGGGCATGAAGAGAATTTCTGCTCCATACGGTTTTCTCATAATGCCTCCACTCTGGTTCGTAACTGGGATGCTTCTCTAAGAGCTCCTCCACAGAGGGCGGCGTCCACCACGAGCCGATGGTTGAGGGAAGCAGAATCAGTGGAATCTCATTTATTTTTGAGATCTGGTGCCGGTAATTCAGAAGGCGTGATTTGTGGATCCATGCAGCATGCACAGAATCAGGCCATTAGCCAAAATTTGGGTAAGACAAAATCTTTCCATACTGGGAAAGATTCCTGGCCCAGCTGGAATTCTTCCAATCAAGGGAATCAGATGGGGCCCAGCGGATCCAGTTTTCAATCGGGTTCTGATACTCTTATGTCCTGTGTGGATGAGGACAGCCTTATTGAACATGCTGAAGGGCTTAAACGACAGCGTCCCCTAGCCCATTCTTCGGGAGTTACTTCGACGGAGGTTTCGACCAGAGAACATGATGTTTTATCGGCCGACCTGCAGAATCAGGTCCGCCGGTCGCTATGAAGATCATCAGCTGGAATGTTCGGGGTTTAGGGAAATCCCGGACCGTAGGTCGTCTCAAACAGAGGTTGCGAGACGAAAATCCTGTTATTATTTTTCTCATAGAAACAAAGCTTAGTAGTGATAAGATGGCTCGTTTCCGTTCCCGTTTGGGTTTTCAGAATGGAATAGATGTAGCTGCGATTGGTCGGAGTGGAGGTTTGTCTATAGGATGGAAGCATTCATGTTTAGTGCATCTCCAATCTTTTTCTGCCATGCACATAGACGTGATCATAGAGGATGATTCGGAGGGCAGAAAATGGAGGCTGACAGGCTTCTATGGAGCCCCGGAGGAGCAATACAGAGCTGACTCCTGGAATTTATTACGTTCGCTTAACCAGAATAATACTCTACCCTGGTTAGTAGTTGGAGATTTCAATGAAATTCTGCTGGCCTCGGAGAAACAGGGAGGATTAGTGAGAAGCGCAAGGCAGATGGATGCATTTCGAACTGTTTTAGAAGAATGTGCTCTTGATGATTTGGGCTATAGTGGTCCTTGGTTTACCTGGGAGAAAGGAAGAACCCATGCAAACAATATTCGTGAGAGGTTGGATAGAGGTGTTGTTAACACCGAGTGGTGGGATTTATTTCCAGATTTCCAGCTAAAACACCTCTCTCACACGTTTTCGGATCACTGCCCCCTCTTAATTAACACGAGGGGTGCTCAGTCCTCGATCAAAAAGACCTGGCATTTTTAGTTTGAGGCCTCTTGGGTATTAGAGGAATCCTGTGAAGAGGAGGTGAAGCGGTTGTGGTCGAACTCTAGAGGTGAATTCCTAGATCGACTGCATTATACCTGCAGCGGTCTTGATGCTTGGTTCAAGAAACTTCGAAGTGAAAAAAGATTAACGAAAAAAGATTTAACTGAGAAGTTAGAAAGATTGAACAACCTTATTCCTACAGACGATGTCTTGGGTGACATTTTGGACACAAAGATGGCGTTGAACTTTGAGCTGGATAGAGAGGAGCTTTACTGGGAACAACGTGCGCGGTCCAATTGGTTACAACACGGGGACAGGAATTCTGCGTTTTTCCACAGATTTGCCTCGCAGAGGAAAAGAAAAAACAACATTAAAGGCCTACAGAACAGTGAAGGAGAAGCAGTTTCAAGTGAAGAGGAGATGCACTCAATAGCTCGTGAGTACTTTACATCCTTATTCTCTTCAAATAATAGCACTCAGTTTGATCATGTTATCGAGAAGGTTACTGGTCGTATCACTGAAAGCATGAACCAAATGCTGTTATCGGAATGGACGGAGGAGGAGATTTCTTTGGTTGTTAAATCAATGAATCCGTTAAAAGCAGCAGGGGAGGATGGTTTGGGTGCTTTGTTTTATCAACGGTTCTGGCATATCCTCGGAGAAGATGTTGCCCACTTTTGCATAGCTATCCTCAGAGGTGATCTTACTATGTCCGAAATTAATCATACTCGAATTGTTCTAATTCCAAAGACCACTAACGCTACTTCAATGGATAAGTTCAGACCAATAAGTCTTTGTAACGTCATGTTCAAAATTGTTTCGAAGTGTGTGGCAAATAGGCTTCAGGGTTTCCTTTCCCCTTGTATCGACGAGGCACAGAGTGCTTTCGTTCCGGGACGCTTGATCTCGGACAATACTCTAGTGGCCTATGAACTGATCCATTTCATGAGGAGAAAAAGGTGTGCTAAAAAGGCTATATTGCTTTGAAACTTGACATGAGCAAGGCTTACGACCGCGTGGAATGGGGCTTTCTAGAAGCTATTATGTTAAAGATGGGTTTTGCTTCGGAATGGGTGTCTTTGGTTCTAAGATGTATAACGACGGTTTCTTATTCTGTCGTGATCAACGGTTCGGTTGGGGAGAGTTTCACACCCTCGAGGGGCCTAAGGCAGGGTGACCCCTTAAGCCTGTTCCTTTTTGTTATCTGCAGTGAGGGCTTTTCTTCTCTTTTAAGACAAGTGTAGAACTAATGTTTTGATATAATAATTGAAAAATGTTTTGCACTGATTTAAAAAGTATTTAAAACATTTACAAAGTCCAAACAACTTGAAATTGTGTTTAGGAAGTTTTCAAAAGGGTTTTTAATGTGTTTCAAAGGCCAATTTATACAAACCAGTCCAGGTGTTTCGAAACACCTTAGGGCGTTTCGAAACAGGGGATTCCAGTAGCATATTCGTTTCGAAACGTGTTTCGAAACGGGCTTTCCCTGGACTTGATTTTTGCCCAGCGTTTCGAAACGGGCTAGGCCGTTTCGATACGCCCACGTGGCAATGACCACAACGGTCATAAACCCCAACGACTATCTTCCCAACTAACTTTTAAATGTAGGCGTTTCGATACGGGCTTATAGCGTTTCGATACGCGTTCCGAAACGGCAAGGGGGTGTTCCGAAACGGGTACCCTGACAGACTGCAACGGCTCTTTCTACATTGAGCGTGTTTCGAAACGGCCTCGAGCGTTTCGAAACGGGGAGCAGCAGAACTGCATTTATGGTGGGAATAAAGTCCTCAACGGCTCCAATTTGATCCCAACGGCTAGTAACGGCTACAAACTCATTTGGGAGTATAAAAGGGACCTCCAAGCATCAAGAGAAGGCTAATGCTCAGATTGTCAAACATCAAATGATCAAGAAATTGTCTTAGCACTTAAATTGTCAATTCTTGTATAGACAAACACTAGTGAGCCAAAATTGTCAAATTTGCTCAAGTGTTTTAGGTTTGGGTGAGTGCTTATTTGTGCAAACAAACTCCTATTAGAGGACTACAAGTTTGCTTTGTTTATCTCTTGTAAAAAGGGTTTCAATCAAGACTTTGGGTAGAAAGCTTGATTGGTTGTAAGGGTTGCCTCCTTGTCCTAGAAAAGGGGACGAATCAATTAGTGGATTGATTGTGAAATCCTTAGTGGGGAGCTAAGGTAGTGGATGTAGGTGCTTGTTAGAAGGCCGAACCACTCTAAAATCATTGTGTCTTTATTCTTTCTAGCTTCCTAAACCATTCCACCCAAATATCCACCTCTCCACCACTTGGTGAGCATAATTGGTTGAACGAATCGAGCACCACACATCTCAACAATTGGTATCAGAGCTTGGCTCAATCGAAGAGGATTCACATCCTATTGAGAAGATCCGGCAAGCTCGATCACTATTTCATCAACCGGCTCAAATGGCACAATCAATCGACAAACCGCCTTTCTTTGACGGAGACCACTATGCCCATTGGAAGACAAAGATGAAATTCTTCTTGAAGTCAAGAGATTACAAGCTATGGGACATAGTTGAAGATGGTCCGTTCGTGCCTCAAAGAAGTAAAGCGGAGTGGAGTGCCGACGATCGCAAGAAGATGGAGCTCAATTGCAAGGCCTTGCACATCTTGTTTTGTGCTTTTGGCCCATCCATCTATGAGAAGATGTCTTCTTGTGAGAGTGCCAAGGAGGTATGGGACAAGCTTGAAGTCACATACGATGGGACAAATGAAGTCAAGGAGACCAAGATTGGGCTCCTAACCTTGGAGTATGAGAACTTCAAAATGGATCCGGAAGAGAACATCGAGAAGATGTTTGATAGGTTCTCCACCATCACCAACGGTCTTAAAGGTTTTGGAGAAGCCATCCCGGAAGAAAAGCTTGTTCGAAAGCTCATCTACTCACTTCCCGAGTCTTGGGACTCAAAGAGGACCGCCATCATCGAAGCCAAAAATTTGAAGACTTTGAAGCTTGATGAACTCATGGGGTCTCTCCTTACTCATCAAATCATGAAGAAAAATAAAGAGGATGAGAAAAAGAGGGAAGAAATTAGAGCTATGGGAGAGAAGAAACTCAAAGGGCTTGGCATCAATGCAAGTGCCATGGCTCTCAAATCCTCCACTTGCCATCGTTTCTACTCAAATGAAGAGGAGGATGAAGAAGAAGAGATAGTTCATCTCTTCAAGAAGTGTGCCCCGTTCATGAAGAAAGCCTTGAGAGAGCTTGAACGAGA
The DNA here is from genome assembly GCA_030270665.1 of Hibiscus trionum. Taxonomy (NCBI): domain Eukaryota; kingdom Viridiplantae; phylum Streptophyta; class Magnoliopsida; order Malvales; family Malvaceae; genus Hibiscus; species Hibiscus trionum. The sequence goes on along the minus strand of BSYR01000010.1, from coordinate 90,338,447 downwards.
ACCTAAGAGAAAAAAGAGGGCAAGCACTTCAAGCCATAAGAAGAAGGCACATTTGGCTACTTGGAGTGATGAAGACTCCACCGACGATGAACAAGCCAACCTTTGCCTTATGGCCGTCGAAGAAGATTCAAGGGTAACTTCTAATTCATCTACTTCATGTTCTTATTCCTTTGATGAATTACAAGATGCCTATGACGATTTGATTTTAGATTTTAAAAGCCACATTTTGAAAAACAAAAAATTGGTTTCAAAGTTAAAAATTCAAAATGATTTGCTTTCTAAAACCAAACTTGAACTTGAAGCAAAACTTGAAGAGTTTGAATTAAAATGTTTTGATTTACAAAAATTGCTTCAAAATGTTCAAGAAGAAAAAGATTTGATTTCCAAAGAGCTTGAAAAGAAAAACAATTTTGGAAAATCAAATTTTTATGTTAGACAATCTAGTGCCCCTAGATTTAAAAATGGTAAATGTTTTAGAAGTGTTTGGGTCCCAAAAGGACTAACCACTTCAATTAAAAAGGATGACATTGAAAAATGGATTCCTAAGGGGTCAAAAATTTGTGCTACTAACGTTCATGGATCCAAAGCAATTTGGATACCAAAAATTACTTGATTGTCTATTGCTAGGTGTGATGGAGATGTTCAACAAGTCAAACATTGAGGGGGAGCTCCATGCACACAAGGAAGAACACTTGAAGAAGAAAGGCTTCACATCCTACCTTGAGTTCAAGTGTTGGTAAAATTTCTAGTTGTTTTGTGCTTTCATTTGTTTATTTCTTAGTTTAAATTCAACTAGATGATCATTTATGATGGACTAACATTTCAATGATGCCTTGAGTAAGGGGGAGCCATTTTTAAACCAAATTCTTATTTTTGTCAAAGTTTTTACCTCCATTGTTATTTTGAACTTAATGTTTTAAATTCTTTTTGATATAACAAAAAGGGGGAGAAATGGTTTGAAAAATTGAATTTTCAAATGAATAAGGGGGAGCTTTATTTGAATTAAAATTTTTCAACTCTTATTCACATTTTTAAAGTTAAAGGGGGAGAATCCCAAACAATTTTTCAAGTGAGTTTTATTATATCAAAAAGGGGGAGATTGTAGAACTAATGTTTTGATATAATAATTGAAAAATGTTTTGGAATGATTTAAAAAGTATTTAAAACATTTACAAAGTCCAAACAACTTGAAATTGTGTTTAGGAAGTTTTCAAAAGGGTTTTTAATGTGTTTCAAAGGCCAATTTATACAAACCAGTCCAGGTGTTTCGAAACACCTTAGGGCGTTTCGAAACAGGGGATTCCAGTAGCATATTCGTTTCGAAACGTGTTTCGAAACGGGCTTTCCCTGGACTTGATTTTTGCCCAGCGTTTCGAAACGGGCTAGGCCGTTTCGATACGCCCACGTGGCAATGACCACAACGGTCATAAACCCCAACGGCTATCTTCCCAACTAACTTTTAAATGTAGGCGTTTCGATACGGGCTTATAGCGTTTCGATACGCGTTCCGAAACGGCAAGGGGGTGTTCCGAAACGGGTACCCTGACAGACTGCAACGGCTCTTTCTACATTGAGCGTGTTTCGAAACGGCCTCGAGCGTTTCGAAACGGGGAGCAGTAGAACTGCATTTATGGTGGGAATAAAGTCCTCAACGGCTCCAATTTGATCCCAACGGCTAGTAACGGCTACAAACTCATTTGGGAGTATAAAAGGGACCTCCAAGCATCAAGAGAAGGCTAATGCTCAGATTGTCAAACATCAAATGATCAAGAAATTGTCTTAGCACTTAAATTGTCAATTCTTGTATAGACAAACACTAGTGAGCCAAAATTGTCAAATTTGCTCAAGTGTTTTAGGTTTGGGTGAGTGCTTATTTGTGCAAACAAACTCCTATTAGAGGACTACAAGTTTGCTTTGTTTATCTCTTGTAAAAAGGGTTTCAATCAAGACTTTGGGTAGAAAGCTTGATTGGTTGTAAGGGTTGCCTCCTTGTCCTAGAAAAGGGGACGAATCAATTAGTGGATTGATTGTGAAATCCTTAGTGGGGAGCTAAGGTAGTGGATGTAGGTGCTTGTTAGAAGGCCGAACCACTCTAAAATCATTGTGTCTTTATTCTTTCTAGCTTCCTAAACCCTTCCACCCAAATATCCACCTCTCCACCACTTGGTGAGCATAATTGGTTGAACGAATCGAGCACCACACATCTTAACAATTGGTATCAGAGCTTGGCTCAATCGAAGAGGATTCACATCCTATTGAGAAGATCCGGCAAGCTCGATCACTATTTCATCAACCGGCTCAAATGGCACAATCAATCGACAAACCGCCTTTCTTTGACGGAGACCACTATGCCCATTGGAAGACAAAGATGAAATTCTTCTTGAAGTCAAGAGATTACAAGCTATGGGACATAGTTGAAGATGGTCCGTTCGTGCCTCAAAGAAGTAAAGCGGAGTGGAGTGCCGACGATCGCAAGAAGATGGAGCTCAATTGCAAGGCCTTGCACATCTTGTTTTGTGCTTTTGGCCCATCCATCTATGAGAAGATGTCTTCTTGTGAGAGTGCCAAGGAGGTATGGGACAAGCTTGAAGTCACATACGAGGGGACAAATGAAGTCAAGGAGACCAAGATTGGGCTCCTAACCTTGGAGTATGAGAACTTCAAAATGGATCCGGAAGAGAACATCGAGAAGATGTTTGATAGGTTCTCCACCATCACCAACGGTCTTAAAGGTTTTGGAGAAGCCATCCCGGAAGAAAAGCTTGTTCGAAAGCTCATCTACTCACTTCCCGAGTCTTGGGACTCAAAGAGGACCGCCATCATCGAAGCCAAAAATTTGAAGACTTTGAAGCTTGATGAACTCATGGGGTCTCTCCTTACTCATCAAATCATGAAGAAAAATAAAGAGGATGAGAAAAAGAGGGAAGAAATTAGAGCTATGGGAGAGAAGAAACTCAAAGGGCTTGGCATCAATGCAAGTGCCATGACTCTCAAATCCTCCACTTGCCATCGTTTCTACTCAAATGAAGAGGAGGATGAAGAAGAAGAGATAGTTCATCTCTTCAAGAAGTGTGCCCCGTTCATGAAGAAAGCCTTGAGAGAGCTTGAACGAGAACCTAAGAGAAAAAAGAGGGCAAGCACTTCAAGCCATAAGAAGAAGGCACATTTGGCTACTTGGAGTGATGAAGACTCCACCGACGATGAACAAGCCAACCTTTGCCTTATGGCCGTCGAAGAAGATTCAAGGGTAACTTCTAATTCATCTACTTCATGTTCTTATTCCTTTGATGAATTACAAGATGCCTATGACGATTTGATTTTAGATTTTAAAAGCCACATTTTGAAAAACAAAAAATTGGTTTCAAAGTTAAAAATTCAAAATGATTTGCTTTCTAAAACCAAACTTGAACTTGAAGCAAAACTTGAAGAGTTTGAATTAAAATGTTTTGATTTACAAAAATTGCTTCAAAATGTTCAAGAAGAAAAAGATTTGATTTCCAAAGAGCTTGAAAAGAAAAACAATTTTGGAAAATCAAATTTTTATGTTAGACAATCTAGTGCCCCTAGATTTAAAAATGGTAAATGTTTTAGAAGTGTTTGGGTCCCAAAAGGACTAACCACTTCAATTAAAAAGGATGACATTGAAAAATGGATTCCTAAGGGGTCAAAAATTTGTGCTACTAACGTTCATGGATCCAAAGCAATTTGGATACCAAAAATTACTTGATTGTCTATTGCTAGGTGTGATGGAGATGTTCAACAAGTCAAACATTGAGGGGGAGCTCCATGCACACAAGGAAGAACACTTGAAGAAGAAAGGCTTCACATCCTACCTTGAGTTCAAGTGTTGGTAAAATTTCTAGTTGTTTTGTGCTTTCATTTGTTTATTTCTTAGTTTAAATTCAACTAGATGATCATTTATGATGGACTAACATTTCAATGATGCCTTGAGTAAGGGGGAGCCATTTTTAAACCAAATTCTTATTTTTGTCAAAGTTTTTACCTCCATTGTTATTTTGAACTTAATGTTTTAAATTCTTTTTGATATAACAAAAAGGGGGAGAAATGGTTTGAAAAATTGAATTTTTAAATGAATAAGGGGGAGCTTTATTTGAATTAAAATTTTTCAACTCTTATTCACATTTTTAAAGTTAAAGGGGGAGAATCCCAAACAATTTTTCAAGTGAGTTTTATTATATCAAAAAGGGGGAGATTGTAGAACTAATGTTTTGATATAATAATTGAAAAATGTTTTGGACTGATTTAAAAAGTATTTAAAACATTTACAAAGTCCAAACAACTTGAAATTTTGTTTAGGAAGTTTTCAAAAGGGTTTTTAATGTGTTTCAAAGGCCAATTTATACAAACCAGTCCAGGTGTTTCGAAACACCTTAGGGCGTTTCGAAACAGGGGATTCCAGTAGCATATTCGTTTCGAAACGTGTTTCGAAACGGGCTTTCCCTGGACTTGATTTTTGCCCAGCGTTTCGAAACGGGCTAGGCCGTTTCGATACGCCCACGTGGCAATGACCACAACGGTCATAAACCCCAACGGCTATCTTCCCAACTAACTTTTAAATGTAGGCGTTTCGATACGGGCTTATAGCGTTTCGATACGCGTTCCGAAACGGCAAGGGGGTGTTCCGAAATGGGTACCCTGACAGACTGCAACGGCTCTTTCTACATTGAGCGTGTTTCGAAACGGCCTCGAGCGTTTCGAAACGGGGAGCAGCAGAACTGCATTTATGGTGGGAATAAAGTCCTCAACGGCTCCAATTTCATCCCAACGGCTAGTAACGGCTACAAACTCATTTGGGAGTATAAAAGGGACCTCCAAGCATCAAGAGAAGGCTAATGCTCAGATTGTCAAACATCAAATGATCAAGAAATTGTCTTAGCACTTAAATTGTCAATTCTTGTATAGACAAACACTAGTGAGCCAAAATTGTCAAATTTGCTCAAGTGTTTTAGGTTTGGGTGAGTGCTTATTTGTGCAAACAAACTCCTATTAGAGGACTACAAGTTTGCTTTGTTTATCTCTTGTAAAAAGGGTTTCAATCAAGACTTTGGGTAGAAAGCTTGATTGGTTGTAAGGGTTGCCTCCTTGTCCTAGAAAAGGGGACGAATCAATTAGTGGATTGATTGTGAAATCCTTAGTGGGGAGCTAAGGTAGTGGATGTAGGTGCTTGTTAGAAGGCCGAACCACTCTAAAATCATTGTGTCTTTATTCTTTCTAGCTTCCTAAACCCTTCCACCCAAATATCCACCTCTCCACCACTTGGTGAGCATAATCGGTTGAACGAATCGAGCACCACACATCTCAACAACAAGCTTCAACAGTAGACAATACTATTAGCATCCGTATTACTAGAGGAGCTCCTTTGATATCTCATCTGTTTTTCGCGGATGACAGCCTCATATTCTGCGAAGCATCTACTCGGGGTGCTAGCCAAATCAATGGTATTCTCCAGGATTATGCAAGGAGCTCGGGGCAAGTTATAAATATGGAGAAGTCGGGGTTTTTTTCAGCTCGAATGTGCTAGAAGACACGACAGATGATGTTCGACGTATTTTGGGTGTGAGGCACAGCATAAACCCAGAGAAATATCTGGGATTACCTCTGATAGTTGGTAGAAATAAAAGAAAGGCTTTTATGTCTCTCCGGGACCGGTTTATAAATTGCCTTTCAACAAGATGTGTTAGAGTTTTATCTCAGGGGGGGAAAGAAGTTTTTATAAAGTCCATATTGCAGGCTATTCCGATGTACTCCATGAGCTGTTTCTTGCTTCCGATTTCTTTTTGTCACGAACTGGAGCAAATCATGGCACGCTTCTGGTGGCAGCATTCACAAGACCGCCGGGGTATTCATTGGTGTTCATGGCGAGCGTTGTGTTTAACGAAGGACTTGGGAGGCCTAGGTTTCAGGGATTTTGCAAAATTCAACGTTGCACTCCTTGCGAAACAAGGCTAGCGTTTTCTTCAGAATCCGACATCATTGGTAGCAAGACTTCTTAGGGCCCGTTATTTCCCAGAAGGTACATTTATGAAGGCCCGTTTAGGAACTACTCCCTCCCTAACGTGGAGGAGCATCTGGAGTGCTCGGGGTCTCCTTGAGAAGGGGCTGCGTTGGCAAGTGGGCTCGGGGGGTTTCGTATCCATTTGGAACGATTTTTGGTTACCGGCCCAGGAACCTAAGTTAGTCTCTACGGCTGCAACTGCAGGCCTAACCTATGTGTCGGACCTAATTGAACCAGAAACAAGAGTTTGGAAGGAGGAGCTTATTCTATCAGTTTTCAATACAACAGATGCTGAGGATATTTTAAGTATTCCTATAGCTAAACAGGTAACCCCGGATAGACTGGTGTGGTGTGGAGAACATACAGGCATTTATACAGTAAAGAGTGGTTACAAAAAATTAATTCCAGCAGTGCACATTCGTAATGAAGATAAAGAGTTGCTCAGAAAATTGTGGAAATCAAAATGCCCATCAAAAGTAAACATACAATGTTGGAAATTCATCAAGAACTTTGTTCCGACTAAAGTCAATCTTTGCCATAAACGTGTTACCAACAATGTGGTGTGTGCAAGATGCAACCTGGAGCCAGAGGATTCAATTCACGTGATTCGGGACTGTTGGTTCGCGAAACAAGTATGGTCAGGTATGAATTTTCAGACCATGTCTCCTATTCCTACTCAGTTTTTACACGATTTACCGGCGTGGCTAAACAGTTTATTAGATCTTTTTGGTACCGCAAATTATGAAGGTATACTTTTAACGATTTGGGCACTATGGCATGCGCGAAACAAATTTGTTTTTGAGAATGTTACTCAGAAACCAGAGGATGTTATTACCTGGGTTAAAAGTTACCTGCTGGAATTGGGTATTATTTCGGCCAGAATGCAACATCGGCAAAGTGTTGATTTAAAGCCTTGGTCGTTACCTCCTCCGAATTTGGTCAAATTGAACTTCGACGCAAGCTTCAAGACTTCAGACAGGCTTGCATGTCTAGGCTTGGTCATCCGAGACGAGGAGGGTTTTATCCTCGGTGCACAGTGCCTCCTCTTGAACCACGTCCCCTCCAGTTTTGCGGCGGAAGCATGGGCAGCAAAAAAGGGAATCGAATTAGCAATTGACCTAGGGTTCAGGAATTTGGTTATAGAGGGCGACTCTTTGACAGTGATTAAAAAACTACGATCCAAAGGTCCAGATTCATCAAATATTAGTGCGATAATAGCAGATGCTAAACAACTTCTCGGGTGCTTGGATTCTTACCAGATCTCTTTTATACACCGCGGGGGGAACAAAGTCGCGCATGAACTGGCCCGTGAGCGCCTCAGCATCGTCGTTGACACAACATGGGTTGAGGAAGCTCCAGAGCGCATAGAAGCCCTAGCCGCCGAAGATCGCCGCTGTGCAGAACCGCCGTGAGGCTCCAATCTCCTCTTTCTCTCTAAGAATCAGGATCCCTCTGCATGTTCGTCCCCGATTCTTAGTTCCGTCGCCTCCACCCAGATCTTCAACACAGGTCACCATTTCTCTCCCGCCGTTGCGTGGTGGTCGGAGTGCGTCCCTTGTCGGTCTAGCTTTCCCCTTCTGATGCCGTGTGGGGGTTTTGTTTTTAAGTTTTGGTTTTGTTTTATGCTTTTGAGACAGATAGTTTTATGTGTTTTAAGACTTTGTGATGGTCGGTTTTCATCCGACCCTTCAGTTTCTTTTTTCTAATAAAGTAAAGCTAGCTGGCATTTTCAAAAAAAAAGGTTAAATTAGTTGTTTCTTAAAATTGAAATCAAATTAAAATAAAATATAAGATTTGAGGGTCAAATATGTTGTCATCTCAATTTTATTAATCGTAATGTCGTCCCGCGTTAAAAATTAATAAAAAAATATCAATTTGTTAATTTTTTTAAGTTAAGTGATATTTTGTAATTTTTCATAATTACACAACAAAAACATCTTATAATCAAAGAATTATTGAGTGAATGAAATGGATGAATAAGATTAAAAAAAGTTAAAAATTATGGGATTTCTAAGGGGAAAAAAGATAAATGTTTAATCTTATACATCTATTTAACTCATTCAATGGCCATAAACTATTATAAAACTATTTGAGTTTTCTGGTTCCTAATTCATATATATGACCATTGATCAGTGGCGGATTTAGAAATTTAAAAATAAGGTTCAATTTTTTTTTTCTAAAATGAGTATGCAAAAAAAATTACCTTTACACGTTGAATTAAAAAAATTAATGAAAAAATTTACACCTACTTAAGCGTGTTCCGAAAAAATGAGAATGCAGTTGCTCCCCTAGGAAGCTGCATGCATCTGCTATTGCCATTGATATTTGGTTTATTGGTTGATTAGTTCATATTAAATACTACAAAGGTTCATTGTGGGTAAACTTTTTGAATTTAATTTACTCCACTAATAACATCAGAATTTGAACACCTTATTTAAGAAATTTAATGTCCCGTCTCGTTAAACTAAATTTGGTTTTATATGAAGTAAAAGATAAGAAAAGATAGTATACATCTAGAAATCATGAATAACAGTATGATTTACTACATGAGGCATACAATTGAGAGCAGTACATATATTTACAAATGGATACCTCACGAGTCATCCATCTCTCCTGTTTACTTTAACATCCGAAGATCCTTCCCCAAGCACCTCCTAAAGTGTAAGCAAAGAACCGATAGATTGGCCGAAAACAAGCCTTTAAAGGCTCCCTAATGTAAACATTGCAGCATGAGCAAGATGTCCCCACGTTGTTCCTTACCTTCCCCCACAAATTCAAAAACCAACCCTGATCTCGGTTGATGAGGATCGCCGCCGATTGAAGGTAAGCCGAGGCTGCCGACTTGACCAGCCGGTTCCTAATCAAGATCTTGGAAGGATCGAAATCATCTGGATTCATCGACGAGTGACGGGGAAATATCGAGAACGACGACGAACGGATAATAAGGTCTTTCAAGCTTGTGTAGCTGTGTTCATATTCATCGGTTTCGGGGTCAGCAATATTCGGTGAAGAGTCTGTAGCTGATTGAAGTAAAGGGAGTGTTTCTGGCGTATGCAAATCTGTATTGTCCATTATCAGCCATGAGAGGTCGATTAGGAAGACAATGTGGGCATTTTTTTAAGAATCCTTGTGTAAAATCAAAGGTGACGAAATCTTTTTTGTTGATCAATATGAACATGGAAAAGATTTTATGTTAGCAACAAACAATTTGATGGTCAATCCTAATTTGTAGGAAAATGACACGGACAACTTCGGAATATTGGTTGGTTTTTTGAGCTTGGATGCAATTTGTTCCCAACATAAACCTACCAAATATTTTAATGAAGAAAGAGTGGGTGAGATTGCCTTAAAGCAGGGACAAAATCAAAATAACATATTTTTTTATAAATAAAGGGCAAATTTATCATTAATTTTTTCAAATAAATTATAAATAAAAGAGTAAAAAAAACAACTTGTACCTTAGGGGGGCTGGAGCCCCTGTTCCATCCCTGCTTTAAAGTTGTAATGCATGTACCAATAACAAATAAGAGAATAAAAGTTTTACGCCCTCTAATCATGTATTTTTTTATATCACACACTAAAAAACAGAAAAAATAAATTTTAAACACTAACTTTAAATTTTACATCTTAAACCCTACACCTTAAAAAATACATTCCACCTTTAATTTTTTAAACCCTAAATTCTAAATCACTTTTTTAAGTGAGGACACCAAAAGAGACATAATTTGAGGCAGACGATTTCTATCCCAAATTTATAATCATATATCCGATTCATGATGAGATCTGAGTAACTCGAAATTTTAAGTTCATAGTTCAAATGTGTGTTAAGTATTAGAGTTATATTTAGGTTATTAGCTGTTAAAGAAAATAAAGAAGTCGTTAGTTAGTTATTAAGTGGTTTTCTTATTATATAAATATTATTGTATTAGTGGAATATTGTTTTACTGAGTTTTCATTTTAATAAAAGATTTCTGCACGTTTCTTTTCTTTTCTATTCACGGGTAACAAACCCTAAATTCCTCTTTTCTTCTCTTTCTCGCATATCCGAAAATTCCCAAAGTCGAAACCCTAGGTTTCAACATGGTATCAGTCGATTCGATATCCGTCGGCCGTTCTTCCTCTTCCGCCGACGGTTCCTTCCGCAATGATGATCCTTCCGGGGAGTATTACATCCACCCCAACGAAAACCCAGCCTTGATTCTCACCTCTTCTCTTCTTGACGGCGCAAATTACCACAGTTGGGCTTGGAGTATGAAGATGTCCCTCATCTCCAAGAACAAGTGGAGTTTTGTCGATGGTTCCATTGAAGAACCTGCGAAAGATTCGACCATGTATAAAGCCTGGCTTAAATGCAACAATTTGGTCCTTTCGTGGTTGCAACGAGCCTTGACGCCGGAGATTGCTCAGAGTGTCCTCTGGTTTGACACTGCGTACGATTTGTGGAGAGATCTTTTCGAGAGATTTAACCAAGGCGATCTGGTAAGGGTTTCAGATCTGTTACAAGAATTTTATTCTTGTCAGCAAGGTAATGTTTCTGTTACCTCATATTATACTCAATTGAAAGTCCTTTGGGACGAAATCTGCAACTTTCGTCCTTTAAAGTCTTGTACTTGTTCTGCCGTTGAATACCGAAATCAAGATTTCTTGATTCGGTTCCTTAGGGGTCTAAGTGAGAGTTTTTCTGTACCCAAATCTCAATTGTTGATGATGAAGCCCACCCCCTCTATTAGTGATGCTTTTGCTGTTGTTGTTCAGCATGAGAGGTCTTTGGCTTCTGTGGTTCTGCCTGAGTCAAATATTTTTTTAGCAGATAGGGTTTCTGGGAGAAGTCTTGATCATAATAGGCCCGATAGTAGGTCTTTCAATAAAAAGTTCAATAATTCCAATTCGGTCAAAAGGCCTTTGTGCACTTTCTGTGGCTTGTATGGTCATACCCTAGAAAAATGTTATCGCAAACACGGTTTTCCATCAGGGTACAAAAATCGAAATCAGTCTAGGGTTAATCAAGTAGGAAATTTGGCTCCACCTGGTTTTGAAGGGTCTTCTGGTGTTAATCAAAATCTTCAAGATTCTAGTTCTTCTGTTGTTTTTACTAAGCAACAGTATGATAATCTGTTAAGTATGTTGCAAGACAGAAATGTTTCTGTTCAAGGTCCTTCTAATGTGCAAAATTCTACTGGTGCTACTGATTCCAAAGTCAATGCCCTTATTGCTGCATTTGATGCTCCTTCTTCTAATGCAGTTGTTGATTCTGGTAATGCACAATCTTTATCCTTTTGTTGTTCTAGTTTTAATTCTTGCTTTGATATAACTTGGATTTTGGATTCGGGAGCAACAGATCATATATGTAATGATTTGAGATGTTTTGATTCTTATTCTCATGTTTTAGATAAGTTTATTAGATTGCCGAATAACTCTTTAATCAAAGTATCTCATGTGGGAACAGTTAGAATAAACAAGTTTTTAATTCTGAAAAATGTTTTTTATATATCTGGTTTTGCTTTCAATATTGTTTCAGTTTCTCAACTTACTAAAGCTTCTGTTGCATGTTTGTTTTCTGCTGATTTTTGTTTTATTCAGGACATATCCAGCTCGAGGATGATTGGTTCAGCTAAGAGCATCAATGGTCTATATCATCTTGTTTCTGCTGATACAAGTAACTCAGACCTTAGTTGTTCTTTAATTTCTTTTAATGTTGGTTCTGTTTCTGATGCAAATATTGTTGATTCTGTTTCTTGTGATGCAAGTCAATCATTGTCTTCTGTTTGTATTTCTTCTGTTGAATCTTTTAGGCTCTGGCACTCTAGGTTAGGCCATCCTTCTGTTAGAAGAATGAAGTTTTTTGATGATGTAAATAAAGATTGTTCTTCCTTTCCTAAGATGTTTGAATGTGAAATCTGTCATTTGGCTAAGCAGAAGAGACTTCCTTTTCCTATAAGCAATAGTGTATCTGATTCTGTTTTTGATCTTATTCATGTTGACGTATGGGGTCCCTTTCCTGTTCAAAGCATCTATGGTCATTTGTATTTTTAACAATTGTAGATGATAAGAGTAGATACGTTTGGATTTATCCTTTAAAAGTAAAATCTGAAGTTAAAGCTGTCCTAATTAGCTTCTATAATTTTGTTGAAACACAATTTTCTAAGAAAATAAAATGCATACGGTCTGATAATGCAAAGGAGTTTGATTTGATAAATTTCTTTCATTCTAAGGGTATAGTGCATCAGAATTCTTGTACATATACTCCACAACAAAATAGTGTTGTGGAGCGTAAACATCAACATCTTTTAGCTGTTGCTCGTACTCTTAGAATACAAGCTGTTTTGCCTTTGTTTTTTTGGATTGATTGTATTATTCATGCTGCGTATCTAATAAATCTTACTCCTACGCCTCTTTTGAATAATAAAACCCCTTATGAGCTTCTTTATGGTTCACCTCCTAAGTTGAGTCATTTAAAGGTTTTTGGCTGTACTGGTTTTGCTTCTATTCTACCAAAACCTAAGACAAAAATGGACCCTAAAGCTGTTAAGTGTGTTTTCATAGGATTTCCTAAAAATGTAAAGGGTTATAAGCTTTATGATATAGAAGCTAAGACTGTTTTCATTTCAAGAGATGTGGTGTTTTCTGAATCTGATTTTTACTTCAAATCTGCCAAGATTACAAATCAGATTGTTTTGCCTGTTCATGATAATGATATTTCAACTGATGAAGATAATGTTTATTTTCCTGAAACTTTTCTTCCAACTTATTCTGATAATTCTGACAATATTCAGATTGATTCCCCTGAATCTGTTCAACCAAATTCTGGTTTACAGCAACCTAATATTTTGTCTCAGCCATCTGTTCCTTCTATTTCTAGGCCACGCAGAAATGTTTGTTTGCCCTCTAGATTTAGAGACTATGAAGTTTCTGTTCCTGGTCATAAATCATCTCCACATAACATAAATAATGTTTCTTGTTTTGATAATCTGTCCAATTCTCATAATTCTTATATTAATAATATGGACATTCTTGCTGAGCCTACCTCTTATTCTCAAGCTGTTAAACATGAGTGTTGGAAAGCTGCTATGGCAGATGAGATTAAAGCTTTAGAGCTTAACAAAACATGGGAGCTAGTTCCTCTTCCCCCAGGAAAGAAAACTATAGGCTGCAAATGGGTTTTTAAAACCAAATTAAAATCTGATTGTTCTTTAGAGCGATATAAAGCCCGTCTTGTGGCAAAAGGATACACACAGCAATCCGGGGTAGATTTCTTAGATACTTTTAGTCCTGTTGCTCGAATAACCACCATTCGAACCCTGCTTGCTGTCTCATCTTCTAAAAATTGGTTTTTACATCAACTGGACATCAATAATGCATTTCTTCATGGTTTTTTGGATGAGGAAGTCTATATGGACTTACCTCTTGGTTTTAAAACTGATAAATCTAATATTGTTTGTAAGCTTACTAAAAGCCTATATGGTCTTAAGCAAGCCAGTAGGCAGTGGAATGAGAGGCTTACTTCAGCCTTAATTCAACAAGGATTCAAGCAAGCTTCTGCAGATACATCCCTTTTTTTAAAAGGAACAGGTATGAACTTTATTGCACTAGCAGTCTATGTTGATGATATAGTCTTGGCTAGTCCTAGTGAGCATGAAATAGCTACAATCAAGGAATATTTGCATGATTGTTTTAAAATTAAAGACCTTGGTCAGCTTAAGTATTTTCTAGGACTTGAGGTAGCTAGGTCTGTTAAAGGTATCAATTTATCTCAAAAAAAATATGCTCTAGATTTACTTAAGGAAACTGATTTCTTAGATTCAAAACCTGTTTCCACACCTTTACTTGCTAAGGCTAAACTTTCTAAAAATGAGGGGATTCCTTTAAAAGATTTTACTTCTTATAGAAGGTTGATAGGGAAGCTTTTGTATTTAACAAATACTAGACCAGATATCTGTTTTGCTGTTCATCAGTTGTCACAGTATGTTTCAGCACCTACTGATATTCATATGCAGGCTGCTCATAGAATATTGAGGTACCTTAAAGGCACCCTTGGGCAAGGGCTTTTCTTCCCTGCTGATAATTCTCTTAAGTTAAATGCTTTTTGTGATTCGGATTGGGCCTCATGCTCTGATTCAAGAAAATCAGTTACTGGTTTTTGTATTTTTCTTGGCACAGCTTTGATTTCTTGGCGTTCGAAGAAGCAGCAAACCATATCTCGGTCATCTAGTGAGGCAGAATACAGAGCATTAGCTTCTGTTTCATGCGAAATTCAGTGGCTGACTTATTTGCTTTCTGATTTACAAGTTCATATTCTTACTCCTGCAAATTTGTATTGTGACAATTTGTCTGCTATTCGTATTGCAGAGAATCCTGTTTATCATGAGCGAACGAAGCACATTGAAATTGATTGTCATCTCATCAGGGAAAAGCTTCATCAAGGACTTATCACTCTTCTTCCTGTTTCTACTGAGCATCAGTTAGCAGATTGTTTTACAAAGGCGTTGCAACCTTCTCCTTTTCAAACTGCCATTTCCAAGTTGGGCATACTTGATATATATGCTCCAACTTGAGGGGGGCTATTAGAGTTATATTTAGGTTATTAGCTGTTAAAGAAAATAAAGAAGTTGTTAGTTAGTTATTAAGTGGTTTTCTTATTATATAAATATTATTGTATTAGTGGAATATTGTTTTACTGAGTTTTCATTTTAATAAAAGATTTCTGCACGTTTCTTTTCTTTTCTATTCACGGGTAACAAACCCTAAATTTCTCTTTTCTTCTCTTTCTCGCATATCCGAAAATTCCCAAAGTCGAAACCCTAGGTTTCAACATTAAGTTATAGTAAATAAAATGAAATCATAGTAGTGAATTTTGACACTAACACAACTTAATTTCATTTAACATATAATTTGAGAAATTTTTATAACATTTTGATTAATTATTCAAAAATTACAATATTCATAACAAAATGTGTAATTCTAAAAAATAAATGCTCATGATATCACATATTCATACGAAAAATGAGTAATTTTGTAATATTTTGAGTGATTACTCAAAAAAATTACAAAAAATAAGTTGGATCTTTGAAAAACTTTTATAACATTATATGAGCATTTACTCAAAAAGTTATAATACTCCTAATAAAATGTGTAATTCTGTAACATTTAAAGTAATTACTCAAAATATTACATGTTCGTAAGAAAAATGAATATTTTTTTAACTTTTGAGTAATTATTTAAAATATACAAAAAAATTAAGTTTAGATCTTTGAATTTTTTTTTGTAATTACTCAAAAAATTACAATATTTGAAACAAAATATGCAATTCTCGTAATTTCTTAAGTAATTACTCAAAATGTTATACGTATGCAAGAAAAATGAGTACATTTGTAGCTTTTGAATAATTACTCAAAAAATTACAAAGATTATTAAATTTGGATATTTGAAAAAAATAACATTATTAGCAATTAATTAAAATGTTACAATATTAAAAAAATGTGTAATTCTCATAAAATTTAAGAAATTATTTAATATATTCTCTGTCAAAAACACTACGACCATCTTTAGATTATTTAATAAACATCAAATAACAAAATCATTAATAATCATTATGACTTTTTCTTTACATCCGCTAAAACAAATCATAGTTTTATTGAAGCACCAGTTTTACTTAATTTAGGGCAAAAATTTGTAAAGCTCTTTTATAAAACAACAGTGCACCCACCCCCCGCCAAAGGTATTATTTAAAATCAAATATTTAGATAAAAGAGGGTTTTAATTAATTAGCCTTTGATAATAATTTTAAAAAAATTATTTGCAGGGGAAAACATCAAAGTTGAGACTATTTTTCTTGTACTCTAAACAAGTCATTGTTTTACTAAGGCACTAATTTTTATTAAGTTGGGGTAGAATTTTGTCAAACTCTTTTAAAAAATAATAGTGCAACCCCCTCCCCCCAACAAAAAAAAAAGAAGCAAAGGCAGGTATTATTTAAAATCAAATATTTAGATAAAAGAGGGTTCTAACTAATTAACCTTTGATAATAATTTGAAATATCATTTGTAGAAGGGAAATTAGTTTAGAGTAATAAGAATAGAGAATGAATCAGAAAGTATGAAGTAATATAATCTTTCAGTCAAATAATTCATCAGATGTTTGGCACAACACAAATTAGCTATACTAAAAAAACATCAAAGCTGAGACCACGCATAAATACTTTTTGTACTTCATCACCTTCATAAATTCTAATAAAAACTGGCATTTCACTTAAAATTACATACTTAATTCATTAATTTGGCATACTTACCTGCAACTGTAAGTTCTTTAAATTTCTAAGCTAAAACGTGTTTCTTATGATGTTAAAAATGGAGATTCATGAGATCTTTCAGCACAATAATTCTTCTTTCTTGGTGAATGACGAGGGCAATGTTCTTTTTTAAACGGCAAAACCAATTAAGGCTACAAGTATGCAGGGTTTAGAGGACGGCATAATGCCACGTTCCACCAAGGTCGGAACTAAAAATATATTTAAGAGTGTTGTTTTTTCAACGATATTTAAAAAAAATTAATTATTTATAAAGGGGTGTCATTTTATTTGTATTATTTGTCTACATTTTCAATTTTTTATATACATATTATATAAAAAAAATAAGGTTCTCAAAAATTTTGGGGTGTCATGCGACACCCCTATTCAAAATGTGGCTCTGCCCTTGCGCTCCACCAATGTGCACCAAGGCCAATCGAGACTAAATGAAGTGCTTTGGGCGTTTTAAGGCCAAACATGAACTAAAAAATGTTCTAGAACGACCTAGAGAGGCCTACAATCCTCTCAAAACGTTTCCACGTGAATCTGGAAGGTTCCACACAAGTCTAGATGAATCCGAAAGATCCTAGAAGGTTCGGGAAAACTTTGGAAGGATCGGTACAATTTCAGAAGCCTCTGGAGCGTTCTAGAAGCTTTTGGATAGTTAAGGACCTATGTAGATACATGTAGAGATATCTAGAATACTTTAACACATGTAAGTATCTCTAATACTCTAGGGTTATCTAGAATAATTTCTAGGGAGAGTGAGGCCTATAAATAGGACTATCCACCCTCATTTGTAACCATCCCTCAAATACCACAAATTCCATCAAAGCATTCTTGTAAGCTCTTGAGCTTTCTTTCTCTTAAGCTTAATAAAATTTTTCTTTCTAAGTTTTCTTTCTTTCTCTACTTTGCACTTGCCTAGCTATAGCGTTCGCGTTAAGCAAGACTTGTTAGCATTGAGTTTAGAGTGATAACGCCGCACGAATAGCTAGAGAGAAGATTAAGCCCGTGACAAAACACACTAAATTCTTAATGGTAATAATTAAAGAAAAAAATTTCATCAAAATAGATAAATATTATAAAAACGAAAAAAAATCTCAAATTAAACGAAAAACGTGATCACTTACTAAAATCTTGTTTGTTCCTCTTAATCAGGCTAGTCATATAATTAAACAAGTGTTTATCGTTGTAATATTATTTCAGGGACTAAAATATAGATATAATAATAATAAATTAAAAATAAAAAATAACATCTAAAAAAACACAAGAACAATATAAAAAAAAGAAAAAATATAATAATAGGCAGAACGCATTTTAGGGTTTAGATTTTCAACAACGCAATAAAGAGAATATTGATGTTATTGCATACTTAAAGAACTTATTTTAAGATAATTAGCGATGGCATATGTCGCCGACGAGGCTTCTTTATTTTGATCTGACTTTGCTTATGACTTTAATTGTGATAATTATCTCTATCGGACGGTGAAGAAGAGAATCACTTTTTTTTTATTTCTCACTTTTTCCTCTTATTTTTTCTGCTAGCTTTGAAATGGCGCGTTAAATTTAATTGAAGTGTAAGCCAACTTACTTAAGGCTGTTTTGGTCAAATCAAAATATTAAACATTGACCTACTAATGGTGTAACGGATATATTTTTATTGGATTTTTTTCTTTTGGATATTTGAGTTTAGATCTTTATAATTAATTTTTTTAAGTTTAATTTATTTTTAATCAGGTGTAATTATATTTATACAATTTAATGGTTATATTTTGATACACAAGTTGTGTAAAAAAAATATACAACCCTTCGTATTTAAGATGTAAAATCTAAAACCTAAATTTCTAGCCCTAACACCCTAAAACTTAAGGCTTAAACTCTAAACCATAAACTTTAATTTTAACCATAAACCTTAAATTCTAGACCTTACAACATAAAACCCTAAACCCTAAACCACAACCTAAATCTCTAAACTCTAAACTTATGTATCAAAGTATTTTTCATAATTTAAATGTTTAAAACTTAATATTAATTAGGTCTAATGGTGTAAGAAACCCTTAAACTTTTGAAGAAAAAAATTAAGCTTTTACACTTTTTGCCCCGAATAAAACTCTTGAACTAAAAAATTAAATCAATAAGTCATTTGAACAATTTTGTAACATCCAATGTCAAAACGGATTCTAGATGCTACATTCGGACTACCTAAACTAACCTTAAAATTCCATTCATTTTAAAACCTAAAGTTCAACCATAATAAGACAATAATCAGGTCATAAATAAGAGTTTTCATAGATAGTTTAAATTTAAAAAATGTAAATGTAACTTTGAGCGAAATTTAAACACTAAATTTCAAAATAAAGAAATTCAGAGTTACATGAGATTACTATAAGGTTTTATGTATCATTCTATGGATACATGACCCAACTACTAAAAATAATGTATTATACTTGAGTTTTGAGTTGGTGTTGGATAATCTTCGTCGACATGCTTATTCAACAAGCAACTTGGCAACCTACCTATGTTATAACAAAATTCACATTTCGAAACTTCTTTTTATAAGTTCTGATATTTGTCAAAAATTACGAAAAAACAAACTAAATTTTAATATAAAAAAATTACTTCCTCTGTCCCATTAATTTTGTCTCTTATTAATTTTTTAAAAGTCAAAGAAACTTTGACAATGATTATTTTATATATTTTAGACAATTAAAATTTATAAAATATATAATTTAAAATTTCTTGATTAAAGGTTTATAAAATATATATTTTTATCAATAATAAATTTGTTAGTAAGTTTTGAAACTTCCGTTTTTAGCCGTAGACACCCCTAATCTTTTATGAATAAATATTTTATACATAGACGGGTGGAAATTGAAAGTTTCCACAAGCGCCTTAGTTTTAGGGTATAGAGAGTTATTTTAGAGTATAAGATTTAGGGGTTTAGATGTTAGAATTTAGGGATAGTTGTTTCAATTTAAGGTTTATGATTATAATTTAGGATTTATAGGTTAAAATTTAAATCCTCACCATATTACCCTAAAAACTAAACCCTAACCTATAAACCCTGAATTATAACCCTAAACCTTAAATTGAAACAACTATCCCTAAAATTTAAACCCCTACACCCTATACCCTAAACTCTAAACTAACTTCATATACCCTAAAACTAAGGCGCTTGTGGAAACTGAAAATTTTCACCGAATATTAATCCATCTTTTATTCCCAAATGTCATACAAACTCTTACCAACACTAAGATTTTTTTTTTTTTGTCAATTATATAACTGTCCACTGTAGGCTGGTGAGTAGATCAAACAAAGATATTTCCAAACAGAAAAAAGAGAAAGAGTACCAAAAAATATAGATCATAACAAACCCACAACAACAACCAAATATCAACCTGTAAAGAATTTGAGGAGGTTGATTGTAAAGCATCCATTAACTCTGAAAAAACTAGTCAATTTATCAACAAAAACTAAAAGATAAGAGCATACTACATTTCTTGAACTTCAAGAGTGTGCAACATACCTACAATATTCACATACAAGAGGCCAGAGGGATCAAAGAGTTAAAGGACTACAAATTCAAAGCTCTTACAACATCAATCTAGCCACAGGTGTGCACTCTTACAAGCATATGCCCGAAATAAAAACCACCAGCAGGTGCCATTTGGCTATCAGTTGATGCCCCAAAACTGAATCGCTTGCAGTGCATTATCTTATCAACATTCATGGATTACTTTCACTGGCGGGTACACGGCACCGAGATTAAGCTACAACACAAAACAAAATTGTGGGTTGATCCGCAGCTTTCTTATAGCATGCTATCCCTTCTTCTTCCCCTTGAACATTGTGCTTGACTGCTCTCCCTGAAAAATGCAAAATGAACTTTAAATTCAGAGGAGACATATAGATAAAAGGTGTGTAAGCAAATCAAAAACAGAATGAAAGCAGGGCATGCATTCAGCGCTGTTCCTCGCATAACTATATCATTTCAAACAAAAGGTTTCTCGAATGAAAATTGAACTCTAAACCCACCATTACCAGGTATAATCATGCTTGCTCTCCCCTCTAATTCACAACAAATTATACAAAACAATCATAATAGAAGTTAATTTCAGCTCAAGACATCAACATTCAAGAGCATATTTATAGCTCAAAGGTCTATGGTGAATAAAATAAATGCTCAGAAGAAGCATACATGCTCCCATCATTTCAAACTAACCAATCCACATGAGGCAAACATCAAAACGCTGTTCTAACAAATTAATCAACAAAAACCAGTGTTTCCGGCATTTGAGACTTCTACCTATGTGAGGAAGTGGGCATCAAAAGGAGTTCATCTCCAAACAGTAAGTCCTTCTCTTGATCAGCATCTTTGCAGCCGTTCCATAAGGCTCTTCGAAAGCAGTTGATAACCAAGAAGCATCTGAGACCTCCTTTTTCGAAGCAGATAGCTCACTAGGCCTAATAGCAACCAAAGTAGCACCTTTTAAAACAACCCCGTTAGGCAATTCCAAATGGGGAGCATACCAAAGCCTCATATTCAGCGCCGGCACCTGTGTCCTTTTCGAAGCCGAGGAAGCCGATAATGGCTTCACTCTCAACTCCTCGAGCTGATCCCTGTTCATACGAAGCACCCCTTGTCCATCAGCATCGGTTAAAACTAAGCTATCAAGCGTCTTATGCTCTGCAATTATCGGTTGAAGCAAATAATGTCTTGCGGATGCTGCAATTAGCGAACTAATCGTCCAAACAACCCTTAATTTCAAGCCTCCATTGGTATAAAACGACTCCGGAATACTTCCATTATCATCAACGATTCCAACATTTGAACCGCCGGTAGCGCTACTGTTGCCGCAAAACCCATCCGATACTTGCAAATGCACGTTGTTAACAACGGAGGTAGCTCCGAGGATGACGCAGTTATCAAGGGTTGATCCAAAATCTGCTCTCCATTTCAAAAGAACACCATCATCAATCCCTAACTCGCCGCTAGGTAACTCAATTCGGAGGAAACGAATCTCGTCGAAATTTCTAAGTACCTGTGTAGGGGAATGGTGGGTAACCCCACCTTGGTCCATTTCCCCATCATCACCAACAGATAAAGAAGATGAGGAATGGGCGTTAAGCGTTTCGTTGAGAATGGAGCGTTTGGGGCCGAGGAATTGACCCAAAGCTTGAAGGGGTTTAACAATGCCTCCGAAAACGAGACGGAAGAGGTTCGAAAAGGGACCGGCGGCACGTGATTTATCGGAGGAAGAAGACGGGGAACAATCGTCGTCGGAGATGACGCAGTCGACACGGACGACGACGTTATCGACTTGAGGGACGAGGGAATGGAAACGACGCGAGACAAGGCAGCAGCGGCCGAGAGCTTTAACGTCGCCGATGTTGTTGAAGATTAAAAGAAGGAGAGAGTCGGGAAGACGGTCGAAATGATCGGTGGGGGTTGTGTGGAGCGGATCTGAAGGAAGCGACGACATTTTCCCCTCTGATTGGGAGAGGAAAGTGAATACAAGGGATAGATCTGGTTGTTTTTAAGGCCTAAGGGAAGGGAAATGTGAACGTCTTTGCTTTGGAACGAAATGGAAGGATGAGATTTTCCCACATTTGGAAATTGGAAGGATTCACGGTTCAGAAAAGGAAAGGAGAGAAAATGAAAGTAAACAAAAGAATAGTAGAAATAGAATGCTCAAAAATGAAAACTTCACTATAGTCTAGGGACCAAAATAAATATTAAGCCTGTTTTTATTTTATTTCATTTTATTTGTTGTTTAGGGTTTTAAATTAATTTATTTTCCGACTCTACAACTTTTTATTATTTCCTTTTTAACGGTGAAATCTTTGTTACACTATCACCTTGTTTTTGTTGTTCTTTATTTTGTTTAGGGTAAGTTACGTAGAATTCACTTAGTTATAGATTTAATATTAAGTTTTTTATAAAGATTAAGAGAGTAACCCTCGCGACTAGAGAAATCAATCCCCTCATCCCTACGAACAGTGATAGACCGAGGGAGGGTTGGAGAGAACAATCATCTCTTTAAAATTTAAAATTTGTATATATTTAAAAAAAGGGCAAACTACTGCAGAAGTCACCTATGTTTATACTAAGTACAAAGTTAGTCACCAAATTTGAAAAATTAAGGTCTCAAATATTGTCCGGGTGTAGATTTGGTCACTTTGTCGTTTAGAGCCGTTAACTCTTAACGGGTAGCTATTGTGGCTCTTGTAAAAATTAAAGCTAATACCACGTGTATTTCCACGTGGATAAAGCATAAAAATAACTTTAAAAGGCTCTTACACCCTTAATAGAAGCTCTATTTCTTTAACCCAAAATTTTATCTGTAAAAGAATAAAGTGAAGAAGACAAGCTCATGTGCTAAGTACTCATGGCTGCCAACACACGAACGTGAAAACGCCGTTGTGGGCTCAGCTACGAATTCAAGAAAAACTTCTTCTTCTTCGCCTGAACCGGCCACAAGTTCGAAACAGCAGCCTCCGCTGAAACAATTCTGCTTTGACTTTCCTCTTTGGCGGCGGAGGAATTTGAGAGTGGGGACCATATCAGCCTTGAAACACAAATCGAAATCCGACAGCATTATATGCTCATCTTCACGTAACAAAAAGTTTTCCGGTTTAAGATCCCTGTAAACGATCCCTAAAGCGTGTAGATATTCCAAACAGTGACGGAGCCACAGCTCCCATGGGAGGGGCTGTGCCCCCCCCCCCCCCGGTAGGGGAAATTTTTTTTTACCCTTTAATTTCTTATATTTTTCTGAAAAAAATTGGGATAATTGTGAATTTGCCCCCCCCCATCTTTCAAAATTTATGTTTTGCCCCCCTCAACCTCAAATCCTAGCTCCGTCCCTGATTCCAAAGCGACCAAAACTCCGGCGGCGAAGAACCGGACCGCTGCTAGAGGGAAACGGTTCCCGGGTTGTTTACGTAGGAGAGAATGGAGGTCTACTTTAGGGCAGAAGTCAATGAGGAGACAAGTATAATGAGAAGCTTCGATATGGGCGTAAAGCGTCGGAAGAAATGGGTGGTCCAACATGGATAAGATGTCAGCTTTCATTTGAACGTGGGAAAGTTTCTTGTTGCTCAATGTATCCCTGTCGATTACTTTTAGAGCGAAGGTGGCGTTGTTGCAATCTCTAAGGTGACAGAGGAAGACCTAGTCGAGGTTTCCGATACCCAGATGACGAATGAGCTTGAGGACGAAGGTGGAGGTTGCCGTCAGAAGAGAGGTTGGTGGCTGCTTTAATGGCGGGCCAACGTGGATCCCATTTGCGGTGGTGGAGGGGTGTGATATTGGTGGTGGTGGTGGTGGAAGAGGAAAGGCGGGATTCATTGAAGCTGAGGGTAAGACTAAATCTTGCTAAACTGGAACGGGCGCTAGAACAAGGGAAGGTTCTGTCGGTGGTGGTGGTAGAAGTGAAGCTCAAGTCCATATCGGTGTCTGAAAAATATGTTTCTTTTAAAGACGTTTTTTATGTTTTATCCACGTAAAAATACACGTGGTATTAGCCTTAATCTTTACAAGAGCCACATCAGCTAACCATTAAGAGTTAACGGCTCTAAACGTTAAAGTGACCAAATCTTTGCACCCGATAACGTTTAGGACCTTACTAGTCATTTTTTAAATTTAGTGACTAATTTTGTACTTAGTATAAACATATGTGACTTCTGCAATAGTTTACCCGTAAAAAAAGTTACGAATTTTTTATTAAAAATCTTTCTCGATCTCCATATAATTTTTATAAGCTCGCTATTTTAGAATTTATAAGTTTACCTCCTTAAGTCCCTACGAGAAGATGAAGTGAAAATTATAAGGCTTAATCAATTAGGTTTCATATTCTCGCATTTATTTTTGTCATTGTCAGGCAGCTGAAATAACATTTTTTGTCACCATATTTATTATCAAAAGGAAAAAGGTCCAAAAGAAATTTTTCTTTAATTAAAGACACGATTATTCTCATTAAGTGTGAGCTTCAGAATACATATTTGTTATTTTTTTTTAAAAAAAAGAAAAGAAAAGAGAGTGTGTTTATATATATGGATTAAGATTTATAACACCCATAAAGTTTTACACTAAAATAGGATTATTGCTGAGCATAGTACTTCCACATTTGCAATGAAATTCAAAAGGGTTTATCCACTGTATCTTCCAAGCAAATGAAGAGTTGAAGAGGAAACATAAAAATATTTGGATATACTTAAAGCATAGTTCTTCCTATGTACACATTTTTTGTAAAATTAAAGAAATTTATTTATGTTGTTGCTAAGCAGTCATTATCTGGTCTTTTAACATAGAAACCACTGTCTTTATAGAGATTGAAGACACTTGTGCATCAGTATCTAAGGATGCAGCCTACCCGAACTCTCTCGTTAAACCGATACTTTATAGAGAGCTCAATCTGAAGAATCATACAAGTTTCGCCCACATCGATCACAAATTGTAGCTTTCATCACAGAATCTTTCGGCTTGGCCTTCTGCATATTCGGCAGATCAAGTTCCAGAACATCTTGCAGCACCTTTGAACCTTCTTTCAGCTCATCCAGACTGCCAACACATTCATCATAAACATAAAATTAGATGGTATAAAATGCTGATTGAAGGCTCTTAAAGTATAAAACTGTTGGCAGCGTAAACAGTGGGATAAGAGAATGATCATGTCTAAGACCAATGCAAGTAACTAGAAAAGTAACACAACAGTTAGTCCAGAATATCCGATTCTATATTGTTTTCTGTGATTTCTATGCAAAAGACTCATTAAGGCAACAGAAATTCCGGTTGAATATTAATGGTGAAGAAATAAAAGAAGGCATAAAACTTGGCAGAAAAATTACAAGAGAAAATGTCATAGAGCGCATCAGAGAGAGTTCTTAGCTCAAGCATGGAGTTCCATAATCTGTGTAACATCATTAATTTTGATGTTGCACCATTAGATTAAGGCTTTGCTTGGTATGAGGATGGAGAGAAGTGAGAATGAAAATTTGTTCTTACCTTGTAGTTTCAACCATTAGATTAACAGATCTTTCATTCTCACTCATTCCATCCTTCATGCTAGACAAAGCCTAAGAGAAAATTCAGTGGACCCCTGATGACAAATATTTCCAAAAAGATGGAAGATTTGTTGAATGATGAAGGGGACTATCACTTAAAATCCAGTTTGTTCCACTATACTAAATGTAACATGATATCATATCATGCTATGAATTGCTAGGCCAAAACAAGCAGATGTGTGACTTTGTACCAATCAATCTTAGCACCTAGATGGATCAGCACCGCTCAACCTATCGACCCCGTTATAAAGTACAGATCCCTTCAGATATCATACAGATGTTTTATAGAGATGGGCATTCACATATAAATATCAACATTATCTAGACACTTGTTTCTTTGATTTGCTAGTCTAGGATGCTTGCAGATTGTTGAACCAAAAATGGATGGACATAGAACTATAAAAGATCATCATGAAGCATTTCTCCTTACCTCATGCAAAGTGGAGGAGTCAACCGTACAATGGTGTCATGCGTGGGTTTGGCAAGAACTCCTCTTTCTTTCATCTTTAGACAGATATCATATGCCGAAACAGGAAACAAGGTCTTGCTATTGAACTCTACGGCGGTGAATAAACCCCTTCCTCGAACTTCCTTAATGTAGCTTGGAAATTTCTCCTTAATCTTAACCAGCTGACGCAAAAGTTCTTCTCCTAAATGGGCAGATCTATGAAACAGGAAATAAAGTCGTAAATAAATATATACATCTTTGGGCAGAAAAAGGAAAATGGAAGCTAGGGCAGGAATAAATAGATGAATAGCAGCTATGTATGGCAAAAGCAAGCCGGATAATACATGAAGCAAACTTCAAATCCAATTTTAGTCAAGTTCAATTTTAATCAACTAACATTTTTTTTAACCCTTGAGACAACCTTTTGGAATCAATAATGTTACGGAAATCTTACTCTGCAAAGTATTACAATGTCTTCTCTCAGAGTATGATACTGAAGAGATGCTTTAGTGTCAATGCTGCAGCTAAATTATTGCAGATCAATCAGAATGTTAAGATTCAGATCCTTCTTTGACTGTTAGATTTTAGTTCTTTTTTTTATAATTGGGGGAGAGGACAAGGAAGTTTTTAGTTCTTTTAAGATGTTTAATTCTCTCTACATTTTAAATTGTAGAAGACCAAATATTTTTCCAGTAAACAGCTTGATTTCCAATTTTCTTCATATTTAATCTTGATAATGCAGCACTCGGCAAGAATTTTCAATACCTCTCAGCAAGTTTCTCCTCCTGGATTACATCTAGTGAGGCAATGGCCACTGCACTGGCCAAAGGATTTCCCCCAAAGGTGCTGAGGACAAACATCAATAAAATTGCAGTGAGATTTTACAGAAAAAAATGATACTGTAAAACATCGCTATCACAAATAGCATAAAGATCAGAAAGACGTTTAGGCTTTGGAGACGGTTATAATGGCAAATTAAGAGCATGTGCATAAAATAGAAGAAAAACTACCAAGGTTCTTTGAAAGTTGAGCTGTTTAATGACGGAAGCAAGATCATTAACCAAAGATTATTACTAGGATAACTACAAACCTTCCATGTTCTCCAGGTCGAATGCAAAGCATTACATCTTTGTCAGCAAGCACCGCACTTACAGGTATTACGCCACCGCCCAAAGCTTTTCCCAGTATCTGAGTCAGTCAATCAAATATTATACATCTTTAGAGGAGATGTTTATAAAACTTTGGAGTATATGATTTAACAAAAGAAGGATCATATATGCTTGATGCACTTATTAATGGCTACTTTACTAGAACTACAGAAACCAAAGGGCGCTAAGTTGTGGGTCAACAAGCATAAATTAATTATAAACCCTTATAACATATTCAATCAGCAAATTTTATTAAAGTACAAACGATTAGAACTAAACACTGATTTATGCGCATGAAACAGTGCAGGAATTTCACCAAAACTTGGATGTTGTGAAGGCCTTACCACAACATCTGGACGAACACCTTCCCAATCACAAGCCAACATTTTTCCAGACCGTGCTAGGCCACTTTGTATCTCGTCAGCAATCATTAGAATGTTATATTTTGAGCAAAGATCTCTGACAGCTTTTAGATAACCTTTTGGAGGAATTATAACCTATAAATGAAAAGGGATGAAAAAAGAGAACATTGTCAAAGAATGATAGGTCAAAAACAATAACTTGTGAACAGTGCTGCTGCTGGCTTTGATGAAAATGTTCTCCCCACAAATATTGTGAGAAAGGAAAGAATTATGCAAATCTTCAATGATCTCTGAATCAATTTAAAGATTGGATTGTAATTCTTTATCAATGGGAAACCTAATTCTGTATCAAGTTCAACACTCCTCAAATTAACAATCAACATACTAATAAACTATGACAACTAGCAAGTTATAGCTTGCAAGACTAAAAGCACTATTTAGCATTATTTATACATATCATCAACCATGGAAGAGATGAACAAGCTGCTGGCTAACTAAAAGTTCCCATATCCGTTAACTAAATGGAGCAAAATCACAACAAACAATCACGCCCATTCGAACTACTTAACAGCCAATAACTGTTTGATAATAAACTTACACCAGCCTCTCCTTGAATAGGTTCAAAGAGAAATCCTGCTATTCTGTCTCCATGTTCTGCACTCAAAAGAAATAAGTAACGTGTTAGAATAGAAGAAAAATACTCTTTGCTGCATACCTCAGGACATTGAAAATAGATGAGAAGGGGCGAAGCATTTAAGATCCAGTATAATTGAGGCCTCTTAGGCAACAAATAAAAAATAAATTTAAAAATATTGGACAATTCAAACCTTTAAAGATCTTCTCAAGGGAAACAGCATCACCAAAATCAACTTTAACATGACCAGGCAATAATGGCCCAAATCCACGAGTAGCCTCATTGTCACAGCTCATAGAGATGACAGCCAATGTGCGACCATGGAAGCAACCACAACAAGAGACGATAATAGCCTGCAAATGCACAATTTTTTCAAACGTAAAAAAATAAAAAATAAAAAAATATATAAACCAAGCCAGAATGAATTTTAACAAATCACAAGTGTTTTGCTACTAAATTAGATAGAAGAAGGAAACCATAAGCTCTGTTTCCTAAACTACATTTTTCCCCTTGTATGGTACTCGGGCACTTGTATATGAGATCTATCTCCATTTACGTCATAATTGGACGATGCCAAATAGTAAATAAATGCAATCAGAAGTACCTCGTCCACCAATGCCCCAAATCACCCTACAACAAGGGAAAAAGTGTACTTTCCCAACTAACAGCCTTACATCAGGAAAGGGGATATATTAGACACACAACGAAACACCAGTTAGCAAAGATTGAAAAGATATACCTCATCTTTGGGAATATTTTTCTTCTCATAACCCCATTTCCTTGCCAACTTCAGAGCAGTCTCCACTCCTTCAGCACCAGTGTTCATAGGAAGCACCATCTCATACCCAAGCATACTTGTCAGACACTCGGCAAAAACTGGAAACCTGTCATTGTAGAAGGCTCTGGAACTCAGAGTGAGTCTTTCTGCCTGTTCTTGAAATGCTTTGATGATCTTTGGATGACAATGTCCCTACAGTGGGAAGTAATGACAATTAAACTAAAGAGAAAGCTAAATTCAAAGTGCCAAGAAAAATGCAAATGGTGGATTTCTTCCCTTTTTACTGTCTTTTGACCGAGTATACTTGTCAAGAGGAATTCTCCCCTTCCTCCCAACTCCAATGAATGACAGGAGGAAAAGTGCAGACAAATAAGAAAAAGTAAAGAGGCACCTATAGGTGTAGGATTACTACAACATAATTTACACACTGTTATACCTGATTAACAGCCGAGTAAGCGGACAGAAAATCAAGATATTTCTTGCCTTCTGGATCCCATATGGCTGATCCCTTTGCTTCAGAGAATACAACAGGAACTGGGTGGTAACTGTGCTTGAACAAGAAAAGTGATTTTGCTTAGTCTATTGTCAAAAACAGGCAATAGTTCACAATGTAACGTGCAAAGAATCCCAAATACCCACAGATGAACCAAAATGTAATTAAAATTTAAAAAAAAAACGGAAAGGAAACTTCAGAGAACTCTAAAATAATATCCGCAGTGGAAAATTTCATGGTCTGCATTTCAACAGTTGAAAATCAATCAAAGGTTCTCAACAAAATTTATTGATCTAATTAATTGAGTCTACAAATGGTCATGTTGTCAATCGTCTAATTAAATCAACCAACCTGAATATAAGAAGTTCAAAATTTCCAACTTGGGCACCGTTAAAGAAATATGAGCACACAACCAATTAAACCAAATTATAATATCGATTTTCTCCACTCAGATATTCAATCATTCTAGCAGGAAAGATCAAGAAAGACAAAAGCTTGAAGCTAACAAAACAAATGATAGTTGATGCGCTTCAGATAAAATTAAGCAAAACCCAAAACTGAAAACATGAATACAAGTGGTAATAGATATTTTCAGATGAAAATAACCAAAACCCAGAAAAAGAAAAAAGCTGAATTGTGAGAAGGAGAGAAAAAGAACAAACTTGTGGGCACTGTATTCCTGTTCAAGGTTGATGAGATGGTTAGAAGAGGAAGGAGAAGAAGAGGTGCCTTCAGCCACAACACCATAGGTCCTCCTGGTGTTTGTTCGGCTCAGTCTGGTGAGCAAAGACAGTAGGGGTTTCCTGGTTGCCGCCATTTATCGGTGACACCAACAGAATTTTTATATTTAGGGTGCAAACTGCAAAGCAAAGTGGGAAAGATTGTCTATTGATGTCTTCTGGAGTTTTCTAGCATGCGGCAGCCTAATATAAGGCTAATATACGGCGTTACCGGAAACATCATAAAGAAATAACAAAAATATGATAAGATATACCGGAAACATGATAAGATATACCGAAAACATGGATTTCGAAAGTATCGATACTTTCGAAAGTATCCATATTTTTAGATATGTTGATTTCGAAAGTATGGATACTTTCGAAATCCATGTTTCCGGTATATCTTATTATGTTTCCGGTATATCTTATTATGTTTCCGGTATATCTTATCATGTTTCCGGTATTTCTTAATGATGTTTCCGGTAACGCCGTATATTAGCCTTATATTAGGCTGCCGTACCGCAGAACTACCTATGTCTTCTGTACCCTTTTTCCAGCATAAATTGTTACCCAAATTCCCAATCCCAATGTTTCAATTATCTAATAATAATATCCCAGGCACAGACAAAAGCAACCCATTCATTTGTTTAGGAAAACTCAGATAATTTGTCTTCTGTTCCGGTTCCGGACATGAAATGAAACAAGTGAATCAAGTGTTTGGTACTCCCTTCCTATTATTGATATAGATCAAGATTGTATTATCATAAAAGAAAGAAAATAAATAAACAGAAAAAGGGGAGTTGATTACACGTAAGAAACCATCCAAAATATTCTGATCTCCAAGTCTTTTATTCATACAAGTAAATGTAAGACAACCAATCAAGGTTTCGTATACCATTAAGCTATTATCTAAACCTACAATCTTAATCTTATTGTATAAACCCGCTCGGTAAATGATCCTCCCTTCTTGGGGGATCTAGCTTGGGAGGATGAATGCTCATTTCTCAAAGTGATTGTGTCAACTGCCATCAACTATATATATATATAATTTAGATAGCATCCACGTAAGCAATACAAATTTTAATTAATTTATTATTAAATAAAATGGATGGATAAAGTAAAAAATTTAAAAATAAAGGAACATTTTTAAAAAATAGAATGCTTAATCTTATTGAACTTTATATTGTATAAACGGATCATATATATATAATATATTGATAAGGATGCCAAGGTCAAGCATAAGATTGCTCATCCTCCGTTATAAAAATGCATTTGTAATTTTATATAATTATGACCATCCAATTTATTGATTAGCAAAACCCCATAAGCTCTTCACATGTTTCATACCAGAGTGAACACTCCATGTCTTTAACCATCCATGTAACTTTTCTTAAAATTTAAAATACCCTGAATCATAACTTATAAATCCTAAATTTTAACTCTATAACATAAACCCATAAACACTAAACCTTAAATTCAAGAGGTTTGTATAAACTTCAATTTACATGGCTTATTTATTAATTTTTTTTTCTTTTAGATCCACATCAATCTGAAAACCCTTTTCCAATTTGGTCAAACTTAGATTTTAATAAGTACGCCACACCATAACTGGAAATTTTTATTTTCTTGGATTTTATAAGCATTATTTTAAAAAGATCTATAACCAAATTAGAATTGAAGGAATAAAAATTATTTTATTCATTGTAATAAGAACAAAACCGGTCATAAACACAATCCGTCTATATGAACACGAGGAAATTGACATACATAACCTGAATGCATAAAACAAATTACCATCCTGTTAAAATTATAAAAAAAAATCACAAACACAATACCAGAGAGTACAGTACAATTAAGCAGATTAATAATGAATAACGAATGAAAGAAGTAACGTATGAACTATTCTGATCAACCAAAAAACCAGACAATATCATTTCATCCAAGCTTTTACATGGCTAATCACTCTTTCCTGTGTTCATTACCACCACTACAGAACCAAGATAGTTTGAATCAGTCGTACAAATTCCAGCTCAACCTACAACTATCATCCTCTAACGGCATATTTACAAACATGTCAGTTGCATACAGGGGACAACTACCAAAACTAGAGCCCCTCAGTCGAGGATTGGGTGAACTGTGAACTATTATTGTCCAGACCATCCAGGGGCATAACTACCTAGAGAATTATATAAAGACTATCCTGGCTAAAAGGAATGAACTCTTTGACTATTGAGTTTCATTCTAAATAATCTACCTAGAGAAAAGTGGCCATCCTAAACATTGAAACTGCAACAGACCATGTGATACACTCTAAGAAGCTAGCTAATGGTTTAGAAAAGAAGACAACAAAGAATTGAGCTGCCTGATATAGCAACCAATAATGCAGTAAAAGATCCAAGGCGGAGCTCACTAGCATCAGAATATCATTTGAGCAGCCGTACTTTCAAATGAAAACAATAAACCAACTGCCTAGAAACAATTACAAGTCCCAAAGGTTTCAAACTGCTGCCAGAGGGGACAACGAGAAATGGGAGTAAAAGCATCACTGACATGCTAAAGCAATGCATAAATAAAAATAGCAAATCTTAAAAATTGGCTCACAGCAATAAAAGCAGCTATGCACCTCATAGTTCTTTCATAGAAGAACAAAAAGCAGCTTCACTTTGTTATATATTACAGGGGAGAGTGAGGCAGTCAAAAGGTTGAAAAGAATGATTTAATGCACTGGCAGGGAAAATGCCATTGAAGAAGAGATTATGTGTTCTCTAATTAGGGAGGGGGGAATCATATTGGAAGCCAGGGAAGTAAACATGGTGGAGAAACGACGAACACACTGTCATTTATATGTGTTCCATTCTAGAAAAAGATTTGATAGGTACAGAAGGAAGCATCACTAATGAAGCTCATGAACCATGAAAAAACATGAATTTCGGTATCTGCCAAACTAATAAAAATTAATTTTGCCAACATAAGTATAAAGTGATTCCTTAAAAAAGCTCAACTGATTTTCAATTTCAAAAACAAGTTGAAATATATAACCAAGGTATTCTTGGAACAGGAAAGGAGACTTCCAACCATATGCATTTCCCATTTGCTACGAGTGGTTTAAGAAAGCATCTCAATTTAAGATGAGAACTCTTCACAAGCATTGTCAAAGAGCCAAAAAGTAAGACTGAGATTACAGTTCACTATGCAAACCAAAGATCCAGGGAAGCAGATGAATATAGAGTGAAAGAGCTATACGCAATAAATGATAATCAAGGTAGCCAGAGAAGCTCAGAAATAAAATATGTGTATAAGATAACAACACTGTTCAGTTTTTGCATCAACCGATTCATGAAGCCAGGAACATGGTGCAAGATTCAGAATAGAAGGAATGGTGTGCTTCACAGAACTGTCAGTATTCATTTACTTCCAGTGGATGATATCCATTTTTCTTTGGGAATTTCACTATAAACTGACCACAGGAAAGATGGAGGAATAATCATCAAGATGTCATGTTGTACTGTCAACAGGAAGATGCTCTATTGAGCAGCAGAGAGCAAGAGCTAGGAAG
This sequence comes from Hibiscus trionum, assembly GCA_030270665.1. Classification (NCBI taxonomy): domain Eukaryota; kingdom Viridiplantae; phylum Streptophyta; class Magnoliopsida; order Malvales; family Malvaceae; genus Hibiscus; species Hibiscus trionum. Next base: position 90,304,942 of record BSYR01000010.1, on the reverse strand, counting down.
GTAGAAATATAATAACAAACATGCTATGAGTGTCAATTACGATAATTGAAATATCTCTAGGTGCAAACATCAAATTCAGAGTATAAAATATTGGAAAGAAGAAGGCCATAGTAAGAAAAGACCCGATATAACAGTTACTGAGAAAGAAATATCCTCGAAACTCTAAGATAGGGAAGACCGGGAATAGTTTAAGCGACAAAGACAACCTAACTCCCATGAATGCAAAAGCAGCAGCAAATCTTCCAGGATGATCTTGAAAACCAGTTTCATGGAAGGAACACACAGCTTAGTGGATGAAAACTAGAATAAGAAGCCAATCTCCAAACACCAAACCTAAGGGAACGACCAGGAGGGAACATTTGATGGGGAAAACTCTTAAGATTTTAACTATTCACCTTCATCTATCAAGAATATCTAAGATTCAGATGGCCATTATAAACGCCTGAATCAAGTTTTCAGCTTCACGCTTCTGTTGCGGAGTGCCAGTTACAAGAGCGACACATTCCCCTCGGGAGGATTTGGGTTCAGAAATTTCAATCATCGCTCCCGATATCTGAAAGAGAACAAGGCAGAATGAGAACATGATTAAGTCACATAGATTCCCACAATGTTGGGGGGGGGGGGGGGGGAGAAACATTACAATTGTTTATTACACATCATATCCACTGTTAGGACTAATAGACAAGAGATAACATATTAATTTCCACACGTACAACATAAACAAAAAGCATCTTGTTAGAAGAATACTATCATAAAGCATAAATAAGTTATGAAGCAAAAACTAATTTTATAAAGACAGACAGATCAGCTTTCCTACTTTAGCAATATCTAAAGAACACTAAGTGACACAAAATAATCTCCCACTAACAACATAAAGCATCCTATAACATGGACCTGCCAAATACAATTTTGTAGCTATTCAAATCCGTAACTTCATTCATCTCAATATTAGGCTTCTTATTTAGTTCAACGATTACTAAGATTATACAAGATTGAGGAGCAGGACTGTAAGTGATAAACCAACCTTCCTTATGTTGGATAAATTGAGCCCTCCTTTGCCCAACACTTTACCAACTGCATTAGCAGGGATCATTATTTCAAGAGTTGATGATGGAGCCAATCTGCATGAAGAAAATAAATGGAAGTAGATTCATGAAGAAGGTATAAACTTCAGAAGATAAACGTTAAGCACAATTTCTGAGAAGCATGATATACCCACCCTCCATACAGCTTTGAAGAATACGAGGACATGGGCCCATAGTCATTTTCCCCCATCTATTAAAGAGGAAGACAACAAGAAATGTAAAAGAAGGAAAATCAAAACAATGACAGGTAAAAACACATTCTGAAAGAAAGAAAGAAACAAGAAAATTGCAGGGGAGCACAGAGGGGATTCTGTGTCAGAAACAGGTAGCCGATAAGCAAAAATAACCAAAAACAAAAATCACATCCCATCTCCAAGTTGATGCAGATTCAATTGAAAGAATAGAAGCTGCAATCAAACATGTGAGACAGAAACAGGTTTTCATTGATAAATGAAAATTCTAATTCATCAATAACCATTAAATATAACTTAAAACCCTCAACCCAAAAATTAGGGAACTCTTTAACATCAAAAAGTAAGGCATACTCAAATGCTTATACTGAGAGGTGATCAATTGCTAATCACTTCAACAGATCAATTCGTTCGCCCAATTTATATAAACTTGTAATCATATTGTTTTGGGGGGTGGGGGTTGAGGCCCAAACAAGTTGCCTTTATAATGGTGATGTATACAGATAAAATCAATGTTAAGCAGGAAATGAATAGGACAAAATAGACATATATGATTGCTAACAACATTCCACAATTATTTACCGGCAGGCTTTCATATCCATAGAGGCTGCTTGAAGATAGCACACCAAGGCCACTTCCATTATCACCCCTTTGATCAAAAGCCAAAGGAGCAACAGGAGGAACAGAAGACAAAAGAGATGGCAGTGAGAGACTGGCACCAGCTGAGTAGAGAGAATCTGCAGCTATAGAAGGGTTATGACCACTGTCCTTTTCTTTCAAAACATCATCCCGGAGCCTTAAAACAATCTGTATAAGTGCATCTCTTACGCTACTAACTTCGCCAACAAGCTACAAAATGCAGAGTTAGCATGCAAAACTGTTGAAATAGAAGGAAAATGAAAACATCAATGATCAATCTTGAGAGAGAGAGAGAGAGAGAACAAAAGATAACAAACCTCAATGAGCTCATCATTAGCATCAGCACACTTTGGCTTGTCATCTTTTGTTATACGGATATCAGCTTTAGTTCTCCTCCGAATTTCATTTATAATAGAACCACCTTTTCCAATAATACAACCAATAACTTTAGATGGAACAAGGAGCCTCATAGTCACAGTATCGCCATCTTCATCATTAATCTTCCCTTGCAGCAACAGGACAGCTTCAACAGCCATGGATTTTAAATCATCGGGTGACTGTCAAGTCAAGCCACATTTACACATCAGAAAATAAAACTGATTAACTATTTGATGAACTGCAGATAAACTAATAGCGAGCTCCAGGTAGAAAAACTGAACTAGGGGCATACCTCTGTAGCTATGACAGTGATAATACACTCATCACGGTCAGCCTTATCATCAACCTCGATACAAGCACCACTTGCCTGCCTTATATTTTTAATAGTACCCCCTCCTCTGCCAATGACACGCCCAATCTTCTTAAATGGGCATAGTACTCTGATTATTAAGTCTTCAGAATGAGAGGCACCAGCAAAACCAGAAACCAGAGGAAGAGCAGATGAATACACAGGCCAGGCACTCCCTGTATATCCCTGAAGATCTCGCATATGTGCAGCACCCAATAATTGAGGAACTGATCTAGAAGGGCCTATAGGATCAGAATTTGGATATAAACCACCTGGTGGATAGATAGGGACATCTGCTGGGATTATGATGCTTGGAGCTGGAAGAGCTTCTGACACTGTTGTCTCAAGAGGGATTTCTTCTCTGGGACTGAACTTGTACATGATTGCAGAAACAGAAAAAAGCGCTTTCTTAACAGCTTCCGGTTCACCGATTATCTGTTCACAGCAGAGAGGAAACTCAAAACTGATCAAGGAAGAAAAGAAGATAAATGACAACAAACTGACTTTAAACAACAATGAAGAGGATATAATATAGAATCTGATGGCATCAATTTTACTGCATATCATTGTTATCTCAGTCATATCTGTACTTGATATATTTAGCATCAGTATAGTCTCACACACATAAGCTAGTATTGAATTTAAACCATGATTGATGCTTTAACAGCTCATTGTAACAGTTGAGAAATGATGGTTAAGGCGCATGATGTCTACAGTTTAAGTAGATTCAACATCTCTATGGTATTAATTTTTACAAAATATAGGCATTGGATTAAATACCAAATACAAGTAATACAACAGTAAAAGTCCCCACAAATAGTTGTTGTGATATATAATAAAATCCAATGCTCACACAACAAGCCACACAAACACATCATGAAGAGTGCCTAAAAGAAATAAAACTATTTGCAAACATGACGAACCTGAACGAAGTTGTCAAAATCCATAGCACACGAATGGCTTGGATCACTGGCATCCTTAGCAATAACTTTAATGTTACTCCCAGTCTTGACCCTCAGTTTCTTAATAGTTGTGCCAGCCTTACCAATAATATTTGCAGATTGGCTAGATGGGACAAGAATTTGGCATTCCACCCTATGCTTATCAGCCCGCTTCTTATCTGAATCCCCCATGGCAGCCACTGCATTTGCAATCGATGCATGAACTCTAAGAAGAGCATCTTGAGCAGCACATAATGGTTTGTTGTGATTCAATCCATCTTCTACGTCAACATCTTCCTTCTCTTTAACATAACAGTATATGGTTATAACCCTATCCTTAGCACCGGGATATGGATCAACCACTTTAACCTTTGCCCTCGTCTCCTGCCTAATTGAATTTATGACCTTACCACCTTTACCAATTACACTTCCAATCACCCCATCAGGGCAAAGTATCCTATAAACAACTAATCCGTCATTGCTTTTTTCATCTTTATCATTCAACCTTCTCTTCAGGTTCCTATTATCCCCATCATGAGCACTTTGGCCTCGAGAGCGCTTAACCTTCTCCCCCATTGTATTGGAATTTCAATTCAATTGCAGACACTATAAACCAAGTTTAAGTTCTGAGGCAAACAAATTGACATTGAAACGTCATCCAATGAAATACAAGGATGCCCTAAAAAAGAAAACAATCGACTAACACACCAATATGACAAACTACACTGCATAACATAAATATACGTTCTTAGATTGATTAAAGTTTGTTTCCTTGCGAATATTTTCCATTGAAACCAATGGGATAAATATATGAAAAAACTAAAAAAAGAGTAAAACCCTAATTTCCCCGGGGGAAGGAAAAGCGAAGAAAGGAGATTCGAAGGAAAACCCAGATCGATAAATGAAGTCAGAAAACATCCATAGAAAGATTCAGAAAATTAGGCAAGAAAAATACCTTGGACGCTGATAATAGGGGGGATTGATAGAAACAGGGAAATAGAGTGCTCTGCTACTGCTATGCTCCTTAGGATTATGTTCCCCTTGATTCGATTTCCCTAGTAAATTTCTTGTTCTTGCACCGCCAACGAAGGGTTTTCGGATTGATTTTCTATAAAAGAAGATTTTGACAACATACTGGATTGGGCTTGGATCACTAATATTCAGATCTATCGACAAATTTAAAAAAAATACTATTCAAGTCCAAAAAGAAAAACCAATTTCAACATGTATACATGTTTAGCAGGCCCAGGCCTATTAATTTTGGATAAATTACGCCAACAGTCACTAAAGTTTCGATTATTTGAAGTTTTTGAAAAGTTATAAAAAGGTCATTAATGTTATCGATTTGTAACAAAATGATCATTGAATTGTTATTCATATCACAAAAAACTGATTCGACATGTCCATTATAAACGCCTTATAAAGGCGAAATAATTAGCTTTATGCCATCTAGTTTGAGAGGATTTGGAACAAGCTAGTATATAATAGATAAAGTATAATGGATGAAAAGAATAGTAGTATTAATTATTATTATTTTGATAAATTCTAATCATGGGATGGGAGGAGAAAACCCTATGAAAAGCAATGAGGTGCTTCTACCGAGTCTAAAACTCATAATCTAAGGAAATGAAAGGAGATAAAAATGAACAGTTTGGCCAACCGGCCAAATATGCTTGCTCTAATATTATTCAATTCTAAAAATAGTGACTATGACTTATAGTAACACCGTACCACACCAAGTGAAATTATTAGCTTTGTGCCATCTAGATTTTGTGCAATCCATTTAATTGGAATATAACTTCTGAGAGATGATTGAAAAAGACAACTCTTTTATTAAAATCCAAACCTATTCACAACAACTCCCTTACTTCCTAAGCGAAGACAACAAAATGGGAAGATAACTTTTGAATTTATAATGATTATAAACTTTTTTAATTGGATAGACCCATAATCGCTAGCATTTAATAATTTCATGTGTTACAAACTACACCCAATCAAATGCATAATTAAGAAGAATGGCTTAAATCCAATCATTCATGACTTTTTTTAACATAATCGCCAGCTTCATTCAATCAGCAACAAATAAAAAGAAGAGAAAAGGGAGATTAAACGCAATCTCAGAAACAACAAATACACATACAGAATGAACAATTGCTTCAAATCGAAAAAAACAAACAAAAAAACGAAAAATAAACACAGACAACATAAACATAAAACGCAATATGGAGAGACACAAACGGCTTTCAGAACTAACAAAAAATCAAAGTACAAAAAACAAATCCAGCATCAATATTCTTTAACTGCATGGTATTTCAGGTGACATCGAATGGTGACTTGTGTGGAAAAATATAGCGTAAAAATCACCGACAAATCATTTCGTTTAGATCTATAAGTCGCACATAACAGATAAACTAAAAGAAAAAAAAAAGAAAATTAAATATCTTAACCAACAGTCCTGTCAACGAAAACAACGAATCTTTCATGACTTAGAATGGACAAATATCGGATGAAAGAGCACTATAGTTAATGGTCAAACCTTTATTGAATCTAATGAATTTGGTTTGTAATTTTTCGGCATAAATATGGACTTTTTTTTATCTTTTTTCGGTGTCTCTATTTATGCCTCAATACTAAAAAATACTATAAAATTAAATTTCAAGCTCTAACTCTAAATTCTAAACCCTAAACCCTACACTATATACCCTAAAAATACACCATATAAATAGGGACACCGAAAAAGACAGAGAATTTCCATCACGTAAATACTTTTAATTGTCTTTCGATCTTAAAATTAGGTCAGATAAACAATCTATACTACTCACATTTCTTTCATATTCTCTCTAAATTAATTTGTCCGAATTCAAATAACCAAGAAAAAGTAATTGAATAAAATTCATTTGTTCATTTTGTATGCTCCTTTATCCTCAAGTAATTTTATAATTATACCACTGAGATCACTTCTTAAATTTAAAATTATATTTTAAAAAATTCAACATTTATTAGATTTAAAGATAGATTTGATTAACGGTATATCCTTCCCATTACTGGTATTCCAAAAGTTGGCGGTTTCTAACACCTATTGAAGTTTAGAATGAACTCTTCAACTCTCCTGTTGAGTTCCTCATCCGACATAGTCGAAAACTCGTTTTCAACTTCTGCTGTGGACTCTTTCTCTTTTCCAACTGGTTCATCGTGCTTTTCAGTCTTTGATCTCCGCAAATTGTTCTTCGTTCCAGGACATGCAGCACGTTTCACTTTATCAGACTTGCTTCTTCGGATAGTTTGAGGTTTAATTACCAGATGGTCGCATTCTTCAACATCAGCTTTCATGGGATGTTGTTGCAATTTATCTTCATTGTTCTTTTGTTCTTCGACAATCCCGGGGCATTGAGAGACGAATGAAACAAGTGTGCTCCTTGCTCGGCCATGCAACGCGTATTCCTCATGAAGGTCGAGTTTCTGATGGTTGGAGGAAGCGAAAGCGCGGTAATCGGCTGCGATAATGAGGATGAGAGTGTTGGAAATGGCAAACCAGAACTTGGGGTTACTTAAAAGAGTGGAAGGAGAAAGGCTAAAGATGTAGAAGATGGAGATGTAAAACACAAGGGAGAAAAGGAAGGCAAAGAAGGGCATGCCTTTTGCCTTGTGATGACCATGTTTGTGGGATTTCAATGGATTTTCCATTAGATTTGGCGATGTGTATTTGAACTTTGAAGGAAGTTGGTCCAAAATCAAAGGGCTTATATAGAAAGGAGTAGGCAAATAATTGACCGACCACAATCACAAATACAGTATCTCCCACGAATTCGATGTACTTTCTCTACTACCAGTCTTTATCATCCATCCATTACAGGATAACTTTCTTTTATATATAAGATAACAAATTGACCTATTGAGCAAGAATTATAAGGTTGGTTAATAACATGTACTTATTATCCATGTATAGATAAGAAAGATATCACCATACCTAAACGTTAATTAAAGAAATTCAGCCCTATAAAATATGTAGTATAAGAACAAATAAAATTATCCACCATTTTCGTATGAAAATGAGAAAAATAATTAAACAAAATAAAATAGCATAATTAAGAGGAAAAGAAGGGAAGGGGGAAAAGGGAAGAAAAAAAAGGTATGCGGTTAGCATTTAGCAATCAGTTTAAAGTTGGTGTCACTATCAGGGCTAAGAAAAAATCACGTTAGAAATAATACATGAGAAAATGATCAAGAGGGTTTAACAAGACATCTAAAGAAAAATAAATTTAAATAGGAATCGCGATAATTTATTTTAAAATCCACACATAGTAAAATTTAAATTAGAATAATATGTATTTATAATTTTAAACTAGTAAGTGACTTTTATTTATTTATTTATTTACTAGTGCTTTAAAATAATTATAGGCTTATATTACATTTGTGAAGAAATCTGAAAATTTGGGTTTTTTTAATAGTCTAAAGGTGATTACAAGGTAACATATGTTCATAAATATTCTTAATCCTTTAACAATGTGTATACACCATATAGACATAACGATTTAAACCCGTGTCTCCTAAGATGAATATCATCTGCTTTTCTATTGAGACACTTGTTGGTTTCTCAAAATTTAGGTATTTGATTTATATAGTTAGCTCATTATTAGATTTACTATCTGATTTTTTAGAAAGATCTACGATTTGTTATACCATGTTGTCTTAGGAAAATAAAACGTTTATCTAATTTTTAAAAATTTCCACATAAGATTAGTATAATAAGTTCCTGAACTTTTAATAAAAATCAATTAAGCTTTTGAATTACTTTTGCACTCAATTAAACTTTTAAATTAAAATTTTTTAATCAATTAAGTTCTTTGACTAATTTTGACCATTAAATCTTGATAATTTATTTTTTCTTTACACCCTTAAGCCAAAAGATAATTTAACGGTGACTATTCATTAATTATTATTATTATAATCATAAATACAAATTATACTATTTAAATCTATTTAAAATTATATTATATTAATAAAAGTTACATTTCGATATATAAGTGGTGTAATTTTTTTTTACAAAATCCTTCCATTTTTTAACTATAAAATTTATAATTTTACTTTTAAACTTTAAATTTCAAACCTTACACTAAATGTTAAAACTTAAAACATAAACTTCTAACACTTAAAATTGATAGATTTATGTATACTTTAGTTTACGGTTAAATATTAAAAAGTTATCGTAAAATATAGTAAAAATAATTAATATTTATTTTTTAAACATTTCCGTATTGGATAATTCGTATCACAAATTCCAATAATTTGGAGTTCATGATTAGTTACTTGAATAAGAGAACCCATGAATATGGTCAAGAACGGATGATTACAATGTAGTATTTGTACATATATATTCTTAATTCTTTGACAATATACATACACCTTGTAGATAAAGTGATTTAAATTCGTTTTTCTTAAGATGAATATCATTCGCTTTTCTACTGGGACAATTGTTAGGTTATAGTGCAATGAAATTTCATTATCACCACGACAATTATGATCGAATTCCATGTACAGCCAAAGAAATCCGGTTGGCAGCTTGTTATTTATCAATCTGAAATCAATTTGTGAAACAACTAGAATAATGGTTGCCATATATCATCACAAAACGACATCGGAATGAAAATCAATAATCGGGAAAATATATGGAACTAAGTTTTCCACATATTTCTCTTGAAAAACATCTATTCCAATTCAGATATCAATGATACATACATGTACTTATACTGTGTTTATATTGATTGCATGTGTTGATTTCCTGCTTTTAGATAAGAACAAACTGGCCACGGTGACCTCCTACACAAACACAAGAGTTTATTTCTTTTTATAACCAATAGTATTTTACCTATTAATCCAAATCTAATCTTACAAAAAATTATTAGGATGATGACCATTTCAATATATATTAAAAAAATCAAACTATAAGCATTATTTATAAAATTTAATGTTTCATTTTACTAAACCAACCGAAAATTAGTATGAAAAAACTATATTTTCTCCACTATGAAGCCGACCTCAACCGCTATAAAGTTGACGCAATTGGAACTTGGAAGTATATCAGCCTCAAGCTTGAAGGTTTTTTATGATCACTTAAACATTAAAGATGTGCTTGGTACAATTAAAAAAAAAACTAGAAAGGAAAAAAAATAAGAGAAGGAAAATTAATGAATTAACAGTTAGCGAGGATAAGAAGGAAAAATAGAAGAAATATTAAAGAGATGTGTTAATTGATAGGATGAACAGTGTTGCGATATAGAAATTATGGCGTTGCATATTTTATTAAATATGTTTTTTTGAGAAGAGTATAATATTATAGCTATACATATATGTTATTTAAGATTATGAATTATGATACGAACTAATTTGCTTCAGTGGTTAAGGGAACAATTGTTGTTCCTAAAGGTCACGGGTTTGAGCACCAACAACAGCAACGGGGTGATTGATGATCGTCTATCTCAGCACTGATAAATCTATTATATAAACTTAAAAATTAAGGCTTAAACATACTTGAAGCTCTTAACTTTTGAAAAAAATCAATTAAGTTTATGATTTTTTTTGTACTCAACTAAGCTCATTGTTCAATTTAATCATCAAAATTTGACGATTTTTTCTTGAGATATTATTGCAATGTGACATATTTCAATTTTTCATGTGACATTTACAATTTTTTTAAAAAAAAATTTTTTATAATTTTTATTGAGTTTTTAAAGAATATTTTAAATGAAATAAAAAATTTAAAAATGACAAGTGATAAAATTGTAACATAAATATTGTACAATCTAATAAAAAATATTAAATTTAACAATTAACGTTAATCAAATGAATGAGTGAATGAAATATTGGAGCATAATGGTTTAGTACTTCAGTTTTTTTTTTAGAAAAAAGTCTAAAGACTCAGTTATATTTTAGAAAAAGTTGGGATTATGGTACCGTTAAGCCAATATATATAGGAAAATACTTTGATGCACAAGCTGTGTAAACTTTAATTTACACGAGCCCTTTAATTTTAGGGTTTAGAGTTTAGGGTTTTATGTTAGGGTTTAGGGGTTTAGTATGTAGGGTATATAATTTAAGGTTTATGGTTAGAATTTAGAGTTTAGGGTTTAGGGCTTAGGGTTTAGGGCTTACGTTGCTAGGGTTTGTGATTTAGATTTTAAATTTTATAAAAAAATTGTGTAAAAAAAATTTACACAGCTTTTGCATCAAAATAAAACCCATATATATATATATATATATATATATATATATTTGCTTCCCTGTTTTAAATCTCATATTTAATCAGACCCATAAAATCGCTAAATTTCAACTTTGGCATTAAATAACCAACATTAAATTACATCAATCACTCATTTACTTGGCAGAACTCAAACCACTCTTTGCAATATGTCCCCATCTCAGTTTAATTATTATTTATTTGGGTGCCGATTAAATTCTAAAAATTCATTATTATTTTAAATACAATAACTTAAATAAATTATTTGGACGTAATAAAATTTCAAAGGTTTATATGGACGTAATAAAAATATAAAAATTATTTATTTAAAATAAAAAAATCAAGCATTTATTTAAGAGTATTTTTATGCATAATTTGTATACATTTTATTTTACACAACCTGCCAATTTTAAGTCTAAATCTCTATTCTTAATTATAAACTCTAAACATAACCCTGCCATTATAAACTTTTAAATCTTACACAATTTGTATCCAACTTTTTTTTCATTATTTAATAGGAAAATTATTTGATATATAAGATATGCAAATGTTAGATAACACGATTTTGTCCACTTTAATGTTATATGTTTATTATTTAAAGTTTATTATTTATATATTATAAATTTAAAATTTAGGGTTTAAAATTTTAGAATTGAAATAAACAAAGTTTAAGGTCTAAAATTTAGACGGCTAATACATCAAATAATTTTTTTTAATTTCATACATATTAACCTACTAGAATAGATGTAAGGAAGGGCTTTGATCCAAAAAAAAGATGTAAGGAAGGGCAATAATATCTAAATTAAGCATTTTTTGTATTTGATAATTATTTTAGTTTTATTTCTTAAAAATAAAACATTCCATACAAAAAAAGAATGTGGCCGTTATGAAAAATTAAACGAGCGACACTTGCCATAAAAACAAAAGGTCCGTGCATATTAGTAGCTAAACACCAAGAATATAAAGATGCGAACTTTCCTCTCAAAATGAGTTTCAAACGGATCAAGGCAACAAAAGGAGCGTTTTTTGAAGCGGGTTCTGAATTCTAACTGCGAATCACGCTTCGGCTGTTTCCTATTCATTTTTTTCTCAACGTACGATCAGTCTCTAAATACACACAATACAGCTAGGTTTTCCTTATCAATCGCTAGTCGTGTGAGCAGTATCCCCACGCACGATTTGTGAAGGGGGGGAAATTAGTACAAAGGGAATCAATCATGCCATCAGGTTCTAAGAAGAGAAAAGCTGCCAGGAGAAAGAAGAAACAACCACCCAGCACCGCCAATTCATCAGGTTCTTTGATTTGCCTTTTTTTCTGGGAATTTAGTTTTGGGTTTTGTTTTTTGATGTGTTTGGAATGATGGGTCTTTTCTATTTTTAGCTTTTTATTATTGAATCTTACTTTGTTCCTGTATCTGCATGAGTCATTCTGTTGGGATTTGCAGATAAAAGAAATCAGATTTCCATGTTTAATGGCTGATATGGTTGCTTTTCAATGGAATTGCTGCCCTTTAATCACTTACTATTCACTTTAGGCTTTTTTAGGTGAATTTTCAATATACTTGTTTTAGGGTCTTGTGGCGATTTTGGCCATGAAACAACTTGTGTAAGACCATATCATGCCTTTTTTGTTTGGTATTGATTTTACTATTGGCATTTTCATCTAAAATTGGTTGAAAAAATATTTTGCTTAATCAATTTAAAGATTTGTCCATCAGTTTGGTGCAGTGTTTATTCTGATTGTTTCTATAGGGAATTGGAAATTCTGTTGTTCAAATGGTGGTTGGACTATTTTGATGTTTATCAAATGGTGCTAGGAATTGATGAACCGAGAAGCCAAGATGAAAGGGAAAGCGATGGTGGCTATACTAGTTCCTATGTATCTCAGGATGAACACAATCCCCTGCATACATTCAGTCGGGGGGGAGATGAAGGGAAAAGATCACAATCACGTGTAACTGGGGAGAATTCTGTGGAAGAGGCCACTAAGGATACTGAAAGCACCAAGAAATCGGGATCAGGCGCTGTTGATGTTAAAATCAAAAAAGGGTGCGAACCGAAAAGTGATCTTGTTTCTATTCAGCATGTTAAGCATGATAAGAGCTCTAGCAGCAGCAGCAGTAGCCGCAGTAGTTCGGATGACGAATCTCAAGCCTTTAAGAAGAAGTCGAAGGGAAAAGCCCGTAATATTGGTTCTGAAGTGGCCTCATATAATACTGAGAATAAGTCGGCTACTGTTTTTGCTGAAGAAGTTCCGAAGGTAGCTGAAAATGGAGCATTTGATAATGGTGGTAGTAATTCCACAGGGGACACTGTTGCTGTTGACAATTCGGTAAAAACTGCTTTATCTATTCCAGAGGCTGCAAAGAATTCAGTACCTGTTGTAGTTGAATCAGGGTTGAAGGCAAATGAAGAGAAATTATTTCCCTCATCAAATGGGATTTCTGGGGTTGAATTGGAAGGAGTTGAAGGAAAAAATTTCCCATCCTCGGATATTCCTACGGCCGAATCTAGTAATGTTGCAGAAGCAAACCAAACATTAGAACCCCACGAGTATTCTGAAAAGCAGGTATATATCTTGCCCCTATTCTTTTCTAAAATGTTCCTTGTTCCGTTTAACTGAAAACTGATATTTCTGCTTTGGTTCACAGCCTCTTGTTTCTTCGACTCCACCACCGGTGAAAAGAACCTCATGCTTAGGTTGCTGTGGATTGTTTGAAGTTTTTACTGCTTCCGGGAGATAATTGAAGATTCTGAGTTATCCATAAAGTTAGATAAACCTATATTATACTTTCCTTTATACTTTGTAGAGGGAATTCTTGGACTATGAAACTACAACTTGAGATCTGGAATTTATTACTTGTCATTTCATTGTTATTTTTTGTTCACTTATCTGCTATTCTTTTGCAATCAACCCCCTTGTCTTAGTTTTTTGCCTCATTTTTTTTTTCTTTACGGACAAAATGTACCGTCTCTTTTTTAGGTGCCCTCTCTATACCCTAAATCCTAATACTAAAAAATTAAATTATAAACTTTGACATTAAATTTTAAATCCTAAACTCTAAAAAATATATTATATTTTTTATATAAAAAATCGTTGCGTAAATTGATGTATTTACCAGCATAAAGTATTTTTCATATATCATGTTCTTGATTATTGTCTGTAATGTAAAGCCATTATTTTGATCTATAGATCGCATTGTATGCAACCTCATTTTCAAGCTACTTCAAGGTTAATAAGTATAAGGCAGAAAAAAACATTGAGGTTAATTATTGACCAAGAGTATAACATTTTAGTTTATTTCTGAAAGTTGTATCTAAAAATTTTAGTTCAAACATTAATTTACTTTGTCATTAGAGACGGAGTTATGATAAAAATTAGGAGGGGCAATAGTCTATTAAACATTTAAATATAAAAATCGAAGACAAAAATTTCATTTGATTAGTATTTAAACTAATAAGGACCTAAAATGGTATTATACCTAAAATCAAGAGGGGCAACCCATACATCCTTGTTTGTCACGGTCGGTGTTGTTTTGATAAATGTCATCGTGTTTGGTTGCAACTTGTTCTCAATCGTTAGTTTTCTTTTATTACTTTATTTTTTTTTAATCTTGACCGATGTGTTTCAACATCTATGCTCGTCTATTTTCTCTATAAGCCAACACAAACAATGGATCCATGACGAATCCATTAAACAATGCATCTAAGTAAAAGTAATAGAAAAGAGGATGGAGAAAGGATGCAATAAAACAATGGAAGGAGGGGAGTGAAAATGCGTGATTAATAAAAGTTTAGTGACCAAAATTTTGATGACCATTTATTGTAGTTTACCCTTGAGGAAAAGAAAAACTAACAAGTCAGCATTTTATAACAGAAGGTAGTAAGATGGACCAAAATAAAAGTAAAATAAAAATTAGGTGACCCAATAAAAATTTTAAAAAGTTATAATACAAGGTTTACAAAAGTAATTTCAACGTAGTTAATGTACTTTGCCCTAAATTATATTACAAGGTTTACAAAAGTAATTTCAACGAAGTTACTATACCCCTGATTTCGTTCATATAAACACCAAGTGAACTTTAATATATACCCACAAAATTGAAATACCTAAAATTAAATTAATCGATTTTTTTAACTATCAATGGAATCAATCTTTTTTTTTAAAATTAATTGTCAAATCAAACAAACTTCAACTAATTCAATCGGTTATTCAATTAACCAAAGTTTTAAAGTTTGTGTTTTTTAGTTAGATTAATAGGGACATTTCACAATAAGTGGTTGAACCTTAAAATCATAACGAGTCTAGGGATGGTGGGATTTAAAAATTAGTTGAGTATTGACATCTTAATGACATGATCTTAATATATATATATAATATTTAATACCAATTAATGATTATTTAATCAATTTTGAATCAAATTAACTGCTTATGAGTTTTAACTGAACAATGAACGTCTCTCAAATAAAATTAAGATAAACTACTGAAATGATCATTTATATTTAGGATTTGTACATTTTAGTCACCAATTTTTAAATTAAACCTTTATGGTCACCATTATAATTTAATGGGAGGCTGATTTAACACAATAAAAAATAATTTATCCGAATAGTCCATAAATGAAAACTTCACTCCAATTTTAACAACCAAAATATAAATAATTTGTATAATTACACAATTAATCTTCCATATTTACAATTTTTCTCTCTTTCTCCTTAATTTTTCTCCTGTTCCGACCTTCCGTTCTTTCTCATTGTTGGGTGCAGCAACGCCATACGCTTGTGAAACAATGACCAGGATGGATTTCTCACTGCATTTCTTGTGTATGGAGCTGTTGTTGCCTTTGGCAGTTCTGTATGGTTAGCATTGACATATGTATCACAATAACATTATTTTAAAGGTATATTAATTACTGTTTTTGCCATTAGTTTTCTTTTCTTCCTCTACATGCTTGTCAATCGAATTTCATGAAATTCAACAAAAGCCTCAAATTTTCAATCTTCTCCGCAGTCGATCTCAACATGAGACTTGGGTATGTTAAAATGAGTGATTTTGAGATCTCAGTTGACAATAAAAGCACTGGATTCGAAGTTTACATATGGAAAACAAGTCGAAAACTAACTATTTCATGGTAGTCCATGTTGGTAATATAAGACGGTGTGAGCAGGGATTTAGTAACAGAAAGCCTATATAAGAGAACAAAAAGCTAACTGTGTCGCAAGACCTGTTCATAATTCTTTATTTGCCCTCAAAACGAAACGCCCAGTTACTAATAAACAAAACTGGACATTAGATACCACGGGCAACAACAAAATATTAACAAAATATATGCAATCTCAGCCGAAAGATGGTGATTATTTTCATAATCATCACAGATAGATCAGGAAAGACAGTGATTTACATCATGGATTGCTGCAAATTATAAAAAAAAATTAACCCAAATTTGAGAAATTATGCAAAAGAGATCAGATGGTAGTGCATGTTGGTATTCATCATTCAAATGCAGAAATGATGGATAAATATCATCACACCTCCTCGCAGATTTTCAGAAAATAAAAAGATATGTTTATTTTGGTGAAGATGGATCAGATAACGAGTTGCTTATATCACCAGCTTCCATCTTAAGATGAAAGTTAGACTGGGTGTCAAACAACAATCCTCATTTCCATCTCTTCAAACAGATAAAAACAATGAATTAAAGAAAACATGAACAAATATATATAAAGGGAAAAAATGGATCAGATAGTCGATCGTTAATTACTCAGCTTGTAGAAACTCAGACTGGGTGTCAAGATCAATCTTCACCTCCGCATTCAATCGAGAAAAAAAATTAGATAGAATCAGAAAAGAATGTCAATCACCAACTTTGCATATGAAGACATTTAATTTATGCAAAGTAAGACTGGGGCGACAATTACTATCATCATTTTCACTTCTTCCAACAAGTTTTTCAAAAGAAATAAGAAACAAGATTAAATGAAACTGGAAATTTTAGACCATATCTACACAGGTCTAGAGATCGCTCTGACTGTGTCTTCATCACGATCTGATTAGAAACCGAGAGGTAAAGAGCCGAAAGATAGAAAAAACAGTCGGCGATGTTTGCTGATAAATTGGTTGTTTTTCAATTGGCCGCTGTGTTTCTCATGGCATGATAGTTCTGAGATGTGGCAGCTTAAATAGAGATAAAAGTGGTGGCGTTTTTTAGGGTTTCACTCATTGCTAGGGTTTTTAGTTTGTAAAGAGAGATTCGTATAAATCAACGGTCGAGAATGGGTGGATTTTGAGTTGTGGGCCTTTCATTTCTTTCTTTAACTGGGCCTTCGTTGTTGGGCTTTTCTTTCCTCTCTTCCTGCTCTTTTCTTTTTTCAACCATGTAATATGTTGTAATAGTAATTTGCCTAGAAAAATATTTGAGGGTAGACTACTTTTTATTTTATACGAGGTCTAAAATACGGCGCACAGTAACTCATAAATTAAAGTATAATACGTGCTTAAACATATTTATTGAAAATGGGTAGAGTATTTATTGATGCATGTGTATTATATTTATAGTCTATTTAAGAAGTTAGATTTTATATTTTTTTATTTCGACTTCATTTTGCGACGTAAATAATAAGAATAAAATGTTTACATTTGAGACGATTTGTTAATATTCAAAACAATATATAACTGAAAAATATAAAACATGAATTTATCGGATACACATTTATATGAAGGATTTCAAATTCACTACTAAATAGTTATCTACACATCTATTGTCACCTGACATTTAGGTCAATCGGGCTTTGATCCATTTTGCTGTCCTTTCCTGGTTCTAATTTGGAAGTAACATTTGCTATGTTCCCTCGCATATTGAACATCACCATTCATCTTATGTAAAAGTTTGTGCAACAGGTTTAACCCTACGCCTTCAAGCAGACCTTTTTTTTGAGATTTTGGTGGCCCATGGGCGAACTTAAAAAATAGGCCTTTAATTAAGGCTGAGCGTTCGATCGAGTTAAGTTGAGTAAAAAATTCAAGTTATGCGAGTTTACGAGTCCTTACGATTAGAGTTTTTATTTTATAACTCAAACTTTATTTGAAATTTTTTTCGAGTGGAGTCGAAAAAATTAGTTTTTTCGAGTTGAGTTGAGTTCTGCTCACCCTTTCCCCTAATAACGAGTATTGGAAAAAAATAAAATTTAAAATTAAACCCTTAGTAACAAGTGATATATAAAAAAAATAGGTCCCTATTAAGAAATTTAAAAAAATGAATTTTAAGAGTATTATTGTAATAACAAATATAGGGGGAAATAGAACCCTAATAACAAGTATTGAAAAATTAAAATTTAAGTGTATGCATGTAATAACAAATATTAGAGAAAATAGACCATAAATAACAAGTATTGAAAAAAATTGGACTCGTAATAACAAGTATCGGAAAAAATAAAATTTAAGAGTAGAACCCTAATAACAAATATTAGAAAAGATAGGCCCCTAATAACAAGTAGGGAAAACTACACCGGTGGTCCCCTAACTATTACCGTCTTCCTACTTTGGTCCCACAACTATGTTTTTTGGCAAAATCGTCCCTTCCGTTACATAGTTTTCCTGTTTTGGTCCCCCGTCGTTAAAAACTAACGGAATTGCTGATGTGGATTTTTTTTTTGATTTTTTATTATTTTCTCTCTCTTATATATGTATTATTTAAATTTTTTATTCAGACTAATGTGGTGGTGACACGTGTCACCACCATAACAAAGCAAATAAATTGAAAATAAAGAGGGAGAGCTAAGAATCGAACCCACATCCTTAGCTTCCCAAGCTAATAGGTTAACTATTGGGCTAAACTCCAATTATTGAGGTGTTTTAATACAAGTTATATTTAAAACAATCAAATGAACCCAAAAACCAAAGAAACTGCAACATTGCAGAAAACTGCAATGGCGAACATGTTATAAATTTACTTTTATTTTGAAAACCAAAAATGATCATCTCTTGAAAAGCTCTAGTCCCAATTTAACTTCCATTCCAAATTTCAAAGGATTCTCATATCTTCAAAGATTAAAATTTGCTTCTTGCAGCAAATTGGAGAGATTTCCACTAGAAATACCATTGTCATGTCTTGAAGAATTGAAGATATGGTCTTGGCCTAATTTGAAGCACATTCCAGGTATAGATGAACTCTATTCTCCAGCAGAATTGGAGTTTATCAAAATAGGCAAAGGATTAAGTTGTCTGTTCGAAACGAGATTTAACCGATATGATTTAGGGGATGCTGCATTAACTGCTTGCAAAAATTAACCATTGGTTGATTCCACTTTCTAATCAATTGCATGCACTGAGTGATTTCTGTTTGCTGTTAATTTCTTATGGTTACTTTTTATATTACTTTATCACCTAACAGGTGAACTGGTTCGACCACCCTTGGTGACATATTTTGCTCTTAGTTCTCTTACAACAGAAGGAGATGCAAGTCATATTGGAGGTTGGAACCCAATCTTTAAGGGAATAACAAAAACAAAAAACAGTACCTGTGGGAATAATTGAAAAGGTCATTTTACAACATGTCTCAATGTTGTTCATCAGATAAGACCATTTCAGGTCTGGGGGCAGTCATCAAGCTATGTATTTTCTGAAGCTTATACAGTTCCCTTCTTATCTCTTATTCACCCATAAAAAAATATGATCAACCCTAAAAAGCAATTGCCAAATTTCAGCAGAAACTTTACATTAACTTTCCTATCATTGCAGCTTTCAAAATAAAAGCAAATTTATAACCTGTTTGCCATTGCAGTTTTCTGCAATGTTGCAGCTTCTTTGGTTTTTGGGTTCATTTGATTATTTTAAATGTAACTTGTGTTAAAATAGCTCAATAATTGGAGTTTAGCCTAATGGTTAACCCATTGGCTTGAGAAGCTAAGGATGTGGGTTCAATTCCTAGCTCTCCCCCTCTATTTTCAATTTATTTGCTTTGTTATGGTGGTGACACGTGTTACCACCACATTAGTCTGAATAAAAAATTTAAATAATACATATATAGGAGAGAGAAAATAATAAAAAAATAAAAAAAATCCACATCAGCAATTCCGTTAGTTTTTAACGACGAGGGACCAAAACAGGAGAACTATGTAACGGAAGGGACGATTTTGCCAAAAAACATAGTTGTGGGACCAAAGTAGGAAGACGGTAATAGTTAGGGGACCACCGGTGTAGTTTTCCCTAACAAGTATTGAAAAATTGGCCTCATATAACAAGTATTGAAATAACAATAAATAATAAAAAATTGGCCCCTAATTACAAGTATTCGAAAAAATTAGCCTATAATAATAAGTATTGAAAAAAATTATACCCCTAATAACAATTATCGAAAAAAATAAATTTTAAGAATAGAAATCTAATAACAATTATTAAAAAATTAAATTTTAAATAATAAATATTAAAAATATTAAACCTTAACTATAAATATTCAAAAAAATGGGTCCTAAACAGGATAGGGGCCCTGGGCGGGCGCTCCTATTGCCCATGCCAAGGGACGGCCTTGCCTTCAAGCGTCGCCAGCAGTCGACTATCTTTCATTAGTGACACTTGAAGGCAGTCGACTGTCGATCAAACTGTAGAAGGGTGTAGCGGTGGATTCATGCTTAAGGTTGGATGGGCATGTGCTCATTCTGAATTTTTAAAAATTTTATATTTGATTTGAAGTTTTTTAAATTTTTATAAATTAATTATTAATATTCATAATTTGCTCCTATAGTGAAATTTTAAAGTTTTTATAACATTTGTTTATTTTTAAAAATATTTTCACTTATGTCCACTCTTAAAAAAATTATGAATCCGCCACTAAAAGTATATGAATTGACTGTCTTCATCGGGATGAATTGAGTGTAAGAGGGTGGGAGCCATTCTACATTGGCAGCACTTTTTCCTTTTTTTCTTTAAATATCTACTAGACTACTAGTACTACTGAAACTTCAAAGACTTGCTTATCACATATAAGCACTTCTGTGACCCATTAACAAAATATCTGACTTTTGGGATAATATCTGCAAATCGTTGCCTACACTTTAAATTGGTAGTGGTACCTTAACTTCAAAACGTTCAAATTGTGTTTCCAAAGTAGTATTATATTAAATATTAATTGAGTTCTCCTGTCATTCTAATATTATGATCTAACTTGTAAACTATTTAAAGCACGTCTACCACGTGCATAGTTTTCATCTAACATGTTAAAAAATAAACAATGTCACCAATAAGTGTTGGATGCAACGATAAAACACATTACTCTTCCAAAGAGATGACCTAGGTTTGAACTTCGAATAAGACATTGTTAGAAGAGAAAACCATAAATCCCAAACATGTAACATAAAATGGACATGTAATTTATAAGAAAAAAATGTAGATACTATTTAAGAGAATTATTATTATTTTTGTTTAAAAAAATATCATATCGAACTTAACAATGTCAAATTAATTTAAAGATTGGTCGTTAACACATTTGGCCGGTTGGTCAAGCTGCTCATATTTGTTCACTCATATTACCTTAGGTCAAGAATTATTGAATTATAGACCCACTAGGAGCATCCTCTTCCTTTACCTATAGTCTTCCACTCTCTTCCCCTCTAAGTATGATTAAGATTATAATTAAATTTATTTAAAATTTAAAGATTGGTCGTTAACCTGAAATAATTATTATAAATTTAATTTCATGATTAATAAAAATAATCAATATTTAATTAAAAAACTCAGCAGGGAAAACGTACTGTTAACCTTAACACTAAACTAAAACTTACATAAATAATTGTCCTTTTAAAACTAAAAATGTCGTCAAGAAAACTTTTTTTTTGATTAATAATGAGGAGTAACGCCACATGCCTCGTTAAAACCCCTACACCTAAGTGGGGAAAAGAGTACATGTGGGGTTACATACAAATCAGACCAAACCAATCAAACAACAATCAACAATCAAGGAAACTATCAAGTGATATCGGATAATATATTTTCTAAAGTATTCTTTATTTTGTTTTGTTGTTAATAATTTTTAATAATTAAACTTTAATAGTTGGGGTACTAGAACGCCGGCATAGTTAATTACTAAATATATAATTTTGTCTTGTATTAAAAAAAATTCTCTTATATTATTATATAAAGTATAAACTACAACTAGTAACAGCTGTAAAAGGTGAGTGCAATCACGCGTTAGAAACCGCGACTAGGAAAGAAATATCAGACCCCATTCCCTCTACAATTTCCTCCCAAAAGTTCCTTTCTTTCCACGAACCTGCACGTGGCAACACGTCATTCTGAGCGGATCCCACATCATACGTGGCATAATTCTACTGGCCCAAACTGTTCTTGATACATTTGATCTCAGCCGTCCGTATCATCCAATCGAAGCCGACATTTGTCCCCTCCAACCATTGTCTTCACTGTTCGTGGAAGTTAAATAGCGAAATAAAAACCCACAAGTCTTTCTTTAGCTAAAAGAGAGAAGATACTTCAATTTCCATGCTCTACAAAATTTCACTTCAATATTTTGGTAAATTTTATTTTTAGCTCGTCTTTCCTGGTTTAGGGTTTAATATGCTTAGGGGTTTTGTTCTTTTGACTGTTTCCTTTGTTGTTTTGCTTTGGAATTAAGGCATGTTGATGAGGTTTTATGGTGTTTTATGGGATTAAAAGACCTGAGTTGACTTCAATTTTGGTGGGTTACTTGAAGAATTTGTTTTTCTTTGATATGGTCTCTTTATTGTAGATTTTTTGTTATCTCTCTTTTATCTTCCAAGTTTTCTTTTGGGTTTTCTCCCTAGGTAGACTATAGCAAGCCCTGTATTTATCTAACAGAAATCAAGATCTAGGTTTCAGAATTATGGTGTTCAATGTTATTCTGAATTGATTTATTAGCATTCTTTTGTAGTTCTAGTAAAAGGGTTATGGACTTTGACTTTTGATTATCTTCCTTTTTCTTTGGTTTTGTATTTGCTCACAAATTATGTTGCTTGAAAATTCATTCTTTCATTTATAAGTAGTCCTTTTTGTCAATCTGTTTTAATATTTTAGCTTCTTATATTGACTATTGTTGTAATGCAGCTTCTGCTGGTGATTTGATTATTTGGAGGGGGTTTTCCCCACCGATGTTCCGGAGTTCAGATTTTGGTATATATAACTGTTGCAGATCAAATGCCATCTCTAAGAATGAAGACCAAATCAAGCATGGGTTCTTTAAGAGAAAAAAATAGTCTTCGCGTGTGCCAGAAGTCTAGCATGATTTGCAAAAGACCATGTTGTCATGTTAGGGTTTCCCAGCAAGGAGCCGAACTCAATACATGTATTCAGAATTGTCATGATGGTAAGCAACTACATTGAACAAGATCGATATTTCTCTAATATTAATTGTTAGAGTTAAAGGTGCCTCTTGGAGTGTCCTATTATCAGGGTTAAAAAATTCTTTGTTGTTTGCTTGTACCTTTACATTATGTGCTCTCTGTAAACCGAGTGCTTTAAAATTAGCGATTTCAGAACATTGCTTTAATCTGCTCAAGTGTGAACAAGACTCTAATCTTTGCCTTTTCCGTCCTGTGACTCATTGCAAGTCTCCTTCCATTTGAGAAATGATGCTTTTTGCATAATATTTCACTTAACTACTTATGTGTTGAGTATAACTGCAGTTCTAAAAATTGCTATAAATAAGTTAGAACCATGGGGCCTTATCCCATGTTTAGATGTCAAAGATGCAGTAACATGACCATTGAACTATAGTTGACTGTGTCAGGGAAAACAAATGACCAAGTACATAAATCATTTTGAGCCACTTGAAGCGTAAAGTAATAATATATTTACTAAATAGTTACTGATAATGGGGAATTAGGATCTCATTTATGCATTCCCTGCCCTTGAACCCATCAGTTCCAAGTATAAGAATGCACTGCTAATAATTCATTCATTTGTTTAATTATATGCATGCATGATAGGCTTTTTGTTTGCAGGCTTTAACTTGTTCTTTTCTTAAAAGAGTTAAGAAAGAAGGTATATTTTTTTGGTCTTTTAGTTTGTTGCACGTGCTTATTGACTGTTCTTGATAGATTCATCAAATGTAGAAGTAGCCTCTCAAGTTTTTGAAACTGATGGAGCCAGTGCTCAGCAGCTAATTTTGGATGGAGGCGATTCTGAGCTTCAGAAACAGCTCCAAACTTTTGTTGATTCTGCAACTGTGGGGGGAATGGTAGGTTTTTATTACTTTTTAGGACCTTGCTTTGTTAGTTTGTTTTTAATCTGCCTTTTGAAAATATCATGTATTAGACTGATTTCCAACTTGGTTGCTTATTAATGATGACCTATTAATTTGCAGGAATCTACCCACACATCTGTCTCAGACTTAGAGACAATATTCTCTCCTTTTCTGGAGCCAATCCAAATACACAGTGAACTAAATATTGACAATGATGCAGGTGATTCTTTGTTTCAGCTGGTTTGCATGAATTTCTTTTCCATTCTTCTGTTGTGGCTTAGAGATTGACAGTTTTTTTGGCATTTCTAATTGAAATCCCTGTCTAAGCACAATTATTAAGTTATAAGTATTCATGTTCTCTTGGAAATTTACTTGTCCCATTAAAATATAGTTACCACTTATCAGGGATAGAAACAAAGAATTAGTTGACGAAATTCTTTGTAATCTTGTTGCATGGGCAATTGGTACTTGTATGAAAGTATTTCATGGGTTGTGCATTTTATATTTCATGTTATAATCATGTATTTTACTTGTGTTCAATGCTGAGTGGAAGGAATTTTTTTATGGAATTCAGTAGTTCTAGATTCACGTCACCGGAAGTTGCAAGTTTCTGTTAAGATAATTATTTGATACAGTCATCTCATTCTCAATTTTTGTAGGGAGTAATGATGGCCCTGAACTGCCAGCATTTGTGGCTGATGACATTGATGGTAGAAGCTCATTTGACAGTCAGACATGTAATGTGTCAGATTTCTTTATATCTGACATGATAATTGCAAGCATACCATTTGAGGGAAATGTGGTTGACTATAACATCTCGGGAACCTATTCTTTTCCTGATTTCCTGTGTTCTGAGCCAAGTATGCTGTTTGATGTGGCTGAGCAATACATGATACTACCTTTTCTCAAGGACACTGTCAACACCAATTATATAAATGATGTTCAATTGCATGAGGAGTCCATGATGGCTCAAGATAATACTAGTTTATGCCTAGAAATTGATGAAATGAGATCTTGCATACAGGAATCTGATGTTAACTCTGACTCTGATCAGGCAGAAGACTTTGATCCACAATCATTTATAAAAAAATTACCAGAGCTATCTGATGTTGTATCAAGCTTCCGTCCTGCTAATGTTCCAACAGAGGCTTGGAAAAGGAAGCCCATAACTCTTGTGCTTGATTTGGATGGTAAGACTTGCGTGTTTTCTACTGTGTGCTTTTATTTCTTCAGGTGCAATACATCATTCATTCAACTTTACTGCTGCTTGGACATTTCTTCAAATGAACTAATTAATTCTCGTGATCTTTTAAATGGAGTATCAAACAAACTGATTTAAGTCTTTAAATAAAACCTATAACTTGGAGTCTAATTTACTATGAGGACAATACAAGATTTTGGCTAGAACTGATTATAGAAAACCTGGTGGAACCTATTGGGGCTTTTTATCTCAAAGTCCCATAAACAATTCAGGGTAAATCACTAGTCTCTGAAAAATGTTGTGTGTGTGTGTCATAATCACCATAGATGCAAAATTTATTCTGGTGGTGAGGTCAATATTGAAGGTTTGCAAGGAAATTTTCAAATGCTTTTTGGGTATAAGCTGATTGCATGCCTGATCAGTTTTGTTTGCAAAAATGTTATTAGACAGTATGGCGTGGCGTCACGTATTGAATAATTTCAGATGGCATTTGTGTTATGGTTGCTCCATTGACCTTTTACAATTTGTGTACAAATATTTGAGCTTTTGTTTCTTTTCTTTTTTTACTTGTTGCTTTAGACAAATTAGTAATAAATATTGCTATAGTGTTTGATCACCATTTCTTTGAAACATGCAGAAACTCTCGTCCACTCTACACTAGAACATTGCGATGATGCTGACTTCACCTTTACAGTCTTTTTCAACATGAAAGAGCACACCGTATATGTAAAGCAGAGGCCTCACCTACATACTTTTTTGGAGAAAGTTGCAGAGATGTTTGAAGTTATCATCTTTACAGCGAGCCAAAGCATTTACGCAGAATAATTACTTGACATATTGGATCCAGATCGAAAGTTCATATCTCGGCAGGTTTATCGTGAATCTTACATTTTTTTGGATGGAAGTTACACTAAAGACTTGTCAGTTTTAGGTGTTGATCTTGCGAAGGTTGCTATAATTGATAATATCCCACAGGTATTTACCTACTCACTTAAGGTTTACCCTTCATGGGCTTCATCATTCTTGCCTCCAAATTAAGTCAAGAATATAATGGTCACCCTAGCTTAAACCTAATGTGCTTCAGAGATTTTTTTTACCGTGGAAAAGATTATGTGGATGTGAACTGGTGCTATAGTGATTGAGTGTCTTAGTCACTAAAAATAATCTGACCTGGAGATACCTCTTGTGGTTATGGCACGCATAAAGTTCATCTAAGAATCATCCAACTAACCAAGCTTTATGGTAAGATTAGTTGCAAGGACTCACGTCTTGCTCCTTAATACTGCCTAGCAATGATAAGAGGTTATTTGTCTAGCAGCAGCATCAAATGTATTTTCTACTATCAAACTAAATAGTAAGAGGGTGGAATATCTAGAAGTGAAAAAGAAAAATGTGAAAGAACAACAGTTTCCCCATGCTTGTACTTCTAATTGCTTAAGAATTCATCTTTGCTGATTTCAGGTTTTCAGGTTGCAAGTAAATAACGAGATTCCTATCGAGAGCTGGTTTGATGATCCATCCGATTGCGCACTGATTTCATTGCTTTCCTTCTTAGAGACTCTGGTTGATGTTGATGATGCCCGTCCTATCATTGCAAAGAAATTTGGTAACAAGGAATAAAAGCACCTTGTTTTCTTTTTTTCCGATAGCTTTCATATAGTGTCTTGTCCTCATATTTGATTTTAAGTGAAATTAGGCCTCTAATTAAAAATTCAGTTCTCTTCAAAATTAACCACAGAATAAGATATCATCTTTTCTTTCCACCTTAGTTGAGAACCCTGTGAGTGCTTTATCTTATTTTCATTTTAATCAAAGGTAGTCATAGAAAATGTCTGTTTACTGTACAGGTAAAGTTCCAATGATATAAGCATTGTATATGAAATATTTGTGAAATATAGTTTTGCAGATTCCGGTTTGCCATCCTCTTCAGCTGCTTAACTAATTTTCTTGTTTTACATTTTTTCTTTTCCACCGTTTCATATGAAAAATTATTTAGGCTCCATCATGCTTATATAATAAATTAAAACTTTAGAATGGAAGCTTGTAGGAATTTGTCTTATTAGCCCCTTGTATTTTTCTGATAATTTATACTGCTATCAGTACATAGTTTTCGTTAATAAAAAGATAGTAGACTTGAAACCCTGTTAGATCATAGCTTAAGCATTCGATAATTGTTTCTCTAAGCTCCATAACTTGAATTTTTTTATATTTTTGCCAGTCCTATATGTGAACCATATTGTGGAGGAACGGTTATGTTGACTGAAAAGAAACCTTGTGAGCCTATAGGCATTTGAGGCAGTAAAAAAAAGTTTGAAATAAAAGATTATGCATAAAAATATATTTGTTATGGTAGGGAAGTGGAAATCAAACATTATTACTCATAAAGTCACTTGAATTTTTGATTCAATGACTTAGTTTTATAGCAGAAGACACAAACATAGAAGTCTTTTATGATTAGGGAGGTATTCTCTTACCGATTGTATGCATACTTGCGGATGCTTATGTTGTTTTACTCATGATTCTAAATCATTGATTTTATTCCTGTGCTTAACTACCAAACTATCTCTAAAGTGCATCGAATTGGAATTGATGACATATTTAAGAAGTGATTGAGCTGTTTCAGGTAGGATGGAAATATAGCCCTAGAGCCTTGGGGTAAACTATGTTTTTCTTTCTAATGTTTTAAGATTTCTTTATACTTAAGATTCAAGTAGATTATTGATTATGTTATCCATATAGATATAGGCAATTTACTCATTTGAAACACTTAGTTGTGCCATAAATATGAGATTCATATCCGATTATGTTTTGTGCAAGAATTTGGGACAAAGACTTAATATAGGAGTGGATCAGGAGATGGAAACTATTTGATACTCTGGGATTTTACAGTGCAAGATTTTTCACAGTGGGAGCTACCTCATGGTTAGGTTAGGTGGATCCTTCAGGTTTGCTTAGATTATAAGAAAATCATGTTGCCTTGAGCAAAATTGGAACGAAGATAATACTGCTTGTGATAACACCCTTTGAGTTTGATCATCTTTACAGTTTTGCATGCCTTATGTGCAGGTGTTATGATGAACATTACTAGATTATCTGCTAATGGAAAAAATAATAGGTACGCAGATTTCGATTGCTAAGTTACTCTTCTTCCTAATTTACTTGATATATAGCTACTGACATTGTATGATCTTGACAAGTTTTTCCCCCTTTGAATTTTTAAAGTGATTATAAGAAGTAATTGAGTGGAGAATGTAATTTCTAGGTGATAAAGATAATTGTTGTCATTTATAGTTACAATGTTATTTCCTCCTACTCTCATGTTATATGGTAGGATGTGATATAGTTCTGCATTTAGAGTTTGAACCCTTGTAAAAAGCTTCACATAACTGCTAGTTTTCTGTTTAAAAAATTGGTTATTTGGGACCAAATTTAGTTTGGTATTGTATTGTTGTAAATTCTTAGTTACTACTTATTGATTCAATTTGTTTAAATCATGTGGTATCCTTGGTCTAAAATGCATCATTTTATTTACATTTCTTTGTTTCTATGTCATGATGACAAACCAGTTGATGAGATTTCTATTTATGTATCCGGAGAAGTCTGATTCCAGTTCCAGGCACGAATGAGAACTGGGAAATGATGGCTCCATGGATATAAGAAAAAACTAACTAGAAAAAAATCAACCAATATGTTCAATTAAAATAACAGAATAAACATGGACAATAGCCAGCCAAGCATGATACTTCCATTATCCATACCATTATCAAGTCAAATGGTGGTCATTTAACAGTAATTAAACTACTTCAGTTGATTAGGCTGGGAAGGAATCAGTAAGCTATACACTATATTAAAAGTAATCTCCCAAAGTTAGAGAAGTAAAGTCCTTCAAACGACTACTGACTATTAAATGTTATTAAAATTTATACAAAATAAGATAATAATCTCTCTAAATTGCACTATATTTCTAACTGTTTAACTGGAGGTAAGCTGGAAAAATAGAAACAAAAACGCATTTCAAAATGTTGAATATCAATTGTATCCTTTTAAAAAAATATTGATTATTGAAATATTAAAATGGTTTTAACTAAGTCACTGATAAAATACTTTTTATTATTATGGAGTCTCTCAATGGCCAAGGCAATTCCGTCCGCCCTGGTCCAGCCGGCAGTCAAGTTTTTCCAGGTAATCAGGTAAACATTTCTTCTGCTAGAAACGCTCAGGATCGTGTCTCAGGGAAGGGGAAAGAAACTGCTTCAGTTGAAGATGGTTGGACGGTGGTGAACAGACAGAAACAACGTCCGATTAGGCGTGATCCACCGTCGAGGGTGTTTCCGAAACCGCCGGAATGGACGGTTTTCGTGAGTAATCTTAGTAAGAGGGTTCCTAGATCGACTGTAAAAGAGCTATTTGAAAGCCATGGCAAGGTTAGGAGATTGTTTATCTCCTTAAGGAATCCCAGATTAAAGGATGCTGTTCATACCTTTGCCTTTGTCGCTTATGGGTCGAAAATGGAACAGCAGAGGGCCATTGGAAACCTTGATGGCTTCAAAGTCGATGGCAGTTTCATCCGTGTGTCGGCGGCCAAGACCCGCATCAACCTCCCGGAAAATAATGCTCCTAGCCACCAACCCTCTGAAGCCAGAGTTCCCTTCCGTTCCTACCGCGACTCCCTGATGAAGGACGCTAAAGTGGATGAAGGTGGCAGCAAGACTAAGGCCACTGACGGTAAGTCAAACGAGGATCCTAATTTTCAGGGGGTCTCTGGCAGTGATAAGGAATGCGAAGAAAAAGATAGAGTTAATTTCCAGGTTCCGGCGAAGGACCTGGAATGGATGAACCGATGTATGGTTGGAATCCTAAAAGCTGGTTTTGATCAAGAATTTACTCAACGGGCTCTATTGAATGATGAGATTGACGTGAGGGTCTCGAAATGGGGAGTGGACAACGATTCCCATATTTTGTTGTTCAGATCGAAAGAGGAGATGGAGGCAATCTGGAATGGCAAACGTGAAGAACTATCGTTCTGGTTCTCCCAAATTGGTCCGCTTCTAATCCGTGGAATCCCGCACTATTACGTTAATTTGGGGCTACAAGGCGTTCCCCTTTGTTGCTGGCACCCGAAGTTCTTTGAAGAATTGGGTAATAGGTGGGGGGTGTTCGTCGGAGTAGATCCCGAAACACAGAACAGGGAGAGGTTGGATGTCGCGAAAGTTTGCATTAGGGCGGTGAGCACAGCCACTATTCCGGCAAGGATCACGATTTCCTCCATGGGCTATCCATTTCGGGTTAGCATTCTCATCGGTAATTCTTCTGAGAAATCTGCTGCTTCCGATTCGGTGGTGGGTGATGAGGACTCCGGCGAAGAGTGGAATCTTCTCGATGACGACGACGATATGGATTCTGGCGGGTTAGCGGCCTCTGGTCGGCCCTCGTCTCCGCCGGTTGGTGATCGGAACGCCTCTGATGCAGCCGACTTTCCTCCGTCTCGGGATAATGTGCCCATTATTGCGGGTGACTCTTTGAATGCAGGTTCATGTTCCAACGTTCAGCCAGGGAATGTTCCTGGTCTTTATGCTGATGTGGATGAAGTTAATGTGGAAAATTGGGTTGACTCACCTGATAGGCGACAGATGATGAGTGTTTAAAAGTTCTATTATTTACACCCTTTTTAACCCATATTTCTGTTGCATTCAAGCATTATTCATTGCATTTAGGTCAGTTTACAGCAAAACATCACAAATATATTAAAAGGCACAGATTCTACTAAAAATGGCTGTTTTTGTAGGTATCTGCCATGGTTGACGATGAAGGCAGGCGCAGGGCAGATAAGCAGAAGAGCTGAACTGGACAAGCAGCCGAGGAAGACGAACCTGTCATGGACCTGTCGTGACAGCAAGGTGACAGCAGACTTATGAAGAGGAAAAGTAAAGTGGATCTCGATAGATAGAGAAAAATCTGCTCGTCTGTCGTGTGGAAGCCAAATATTTCTCCAAGCCCCGGATCAAAAGATATGTCAAGCCAAAGCTCAAGGAGAAGAAATTCCTAGAAACAAGGATGCGGCTGGAAAGTAGGAGACTTTAGAGATTTAGTCTTTATTAGAATCTTACTTTTAATTAAAGTTGTAATCCTTGTTACCTTAGATAACTTGAGCCCAAAGCTTATATAAGGGCATAGATTAAACCTAGGGCAGAAACGGATTACCCCATAACCGAAACCTAAACCCCCTGTCGTCCACCCGTCACCGACATGTTCTAAATCCCCCCTAGGGCTACGGGTTGTTTTGTAAAGTAGTTGCAAGGGTTGCTTTGTTTTAGGATTTTCTAAGTTCAATAAAATAAACTTCAAGTTCTTTTATCTTGGTGTTAATATCTTACAAGAGCATCGGGAGAGCATTGTGAGGTTATCCATTTACTTAGCATCGGGAGAGTTAAGTATACGAAAGAGATAAGAGCGCGTTCTCTAGTTTATAGTTGAACCATCTCGTGCCTAGGGATAGGGCGAGGTTAAGTGGCTAAGGAAGAATTCATACACATCGGTGTTCATCCTTCGATTCACGCCGGGAGGTATCATCAAAGACGTGATCATCGACAGACTTGTGCCTAGGGATAGGGCAAGGCAGATCTGGGATTCTTGCCAAGCTTGAAGTACGGAGTTAGTGTTCGCTGCCGCGACAGCTAACGGACAGCCGCCGCGACAGGTGCTGTCGGCGACGGGCGCGACGACAGAACTGGAGATCCTAAGCAATTCAATACCTGCACTACTGAGCAACTCAATATCAGCCCATTCTTTCTATCTTGATTTCTCTACTCTTTTATTTAAGTATTCTTTATTATTTTCGTGACAACCATCTTAAATATTTTCTTTCCCCTTGTGCAGATAGCGAAGGAAAGGGCTAGCCCAGTCCCTGTGGAGACGATATCCGATACTTCGTATCACTTTACTACTTGCGTCGTGTACACTTGCACTACAATTGCGATAGACACTTTTACACGCAACAACAGACCAATGAAATTCCTGTGGGGCCCGCCAATAATTCAAACCTCCATATGATAAACTCCCTTGTTCCTGGGCTCATTGATGGGCCGCTGCGTTTGGACTGCTCAAGGGGGGATTCAACAGTCATCCATTTCGGCTACTTGGCCCATTTTGGTCCCTTCCCCAATTCCGAATATTGCGCAGAAATCCCCATCGTGGTCAGGAGAATTTGTTCCGGATAGCCTTGATGTTGGCCAAAAAATTATGCCCGGTTCTTCTTTTACTTATGGTCAGAACCAAGTAGGCTCATCCCCTAAAATTGGGTACAGGAGTTTTTTTCGGGCTAAGACCAGGAGATTGTTTAGACGTCTAGTGAAAGACTCTATTGATGATATTCCTTTGCTGTCCCCCTCTATGGATGAAAATGTCAACCTAGAGTATGAAGACTCGGCTGCTGGTCTCGAAGCCGAATCTGTTTGGGAGATGTGCAACCTATTAGAGATTTCATTCAAAGGTGGTAAAGAGGCTGTTATCAAGAGGGTTTATAGCTTGGAGATGGACTCGAGGCGCAGGGCCTGACTCGGATGGCTAAGGTATGTTTTCTCCGATTTCTTTAATTTTTATTATTATGAATTTTAATGCTATAACCTGGAACATTAGGGGTTTTAGGCGGAGGGAGAAAAAAAGAGCCCTTAGAGAAGTAGTAAGTAGGATTAGGCCTAATTTAGCCTTCATTCAGGAAACTAAACTAGAAGAGATATCCATTAGGGATATCAAAGCTTTTTGGAACATTGGGGATCTTGACTTTGTTTCCTCTCCTGCATCGGGATCTGCCGGTGGTCTCCTATGTATATGGGACACTGACTTCTTTAAAATTGATGAGAAGTTTAGCTTCCAAAGGTTTACGGCAATAACTAGGGTAATTAAAAGCTTAGGTTTCCGCTGCGGCTTAGTTAACGTATATGGCCCTTCGGTTGATTCGGAAAAATCATCCTTTCTTGCGGAGTTGCTGTGCTTCCTAAAATCGATAGATATTCTCTGGTGCTTGGGAGGCGACTTTAATCTTTTCCTGGATCAAGAGGAGAAACTGGGTTTGACAATGAACATACAGCTCATCGATGCTTTCCGGAATTTTGTTTCGGAAGCTGAGCTTATGGACCTACCCCTGGTTGGTGGGAAATTCACTTGGTGCAATAATCGTGATCCTCCCACCTTTGTGCGCCTGGATAGGTTCTTGATCTCAGCCGATCTTAGTTTGATGTTGCCAGGTCTCCTCCAGAAGGTCCTTCCAAGATCCATGTCGGATCATAATGCAGTTCATCTATCGTCGGAAAAGTCTAACTGGGGCCCAAAACCCTTCAAATGCTTCAACTATTGGTTGGAGATGGAGGGTTTTGAAGACTTAGTTATGAAAACAATAGAGGAGCAGAGGAACAAATGCTCAACTTCTGGTATAGGGGGCATTCTGAAAGTCACTAAAATGGCAGTTAAGGCTTGGTCTGGGGATCTCACAAAGAACAAAAGCAGGAATTCTGAGGTCATTGCAAAGGAGATAGAAGTGCTGGAAACTCAATTACAGCAAGGCCTTGTGATTCCGGGCTCGCACGACAATCTTAGGTCCCTGAGATCTCAATTGTGGGCGGCCTATCGGAAGGAAGAGAGTGAGTGGCTTCAAAATTCTCGTCTGCGCTGGTTCTCGGAGGGGGATCGTAACACCCACTTCTTTCATTTAACAACTATGGAGAGAAGAAGGACTAATCAGTTAAACCAGTTGATAAGGGACGGGGTTGAAATCACCAATCCATCTTCGGTGAAGAGCATGGTTAGAGATTTCTTCTATGAAGCTTATAATTCCACCACTGCCCTTGAGGTGGAGGACCTTAATTTAGGCTTCAGTAAGTTAAACGAAGCTCAATCCACCGCCCTTCAGGCTAGGTTTAGTGAAGATGAAATCTGGGCGGCCTTGTCCTCTTCAGACAGCAATCGTGCCCCCGGACCGGATGGTTTTAACCTGGGCTTTTTCAAAAAGTTCTGGAGTAACCTTAAGGGAGAAATTATGCAGTTCTTTGAGGACTTCTATTGGGGTTGCCCTTGGGACACAAGAATCAACCATTCTTTCATCACCCTTATTCCCAAGGTTAAGAACCCAAGTTCCCTTGACGAATTCAGACCAATAAGCCTTGTCGGAGGAATGTATAAACTTCTTTCAAAAGTTTTGGCCAAGCGACTTAGTGCTGTGTTGGGGGACATCATTGGGGAGCAACAATTCGCTTTCATTCTGGGTCGTCAAATCCTTGATTGTTCACTGATTGCTAATGAGGTTATCGACTCAATGACTAAATCAGGCAACAAGGGTATCACATTCAAGATTGATTTCCAAAAAGCTTACGACACGGTGAGCTGGGCTTTCTTAACCCGAGTTATGAAGGAATGTAATTTTGGGGATAGATGGTGTGATTGGATCCAAAGGTGTATTTCCACAGCCTCAATCTCTGTTTTGGTCAATGGTTCACCCACTGAGGCTTTTAAGATCTCGCGTGGATTAAGACAAGGCTGTTCACTTTCCCCATACTGTTCAATCTCATTGGTGAGGCCCTCAACCTGCTTTTTAGGAAGGTTGTTCGACTAAACTTATTCGCAGGTTGTAAAGTGGGCAGAGGCAGCTCATTCGTTGAAATTTCTCACCTACAGTTTGCAGATGACCTCCTGATCTTCTGCGAGGGTGAAGAAAATCAAATCCGGAGTGTAAAACGAGTATTTCGTATTTTCGAATTAGCCTCGGGTCTTAAACTCAACCTTAAGAAGAGCCGAGTCTTTGGGATTAACATTTGTGAGGAAACGGTTAGGAATTGGGCTTCGGGCGTTGGGTGCTCTTTTGATAAATTTCCCACGGAATATCTGGGCTTACCTCTTGGGGCTAGTCAGAACTCGGCAGCACTGTGGGATCCTATCCTCAGTAGAGTCACGTCTAAGCTAAACAGTTGGAAATCTAAATCCTTGTCTATTGGTGGTCGTCTCACGTTGGTGAAATCGATTTTATGCAGCCTCCCTACTTATTTCCTCTCCCTTTTTCGTTTACCGACCCAAGTTTGCAATCGACTCTGTAGTCTTATGGCTCGGTTTCTCTGGGGGGAAACGAGGACAAATCATGTATCCACTGGGTCAGTTGGGCCCAGATTTGCAAGCCTAGGTTGGTCGGTGGTTTGGGAGTGTCGAACCTGGAAATGTTAAATAGAGGGTTGCTGTGTAAGTGGATTATCAGATTCGGTAATGAACCAAATAGTCTCTGGAAGCGGGTGATAGAGGCCAAAATTCCAAATCCATCCAATCCTCTCCTCCCTTCTATTCCGAAGCCTCACCAAGCTTCCTGGTTATGGAGAGGTATAGCGAATGCATCCTTGGATAACGACGGTATAGGTTCCAGGTTTAAGGAGAATATTTCATTACAGGTCGGTGACGGTAACATCATCCTATTTTGGTCAGACAGGTGGCTTGGGGATTTCTCCCTAAAGGAGAAATTTCCCCGTATTTTTGCTCTTTCGGTTCAGAAATCTAGCACCATCTCGGATTTTGGGGTCAAGATGGACACTGGGTGGTGTTGGTCCATCCCTCTGAGACGCCCTTGCCTAGATTGAGAAGTACCTATTTGGGATTCATTCATGAATTGTCTTGATGCTTTGAAACCTTCCTCCCCGGGAAGGGACTGGGTCTGCTGGAAGGGCTCGAGTGATGGTTCATTCTCCTCTAAGTCCTTTAGAGAGATCATGGCTCCCCGTGAGAGCCTTAACCCTATTTGGAAAAACCAAGTCTGGCTTGGTTTCGCTCCTCCTAAGGTAGAAATCCTAATCTGGAGACTCATTTTGGGTCGTCTTTCGGTTAAAGTGGAACTGGCTAAGCGGGGCGTGAGAAACTTGGACAGCCTCCTCTGCCCTCTCTGCAAGGCCTTCCCAGAGTCATGTGCGCACCTCTTTGTGTCGTGTGCTGGGATCTGGCGGATTTGGATGGGGTTCTATAACATGGCCGGGATTTTAGCCGCTTTCCCTTGCGATATTCCTAGTTTCTTCGAAGCTTGGGATGGGCTAGGGAGGGAAGGAAACCGGGCCTGGATGAAGATGGTTCCCTTTGCGGTGGTGTGGTCCATCTGGTTATTCCGGAATGAGATTGTCTTTAGGAAAAAGGAGATGGATTGGCTTCAATTAGATTTCTTGATCAAATTTCGGCTCGCCTCGTGGTTTAAGGCCAAATTCCAGGATGTTCCTCTGTCGCTGTCTGATCTTTTGGTGGATTTCTCCTTGGTGGCATCGTGCTTCGTACGAACCCCTTCGCTATCCCCCCCGGGCGGTTGGACCCCTCCCCCTACTGGGTTCCTAAAACTAAATTCGGATGCCGCCATTCTATCTAGGGAGGTCGGTGGGATCGGTGGCCTGGTTAGGGATTCGGATGGTGCGACTCTTCTTGAGTTCTCTGATTCCATTAACGGTGCGCCCCCAGCTATCTTGGAATTTGAAGCGATGAATCGGGGCATCAATCTCTTCCTCAGTTCCCGGTGGTCAAGTAACAAGAGACTTGTAGTCGAATCCGATTGTCAGCTAGCGGTCGATTGGTGTCTCGGAAAAGTGACTCCCCCTTGTCATATTCGAGATAGGGTCCTGAACCTTGTGGATGTAGCTCGGACAAGAGGGATGTGCTTTCGATGGGTTCCTAGATCGAGCAATTCTGAGGCAGATAGGTTAGCCAAAAAAGGCTTAGGCTAGCAGTTGATCTGGGTTCAAGCTATTGGGTGGGCTCGAGGTTCCTATTATGGTTTATTTTATTTATGTGTTATGTTCATCCGTTTTGTCCAGTAGATGTTTGCAGGTTTTTGCAGCTTTCTGATGCGTAGTGCAGCGGCCCTTTGAATCAAAGGGATTGGAATTAGAATGGAGGCACGTCCATCCGCCGTTTTACCCTAGGCTTTCGGCTGGAGTTTTGCGTGAGGAGGTTGCGTTATAAAGTTGTAGTGTCGGAACTTCGGGGTTATGATTATGGCATTGTACTTATTCTTTTTCCGTTGTATGTATATAGCCAGATATGATGCACTCTTTTTCCTCCACCTAGGTTTAGGGAGGTTTTTTAACGAGGCTCATATCTGTGCTCGTTGTACGATTGGTATTTTTAATCAATCAAAATACCTTTCAAAAAAAACTAAGTCACTGATAGTTAAGTATTAATAGAATTATTGATGTAGTAGATAAATAAAATAATATAATTGCACATTTTGTTTTTAATTTTTTATTTATATTTTATAATTTGATTTAATTTTTATTTAATTTAATAAACTTAATTCTTCAAACAGATGATGACACATATGACGATAAACAAAATTTACAAATATACACATGATAATTTTTATGATATCTACTAAAGTGAACCAAATGACTAACCGTGAGTAAAATCTAAAAAAGAGCTTAATATTTTTTTGGGTATATTACATTGAATACCACCAAACTATTAGTGTTCACTCATTTTTACCACTAACTTTTTAATTGATTCAATTTTAACTTTAAAATTTAGTTTTTGCCTCGTTTACGCCACTCTGCCGTTAAATCCTTAATTGCATGATGATGTAGCTAACGGTGGCTGATGTGGATGTCGAACTAAAACAACATCGTTTTGTGAGACTATTTTAATACTCATATCGCCCAAAAAGAAGTTGTTTTATAAGAAGAAAAAGTATAAGAGTTTTGCAACTGAGGAAATTTAAACCTAAGTTCTAAGGAAAGAAAGGCAAAAGGTTAACTACTAACCAACTTGAGATATAATATATTATATATATATATATATATATATATATATTAAATTGTAATTGAAATTAATATAATTTTATTTTTATTCAGTTTAGTCCCTAATTTTTTTATTTAATTTGTAATTAACTCATATTTGTTTTCAATTTTTATAATCTAGTACAATTTTATAATATAGTTTTATTTTTGTTCAGTTTAGTCCCTAAAATTTTTATTTAATTTGAAATTGACCCCTATTTGTTTCTATTTTTATAATATAGTCCATTTTTTTAATATGGTTTTATTTTTTCAATTTAGTCCCTAAATTTTTAGTTAATCCAAAATTAACCCTATTTGTTTTTTATTATAATTTATTTTTGTTCAGTTTAGTCCCTATAATTTTTACTTTTAAAACACCCTTCCCAAAATAGCATTGTTTTGGACGATACGAGTCGAAAAATAAAATTTAGTGTTAAAATTGGACCAATTAAAAGTTTTGTGGTAAAAACAAATCAACACCAATAATTTGATGATATCTAGTGTAGTCTACCCTATTCTTTTTTAACATAAAATCTTATTAAATAGAAAAATACTTTGATACACAAGTTTGTGTAAACTTTTAATTTTAAGGTTTAAGATTTTATGTTAAGGTTTACGGGTTTAGGTTGTAGTGTGTATAATCTAAGATTTATGATTATAATTTAGGCAAAATGACAAAAGATGCCCCCAACGTTTGCATGTTTTGTCATTTGGCACCATATTCTTTTTTTGGGTCCAAATATGCCTCCAACGTTTACTTGTTTTGTCATTTAGCCCCCTATTCTTTCTTTTGGTCCAAATATGCCCCCAACGTTTCAAATTAGTCCAAATATGCTCCCGTTAGATGGAAAATGTCAGCTAACTGACGTTCAACAGCTGATGCTGACTGGACTTGCCACGTATTAAGATCTACTGATGCCACGTCAAAAAAAAATTATAAGCCGTTGATCGTCGGTTGATTGACAGTTTATATCCAACATGGGCACATTTGGACTATGAATGAAACGTTGGGGGCATATTTGGACCAAAAGAAAGAATAGAGGGTCAAATGAAAAAACAAGCAAACGTTGGGAGCATATTTGGACCCAAAAAAAAAGAATAGGGGGCCAAATGACAAAACATGCAAACGTTGGGGGCATCTTTTGTCATTTTGCCTATAATTTATAGTTCAAGGTTTTGATTTTAGGTTTTGAGTGTTATGGTTAAGAATTTAACTTTTAAATTTTATAGTTTAAATATGAAGAATTGTATATTTTTTTTTATAAAATTTGTATATTAAAATATAATCCTATTAAATAGGGACCAAACAAAAATTTCGAGAAGTTTTTTTTATTGGGTTTATTCGATTTTCTTTTTTGGGATTAAAATTGAAACCGAAGCACCGTTAAGATTGAGAAATGATCGCACGAATGCTACGAACTCCATTCCTCTCCCTCTCTAAATCTCATCCTCAGGTACTTTACTCATACATTCCAAATTCTCTCCCTCTCTCACTTTTCTTCTAATTTTCTGCTTTTATTTAATTTTTATTTTCAGCTTCCTCTTTGCTCGCTTCAATTCCTTTCCGGCTCTCATGGACGGTAATTTTCCCTGAAATTTTTAAGCCGTTTTAGTTAGAAATTGAATGTTTATTGCTGCTTATAAGCTTATATGCTAATCACGTTTAGGTTTTCCCTTGTTTATGGTTCGTAGAAACTTATTTCCTTGCAATTAAATCTTAATCTAGAGTTTCGGCTAAGTGTTAATTTTAAATCGAGTTTATTATGAGAGCTGTCTTAATAAAATTGAAACTACTACCATCATATTATCTAGGACTAGTTTAGATGTTAGTTTCTTTTGATTTGGTGATATTGGAATAATAGTAATGGATATAGTATTGTTGAAGTAATTGTTTTCTTAATTTGTTAGAGAATATTATTGTATGAAAATGTATTTTCTACTTATATGCAGTTCCGCTACTCAAGTGACTGAGATTATTCGCGGTCGTATTGGAATTTCATCAAATAGGATCTCTGTTTATGGATTTAGAACGTTTTGCACCGGCACTGATAAAGGTGCGTGGTGACCGACGACCATAGACCATCGTCATATAATGTTGATAGTATGAAGCAAAACCACATTACTGTTGATCTGTTTCTTTTGGAATCAGATGGTGTTTTTTGTTTGTTATCATGGCAGTATACCACTTAGGCAAAGATTTAAGACCTTCCCTTTTGACCCCCCCCCCCTTTTTTTTTTCTGGAAGAGACCAATTGAATGCAATTCTTTGTTTATTATATTCTTGAGAATGGATTTTTAGCTTTTTTTGGAATGGTGGTTAAAAAGGTTTTAGATTAGGCTGCCTTTTAAATACTCTTACGTGAGAAGTTGAGAGAACATGATGCATGAAGCCAGGATTTGGGTTGGGGGGCAAAACCTAAATTTTAAAAGGGGGGGGGGTGCAAATTCATGATTCATCTAATTTTTTTTATAAAAAATATAAAGAACAAAAGGCAAAAAAAATGGTGCCTTGGGGGGTGCAAGAGCCCCTCCAACATGAGGCATGGGTTCGTCCCTGGCACTATTAGTTCAATGGTTAAATTTATTTCTCATTGTGTTTTCTTTGAAAAATATGTTTTCTATTCTTTCATGTTTTTTTTTTCTTATTGTAGAAATTAAACTCATTCTCTTTGGCATCCTGAGACTCTCAACTTCTTTCTTTATTATTCGATGCTGCATTCTTTTTTGGGGGCCAAAAATATCCATTTCTCTTGCCTTGTCACATGATCTTCCACTTTGTTTTGACTATGCAGAGTTTAAAATGTAGGATTGAACTTCATTAGCTGCCTTAAACTGAATAAAGGCTGTGAAATAGGATTAAGTTGGTCAATTTCCTTAGTAAATGACTTTTTTTTTGAAACCATCCTTAATTTTTCGGGCTATCATTATTTTTTGGGGGGATTAAACCTGTATCATATGCTGTGATACATGGTTACTCTTTTCCTTACTTTTTGGTTTGGAATTTTCTCTGTACTACAGTAGTACTGCTATTGGCTGTCACTAGTGTCTGACGTTTTATGAAAAAAAATGATTTAATCATAATGGACAGTTCTTGTTGCCTCATGTGGTTGAATGGTTTTGCTAGATTTGTTAACTAAGAAGTGCGTGCCATGCAACACAAAGGATCTACGGCCCATGACTGAAGAAAGTGCAAGTAAACTAATTCCAAAGGTATGCTTCCTAAATATCTATTAGTTTTGATCATTATATAGACTGGAACGTTTACTGTTTAAGTTTTGACCAGGTGGATGGCTGGAATTTGGTAAATGAAGGGGGTACATTGAAGCTAAAAAGATCTTGGAAAGTAAAGAGTTTCACCAAAGGACTGGAGATGTTTCAGCTCATATCTGATATTGCTGAAGCTGAAGGTACATTGTGCAATGATCTTTACTCAATATATATCTCTAACGAAAGAAATGACTGTGTAATTGACTTGCTTGGAGAATTTAGTCATTGCACTGATGAAGAAACTGTGAATGTATTGGTGTTAGTGCAGGCCATCATCCAGATCTGCATCTGGTCGGATGGAACAATGTAACAGTTGAAATATGGACTCATGCTGTTGGTAACTATTATCTTGCCCTTGAAAAGACTAAATTTATGTTCTTCCTTTCTGCCTCTTATATTTTATTCTTTTTTCCTGTACTTGTGCATTTGACAATGATGGTTTCTATTTAATTTTTCTTTGTTCATTAAACACCTGCCTTTTACCTGTTCGTACCTGATGAGAAGCAAAAGTTCTCTGTTTCTTGAATAATTTGTGAGCGTGCTGTTAAGTTTGATCATTTTTTTAACTATTTAATATTTAGTCAGTCACAGATAGGGATGGACATTTTTAACGAGTGTGCTGGAGCTAAGGCTTATAATTCTTCAGTGACTTGTAATGTTCAAATGTATATTCATTCTGAATAGGTGGACTTACGGAAAACGACTTCATACTTGCCGCCAAGATCAATGCACTTGACCTGCACCATCTCCTCAGAAAGAAAGTCACCGCCTGATAGGTATCCATGGAATGTTAAACTATATGCTCCTAAGAACATGTTTTTGCTTTGTTGAAACTTACAAGATGGAAACAACTATGTTCACCATCTGCAACACTGCAATTTGCCTCCAAATGTTGAGGTCTGATTTCTTTTTTTTTCTCCTTCCATGCATTATATCAAACTCTTGTGCATTGCCTCCAAATGAGATCCATATGTTTGTGTTGGATATTTGAAGCATTGCCTATCAACTTGTATCCAGCCCATTGCTGCATTGTTGAACTCATGCATGAATATCATGTGTTGCATTACGGATGGTGAAACTACTCCCTAGCTTTGGTATTATGCCGATATTTATTTAGAAATTGGGTTGAATAACGAGACCAAATATTACCCTTCCCAAATTAATGGACAGGGTTGCACTGTCACAGCTATAATTTTTTTTCTTTCAATTTCCATATGGGTAAACTATACCTAGGGTCTCTTGTTTTTGGTCTGTCTTATTTTAATTACATGCTTTTGAAAAAGATTAGATTTAAGTACCAACTAAATATCTAAAATTAAATTCGGAAACTAAATGAATATTTTTTTTTTGAATATGCTGGTGTGATACAAGGGTAGCATTTGTTCAACTTTCTTAGTCTTTTTTTAATAAGGCACACACCCCGTGTAGAACTGGTGCTTGAACCTGGGTCACTCCTTTTCTACGGGGACAACAAGGGGTGAGCCGAAGTGAATAAAACTATTCATTAACATTGGAAATATTCTTTTCATTTAATATTTGCAGATAGAGAATGATTTCCTTTATTATTTATGTTAAACCATCATACTAAGAGAATTCAGTGATGATGGACATGGACATTTTGAACACATAAATGTTAGTCGCCAAACGTTTTCTTTAACATGCATTGATGAATGAATATTGTTTGTTGCAATATTCCAATGTTGTTAAATAATTATTACTTTCTTCTTTTTTTAAATAAATACTTAAGCATCATATTAAGGTTGACAATTTTTCATCATTGGGACCAAGGATGGACTGAGAGATGACTGAATGGGGTGGTCGACTTCTAAAAACTTGAAAATCGTATATGGTTTAGAATTTTTTTAGAAATTTTTTATGTACTTTTTTTATTAAAAATATTTTTCTTTTGGAATTTTATAAGTTCATCCCTCCTAAAATTTTGTAGATTCACCCTTAACATAAATTCATGTGTCCGTCTCTGATTAGAATGTTGCCCTTCTCAGTACTCACCAGTAATGTACAAACAATAACACAATGATTTTTGTTTGCAGGTAGACAAGTTCATAAATAAAGAGAGAAACAAATTTTTACAAATGGTAAACAAATCTTTGTTTAAGATTAACATTTAATTTATTTTGATGGGACTTAATTATAAAATTAATTTATTTTGGGACGTAATTGGAAACTATTTAAGATTAACATTTAATTTATTTTGATGGGTCTAAATTATAAATCTAATTTATTTTGGAATTGCAAAAAATAATATAATATTAAATTAGTAAGGATTTATTTATCAAAAATTACTAATTTAATATTAAAATATTTAATTTATTTTTTATTAAATAGTAACATTTAAATAAAACAATATTATTATTAATAACAAATATTGGGCTAAATTAAAAAAATAGAAACAAATAGGGGTTAATTTTAGGTAAAAATAGATTTTTCAGTAATTAAATTGAATAAAAAAATAAATATAGGAGACTTGACATGACATTTACCCTTTTAATAAAATCAGGCGGGTTACTCTATCAAAGAGGAGTTGACGTGGCGCGATCTTATTGGTTGAAATTTTTTTTAACGGTTGAAATTTTTTTTGTAACGGCAAAAGTAACGGTTTCGAGCAAAATGGATAACGGTGAAAACGTTAGGGGACTTAACGTCCCAAATGAAACGTTAAGTACCAAGTTGGGAAAAGTGGTAAACTTTAGGGGCTATTCTGTGCATTAAGCCTATTATAA
The DNA here is from genome assembly GCA_030270665.1 of Hibiscus trionum. NCBI lineage: Eukaryota > Viridiplantae > Streptophyta > Magnoliopsida > Malvales > Malvaceae > Hibiscus > Hibiscus trionum. Next base: position 90,260,929 of record BSYR01000010.1, on the reverse strand, counting down.
AATACATAACCAATACTCCCTCCGTCCCACTTAAGATGTCCATTTTGTGTTTTAAAATTGTCCCACTTAAAATGTCTCATTGAAAAAATCAACAACTTTTACAAGATACATTTACCTTTCTACCCTTTCTTTAGTTTTTCAACAAAATAAAATTTAACTTTTTAAGGATAAAATTGACATTTCAATTATTTTACATCACATCTCTTACACAATTTTTTTTTCCTAAAACTACGTGAAAAATTAATAATGGACATTATAATTGGGACGGAGGGAGTATCAAATACTCATGACAGCATTAATAATTGCAGTTTTTTTTTTTGACCAAAGAATAATTGCAGCTTAATGAAAAAAAATCGTTGTGTGTAATTAATGAGTTGTTGAAATAAATGGGGGAGTGGGACAGCTTCGCGTGGCAGTTGGCGTTTTACACGCGTTTCATCAACAGCGCGTGCTTTCCAAATCCAATCTAAAAAAGACTACGGACACTTTCTTTCTTCATTAGTGTATGCGTAATCCATTTGAATGTCCTTTTGCATGACACTTCCAATTAAATACTATGATTTATGACAATAAATATAAAATTTATAAAATATTTAAATTTAAATTTTAAACAGTAATATGTAATTAATTTAATATTTAAATTTATACAAATATAGATCATCATCAACAAAAATTAACAACACATGTTTTTTTAATCATTTATTGAGTTTCATCCATGATCACTATTAAAAACGCCTTTACATAATAATAATAGGGTAAACTACATAAATAGTCCCCCGACTATACTCCAATTATCTTTTGCATCCCACGACTATCAGAAGTTACAAACTGGTCCCCTGACTTAAAAAAAATAACAAATTGATCCAGTGCCGTTAAAAATTTAACGGCTGGTGACGTGGCAGTTAACAAAAATTGGCATAATAACACATTTAGTCCTCAACTTTTACACTTTGTTTAACTTTGCCCTAATTCTAAAAAAATTGACCCTTAACATTTCAAAATTCTATCAATTTAATCCATTTTTTCTCTCCACACAATCCTAAACAAGAACGGTCTTCTAAATTAAACAATCTTGATATCAAATCATGCCAGCTCTTTAATTCCATTGTTGCCAGCAATCTGGGTGTTGCTTTCGAACATTTATGCACGTACAAACAGGTGGGAAAATGTTGAAACTATGAGACAGATGATGAAGGAAAAGGGTGTTAAAAAACCGCCGGGTTATAGTTTGATTGAGCTCAATGGGAAAGTTCATAAATTTACAATGGGAGAAAAGTCGCACCCAGAAATCGAAATGATTGAAAGAACTTGGGATGAGATTCTCCAGAAGATAAGATTGGCGGGTTATGCAGGGAATACATCTGATGCATTCTTTGATATTGACGAGGAAGAAAAAGAAAGTGTTCTTCATAGACATAGTGAGAAGCTTGCTATTGCTTATGGGATTATGAGAACCAAGGCTCCAACGGTGATCCGAATAGTGAAGAACTTGCGAGTGTGTGAGGATTGTCACCATGCGACCAAGCTAATTTCAAAGGTCTTCGGGCGTGAGTTGATCGTGAGAGACCGGAACCGGTTCCATCATTTTAGAGAAGGTTCATGTTCTTGTATGGATTACTGGTGACAACTGAGAACTTACAATTAAGGATGGCAAGATAACTAGTGTCTGGTTCAGCTCGACCCTATTGGAGTGACTTTTTATAAAAAAAAAATCAAGGTAAAGGCATCGAATCACGACATTTACTAAGATTGGCAAATTTCTTTACATAGTTGCATTCTGATAGGACAAACATTTTTTCCGGTTGTCAATGGAAACATGAAGCTACCTCTGCAATTCATAACACGGTATGAATCGATCTCCAAATCTATTATCTTTTATGCTACTATATATAGATACATAGATAGATTTAGTTTTAGATTTTCATGTGATAAATTCGAGGGCGGTCTTCAAAAGCCATCCTGATACAAGGGTGTTGTTGAAGAAATCAACTTTCCTCGTTCATTCACGGATCTAGGATAATAGCACGTATTTTCTCTGCAATAGAAACAAACCTAGATTTTTATATAGGTGTCAAAAATAAAGAAAATAAGAAAATAAATCAGAAATGAGAAAAAGAAGAAAGTTGCTGAAATAATTTAAGGATGGAGATGATATCTTCAAACATTCAACAATAACAACAACGTTCTTGGACTTGACACGTTGAACTCGAAAGAACCTGCATAATCTGTTATGCAAACCCGAATCGAATCTGTTCTTCGTAGTCGATAGATGAACAAACTCCAAGGAAGAACTCGAACAATCTGTTGAACGAACCCGAACCTTATCTTGAATTTATTCGAATAAAGTACTTGGACCCGTCAATTATCTAACAATTGGGAACCCGAAGTATCAAGGAAAATAGTTCTAAAAAGAACTAAAATTGAGATAAAATCTCACTAAGTTTTTATTCATCAAATATCTTATATTTTTTTAAAATGAAATTACATCACATATTTATAGTAAAAGTTCATGGATGATTCGGCAGCAATGGAAACTTGAGTGGGTATTATTTTACAATCAACATGGGATGGCAATTTGGATTCCTCCACTAGCCGTGCAATTGGTCTTCAACGTGCGGCAATTCCACTATGTTTCCAGCCGTGTATATTGACTTTCAGGGGCTGCAAATTGGACGGCAATTCAATTGAAAATTGAATTGAGTTTCTTGATAAGTGGGCAGCAGCATGGGCGACATTTGAGCATGAAAATGAGAATTGAATTTTAAAATTCAATAGTCAAATGGTGGGTGGGAGCATGGGGACGGCAAGTGGTTGTTGGTTGGTGGATTGGCCCGCCCTTGTGTTTCCATTTCATAGCCGTGTGAGTGGACAATTTGAGTTGGCCAATTGATTTTGAAATTCAAATGGAGTTTATCCACAATGCCGAAATGTATGACTGCACACATATATAAAGAAATATTATTAAAGGCATGAACATACGTAAGTGGGCTGCACAGTCCTTAAGAAAATAAACATTATTCCAAACATTTTTAAACACATACTTAAATATACCTAATACGTAATATAACCTAAACATGTCACATAATTATATGTAACACATTAAATGTCCTATCGTCTAAGGCACAAGTATTATCAAATGATTCAGAAATATTAGCACAAGTAAGGAAAAGAGCTTCCCTGAAACGTTGCGCCTTAGATCGAGTAATTAGTCCTAACGGTAAGACCTCCGGATCAGCAACATGTGCTGGTGAAGATGTGCTCACATCATCCCCCCCTTCTTGAAAAGGATTTGTCCTCAAATCTGTAAAATCACCATAAGGGGTTAAGTCAGAAACATTAAATGTGGCACTTACATTGTATTCTCCAGGTAGATCTAACTTGTAGGCGTTGTCATTCACTTTCTCCAACACCTGAAAAGGACCATCTCCTCGCGGTAACAGCTTGGACCGCCTTTGGGCTGGAAATCTTTCCTTCCGGAAATGAACCCAAACCCAGTCTCCAACTTCGAAGGTGACTCGCTTTCTTCCCTTGTTTGCTTGCTTTTCATATTGCTGAGTCCTTCGCTCAAGATTCTCCTTTACTTGCTGATGCAACTTCTTGACATATTCTGCTTTCGCTTGACCGTCCCTGTTCGTCACCTGTTCCTGTGGCAGAGGTAACAAATCTAGAGGCGTAATGGGGTTAAAACCATAAACAACCTCAAATGGTGACATCTTAGTAGCAGAATGAATGGCATGATTATATGCAAATTCAACATGTGGCAAACAATCCTCCCAAGTTCTAATGTTCTTTTTAATGATGGAACGAAGTAAAGTAGATAAAACACGATTAACAACCTCAGTTTGTCCATCAGTTTGGGGATGGCAAGTAGTAGAAAACATAAGTTTCGTACCTAGTTTGCTCCAAAGAGTCCTCCAGAAGTGACTCAAAAACTTTACATCCCTGTCAGAAACAATTGACCTAGGAATACCATGCAAACGAACAATTTCTCTAAAGAACAAGTTAGCCACATTAACAGCATCATCAGTCTTATGGCATGCAATGAAATGTGCCATCTTAGAGAACCTATCAACCACAACAAATACACTATCTCTACCATTTCTAGTTCGAGGCAATCCCAAAACAAAATCCATCGAAATATCAGTCCAAGGGGAATCATGAATAGGTAGGGGTAAGTACATACCATGTGGTGAAACATTCGACTTTGCCTTCCTACATGTCACACAACGTTCACAATACCTTTTAACGTCCCTGCGCATCTTTGGCCAAAACAAATGTTCTTTTAGTGTATGTAACGTTTTAGTGACACCAAAATGACCCATTAGTCCACCTTCATGTGCCTCACGAATCAGAATATCGCGCATCGAACCCTGTGGAATGCAAATCCTGTTTTCCTTGAAAAGATAGCCATCATGTCTGTAAAACTTTCCATCTGCACCTTTCGAACAAGCATTAAACTTATCTCTAAAATCATGATCATCAGGGTATAAATCACGAATATATGCAAAACCAATCAGATGTGAATCAAGATAACTCAAAAGTGCATACCTACGTGACAATGCATCAGCAACGACATTTTCTTTCCCTTTCTTGTAATGAATGACATAAGGAAAAGATTCTAAGAATTCAACCCACTTAGCATGTCGTTTATTCAATTTATGCTGACCTGTGATGTAACGTAAAGCCTCATGGTCGGTGTGGATCACAAACTCCTTAGGCAACAAATAATGCTGCCATGTCTCCAATGACCGAATCAGTGCATACATCTCTTTATCATAAACTGGATAATTTAATGTAGCACCACTCAATTTCTCGCTAAAGTAAGCAACGGGTTTCTTTTTCTGCATCAAAACAGCACCTATACCAATTCCAGAAGCATCACATTCGATTTCAAACATTTTATCAAAATCAGGTAATGCTAACACAGGTGCTCTAGTCAAACAATCTTTAATTTTCAAAAAGGCATCTTCTTGTTCCTTACCCCAAGAGAAGCTAGAATTCTTCTTAATAATACCAGTTAAGGGGGCGGTAATGGAACTGAAATTAGGAACAAACCGTCGATAAAAACTCGCTAAACCATGAAATGAGCTAATCTGAGTAATCGATGTCGGTCGTGGCCATTCCTGAATTGCCTTTATCTTCTCAGGATCAACTTCAACTCCCTGAGAACTAACAATGTAACCAAGAAATGTGAGTTTGTTAGTACAAAATACACACTTCTCCATGTTACCAAACAATCTTTCTTCTCGCAAAACCTGCAAAACAGCTCGCAAATGTCCTACATGATCCTGTAAAGACTTGCTATAGATCAAGATATCATCAAAGTATACAACACAGAATTTACCAATGAAAGATCGCAGAACATGATTCATCAAACGCATAAAAGTACTAGGTGCATTAGTTAAACCAAAAGGCATTACTAACCATTCATACAAACCTAGCTTTGTCTTGAAGGCTGTTTTCCACTCATCGCCTTCTCGCATGCGGATCTGATGATAGCCGCTCCTCAAGTCAATTTTGGAGAAGATGACGGTTCCGCAAAGCTCGTCCAACATGTCATCAAGTCTTGGAATGGGATGACGATACTTAATTGTGATCTGGTTCACCGCTCGACAATCTACGCACATCCTCCAAGAACCATCTTTCTTCGGTACTAACAGCACCGGAACAGCACACGGACTCAAGCTCTCTCGAATGTAACCCTTGTCCATTAATTCAGTAACTTGGCGTTGAAGCTCTTTAGTTTCTTCAGGGTTGGTTCGATAAGCTGGCCGGTTCGGAATAGTAGCACCTGGAATGAAATCAATTTGGTGCTCTATGCCACGAAGAGGTGGCAATCCCTTCGGTGTTTCAGCTGGAAACACGTCCTCAAACTCCTGCAAAAGTGTCAAAATCGGTGAAGGTAGATCAGTAGGAAAATTTGTCAATAAACAATAATATTTAAACATCAAAATAAGAACAGATTGTTGAGAGGAAAGACATTTCCTGATTTCGCTACTGCTCGCATACACGAACATCTTCTTCTTCTCTTTTGCAGTCTCTTTACTCTTTTTCAAGCTTGCATGATCTTCAAACACTTGACTCGGTGTCAAAGGAGCCAAAGTGATCTTCTTACTTGCATGCATAAAAGAGTAACGGTTTGTATAACCATCATGCATTACCTTCTTGTCATATTGCCAAGGGCGTCCCAAAAGAAGGTGAGTAGCATCCATCGTCACAACATCACAAAGGACATCATCCTTGTAGTTTCCAATTGAAAATGGTACAATAGCCTGTCTGGTCACTTTAAGCTCGCCACCATCATTCAACCATTGTAACTTATATGGATGAGGATGCTTTGTTGTCTTCAGACCTAACCTGTCAACCATCACTGAACTGGCAACATTAGTACAACTACCGCTATCAATAATCACAACACATACCTTGTCTTGCACCTTGCATCGTGTGTGAAAGATATTCTCGCGCTGTAGATCATCTGTTACCTGTTGCACATTCAGACTTCTTTTAATAACCAAAAGTTCCATTACCTTACCAGATTCAGGAACCTCTAGGTCGGTCTCGTCTTCCTCTTCAGTAGGGACATCATGCACTTCCTCCTCGGAATCTGATTCTATCTCACCATCATCTCGCATCAACATAACCCTCCGGTTAGGGCATTGACTAGCAACATGTCCTCTTCCAAGGCACTTGAAACACTGGATATCTCGCGATTGTTCTTTTACCACCACTTGCTGTTTGCCACGCCCATTATCAGCAACGGGAGGCTTTGGTGTGCTGGATTCGCCTTGCTCTCGAATCCGAAGTGGTTGTTGTGGTGCTTGCTTCCTGGAATTGTTAGGAGTGTAAAATGGATTTGAAAAGGATTTAAAAGAAGGGTTACCTCGATTTGAAGGTTTCCTGCGCTGCTGTCGTTCAATTTTTATTGCCATCTGCACCATGTCATCAACCTCGACATAATGCTGTAACTCAACAGCGTTGGCAATCTCGGTGTTCAACCCTGCTAGAAAACGTGCCATGGTAGCTTCTCGATCTTCTTCGATATTTGCACGCATCATAGGCATTTCTATATCCTTGAAATAATCCTCAACGCTCCTATTTCCCTGTTTCACATTTTGCAACTTTTGAAACAAATCACGGTGATAGTGAATAGGAACAAACCTTTTACGCATTAGTCGCTTCATCTCGATCCATGTTGCAACTGGATCATCACCAGTACGTCTACGACTAAACAGTAACTGGTCCCACCATATCAAGGCATAATCAACAAACTCTGTTGCTACTAATCGAACCTTCTTTTGCTCCGAATAATTATAACACTAAAAAATGTGCTCCACTTTGCTTTCCCAAGCCAAGTATGCATCAGGATCTGAGCGTCCCTGAAAAGAAGGAATAGCAATCTTAATGTTAGTCAAATTATCGTCTACTTGTTGCACACGTCCTTGTCTAGAAATATGCTGCCTCGGTGACCGTTCGTCTTCATTTTTGTTCAATACATCGTTAACAGAGTTGGATCCTCCGTCAAACCTATCCATCCTCGACTGTAATGGCTCTAAGGCGGTAGCCACTACTCGTTGCATCATTCTCTCTAAGGCTTGCATTTGAGGAATCAGTGGACCCTGTTCAACCGTGTGATCATCGGAACCTGACATAATTAACAAAAAAAACAAACAAACAAACTGGTTAAAGGTTAAAAAAAATAGTCCTCACCAATCACACAACAAAAATCCTCACTAGTCACTCCTAAGAATTTGCACTCAAGAAAATAAGGAATTAACACTCAGCACTCGTGTTTCACTCGGGAGAATACTTGAATGGCTATTTTTGTCTCCCCTTCTGTTCTCACACGCTCTGTTTGCCTTTTCCCTCGATCTCTCGTATTTAGTTCTTTAAAGGAAACTAATTCCGATGTTCAGATTCTTCAAGTGTTGTCAAATTGAAAGAAAACAATGGGTGACAGGTGAATATTGTTAGAACAAAGATAAGGGTTAGGAGAAAAAAAAATAAAAAAAAATGAAAGTTGAGAATTGGGCAAAAAAAAAAATAACAATATGAAATGAAAGAAAGGATGCTAAAAGAACAAGAATTTAACAACTTACGCAGTAGAAATGCTTACCACCATCTTATCTCCGGAACAAACAAGAAAAGTTGATTTTCGGGTGATTTCAAAGCATTTCAAGGTAAGATAGATACATCCTCCAACATATCAAAACCTTTCAACAATTTTTTTTTTGGTTTTTTTTTTATTCTTCACAACTCATCACTCTTTTTTTTTTTGAATTTTCGTATATATATATATAATTCTGAATTTTTTTTTTGATTTTTTTTTGGATAGATATATATATATATATATTTTTTTTGTCTGGTAGTGCAGAAGATGCTATAATCCGACCAAAGCTCTGATTACCATATGATACAAGGGTGTTGTTGAAGAAATCAACTTTCCTCGTTCATTCACGGATCTAGGATAATAGCACGTATTTTCTCTGCAATAGAAACAAACCTAGATTTTTATATAGGTGTCAAAAATAAAGAAAATAAGAAAATAAATCAGAAATGAGAAAAAGAAGAAAGTTGCTGAAATAATTTAAGGATGGAGATGATATCTTCAAACATTCAACAATAGCAACAACGTTCTTGGACTTGACACGTTGAACTCGAAAGAACCTGCATAATCTGTTATGCAAACCCGAATCGAATCTGTTCTTCGTAGTCGATAGATGAACAAACTCCAAGGAAGAACTCGAACAATCTGTTGAACGAACCCGAACCTTATCTTGAATTTATTCGAATAAAGTACTTGGACCCGTCAATTATCTAACAATTGGGAACCCGAAGTATCAAGGAAAATAGTTCTAAAAAGAACTAAAATTGAGATAAAATCTCACAAAGTTTTTATTCATCAAATATCTTATATTTTTTTTAAATGAAATTACATCACATATTTATAGTAAAAGTTCATGGATGATTCGGCAGCAATGGAAACTTGAGTGGGTATTATTTTACAATCAACATGGGATGGCAATTTGGATTCCTCCACTAGCCGTGCAATTGGTCTTCAACGTGCGGCAATTCCACTATGTTTCCAGCCGTGTATATTGACTTTCAGGGGCTGCAAATTGGACGGCAATTCAATTGAAAATTGAATTGAGTTTCTTGATAAGTGGGCAGCAGCATGGGCGGCATTTGAGCATGAAAATGAGAATTGAATTTTAAAATTCAATAGTCAAATGGTGGGTGGGAGCATGGGGACGGCAAGTGGTTGTTGATTGGTGGATTGGCCCGCCCTTGTGTTTCCATTTCATAGCCGTGTGAGTGGACAATTTGAGTTGGCCAATTGATTTTGAAATTCAAATGGAGTTTATCCACAATGCCGAAATGTATGACTGCACACATATATAAAGAAATATTATTAAAGGCATGAACATACGTAAGTGGGCTGCACAGTCCTTAAGAAAATAAACATTATTCCAAACATTTTTAAACACATACTTAAATATACCTAATACGTAATATAACCTAAACATGTCACATAATTATATGTAACACATTAAATGTCCTATCGTCTAAGGCACAAGTATTATCAAATGATTCAGAAATATTAGCACAAGTAAGGAAAAGAGCTTCCCTGAAACGTTGCGCCTTAGATCGAGTAATTAGTCCTAACGGTAAGACCTCCGGATCAGCAACATGTGCTGGTGAAGATGTGCTCACATCACATCCGCTACATCTTTTGAGTACTGGGATGAGGACGAATTCGAGGGCTTACCCGTCGAACAGTCGCCGCCCGAACCTGCAAAGGATACTGAAAACGCCACTCCCAATGACCCAGATCCGAAAACGACCGCGAAATCCCAAGACGTGACAGTTTCAAAGAAGTCGTTTACGGTGGAGATTGTCTGTGGGTCTTTCTTGATTGTTTTTGTGATCAATTACTTCACTGGTAAACGTGAAAACGAGAATCTTGCTTTGGCATGGGCAACGAAGTTTGCTATGAAAGGTTCGATCTTTGAGAAAAATTTCAGTCTTTTGGGCGTTGGAGAAGGGGAGGACTCGCCTTTGTTGTTGAAAGAAGGGCAAACTGTGTTCAAATTCTATGCGAGTGGGCGAAGGTACTGCCAGGGATTATTGGCAACAATGGAATTAAAGAGCAGACATGATTTGATATCAAGATTGTTTAATTTAGAAGACCGTTCTTGTTTAGGATTGTGTGGAGAGAAAAAATGGATTAAATTGATAGAATTTTGAAATGTTAAGGGTTAATTTTTTTAGAATTAGGGCAAAGTTAAACAAAGTGTAAAAGTTGAGGACTAAATGTGTTATTATGCCAATTTTTGTTAACTGCCACGTCACCAGCCGTTAAATTTTTAACGGCACTGAATCAATTTGTTATTTTTTTAAGTTAGGGGACCAGTTTGTAACTTCTGATAGTCGGGGGATGTAAAAGATAATTGGAGTATAGTCAGGGGACTATTTATGTAGTTTACCCATAATAATAAAAAAACACTCTTATTTCTTAAGTCTTGCTCTCCTGCTTCTCTCTAGAAACATAGGTTTCCTTGGCTTTGTCCATTGGGCCCCCTTTCCTTCCTTTTTGATGTTTGTTTGTGCCCTTTTTCTTTCTTTCTTTTGTTTTTTTATATTTTTTTTATCTTCTTTGTTTTGTTTTTTGTTTCTCTTAAAGCTGTGGTGTTTCAATTTATCCTATGGCTAACTCGTTGTAGGACCTCCTTCCTTGATTACTATAGCCTTGTTTAGACTTTTTTATTGTGCGGAGAAAGTTTGGATTACGGACACGAAAGAATTTATCCCCCCCCATATTTTCTTTCTCTCCTATGACCCTTTATAAAATTTTGTTTTGTGAGTTTTGATTGCAAATTTTTAGCTCTTTTTATAAATTTTTCGATGAAAGACCGATGGCGGTGTAGACTGATGGCGGTGTAGACTTTTATTTTTCGTCGGTAAATAATAGACGGTAGATTTTTTGACTTCGTCTCCTTCAATCACCGATAATTTTATGTACTTGACGCGATGACCTCTGTTGAATTCTCTCGATACATTTTCTACAAATGTTTCTACTCTTCTATGACCCCAGAAGTACTATGTAGTTGAATATGACTTGCTAACTTTGTTTTTCTTGATTTATCTCGTCGGAACTGATGTCTCGACTTCTTTGTTTATTGTTTCTGTTCATAATTTTTTGTTTTGTTGTTTATGTTTTCTGCTTTGTTTTGCTCATGTTTCTGTCTTCTTGTTCCTCAGTATTTGTGGTTCGTTTAAAACCACTTCCTTTATTCCTCTATTTTTGTTCTGTTCGAATATAGTTGATTTTTTATTTAAAAAATTATGATCACAATTATTTATTTTTCTTTAAAGAAGTAAATATGGTAATTTTTAACTGTTAATTGCACACAATTCCTCAATTTATAATTTTCGTTCTAAATTAGTTCTTACACTTTTAAATATTTTAATTTCATCTTAAAACTAAAATCCTCATTCTAAATTGTCCTCTACCTTTTGAATATTTTAATTTCATCTCTAAATTATGACTACCATTTTAGATTTTCCCCCTAAATTTTTGAACATTCTAACCCCAAATTACTAGTATATAATAATAATATCTTATGTTAATAAAATTGTTAATTGTCTTGTAAACACTTATGTGCATTATGTAATATTATGACGCGACATAAACAATAATTTGAGTATGAAATTGAAATGTTCAAAATTCTGGGGACCAATTTAGAATGAGGGTCATACTTTAAGATGCAATTGTAATATTTAAAAGTCTGAGACTAATTTAGAAAGAGAATCATAGTTTATGGATAAAATTAAAATATCTAAAAATTTAAAAATCAATTTAAAATAAATATCAAAATTTGAGAACGTGTGATACAATTGACTCCATTTTTAATATCAAACCTTTTGAATTAATTAATAACAAATTCAATGCTCTTCGAATAAAAAATAATATTTTATAGTAAAAGGTAAGTACAAATTCAAAGAAGCTTATATATCATCAATAATCGATTGCCCTAGTGGATGAGATACTAAATTCCTTAAGCAATGTCAGAAGTTTGAATATTGACGTTGTGATTGGAGCAATCAGGTTTGGATGGTTGTCCCCAATGACGGAGCCATAAATTAAAAGTTAATGGAGTTAAGAATAAACATAAAAGACCAAAAATATCACCAATATAATTCAATTTACGAACTTCAAATAAAACATACTTACATTTGCGCACTTTACCACTAAGATATGAATCATTTTATGACATTAAAACAAATTAAACTAACTATAACTTAAATTTTTACATGCCAAATTAAAAAGAAAGACAGTAGGCGTGGCACAAGGGTCAGGCTCTGTCAGCCCTTTGTGGCTTGTCTCATAATTGTCTCGTAATGAGATTCTGTAGTATTCGATTTGCATTAATCAACAAATAAATTAGATATTAGTGATTAAATAAATAAATATAAATAAAAAAATTATTTATAGAATAAACTTGATTTAATTTGACTTTAAATTTATTTATTTTTGTTAGCTGACTTTATATTTAATTGATTTTTTGTGACAGCTGAATATCATATGATTCATGTTGTACCCACAAAACACCGTCACATGCGCAGTCCCTCTATTTGCTTAAAACGGAATGGATGAACTCTATGAAACACTGATCCTGTTCTTGTTGGTTCTTTTTATTTAGGGTAAAGTACACAGACGGTCACTGAACTTTGGTAAAAAAAACAAAATAGTAACCAAACTTTTAAAAATCACAAAATGACAATTAAACTTTATGTTTTGTAACAAAATGGTAACTAGATGTTAACTGCCGTTAAGTGACTGTTATAAATTTTGGTATAATAATACATTTAGTCCTTCATATTTATACATTCAATCAATTTAACCCTAATTCGAACCAATTCACTAAATTTAGCCCTCGTTATTTACGCATTCTTTCAATTTGGTCCTTAAAGCAAAATTCCAAAGTATGGTAACATGATAAATAATTACAATTAAATTTTTAAAGGAACTTGAAAACTCGATTCGATTCGAATCGAAAAAATTTCAAATAAAGTTTGAGTTGTAAAATATGACGCGTCAACTCGAATAACTCAGAATTTTTTGACTCGGCTCGATCAAACGATCATCTCTATCTTAAGATATGACGCGTCAACTCGAATAACTCGAAATATTTGAATATTTTAAATCATTTTTTTCTTTTTAAATAGAATATTTTTTGAAATAGAATATTTAATATTTTCATATTTAAATCACGTCGAATATTTAATAACTACTTTAAATATTCAATTTAATTTAAAAATATTCGATTTAAAAGAAAAATGATTTAAAATATTCGAATATTTAATAACTACTTTAAATATTCAATTTAATTTAAAAATATTCGATTTAAAAGAAAAAAATGATTTAAAATATTCAAATATTTAATAACTACTTTAAATATTTTTTCTTTTAAATATTCGAATATTTAATAATTACTTTAAATATTTATTAAATATTCGAATATTTTAAATCAATATTTTTCTTGTAAATCGAATATTTTTTAAATTAAATCAAATATTTAAAGTAGTTATTAAATATCTGATGTGATTTAAAAGAAAAAAAATGATTTAAAATATTCGAATATTTCGAGTTATTCGAGTTGACGCATCATATCTTAAGATAGATGCGAGCGTTCGATCGAGTCGAGTAAAAAATTTTCGAGTTTTTCGAGTTGACGCGTCATATTTTACAACTCAAACTTTATTTGAATTTTTTTGATTCGAGTCGAGTCGAGTTTTTGAGTTCCTATAAAAATTTAATTAAATATTCAAATATTTTAAATCAATTTTTTTCTTTTAAATCGAATATTTTTAAATTAAATAGAATATTTAAAGTAGTTATTAAATATTCGATGTGATTTAAATATGTAAATTTTAAATATTCTATTTTAAAAAATATTTGATTTAAAAGAAAAATGATTTAAAATATTCAAATATTTTGAGTTATTCTAGTTGGCGCGTCATATCTTAAGATAGAGGTGAGCGTTCGATCGAGTCGAGTAAAAAATTTCGAGTTATTCGAGTTTACGCGTCATATTTTACAACTCAAACTTTATTTGAAATTTTTTCAATTCGAGTCGAGTTTTCGAGTTCCTATAAAAATTTAATTAAATATTCGAATATTTTAAATCAATTTTTTTTCTTTTAAATCGAATATTTAAAGTTGTTATTAAATAATCGATGTGATTTAAATATGAAAATATTAAATATTCTATTTTAAAAAATATTCGATTTAAAAGAAAAAATGATTTAAAATATTCGAATATTTCGATTTGACGCTTCATATCTTAAGATAGAGATGAGCGTTCGATCAAGTCGAGTCAAAAAATTTTGAGTTATTCAAGTTGATGCATCATATTTTGCAACTCAAACTTTATTTGAAATTTTTTCGATTCGAGTCGAGTCGAGTTTTCGGGTTCCTATAAAAATTTAATTGTAATTATTTATCATGTTACCATACTTTGAAATTTTGTTTTAAGGACCAAATTGAAAGAATGCATAAATTACGAAGGCTAAATTTAGTGAATTGGTTCAAATTAGAGTTAAATTGATTGAATGTATAAATATGAAGGACTAAATGTGTTATTATACCAAATTTTATAATAGTCATTTAACGGTAGTTAACGTCTAGTTACTATTTTGTTACAAAACATAAAGTTTAATTGCTATTTTGTCATTTTTAAAAATTTGGTTACTATTTTATTTTTTTTACTAAAGTTCAGGGACCGTATGTGTACTTTACACTTTTATTTATTTCTCTCCACTCCAGATTTGTACCCGAAATTTCTAGAAATATAATCTGAATCTTTCCCTTTCCCCAGACATTTTTCCGATATGGAAAATGATCCTTTGCTTCCGTACGCAAGTCCCCGGAAGAAACCAACGCCACCGCCACCACTTTGCCCTCTCCCTGAAAACGACGAAGTCTCTCTCCCAATCCCTTTAACCCCATCTGAGTTCAAAGACAGACTAATCTTCGGTCCATCTCCTTCCTCTGCCCAATCCCCATTCGATTCATCTCCCATCTTCGATGCCTTAACTTCTCCCACGCCTTCCTCTTCTTCTCAAGACACCATTGTGAATCTCCAGGACCCTCTTTTGCTACAAAACCAACTGAACTCACCCTCCACAGCTTCATGGTTAATAGACCCAAATTTCAGATGGGAAAAATCCAATCTTCACAGGTCCAAAACGGCACCTGCCATGGCGGTTTTGAATGATATCGTTCGCCCTTCAATTCCCAAGCCTCAATTGGGTTCCCAATCCATTGTAAGACAAGCTTTTGTGCTTTTAGTCTTGTATTTGTCTTTGGGTGTTGTTATCTATTGGTTTAATCGTCATAATTTTCTGGGTACTGAAACTCACCCGGTTGTTGATGCTTTGTACTTTTGTATTGTCACAATGTGCACAATTGGATATGGTGATATAATCCCTAATAGTGTGGCTACCAAGTTGTTTTCGATATTATTTGTGTTGGTTGGATTCGGTTTTATTGATATTTTGCTTAGTGGGATGGTTAGTTATGTGCTTGATTTGCAAGAGAACTATTTGTTGAGAACCGTTGAACATGAGGGTCAAAAGAAGGATTCAGCGAGATCTTATATAATTGATGTGAAAAAGGGGAGAATGAGGATAAGGATGAAGGTTGGATTGGCATTAGGAGTTGTGGTTCTTTGTATCGGAATTGGTGTCGGTGTTATGCATTTTATTGAGAGTCTTGGGTGGTTGGATGCATTTTATCTTTCTGTTATGTCCGTCACTACCGTCGGCTACGGTGATCACGCGTTCAAGACTATGCCTGGTAGGATTTTTGCTGCTATTTGGTTGCTCGTTTCGACTCTGGCTGTTGCCCGAGCGTTTCTGTATTTGGCCGAGGCTAGAGTGGATAAGAGGCATAGGAGAATGGCGAAGTGGGTGCTCGGACAGGACATGACTATCTCAGAGTTTCTTGCTGCTGATATTGACAACAATGGCTTTGTGAGGTATGTTGTTTTATGAAATTTGGTTAGTACTTGAATTATAAATCTTCATCTTGTTAAGTTTCTAGTAGTTGTATGCTTTAAGTTTTATTTGTTGATGCAATAATACCTTAAAGGTTAATATGCTAATTCTTAAACTTACTGTAGTTTCCTCCTTTACTCTGTAACTGCTGTAGTTTTAGTTCATTAGTTGACATTTCATCGTGTTAGAACGCTGATTTTAGCTTCGTTTCAATTTAAAGCTTATGGGGAATATGTATTTAATGAAAGCTTGAACAACTCATATTCGGAATCATTAACATGCAATTGCTTTTGCTTAAATTTTCAACTAATAGGTTCTCAGTCCAAAGAACTTCTAATGCATAACTTCTCGAAAATGGAATTAGATTTTTCTTTCGAGGCCCTATTTGTTGGAATTGCTTTATACATGCTTGTCAAATCACGTGTCTCCCTTGCGAGCACAATTTCTATGCGACATCTGCTCTGTGTAATTTGCTCTGTCTGCTTGATCAAGTGTATGCTCTTCTCAAATTGAGTTATGATAATAATCTTCCCTCTTATGTGGATGCATTGAACGTGCTGCTTTCCGTCTTATGTCTATAATATGTTAAGGTGTTTCCCTCTTATGCGATGATGATGGCAGTCCTTAAGGTGTTGCATCACCCTCAAACATTCTAGTTCTTAAAATGTTCGTGGTGGTTTGTTTGTCAATATCTTTGTTTATGTCTAAATTTCCTATTTTCTCAAATTCCATTTTCGTTCTCGATGTTGTTAGTTTCTGTTCATTTACTGTTGAACTAACGCGTAGTCTACTTGATTTGTCGTTGGGTATTAATGTTGATTTCTGAATGCAGCAAATCTGAGTTTGTGATATACAAGCTGAAGGAGATGGGAAAGGTCTCAGACAAAGATATTATGCAGATCAGCGAGAAGTTTGATAGGCTGGATGCTGGCAACTGTGGGAAGATAACTCTTGCAGATCTTATGGAGCCTAATCATTAATTTGCGAGAAACCTTGCTTATAATCATCGTTGCAATATGGTGATGGTGGCATAGAGAGTCATGGATGACACAGAATCATCAACTGCAGAAAGGGCTGGTTGGTTAGCTTTTAAGGCAAGTGACAGTGATGTTTATTCTAACCTTTATGCATGTTAAGCTGGTCTTGCTCATCCACAATCATTATTCAATATCTGAACCATCCCCTGTTTCTAGTTTAATTGGTTCTTTTGGTTTTTAAGGTTAGAAACTTGGTCAGACAATCCTGGCCAATGCACCATTCAGCAACGTGACTCACGTGGTTAATACCTTTTTGTTGGTTGGAAAAAGTCCGATGCTTGCTGACTGGTGGCCTATGTTACCTTATCAGATCAGGTGTGTGTCAGATATGGACATGCGTCTGATATAGGCATGTTCTGTTTGGGAGTTGGATGATGAGTACCTTTGAGCATTTCTGATATGGGTATGTCTAAATATATGTTGAATCTAAGTGGTTGGACTGGATGAGCACGCTGTCCGTAGATACGGGTATTTTAGCAAAATGAAGAATCAGAGTATTTTGTACAAATTTTCTTTTAATATAAGTAAATTACATTTATTATTATTCACCTCTGCGTTTTCCTTTAATTTTTGTACTCTTTTTGAAAGGGCAAACAAAATAACAATTCATAAGGTTATTTATTTATTAGGTAATTGCAATTTGCAATACACACTAAAATTGTGAAGTTTATAACTAGTTACCAGTTGGTTTAACAAGTTGAGTCATTAGATTTTTTAAGGTTAGAGATTTGAATTTTGACATTATGAATAGAACAAATAGGGCTGAGAGGGTTGCCATCAGAATATGCCTCTGTAGTATGTGGTTTGAATTTATTAGTTAATAGATTGAATACTGGTGATTATAAAAAAAATGGAGTTTATGGCCATATCTATTAAGATCTAAATCAGTAAAAAGTAGCTTGTACGGTTTCACTCCAGAGTGACCCTTGGAAGCTTTGAATTGATCTGGGGTGATATGGTGGATTAGTGAAGCTTTGGATGTTTTGAAATAGAGGATGATATGAAAAGGAATTTCAATCCAAGATGAAACTACTATTGAGAAGCAAGTTTATAGAATTTTTTTTTAATTAGGACTAAATTGATTGAATGTGTAAATATGGAGAATTAAATGTGAAGTTTATAAGCAAGCTGTTGATTTTAAATGGTAAAGGAAAAATCAATGAAAATGGACCCACCCAAGGTCAGGATCGATCTTCTCTATGTAGGACTTTGAAAGTAGTGAAGAGGTTTCCCCGGTCCCTGCAGAGCAGCCTAGAGTTGCCTCACGTTTCTCATTACAAATGGTGCACCAATATTTATATTGCCATGTGTTTTTTTCCTTTCTCTGTTTCTCCGCCTTCAGCTTCGTTTTGTTTACTGTTTTTCTTCAAGGAGAAAAACAGAACGTCGACATGGGGGAAGCTCCAGAAATACAACTCCAGATCCTAGGTAACTCACCCCTTCAGCCTTCACTTCATATTATAATTTATATAGTTAAGAGCTTGAATTAACACTGATTGTTTACCAGTTGAGGAGCACAAAGTAGATGAAAATACAGTTGAGCCTCAAACAAATGGAAGCATCAACCAGTCGACAATAGCCACTCGACCAAGGAACTACAAATGGTGGCTCCTAATGTCAATCTATACATTTTTTCTCCTCGCCGGTCAGTCGGTGGCCACACTTCTCGGAAGATTGTACTACGACAAAGGTGGAAACAGCAACTGGCTAGCAACCTTTGTTCAAATTGCCGGTTTCCCCATCCTTACTCCCTTGTATTACCTTCCCTCATACAAATCTTCAAGCCAAAACACAAACAACAGCAACATGAAAATAAACCCACCATCTGTTTTACTTGTTTCAGGTATGTATGTTGGACTTGGACTGCTTTTGGCAGCCAGTTCCCGGTTGTATTCAGTTGGCCTTTCAGATCTTCCAGTTTCCACTTATTCCCTCATTTGTGCTTCCCAATTAGCCTTCAATGCCTTGTTTTCCTTCTTCCTTAATTCCCAAAAGTTCACCCCTTTCATAATCAACTCTTTAGTACTCCTCACAATCTCTGCAACGCTTCTAGTGTTCCAAAACGGTTCCTCAGGCTCCACGCCAGTTTCCAAAGCCAAATACGTGATGGGGTTTGTGTGTACAGTCGCTGCTTCAGCAGGGTACGGATTATTGCTGTCTCTAACACAATTTTGTTTCCAGAAAGTTTTGAAAAAACAAACATTCAAGGTTGTGTTGGACATGATAATCTACCAGTCATTGGTTGCAACGTTGATAATCTTTGTGGGTCTTTTCGCTAGTGGGGAATGGAAGGGTTTGGGCAAAGAAATGGAAGGGTTTAAACTGGGGAAGTCATCGTACGTTAACGTTTTGGTTTGGATAGCAATCTGTTGGCAAGTTTTCTCGATCGGTTCGGTGGGTTTGATCCTGGAAGCGTCTTCGCTTTTCTCGAATGTCATCAGCACCTTAGGGTTACCCATTATCCCAGTGTTTGCAATGGTGTTTTTCCACGATCCCATGACCGGGATTAAGGTGATTTCCATGGTGTTGGCCATTTGGGGATTTGTTTCCTATGTTTACCAGCATTATCTCGATCATCGAAATTCTGGGATTGGAAAGGTTTAAACCAAATTTGTCATGGAATAGCATTATGCATTTCCTGCTTGCAAGCGGGACTCATTTTGTTTCACTTCTAGTTTAAGCTTCTTGGTGCAGTTTTCCAGATCAAATGCTATATTGAATGACAAAAACAATCATAGTTTTTCAACTTGAAATCATACTTCTTTAGAAGCTATAGAATTTACCTACCAATGATGTATGAATGTGCCGATTGATTTGTTTTTATCAAAAGTGTATGGATTGTAAAATAAATCACATGTCTTTTACTTGCAAAGACAATCAATTTTATAACTCGCTAAACAAGTAAGGAGTGTGAAATATTTTAATTGGCCGAGTAATTAAGTAGGGATAGAGGCATGATTGAATATTAGGAGGTGCCAAAATAGTGAATTTAAAAATTATAAAGGCCTATTAAGTATTTAAACTCAAAATTCAGTAGACAAGACATAATTTGTTTAATATTTAAATTTATAGAGACTTAAATTATTAGTCACAATTTTTTTTTGTTCAAAGATAACTTCATTTCAAAGAAAGATTACACGGCCATAAGAAAAGAAGGGGTGGAAACGGGGTCCCACATAGTTTGGCCTTTATAATTTTTAGCAAATTTGGCTAACCGATCGGCAGCCTGGTTACAAAGGCGAGGAACAAAAGAGAAAATGCAAGAACTGGAATCTCTAGATGTCAGTCTGATGTCCTCTTCCACAGCTGTTGTGGTCCAGTCGGATAGGGAACCCTCTTTGATCCTACAGATAACGACTTTACAATCGGCTTCGATGATGATGTTTTCAAAGCCATTCATAAAAGCCAGAGAGAGACCTAGCCTTATTGCCAAAGCTTCCGCTGCAGCAATGGAGGGGGCGACAAAAGGCTCCGAGATTCCTTGAATAAAGGCACCAACATCATCCCGTGCAATGGCTGCCGCTGATACTGCCCCTGAGTTTGGGTCAAAAGCAGCGTCACAGTTGATCTTGAAAACTCCTGGAGGGGGTGGTGTCCAAACACACGGTTCCGTAGAAGGGATATGTTCCCCCGGATGGCCTGATAAATAAGCTTGTCCGAATTCGAAAAAAGCTCGTTCCGCTCGCAGCCAAACATCCCAAGGAAGATCCTTTTGACCCTCAAAGACCCAAGCATTCCTCGATTTCCAAATAGACCAGAGAAGGAAAGCTATAAGGGCGCATCCATCTTCAAAGTTGTCGAGTTTCCGGAACTCGTTGATTTTACTTCACCATTTCGGAAAGACAGGAAAACCGAGAGATGATGGGGGGTAGCAAAATCCAGATGCCTTCCAAACTCCCTGTGCGAACGAGCAAAAGAACAAAGTATGCTCAATCGATTCTCCTTCCTTTCCACACCGAGGACAACAACTTGAATCTTGAAAGTTTCCGTGCAAATGGGAACTCAAAATTCCTTTAGTTGGAACAATATTATGACAAAGCTTCCACAAGAAAGACCGAATCTTGGATGGAACCCCTAAACTCCAGATAGAATTCCAAAATCCCTTTGTGGCACCCGGTTCCTCACTGGAAGAAGGATTTTCACTATCCTGTGAGGAGGCCTCAATATATCTGTAACCTGATCGTGAAGAGTACTTCCCATTCTTCGTTCCAGTCCAAATGAACGAGTCTTTGATCTGAGGTCCCCCGATTGGAATAGAGAGAATTGCCTTGGCTTCATCCGGATCAAATAGATTATTAATCTTTGAGACATTCCATGAACGACCATCTGAGTTCATAAGACCGCTAACCGAAGGGGAAAGGGATTCCTGAGGCATCAGAGTGGAGATTCGAAACTTTGGTAGTTTTGGGATCCAGTTATCCTTCTAGGTCGAAATAAACCTTCCATTACCCACTCTCCAGAGGCCACCTTCTCTTAAGATCTTCACACCTTCCCTAATACATATCCATGCCCATGACAGATTGGTGCTCTTTGGAACCTCGAAAATATTAACATTAGGGAAATAGATCCCCCGGAGAGTCTGAGCAAGAAGGGATTCCGGGTTCTTTATTACTTTCCAAGCAAGTTTCGTAACCAGAGCTTTGTTGAAAATTCTCAGATTCCTGAAGCCATTCCTCCTTGGTCCTTTGATCGACAAAGCTTCCTCCAGTTCATCCAGTGAATACTTCTGTCTTTGTCAATGCCATTATTCCACCAGAAGTTAGCAACCATTGAGCTAAGTTCATTACAGAAAGTGACTGGTAGGAGGAAACATTGCATGACATATGTAGGGATAGCCTGTGCCACAACCTTAATAAGAACTTCTTTGCCGGCCAGATTCAGATACTTAGCTTTCCAGCTCTTTAGCCTGATCTGGACTCGTTCCTTGATAAAACTCAGCGCTTCTTTCTTGCTTCTCCCCAGAAAGATGAAAGTCCCAAATATTTTGCATCTTCCTCAATAGGCCTAAAGCCCAGCACATTAGACAAATGGGCTTTAAGATTGCAACTGATATTTGGAGAAAAGAAAACCGAAGATTTCTGGAAGTTCACAGATTGAGCAATAGCTTTTTGGAATAGCTGAAGGATTTGGAGGGTTGCCGCACAATTTTCTTCGTTTGCTTCAGAGAAAAGGAGGCAATCGTCAGCAAAAAGCAGATGACTCATCACAGGACACCGTCTCTTAATTCTCATCCCCGAGAACTGGTTCATCTCAGTTTCTCTTTCAATGATCTAGGTCAGGATACTAGATACAAGCGTAAACAAGAAATGTGACAACGGGTCGCCCTGACGCAATCCCCTACTGGCTTGAACCTCCCCAAATCGCTCCCCGTTGAAAACCAAAGAGAAAGAGATCGTCGTAATACACTTCATGACTCTTTGGATCCACCACTCATCGAATCCCATCCTACTCATCACAAAATGAAGTAAGCCCCAATCCACCTTATCGTAAGCTTTCTCTAAATCATTATTCAGGGCCATGAGCCCCTTTTTACCCTTTCTAGCCCTTTTGATTGCATGGAAAGCCTCATTGGCGAGAATAATGTTGTCATGGATTGAGCGACCATGCACAAAGGCTGATTGGGAAGGGGGAATGATGGCTGGGAGGATAGTCTTCAACCTCGTGGATAGAATCTTGGTGATTATTTTGAGAGAAAAGTTACAGAGGCTGATTGGTCTAAAGTGTGAGACTTCAGTAGGGAGCGCTTTCTTGGGGATAAGCACTATGTTTGTCCTGTTGAGCCCCGGACACATATCACCCTCCTTAAAGAAAGATAAGACCATTCCAGAGAGATCCTCCTTTACTGTATCCCAATAAGTTTGATAGAAACATCCCGGGAAACCATTTGGGCCGGGGGATTTTGTAGCACCCATACTGAAAACGACGTCTCTGATCTCTTTTTTCGTCACTTCTCTCCTCAACTCTTGGTTCATGGTCTCGGTAACTAGCCTTGGAATGTAATCCCTGAGGCTTTCGTAGTCGACCGATTGGTCTTTCGTAAAAACCTTCTCAAAGTGCTGCTGTAGGTAGTGAGCTATGTGTTCAGGTTCTTCAAGCCAGATTCCTTCTTCCCCTTTTAGCTTTACAATGGCATTTGTTCTGCGATGTTGAATAGTCGTAGCATGGAAAAATTTTGTGTTTTTATCCCCCTATTTCAACCAGTTGATCCTGGACCGTTGGTGCCAGTATCTTTCCCCGCTTTCCCACTCAGCATCCAACTCCTTTTTAATCTTCTGGTACTCGTCCAATTCCGATTCTTTTAACTTCCTCCCCTGGAAAAGCCTAATCCTTTCCGTTAACTGTTGCTTTCTTTCATTTTTCTTCCTCATTTTTTCCTTGCTCCATTTAACAAGAACCGATCTGGTATTGCGAATCTTCCTTCCAAACCTGGATGTTACTCTTTCCTCAGGCGAAATACTCCACCCCTCAGAAACTGTCTGGGAACATTCCTCGTCCAAGAGCCATTTCGTTTCAAACTTGAAGTCCTTTTTGTAAGTCCTGGTTAGGCCCTTAGATAGAAGGACGATAGGGGCATGGTCTGAAGCAACATCAATTTCCATTATTCCCACAGCTTTAGGGAAAGAAAAACTCCAATCAGCGGAACACAAGATACGATCAAGTTTCTCAAGAATGGAATTATCTCCGCTTTTCTGATTGAACCAGGTAAAGTGGCCGCCCTTTATAGGGAATTCGATAAGCCCCGCGGAAAACACAAAGTCATTTAAGATTCTGGCCTACACTAGATTTACAGGGTTACCACCCTCCTTTTCTTCTTGTCGTGAGACCAGATTGGAGTCCCCTATTATAAGCCACTTGGAGTTAGTGGAACTCCTAAGATTAGACAAACTCTCCCAGAAAACTTGTCTTTCGTCTCTATACGGGGGGCCATAGATAAAGGTACCAAACCAGTTGTCGCCATTTTGAAAGGCCACCTCTGTATCGATAAAATTCTTTGAGTGATTAAGAACAGAGATTGAGACTTCCTCATTCCACCAAAGAGCAAGCCCACCTGCTATGCCTTTTGGGTCCACGTAGAAGGAGGAATTCATTTTCATCTTCATCCTTATCTTCTCCAAGTATCTCTTCTTCTGCTTCGTTTCACTAAGGAAAATGATGTCTGATTTATGCTTGGTTACGAAATTCCGAAGAGCTCTAACTGTTTCCCGATTTCCCAAATCTCGAACATTCCATGCAAGAGTAGTCATAATTTAAGCGAAGAAACCCCTAGCAAAACAATACCTCAGTTCCAAACGATGAATAAACCAGACTGGACCTGATTGTCCAGCAGAGACTGAACAAGGGGAAACTGCCCCACGCAGAACTTATCTTCGGTAGCAGCACTGAAGAAGCACACCAATACAACCAGCTGGAAACAAACAGCAAAGGGCACTGCCCAGAGCAACACAGAAACAAAGGCAGTAGTCTTCAACACCGAAACTTAGCAATTCAAAATGGTCTTGACTTTCCATCGAACTAGCCCAGGGCTTTTAGAGAAAATAAGCACAAAGAAAAAACACCACCAAAAACCTCAACAAAACAAGGTCCCTGGGTTAAAAATAAAACACCTCCGGAACGCAATTCAAGCGAAAGAAAGAAAGGGCAAACCGGACCATAAATCAATCAAATACCATATGTCGAACATAACCCAACCGCGAAAAGCAAAACCCCCTAATCCTCAGAGCAAAGAAAAACCAAGCCAGCACCAAGGAAAGCAGTAATATGCAGTACCATTCACAAAAAAAACTTGATCCTAAAAAGAAGATGAACATCCACCAGGAAACGGGGAGAAGGCGAGGGGGAGGGAGAGCAAACCAGAGGTGGGATTTCGCCAAGAGGGGGAGTAAAACAGAGAGGGAAGTAAACTTTACCGGAGGGGTAGAGAGACCAGTGGTGCTACCCGGACCGCATCAAGCTCTAGTGAGGAGGCTTTAAAACAAGCCCTGATAGATCGAGAAAACCAAGAACATGGATCCCCGTACCGCAGCCAACCTTGATTTTAGCCGCCTAAGTTCCACCGGGCAAACCACCAAACACTGCCGTCTTCTACCAATCCGGCAACCGATGACCAAGAAGCAGGGACGACACCACGCGCACCCGGCGGCCAAGCAGCGAAGCGGACCAGAAGATCAGAAAACAAAACGCTTGAGGCTCGGATAAAACTGAAGGAGGGGGAAATTTTGGGAACGCGTGGGGCGCGTTCTCTAATTAAAAACAAGTCGATTTGGGGCTCAGGCTTGAGGGCTTATTAAAAAAGATTTATTTAGTCATAAAAATTTGCAGACAGAGACTCATCTTTGTTTAATTCAACCCCTATTTGCTTAAACATTTAATACTCTTATACTTTTTAATTTACATATATCTGTTTTATAGGGGTCAAATTACAATTAGAACAAAATTTATTACACATTTAAAATTAGTAACACTAAGGTATTGTTTTGATCTAAAATTTCTCTCTTTTTCATCTTATCGTGGTCGATTAGAAATGAAATTATGCTATATCCATATGCAAATGATTTGTATATATCCTAGAACTTTTATATATCATTTGTACAAGTTATGATGTACTACATATATATATATATAGTTTAGTCCCTGAACTTTACTAGATTCTAAAACATCATAATATATTTCTCTTGGGTTCTAAATTACTTGTTCATTGTTGGATGTCTAATTGTGGGATTGACAAACAAGAAAACTATCACCATTTAGAGCAGTGACAAAGATCAGTCTGTGTTGTTAAGTTCAGATGATTAGAGCACGTGGTTACGGCGAATCCCTCCTTGCCCATAATCGGCCTAAAAGGGAAGGACTTTTTCCTCTGCGAGTAGAAAAATCATAATCAGAATAGACATTCAGGTATCTCGATAGAAATACTCATAAATGATATTTTTCGTAAAAAAAATAATCTGACTTTTTTTTGATGATCCTCGATACAGGGGGAAGGATTCAAGAATTACTAAATATGGGACAATGTGAGCGGATTCAATAGTCAAAAAGGAGGATGTGATTAAATATCGAGAATTAAAAAAGGCTAAGCCAAAATACAAAATGAAAGTAGATCGATATTTTTTCACCAAGATTAAGAAGCATAACAAACCATCAACGTGGCTTCAGAAATCTGTCATGGAAGGAATTTTCAAATATAGTGAAGACGGATAAAAATCATATATATATATATATTAAGAATCTTTTGAAGTATGTTTATATTTTTCTGGATTTACTATTGATAATTGGCTAATTTTTATTATTGTTTTTTTTTTTGAAATGGAAGAGATTTCCATACGCCTCGTTAAAAAACCTCTTTACAAAAGGAAGAAAAAAGAAGGCCCATGGAAATCGTTACAATCGAAACAAAAAACTAAGCACAAACTCGAGCGTAATAAGATAGTCCCCACGCACTCAAGTAACCCAATCAGCCTGAAGAGCATCAACAATATCCGAATGGGGATCTAGGAACCTATAATACGTCATCGGGAGGTCTCTAGCTAGCCTTGCAAGTTTATCCGCAACCGAATTTGCCTCACGACGCACCCAAGAGAAACAAACATCCCACTCTCTAGAAAGCATATCCGCAATATGAACCCGAAGAGATGATGGAAAACGAAGAGGATCGCCCATAACCAAACCTTCATAAACCTCTTTATTATCCATCTCAACAATAATGCGAGAAAATTCTAAGGACCATGCCGTCGCAAGACCTTCATTTACCGCCCATAACTCAGCCTCAATAATAGAACATATACCTATCATTTTTGAAAAACCAAAACGCCAACCTAAAATATTGTCACGCCCAACACCACCACAATAAGCGAAACCAGAAGCCGTATTACGACCTCCATCAACATTAACCTTAATCCAACTAATAGGAGGCTTCGCCCATTTCATAACAGGCAAATGTGAAGTCGAAACACCCTTGTGCTGCTCATCTAAGGCCGCCGCACATACCGCTTCATTACATAACCGTAACGCACTCTGAAGTAAGCCTTCTTGACCACCATTCGCCGAATCAAAGATGGTTTGGTTCCGACGCCGCCATGCTATCCACACAACCGCTCCAAAGACCAGGTCCCAATTGATTGCAACCTTGGGAAACAATGTATGGTCAGACTGATTTTGAAGGATCCAGGTCTTAATATCCATGGCAAAAAACTTGTAACCCCCTCGTCCCGGTCCAGACGCTTGACCGATCCGAGTGGGCTACACGGGGATAACCAAGGCGAAACCCGTTAAGGCTTCACTTCGGTTACCGACCCAAGAAAACTTTTTCATTATTATTATCTTTTCTAGATGAGATATTAAATCCTATGTGAGAAAAGCAACAACGGAAGAAACATTGAGGTAAACAACCTACAACCCAATTAAAACAGCCCATTTTAATCTTAAACAGCAGGCCGTATCGGAATGCCCATAGGGTGTTTCGATACGCCTTGACTAGGTCAACTGGCCAAAGTCAACCCGAAGAGACCGTTTCGAAACAAGGGTGGCCCGTATCGAAACGCCCTCAACGATAAACTTCTCGTGGTCAACGATATGAAGACCGTTCCGAAACACTAAAGCCCGTTTCGATACTTCATTTTATCGTCAAATTCTCAAATTTCCAGTGGCAAAATCGTACCGAAACGTTCCCTAGCGTACCGAAACGCCTAGTTCGTAACAGAGGGACCGTACCGAAACGGGACCAACCGTTTCGAAACTCCCTCTATCTGCAGATTGATTTTAGCTAGTTTTTGGCACAAGGATGTCCCAAAACACAACTAGAACCTCTCACAACACACAAGCATAACTCTAGATACATGACATCCTATACGAACATGCTTAACACACATCCAACATATAAAAACCATACATTAAGAGATCAACACAACCACATAAGATTCATACATAGCATACTAGATAAGCAACTTAAACATGGCCTACAAACAAGACAAGGCATCCAAAGGCCAAACCAACAACAACATATAAAGGAGTCTAAACATGCTCCTAAAACCAAACATCCACATACGTCCAAAAGCTCAAGACAACAATACATATCCCATTGCTTGACTATTACACCTTATAACTTAAAAGTCCATACTTGAAAGCTAAGATAGCACCACAAAGCACACTTGGAGGCCCTCTTCTTGCACTAGCAACCCACGAACTACGGATCTGTATTGCCGAACAAAAGAGAGTGTTAGCATAAATCTTAGTGAGGGTAAGCTCATAAAACAAACCTCGATAATGTAGGGTCCAAGCAAGGACAACAACCAAGGTAGAATGCATGATCTTACCTTCGAACCACATGAGCCAAAATATATATAATGCATGAACATAAACTCAATATTATGCCATGCTCAACAAGTCCAAAACCACATCATATGTAAACACATATATTAATCCGTATTGGAAACACATAACAAAACATATTGGCACCTAGCTATGACTCGAATACGCGGATAACCGTTGGAACTCACATCCAACACAACCATTACCTTACGGTGGGATTACACTCATCACCGTTCTCGCGGAGGGGATTCCACTCATCCTCACGCCCCGTCGATGGGATTACACTTATCATCGACTAACATATATAAGAAGGTTTTCCGGGCGAACCCGTACTTCATCTTAATGACTACCATCACAAAGACCACGCGCGCATTTTACTCACGTGTGCACACTAGACATCCTAATGATCGATCATTGTACCCAAGCATACTAGTGCCAATATTAAACACAATCCACAACCTTTCACAACATCATTTCATATCAACTTCCGTGCTTAGCACGTACTCACCATGATCACCATCATCCACAATCCACATGCATTTCACAATGCATCGCAACCATGCCTCAACATACATATATAACACAATATACATACTCACCATAATCACAATTAAACATGAGGCATAAACAACAATTAGAGTTCAACCAAAGTCTCTACTAAAGCTTAGGATTAGACTACCAATCTAACCCCAACTCTATGTGGGTCTACCAAGCCCAACCTAGTCCACATGCTTGAACCAACACTTAAAAACCATTTAAAAACATTTAACCACTCACCGACTATTCCAAGCTCAACACACTAGCCGGTCAAGCTTCCAACGATTCAGGATTCGTTCCCGAGGCTTCACCAACACAAATTCTTGCTTCTAATTGTTGATTGTGCAAAAGTTCTATATTTTACCCCCTATTTAACCCATATTTATGCTGCATTCAAGCATAATTCATTGCATTTAGGATAGATTTCATTCATACATCACAATTATATTAAATGGCACAATTTCTACTAAAATTGGTTACTTTTGCAGGTAGCTGCTGTAGCAGATGTTCAGCAGTGGAAAAGCAGAACTAGAACACAGGACTGCAGACGAGAAGAAGGATGCTGCCATGGCCGCTGCCGTGGTAGCCAATGATGACAGCAATAATGAATGGAAGAAGTAAAGTGGAGTTCGACATAAAGAGAAAATTAAGCCGGTCTGTCGTTGAGCACTCTTATATTTTTCTGAGCCCTAGATCAGAATGAAGGCCAAGCCCAAAGTTCAAGGAAGAAATTCCAAGCAAGAAGAGAGAACGGATTAAAGACATCTACTTTGAAGATTTAGTCTTTAATAAAGTTGCACTTTAATTTAAACTTGTATTCTTGCCATATTAGAAAACTTGAACCCAAGGCCTATATAAAGGCATGTAATTCGACCTATGGAAGGATATCATATTCTCTAGCCGTCTTCCCCTAAACCCTAGTCGTTTTCCCCCTTCTCACCATGTTCTAAACTTCCCCTAGGGCTAAGGGTTGATTCTGTAAAGTAGTTGCAAGGATTGCATTGTTTTAGGATTTTTTTCTGTTCAATAAAATAGACTTCAAGTTTGCTTATTCTGGTTTTCAACATCTTGCAAGAGTATCGGGAGAGAATTGTGAGATTACACATTTACTTAATATCGGGAGAGTTAAGTATACGAAAGGAATAAGTACGAGTTCTCCAGTTTATGGTTGAACTATCTCGGACCTAGGGATAAGACGAGGTTAAGTGGCTAAGGAAGAATTCAACAACATCAGTGTTCATCATTCGATTCACGCCGGGAGGTATCATCAAAGACGTGTTTATCGACAGACTTGGACCTAGGGATAGGCCATGGCATAGCAGGGACTCTTGTCAAGCTTGAAGTACTGAGTTGTGTGTTCGCTGCCGCGACAAAAATATACCGCTGCCGCAGCAGGTGCTGCCGCGACAGGCGATACGAAAGAATAGAGAAGTCCTAGACAGTGCAAATACCTGCACTACGGAGCAGATCAATACCGGCCTACTCTTTATTATGAAGATTTTCATCTTTTATTTTCAGTCTTCTTTATTATTTCGTGACAAACATTTAAACTCTTTCTTTTCCCTCTTGTGCATCAATCCAAGGTTAAAGCTATTAGCCCAGTCCCTGTGGAGACGATATCCGATACTTACGTATCACTTTACTACTTGCGTCGTGTACACTTGCACTACATTGCGATAGACTCTTTTACACGCAACAAGTTTTTGGCGCCGTTGTCGGGGACTGGCAACATAACTTTACCCTACTTTAGTGCACTTTTTAAATTTTTCTATTTTTACTTGGATTGTTCACTCTGTGCTTTTCACAAGGTTTTCTGTTTATGCGCAGATCGAGACGAGGAAATGAACCTGAGTATAAGATAGATCCTGAAATCGAACGCTCGTGCAATCTTAGGAAACGACTCCGACTTGTATTAGCCAGAAACGAATACCTTGAAGAACAGTTAGAGGCTATGAACAACCAAGGGAATCCCCGAGGTCCTGAAGATCCTATCGGAGATGGAGGAAACAGATAGCCTGCCGATCCTCCTACTGCTGTCGCACGCCGGTCATGCCGAGATTACATGATCAATGATCATGTGGAATTAGAGACCACCCTGCCAGATGTGGAACCCGAGAATTTCGAGCTGAAACCTGTCATGTTCAGCATGATTAATTCTACTGGCCAATTTAGTGGTGCTGCTATAGAGGATGCTAGGGAACATCTGAAAACGTTCCAGGAAATCTGTGGTTCGTTTAGAGTACCATGAGTAAATTCGGAGATACTAAGGCTTCGGTTATTTCCTCATTCATTGAGGGACAGAGCTAAAACTTGGTGGAACAAACTAACGCCGGGTTCAATACGAACTTGGGCAGATTTAACTCGTGAATTTTTGTCTCGTTTTAACCCTTCTCATTTATCTGAGCGATTACGTAACGAAATTTCTACTTTTCAAAAGGAAGACGATGAGCCAATGCACGGGGAATGGGACAAGTTTACTACTCTTCTGAGGAATTGCCCGATGCATGGATTCCCTGTTTGGAATCAGGTAATCAAATTTTACAATGCTGCCAACCTACAGACTCGTATGAGAATCGACTCAGCAGCAAATGGGTTGTTGTTAGATAAAGATCCAGAGGACGCCATGGTAGTGTTAAAGAATTTGGCTAAGAATAAAGAACAGTTCCCCACATCGAGGAGAGGTAAACGAGTACTAGCTGTGAAGGATTACGAAGCCGATAATTCCTTAAAGACACAAGTTGCATATCTCACAAAGGCAGTAGAGAACTTGCTGAAGAAGGATTCTCAACCTGTTTATGCTGCAGAAGAAGTATGCGGAACTTGCAGTGGGAATCATAGTTCGGAGGACTGCCCACTACAGCTAGAAGAAGGGATGTACGTTGGGAACTATAACAAGCAGAACTATAATTCCAACAATTACAATCCCAGCTGGAGAAAAGATCCCAAATTCTCTTGGAGCAACCCAAACAATGCCCTGAACCCTCAAGTACAGAACACTCAAAATCAGGGGACACCTAGACTTCTGACTCGGCAGCAACTGCAACAGCAGCCGCAACAGCCACCAGCAGCCACGACTAGTATATTAGAGCAGACCTTGGATACGTTTATGTCTCAAACAGGAACTTACATTGAGAACATGAATCACTTCGTCAAGAAGACTGAGTCATTCATGGATAAAATAGAGATACGGATGACTAACCATGAAGCTACTCTGAAATCACTAGAGACACAGATGGGTCAGGTTACCCAGCATATTAAACCAAGGCAAAATGGAGGATTCCCTAGTAATACCGAGAACGCTAGACAACCCACACATGAGCAGTGCAAGGCTATCATAACTAGGAGTGGGAAGAAATTACCAGGGCTAGAGAAGGAAGTTGAACCAGCCCTAGAATCGACTGCCGAGAATGCTGCCCCGGCAGACGACAAACAGTCTGCTGTCGATATACCTGCCACGATAGTAGAAGGGACAGAGGAAAATGATGAAGAACCTAAGCCTCCTCAGATCCAAATGCAGTGGGAAGGATGCATTGAAGACTATCGTCCTCCACCTCTTTTCCCTTAGTGGTTACAGAAGTTGAAATAGGAATCCCAGCTTAAGAAGATCTATGATATTTTTAAGTAGGTCCACATCAATATTCCGCTGTTAGATGCTATCAAGGAGATGCCTAGTTATGCCAAATTTCTCAAGGATGCTATGTCAAAGAAATCAAGACTTGGGGAATTTGAGACGGTTAAGCTAACAGAAGGATGCATGACTATTCTGCATAAGCATCCACCCCAGAATAAGAAGGATCTTGGGAGCTTCATAATACCGTGCATAATCGGAGATAAATTTGTGGGTAAGACACTCTGTGATCTAGGTGCTAGTATTAATTTAATGCCAAAATCTGTATTTCAGAAATTAGGT
This sequence comes from Hibiscus trionum, assembly GCA_030270665.1. Classification (NCBI taxonomy): domain Eukaryota; kingdom Viridiplantae; phylum Streptophyta; class Magnoliopsida; order Malvales; family Malvaceae; genus Hibiscus; species Hibiscus trionum. Next base: position 90,228,082 of record BSYR01000010.1, on the reverse strand, counting down.
ATTGGACGAGTACGACCTAAAACAGTTATGCTGCAGCTGACAGACCGCTCTTACGTGCAACCGGAAGGAAAATTTGAAGATATTCTGGTAAGAGTGGATAAATTTATTTTTCCTGCTGACTTTCTTGTTTTAGATTGTGAAACAGATGAGAATGCACCAATCATCCTGGGGAGACCCTTCTTAGCCACATGAAGATCACTGATTGATGTAGAAAAGGGAGAACTCACTATGAGAGTGAATGATCAAGAGATCAAGCTGAATGTTCTCCAAGCAATAAAGCACGCTGATGCAGAAGAAGAATGCAAGACTATCACTGAAGTTATTCTTGACCAAGCCTGCATCAGGTTGGACTGCCATGACATCAAATTTGGCCACTGCCCCAACAGCCATTTAGAAGACTGTCACGGCAGCAACGACGACAACAGCTCCTCAGATTCTGACAAATCTGATACTGAAGATCATAAGGAGGTAAACTGGATAGGCAATCGTCCAAGTAAGTTATTCGAGCCCCTAAACTATACCTCGAATGAACATATCATCCAAAAGCCATCAACTGTAGAGCCACATGTTCTAGATCTTAAGCCCATGCCAGGGCAGCTTAAATATGTTTTTCTTGGATTAAATGATACGTTGCTCGTAATCATCTCTTCCAAGTTGATGCAGGAACGAGAACAACAACTGATAGAGATGCTGCAGCAGCACAAAAAGGCTATTGGATGGACGATAACTGACATCCAAGGCATCAGTCCGGCACTATGCATGCATAAAATCCTCTTAGAGGATGATCACAAGCCGACCATTGATGCCCAGAGACGTTTAAATGATGCTATGCGAGAAGTGGTCCGAAAAGAAATTATCAAATGGCTAGATGCTGGGATAATTTATGCCATCTCGGATAGTAAGTGGGTGAGCCCGGTGCAGTGCGTTCCTAAGAAAGGAGGAATAACCGTGGTAACCAACGAAGAAAACGAGTTAATCCCAACCAGGACTGTGACCGGTTGGAGGGTTTGTATGGACTACCGGAAGCTTAACAAAGCTACCCGGAAGGACCACTTTCCCCTGCCTTTTATTGATCAAATGCTTGATAGATTAGCGGGAAAGCCTTATTAATGTTTTCTTGAAGGTTACTCAGGTTACAACGAAATAGCCACCGCACCGGAGGATCAAGAGAAAACGACCTTCACTTGCTCGTACGGTACTTACGCTTTTCGGAGGATGCCATTTGGAGTTTGCAACGCACCAGCAACTTTTCAGAGGTGTATGATGGCTATATTCTCCGACATGGTGGAGGATTTCCTGGAGATATTCATGGACGGTTTCTCAGTCTTTGGAGACAATTTTGAAAGCTGCTTAGGCAACCTGCAGAAAGTGCTCGAGAGATACGAGAAAGCGAACTTGGTATTAAACTGGGAAAAATGTCACTTCATGGTGGATGAAGGGATAGTCCTAGGCCACAAAGTAAGCTGCCGCGGCATAGAGGTCGACAGGGCAAAAATTGAGGTAATTGAAAAGCTTCCACCACCCACCACAGTCAAGGGAATTCGAAGCTTTTTAGGGCATGCTGGTTTCTATCGAAGGTTTATAGCCAATTTTTCGAAGATCACCAAGCCATTGTGCCACCTTTTAGAGCAGAATCGTCCCTTCGACTTCAATACTGAATGTACCGAGGCATTCAAAATTCTGAAAGAGAAACTAGTAACAACCCCGATCGTACAGCCACCGGACTGGAAGTTGCCATTCGAGATTATGTGTGATGTAAGTGATTATGTTGTAGGGGCAGCACTTGGGCAGAGGAAGAACAAGCTATTCCATGTAATTTACTATGCTAGCAAAACACTCAACGATGCCCAAGTGAATTACACCACAACAGAGAAGGAATTATTGGCTGTGGTGTTTTCAATTGACAAGTTCCGATCCTACATATTTGGAACGAATGTGGTGGTCTACACAGACCACTCTGCACTGAAATATCTGTTTGCTAAGAAAGATGCAAAACCCAGACTGATTCGTTCGATTCTGCTGCTGCAAGAGTTCAACATAGAAATCAAGGACAAAAAGGGGACAAAGAACCAAGTTGCATATCACTTGTCAAGATTAGAGAAGGGAAAGAGTCTCCCAACAGACGAGACACACATACTGGAGACCTTCCCTGACGAGCAGCTGTTCGCTGCCATAAGCACTGCCGTGACAGCCATAGCGGCAAGTAAGTTTTCTGAACTCCCCTGGTATGCTGATTTCGTTAATTATTTAGTTAGCGAAATATATCCTCCTAACCTTAACTATCAAGCTAGGAAGAGGTTCCAAAATGATGTTAAGCATTATTATTGGGACGAACCTCTTCTTTTCAAAATGTGTGCATATTAGATCATCAGGAGATGTGTACCACATGATGAATAGGAAGTCGTGCTTCACCACTGTCATGCTTCACCATATGGGGGACACTTGGGTGGTAACAAAACTACTGCCAAAGTTTTGCAGTCTGGTTTTTTATCGGCCTTCACTATTCAAGGATGCCTAGGAGTTCTACAAAAGCTGTGATAAATGTTAACGGACTGGAAATATCTCAAGAAGACATGAGATGCCGCTGCAAAACATTCTTGAAGTTGAAATCTTCGACGTTTGGGGGATTGATTTTATTGGACCGTTCCTAGCATCATGTGGGAATTTATATATCCTCCTGGCAGTGGACTATGTGTCCAAATGGGTAAAAGCGATCGCCACACAGAAAAATGATGCCAAGACTGTTCAGAGGTTTTTGCACAAGAACATTTTTCCAGATTTGGCATCCCTAAGGCGATCATCAGTGATGAAGGGAGACATTTTGACAATAGGGTAATAGCTGGTGCCTTAAAGAAATATGGTGTCAAACATCGGATCACAACAGCTTACCACCCTCAGACCAATGGACAGACTGAAATATCCAACAGAGAGGTAAAGAACATTCTTGAGAAGATGGTTAAGCCAACTCGAAAGGACTGGTCTCTACACCTCAATGATGCACTCTGGGCCTACAGAACAACGTTTAAAACTCCATTGGGAATGTCACCCTATCGGCTGATTTATGGAAAAACATGCCATTTACCTGTTGAGATTGAGCATAGAGCATACTGGGCCATCAAGGCAGTGAATATGGACTTGGAAAAGGCATGACAGAAAAGGCTACTTGACTTAAATGAGATTGAAGAAATTCGAGTAATGGCCTATGACAACGCAAGGATCTACAAGAACAAGACAAAAAAAGTGTCATGACAAGAAACTGCTGCCACGACAGTTCTACCCAGGGCAGCTTGTGTTGTTATTCAACTCTAGGTTGAAACTATTCCCAGGAAAGTTGAAATCTAGATGGTCCAGCTCGTTTCAGGTGGTGCAAGTTTTTCCTCATGGTGCCATCACGATCAAATCCTTAAAAGACAGGCATCAATTTAAAGTCAACGGACAGAGATTAAAGCATTATCAGGGGACTGAAGCCCCAAGAATGCAAGAAGTGGTTACTTTAGGAGATGCCCCTCCTGGCATCCCTAATTTAACCTAATTTTATTTTTATTATTTATTTATATATTTATTAGGAAATTAGAATTATTTTATTTTTAGAACTAAGTTTTTATTTTTATTATTTTTAGGAAATAAAGGAGACAAGGAGAAGAGAATAAGTGAACTAAGCCCACCATCTCACCATCAGCCCAAAAAGCCCAAAATAGGAGCCTGTCGTGACAGACGCGGAAAATCCAGCCTGTCGACACGCTGTCGCGGCAGACACGCAAACGCATAACAGACGCGCAGCAGATACAGAAATGCGTGATAGACGCGTCAAAAACCGTGTAACAGCTGGCCCCGTTATTCGCGCCTGCCGTTACAACTCCAACGGGCAGCAAACTCCTCATCTATATAAACCCTGTTTTACTATTCATTTTTCACTTCACTTTTACTCTCTCTACTTGTTTCCTCTCTAGAATTTCACTTGCTTTCATTTTTTCTACAGTCCCTTGCAACCATGAGTACCAAAAACACCCGACACAGTGCTGCCTCAGGCTCTGCCCAGCAGCAGCCACTCCCAGCTCCTTCCAAGGCAGAGATATGTGGGATGAAAAAGGCTTCATCTACAGCAAAGGAACAGAGAATCTCGGGCTCAAACCATTCATAGCCCGTACTATCGGAGCACTACATTGACAAATGTTTGCTGAGCAACCTGAAGAGATGAACGTCACCCTAGTCAGAGAGTTTTACGCTGCCATCGACAGTAGAGATGCGACAGCAGTGACGGTTCGTGGTAAGGAAGTCCCCTTTGAGCCAGAGTACATTAACACCCTTTGTGGACTCTACGTCGGCAGAAGGGAAGATGGGCACAAGAGGTTCGTGGAGAGCCTGGAGACAACAGATTATGGTGCTGTCATGGCAGAACTCACCGAGGAAGGAACCAGTGGAACACAGACCCCAAACACCCAAGGACGGTGAAACGAGCCGAACTCACCCCCGAAGCCAAGCTGTGGAACGCATTCGTCAAAAAGAGGATTATGCCCTCCTCACACAACATCACGGTAGATCAACCAAGGTTAGCTCTCGTCCATTCAATTCTAAACGAGAGGCCTATTAATGTTGGTAGATATATTCGGGAAAGGATTTTGGATTGTGCAATGCGGCCATCAGGACCACTTGTCTTCCCCTACCTCATAACAGCCCTCTGCCGTGGCCACAATGTCCCTGAAGTTGCTGAGGATTTGAGAATTCGAGGAAAAGGATGGACGGAGAGGAACATCCTTAGCTTGATGGAGCTGAAAGCTGCAACGCCAATATCCAGCTTCAACCCGCTTGCCGCAGCAAGTGAGCCGATAGAGCCCACCCAAATAGAGCCTGCGCCACAGAGCCCACCCAAATCCTTGCCACCCTGCAGAAAATGGAGGAACGACAGCTAGGTCTGATGAGCTTTATTCGGGACTTCACAACAGCAACGATACATTTCATTAAAAGCAATTTAAATTTTCCAGATGTACTGTTTCCTACTTTCCCCGATCACTATTTTGCTGCCCACACCCCTGCCTATACCCCTACCCCTGCTGCCACACCGAGAACACCGTCTACCGCGTCCACCCCAACCCCGGCCACGACAGATGCAGGCGGCAGCCACACTGCCACAACATCTGCCAGGGGGGAAAAGAGAAAAGAACCCATGTCCGACCTCGACACGTTCATAGCTGGTTTCTTTTCTTATATTTGTTGTCTGCTATTTTGTTATAATTGTGATGTTGTTTTTATTTTCTTTTTATCATTTTGTCATCATGCATTGAGGGCAATGCAACTCTTGAGTTTGGGGGTGGAATCCCTCCATTAATGAAGTGTCTTGATGTTTAGAAATTGTGTCTAAAGTTTAGTTTATTTTTGCTAAAAAAATATGATAAAAAAATGAAAATTTGGCTTAAGTCTTTGAACTGAACTTACCTGCTGTGAGAGCCTTTGTCGAGGCAGTGCCTTTAGGATAGTTTAGGAGCACTTTAGAGCCTTACTATAGTTCTGGTTTTTTTAAACACCCTTTGTGACTTTTATACTGTCTAGAACTCTACTGGTAAACTAGAATAGGGAAAAGCTTAACACTTGAATTGCCCCTAGAGGTGCCTAACACTGGCTCTAGGAAAAGAAGTTAAGAAAAAGTAGACTCAATACGCCTAGAGGTGCCCGAAACCGGCTCTAGAAAGCTAGCTAGAGGTGCCCGAAACCGGCTCTAGTCAAACTTAAACTAAGAAAAGAGAATCGAGTCTAAGTAAAAACTAAAGGAGCCTAAAAATTGCCTCCAAAAAGATGAAAGTTGGCATAAAAATTCAAGTTAGAAGCTTAGCTATTCTAGTAAACTAAGGGAGTCTAGGCATATAATTGTTCACAAAACATGCACACACTACACAAGAATTATAGCAAGGTTCCGGATGAAAACAGGGTGTTGCTCACAATAGGGAATGAATGGTAGGTAAGGAAAAGTTCACTATTTTAAGCCAAACAAAAAAAATTATTTCTTTTTTAGGTCTTAATTGCTTGAGGGCAAGCAAAAACTTGAGTTTGGGGGTGTGTTGAGTGTGCAAAAGTTCTATATTTTACCCCCTATTTAACCCATATTTCTGCTACATTCAAGCATAATTCATTGCATTTAGGATAGATTTCATTCATACATCACAATTATATTAAATGGCACAGTTTCTACTGAAATTGGTTACTTTTGTAGGTAACTGCTGTAGCAGATGTTCGGCAGTGGAAAAGCAGAACTGGAACACAAGACTGCAGACGAGAAGAAGGATGCTGCCATGGCCGCTGCCCTGGCAGCCAATGACGATAGCAATAATGAAGGGAAGAAGTGAAATGGAGCTCGACAGAAATAGGAAATTAAGTCGGTCTGTCGTGGAGCACTCTTATATTTTTCTGAGCCCTAGATTAGAATGAAGGCCAAGCCCAAAGTTCAAGGAAGAAATTCCAAGCAAGAAGAGAGAACGAATTAAAGACATCTACTTTGAAGATTTAGTCTTTAATAAAGTTGCACTTTAATTTAAACTTGTATTCTTGCCATATTAGAAAACTTGAACCTAAGGCCTATATAAAGGCATGTAATTCGACCTAGGGAAGGATATCATATTCTCTAGCCGTCTTCCCCTAAACCCTAGTCATTTTCCCCCTTCTCATCATGTTCTAAACTTCCCCTAGGGTTAAGGGTTGATTCTGTACAGTAGTTGCAAGGATTGCATTGTTTTAGGATTTTTTCTGTTCAATAAAATAGACTTCAAGTTTGCTTATTCTGGTTTTCAACATCTTGCAAGAGTATCGGGAGAGCATTGTGAGATTACACATTTACTTAATATTGGGAGAGTTAAGTATACGAAAGGAATAAGTACGTGTTCTCCAGTTTATGGTTGAACTATCTCGGACCTAGGGATAGGACGAGGTTAAGTGGGTAAGGAAGAATTCAACAACATCAGTGTTCATCCTTCGATTCACGCCGGGAGGTATCATCAAAGACGTGTTCATCGACAGACTTGGACCTAGGGATAGGCCAAGGCATAGCAGGGATTCTTGCCAAGCTTGAAGTACTGAGTTGTGTGTTCGCTGCCGCGACAACAACAGACCGTTGCCGCAGTAGGTGCTACCGCGACAGGCGATACGACAGAACAGAGAAGTCCTAGACAGTGCAAACACCTGCACTACGGAGCAGATCAATACCGACCTACTCTTTATTCTGAAGACTTTCATCTTTTATTTTCAGTCTTCTTTATTATTTCGTGACAAACAATTAAACTCTTTCTTTTCCCTCTTGTGCAGCAATCCAAGGTTAAAGCTATTAGCCCAGTCCCTGTGGAGACGATATCCGATACTTACGTATCACTTTACTACTTGTGTCGTGTACACTTGCACTACATTGCGATAGACTCTTTTACACGCAACACTAATCAACTCAACACAATCAAAACAACCTCAAATCAGCTCACACATCAATGTAGCCAACCTGGAACACTAATCAAGCATAAAACACAAGATTTTCATGCTAAGAACAACCCCAAAACCTTAATCCCGAGCAGCCAAGAAACACAGTCCAAAACTCTTGATTTCAACCTTTTTAACACACTTAAATGCTCCCAAAACAACCCCTAACTGTCACCCTAACATCAGCCCTCAATTTCCCACATAAAACACCCTCAAAAACAACCTTTAAACCCTTCAAAAACCCCTCTAAAACCCAAATCCGAGAATCTTCATAAAACCTTTTAAAATTCACATATGTTGGACCTTATATGTTGTAAACATCTTATCTAACATTAAATAATCAAAAGCTTTTGTTAAAGACTATAAAGTTCTCATTTTTAATCTAAACTTTCAAAACACCATAATCCAAAAACTAGGAGCTTTGAGAAAAATAAAGGTATTAGCTTGTAGAGGGAAATGAGGACAAGTCAAAAACGAGTTTACCTTTTAAAAATCATCAAAGATGAATGTGTATGTTGATGGAATAGTAATTTGGAGAAGAAGAATCTCTTTGTCGTGGAAAATGAAATGGGGAAGTGAGGAAGAACATGACAAAGGCTTATTTTAACAAAAAAGGGTTTTAATTTGAAAGTCCATTTATTTACACTTTTGTCATTAATGAGATGACAATCTCATAAACTCTAAAATCCAAGGAATTTGAGTTTCAAATCAATTTAAGTCCAACATAAAATGTTTGTTTTGAAATCACAAAGTCCAAATAATATTTTATTATTTTAATTATGAAACCGAAACCCGAAACATTATTTTAATATTATTTTCACCCGACCCCCAAACCCGGGTGTTACAACTCTCCCCCACTTAAGGAATTTCGTCCCCGAAATTACCTAACGGAAACAAGTACGGAAACTGCTCAAGCATATCGGCTTTCCTCTCCCACGTGGCCTCTTCCACACCTCTATGTCTCCACAACACCTTGTTCAACTCTATGGTCTTGCCACGCAACACCTTGCTATCAGAAGCAAGTATCTCAACTGGATCTTCATTGTAAGACAAATCCGGATTCAGTTCTATCTCCTCAACAGGCATAACATGAGACAGAACTGATCTATATCTCCTAAGCATCGACACATGAAAGACATCGTGGATCTTCTCTAACTCTAAAGGCAATCTCAAACGGTAAGCTATTGGCCCAATCCGCTCAACTATCTCATACGGACTAATAAACCTCGGACTCAACTTGCCTTTCCGGCCAAATCTCATTACTTTCTTCCACGGAGATACTTTCATAAACACTTTCTCACCCACTGAGAACTCAATCTCTTTTCTCTTCAAATCTGCATAAGATTTCTGATGATCGGAAGCTGCTTTCAAACGGTCACAAATCAACTTCACTTTTTCTGTAGTTCCCTTTAGCAAATCTGGCATAGGTAACAATCTCTGACCCGTTTCAGCCCAACATATCGGAGTCCTACACCGTCTACCATACAAAGCCTCATAAGGTACCATCTGTATACTAGCCTGGTAATTGTTGTTGTAAGCAAACTCAACTAAGGGCAAATGTTTCTCCCAAGAACCCTAAAAGTCAATCACACAACAACGAAGCATATCCTCTAAAGTCTATATCACTCGCTCTGACTGTCCATCTGACTACGGATGATAAGAAGTACTGAAATGCAAACAACTACCTAGGGCACTATGCAAACAACTCCAAAACCTCAAAGTAAATCTCAGATCTCTGTTTGACACAATAGACTTCGGAACTCCATGAAGTCTCACAATCTCACGGATATACAAACTTGTCAACTTGTCTAAAGAATCTGTAGTGTTCACTGCTAAGAAATGAGCACACTTAGTGAATCTATCAACCATCACCCAAACAGAATTCTTCTTCGAAGGAGACAGCGATAACCCCGACACGAAGTCTATAGTGATCCTCTCCCATTTCCATTCCAGAATCTTCAAAGGCTGTAACAAACCTGAAGGAACCTGATGTTCAGCCTTCACTCTCTGACAAACCATGCAACGGCTCACATACTCGGCTACATCCTTCTTCAAACCAACCCAGAAATAATCATTCTTCAAGTCACGGTACATCTTAGTACTACCCGGATGCATAGAAAAAGGACTCGAATGTGCTTCGCTCAGAATTAGACGTCTCAACTCAACATCTTCTGGTACAACAACTCTGTCTCTGAAACACAACATATTCTCACCACTGAAACTATACTCGGTCGGTCTACCTTCGGCTATGTCCTGAACATGAGAAACTAAAGACATATCTTGCAACTGTTTCTCTCTGATCAACTGAATCAAAGAAGGCTTCACTTGCAACTCTGTGATCAAACCACCATCATCTGACACACTCAGCCTAGCAAACATAGCTCGCAACTCAACTGCCACTTTTCTGTTCAAAGCATCGGCTACTACATTTGCCTTACCCGGATGGTACTCAATAGTCAAATCATAGTCTTTCAACAACTCAAGCCATCTTCTTTGTCTTAAGTTCAACTCTCTCTGTGTCATCAAATACTTCAAGCTCTTATGATCGGTGTAAACTATATACTTCCCACCATACAAATAGTGACGCCAAATCTTTAATGCAAATACAACTGCGGCTAACTCAATATCGTGAGTAGGATAGTTCTTCTCATGCACTTTCAACTGTCTCGAAGCATAAGCAACAACTCTTCTTTCTTGCATTAGAGAAAAACCTAAACCTATATAGGAAGCATCACTATAGATCACAAATTCTTTACCTGAAACTGGTTGTACCAACACTGGAGCATTCGTCAAAGCTTCTTTCAATTTCTCAAAAGCCTTCTGTCTCGCATCTGACCACTCGAACTTAACTCCTTTTTGCAATAATTTAGTCAACGGAGAAACTACTCTAGAGAAACCATCAACAAATCTCCTATAGTAACCGGCTAATCCTAGGAAACTCCTAATCTCAGTCACTAACTTAGGTTGTTTCCACTCAACAATAGCCTCAATTTTCGTCGGATCAACACAGATACCTTCAGCTGAAACTACATGGCCAAGAAATACAACCTCTTGGATTCAGAACTCACATTTACTAAGCTTAGCATACAACTGATTACTCATCAATCTCTGTAAAACAAGTCTCAAGTGCTCATCATGCTCTTCTTCTGATCTCGAGTACACAAGGACGTCATCTATGAAAACAACTACAAATCGGTCTAGATAGTCTCTGAAAATTCTGTTCATCATATCCATGAAAGTTGCTGGGGCTTTCGTGAGCCCAAACGGCATCACAAGGAACTCATAGTGACCATATCTAGTTCTAAAAGCTGTCTTCGGAACATCACACTCTTTTACCTTCAACTGATAGTACCCTTATCTCAAGTCTATCTTCGAGAACACTGAAGCACCCCTCAACTGATCAAACAAATCATCTATATGAGGCAACAGATACTTGTTCTTCACTATTAACTAGTTCAACTACCTGTAGTCAATACACATTCTCATACTGCCATCTTTCTTCTTTACAAATAACACGGGAGCACCCCAAGGCAAACTACTAGGCCTAATAAAACCACGATCTAACAACTCCTGAAGTTGACTCTTCAACTCTTTCAACTCTTTCGGAGCCATACGTTACGAAGCAATAGAAACTGGAGTAGACCCTGAAACAGTCTCAATCACAAACTCTACATCTCTGTCAGGAGGCAAACCTGGTAACTCTTCTGGAAACACATCCGAAAAATCACAAACTGTTCTGATATCTTTCGGTCTCGCCTCACTCATATTCGGATTCATCACATATGCAACATACTTACATGGCAAGCAAGCATACAACAAGGCATACTTATATGGCAAGCAAATACCGTGCAATTAAATACAAGAACTTAACTTACCTCGCTTACCTGCCCAAGGTCTCGGAAACCTTAGGCTCTGATACCAACAAGTGTAACCCCCTCGTCCCGGTCCAGACGCTTGACTGATCCGAGTGGGCTACACGGGAATAACCGAGGTGAAACCCGCTAAGGCTCCACTTCGGTTACCGACCCAAGAAAACTTTTTCATTATTATTATCTTTTCTAGATGAGATATTAAATCCTATGTGAGAAAAGCAACAGCGAAAGAAACATTGAGGTAAACAACCAACAGCCCATTTTAATCTTAAACACCAGGCCGTATCGGAACACCCATAGGGTGTTCCGATACGCCTTGACTAGGTCAACTGGCAAAAGTCAACCCGAAGAGACCGTTTCAAAATAGGGGTGGCCCGTATCGAAACGCCCTCAACGGTCAACTTCTCGTGGTCAACGATACGAAGGCCGTTTCGAAACACTAAAGCTCGTTTCGATACTTTATTTTATCGTCAAATTTTCAGATTTCCAGTGGCAAAATAGTACCGAAACGTTCCCTAGCGTATCGAAACGCCTGGCCCGTAACAGAGGGACCGTACCGAAACGGGAACAACCGTTTCGAAACGCCATCTGTCTGCAGATTGATTTTAGCTGTTTTTTGGCACAAGGATGTCCCAAAACACAACTAGAACCTCTCACAACACACAAGCATAACTCTAGATACATAACATCCTATACGAACATGCTTAACACACATCCAACATATAAAAACCATACATTAAGAGATCAACACAACCACATAAGATTCATACATATCATACTAGATAAGCAACTTAAACATGGCCTACAAACAAGACAAGGCATCCAAAGGCCAAACCAACAACAACATATAAAGGAGTCTAAACATGCTCCTAAAACCAAACATCCACATACGTCCAAAAGCTCAAGACAACAACACATATCCCATTGCTTGACTATTACACCTTATAACTTAAAAGTCCATACTTGGAAGCTAAGATAGCACCACAAAGCACACTTGGAGGCCCTCTTCTTGCACTAGCAACCCAAGAACTACGAATCTGCATTGTCGAACAAAAGAGAGCGTAAGCATAAAGCTTAGTGAGGGTAAGCTCATAAAACAAACCTCGACAATGCAGGGTCCAAGCACGGACAACAACCAAGGTAGAATGCATGATCTTACATTCGAACCACATGAGCCAAAATATATATGATGCATGAACATAAACTCAATATTATGCCATGCTCAACAAGTCCAAAACCACATCATATGTAAACACATATATTAATTTGTATTGGCAACACATATCAAAACATATTGGCACCTAGCTATGACTCGAATACGCGGATAACCGTTGGAACTCACATCCAACACAATCATTACCTTACGGTGGGATTACACTCATCACCGTTCTTGCAGAGGGGATTCCACTCATCCTCACGCCCCGTCGATGGGATTACACTCATCATCGACTAACATATATCAGAAGGTTTTCCGGGCGAACCCGTACTTCATCTTGATGACTACCATCACCAAGACCACGCACGCATTTGACTCACGTGTGCACACTAAACATCCTAATGATCGATCATTGTACCCAAGCATACTAGTGCCAATATTAAACACAATCCACAACCTTTCACAACATCATTTTATATAAACTTTTGTGCTTAGCACGTACTCACTATGATCACCATCATGCACAATCCACATGCATCGTAACCATGCCTCAACATACATGTATAACACAATATACATACTCACCATAATCACAATTAAACATGAGGCATAAACAACAATTAGAGTTCAACCAAAGTCTCTACTAAAGCTTGGGATTAGACTACCAATCTAATCCCAACTCTAGGTGGGTTTACATAGCCCAACCTAGTCCACATGCTTGAACCAACACTTAAAAACCATTTAAAAACATTTAACCACTCACCGACTATTCCAAGCTCAACACACTAGCCGATCAAGCTTCCAACGATTCCGGATTCGTTCCCGAGGCTTCACCAACACAAATTCTTGCTTCTAATCAACTCAACAAAATCAAAACAACCTCAAATCAGTTCACACATCAATATAGCCAACCCATAACACTAATCAAGCATAAAACACAAGAATTTCATGCTAAGAACAACCCCAAAACCTTAATCCCGAGCAGCCAAGAAACACAGTCCAAAACTCTTGATTTCAACCTTTTTAACACACTTAAATGCTCCCAAAACAACCCCTAACTGTCACCCTAACATCAGTCCTCAATTTCCCACATAAACACCCCAAAACCAACCTTTAAACCCTTCAAAAAACCTGAATCTGAGAATCTTCATAAAACCTTTTAAAATTCACATATGTTGGACCTTATAGGTTGTAAACATCTTATCTAACATTAAATAATCAAAAGCTTTTGTTAAAGACAATAAAGTTCTCATTTTTGATCTAAACTTTCAAAACACCAAAATCAAAAAACTAGGAGCTTTGAGAAAAATAAAGGTACTAGCTTGTAGAGGGAAAGGAGGACAAGTAAAAAACGAGTTTACCTTTCAAAAAGCACCAAAGATGAAGGTGTATGTTGATGGAATAGTAATTTGGAGAAGAAGACTCTCTTTGTCGTGGAAAATGAAATGGGGAAGTGAGGAAGAAGATGACAAAGGCTTATTTTAACAAAAAGGGGTTTTAATTTGAAAGTCCATTTATTTACACTTTTGCCATTAATGAGATGACAATCTCATAAACTCTAAAATCCAAGAAATTTGAGTTTCAAATCAATTTAAGTCCAACATAAAATGTTTGTTTTGAAATTACAAAGTCCAAATAATACTTTATTATTTTAATTATGAAATCGAAACCCGAAACATTATTTTAATATTATTTTCACCTGACCCCCAAACCCGGGTGTTACAAAACTGCTGGACCTTATCGGTCTTGAGAATACCTAACCAAGCAGCCTTCACTTTGATACAATCCCGAAGCACATGAGAAATGTCTTCAACAGCAGCGCCGCAAATCGTACAGCTCAGATCATCCGCTAAGTGCCTCCGCACCCGTTCCGCATTCGTCATGATACGCTCGTGACAAACCTGCCAAAGAAACATCTATACTCTCGGAAGGCCTCTATACTTAGATAAAACAATCCACAACCGATCCTCTTCCTCGACTGCAGCCTCCATTTGCATATGAGAAGCTGATCTAACCGAGAAACGACGGGAGGTCTCTAGAGACCATCCTGGTCGATCGGATATCCCCACCACACTAGGGGGTTTCACGGCTTCAATACCCCACACGACATGCTGCGAAAGCAAACCAGCAAAATCTCTCCATCTCCAATGCCCATTGCCGTCCACCATACATCGAAGCGGGGTGTCACGAGTTGCCTGGCCAGCCCCATCGTTCCTATAGTCACACAAAGGCCCGAAATTATCCACCCACGCATCATCCCAAAAATCAATAACTTGACCGTCGCCAATATTCCACACAATGTTTTTACGAACATCCTCCCAAACTATACAAATCCCTTTCCAAAGACGTGACCCTTTACTGCTAGGCAAAGCATCCTACACCAAATCAATCATTCTATACTTCGTTCTTAACACCCAAACACACAGTCTATCCGGATCCGAGATCATGGTAAAACCCAATTTTAGTAAGAAGGCTTCATTCTGGCGTTCAAGGCGTTTAAACCCCAACCCACCATTAGCTATCGACGAACAAATTGTCTCCCAATTAACTGCATGCACACTTCTAGAAGTGTTGGTATGTCCCCAAATGAAGTTTCGAATGAGCCGCTCAATCTCCTCACAAACGCTCTTAGGCAACCTCACAGACTGCATGGTATACATGGGAATTGAAGCGAGAACAGATTTAGCGGGCCTTCCATCCAGTCAATCTATCAGCCACCTTTTGAACTAAATAATTATACGTAGCTTTAGTAACCCTACCATGTATGAGCGGAACACCCAAATATCGGCCTAAGTTCGACACACACTGAAAGCCGAAAGAGCAACTGATATCTTCTTTCAATGCAGAAAGAACATTATGTGAGAAAAAATATTCGCCTTGGAAATACTGACTTTATGCCCCGAACAATCACAAAAATCTCCGAGAACCCGGTTAATCACATCAAATTGATCAAACGAGGCTTCCGCAAATAAAACCAAGTCATCCGCAAAAAAGTGATAAGAGATCATTGGACCATTTCGTCGAAATTGGAAAGCCTTCCAATTAACCTGATTTACCTCACGTTGGATGGCATGCGCAAGCCTTTCCATGCATAGCACAAAAATATAAGGCGATAACGAGTCACCTTGCCGAATCCCCCGAGAAGGTTTAAATTCCGCAGACTTGCTTCCGTTCCAAAGAATTTGAGTTGACACAGAGGAAACACAACTCATGATGAGAGCTCGCAAACTCGAGGGGATGCCTAGCTCGGAAAAGGTATCGTCGATGAACGACCACTCAAGCCTGTCATACGCTTTCTCAAGGTCCACCTTTATCGCAAACTAACCTTTCTTCCCCTTCTTTGTTCGCATCGAATGAATAATTTCTTGGGCTATGACGACATTATCAATAATAGATCTGCCGGGAAAAAAACTGGTATGATTCTCTAATATCGACTTAGGCAAATAAGGCTTCAATCTGTTAACTACAACCTTATTTAAGATTTTGTAAATCACAGTACACAAGCTAATTGGTCTGAATTAAGCAATCAACTCCGGCGTCTCCACCTTCGGAATGAGAACAAGGAGTGTTTTATTCAAATCAGGAATAACTGACCCAGTGGTGAACATATTTTGGATAGCCTTAAAAATGGTATCACCCACAATATCCCAATGTCGCTGGAAAAACAACGCGTAAAAGCCATCGACCCCCTGTGCTTTAGAAGGTTGCATTTGAAAAAGCGCTTGACGAATCTTATCTCGGGTAGCTGATAGCTCCAAGGCATCCTTATCTCTCTGATGAAGTCACTGAAACACACCACGAGAATTATACGTATAACCATTAGCTCCCTCCGAAGTGAATAAATTGCCAAAGAAAACCGTAGCCATATGTTTAAGAGTCTCCGGATCTGACACCTACTACCAAGCTCATTTTTAAGAGACAAGATAGAATTGCACTTCCTTCTTCCATTCGCACTCGCGTGGTAATACTTGGTGTTACGATCACCACTAATAATCCAATTACACCTCGCCTTTTGTCGCCAAATACTTTCTTCCAAAGCAACAATCTCATCTAATTCAAATTTGAGAGATTTCTCAAGATCACAAAGGAAAGTCGAATGTTGGCATTCCAAGGCTATATCAATACCTCGAAGACGCGCAAGAATTTGCTGCTTCCTCTTACCCAAAGAGTCGAAACTTTGAGCATTCCATTGGGTCAAATTATGCTGCAGTTTTTCGATATTTTCCTCATAAGACAGCAAAGGATCCCACAATTTTGCAACAACAGTAGTGAAATCAGTGGAATGTTGCCACACAAAAACAAACCGGAAAGGTTTATCTCCAGCTTCCGAAGCAAAAGGAGTCGTGGAAAGCAAAATGGGGAGATGGTCGGACTCAATGCGATCAAGGTGGTGTACCAAGGTGTCCGGAAATAAATCATCCCACTTCGAATTCATAAGATAGCGATCGAGCCGTTCGAACAAATTCCCACAAGACCAAGTGAACCGAGGCCCCTTGAACTCAATATCCAACAAGCCCCCATCAAACACAAAATTCTGAAAGTCCCTACTCACATGATTTCGGCCTCCCACACCTCCACGACGATCATCCACATGTAAGATAGCGTTAAAATCTCCACCAAGAAGCCAAGGGTGGGCGACGCCTGGATTAAGAGCATCTAGTTGTTGCCAAAGATATTTCCTATTCTGAACATGAGGACTAGCATAGATAATGGTCCAGAAAACGGAACATGGTAGCGAACTCCCCCGTAAAACCACATGTATATACTGATTCGAAGCGGAAAGAACCTGCACCTTCAAATTCCCGTTCCATAGTAGCCAAATTCCCCCGCTAAAACCTTAAGCCTCAACCCGAAAATAGTTCTGAAAGCCCAAATTACGAATGATGTGATCCGCCCTATCGTCGCTAACACGAGTCTCCAACAAAGCAATTATTAAAGGCCGTGAGGACGCAACAATCCTGCGTAAATGGTCTCTAAAGGAGGAGCTTGCTGCCCCTTGAATATTCCATGTAATAGCATTAAACATTACGAAACAAATAGAGAAAGAATCGAACCTAATCCTCCACCATAATGGCCGTCGAGTCTAAGCTTCCACCATTCTTATCTAGAGCCGTGACCTCAGTGATAGGATCCCTTCCTTCCCGAGTCCCACACTTCTCTTGTGAATCGGAACACTCCACCTCACACACGGCCAAGTCGGGCATGTGTAAACGTGGAGGAATCAGCTGCAACTCATCCAGCCTATTAGACGCCGATGGCACCCATTCCGAAAGTAAAGGCTTTGATGATAGCTGATCGGATTTCTTCTTACCACGAAACTGTGGTTTAGCCAAACCTTTGTTGCTCTTTTGTACCCCCTGGATCCAAACTTTAGAAGCATCTTTGTTAATTGAATTCACCTTCTAACCATCATTAAGAATCAATATCGCCACATGACTAGAGCCCGCATCATTTGATTTATGTTCAATTATACATTACTTGGGACGATCGGGGAAATACTCATTGGTGGAAACTCCACCGGTTTATCCACACAAGGCTTTCCTGAAGAACCCTCCTCACCCTTGTGAAATCGACTCGTACTTGCGGTCCTAGGCTCCTCAGAAGCAACTACTTGCTTTCCCTTCTTTCTCCCTAAGATGTCCGCAGGATTAACATCTAGCACCCCTTGGCCTTTCACTTGAGCAACCTCTTGAACCTCATCCGTTTCCAATTCTCGCAAAAGGTAAAATCTCGAAGGCATTGCATCCTTCCCCCAAATCTTCACGGAGGTACCGCTTTCACCATTTTCCGTGGTCTCCTCTTTTTATTCTCCACAACCATCCAAGGACCATACAAATCCGAACGATCACTATTTTGCACCGTGTCCACCGGTTCCTTCGACGGCGTCACAGACATCTCCGCAATTTTAGATGCACAAAAATCCATGGTGTGACCATAGACACCGCAATGGAAACAAATCTGGTTCAGTCCTTCATATTCAAGCTTTTGGACAAAGTTGTCTATACCAATGCAAGGAAGAAGAGGCTTAGTGAGATCTACCATAACAACAAGACGAGCGAACTTACCCCTTTCCCCAGCAATAGTATTGTAATCAACCTTAATAACCTTTACAATAACATCTGCAATGCGGCAAAATAAGCTCTTCGTATAGTATCGTATTGGCAATCCCGACAACCTCACTCAAAGCACTACATGAGATGGATGTGCCTTATTAGTAGAGAACTCTCTGCTCCATGGTTGAACCGTGAGATAACTACCAAAGATAGTCCACGGACCAACTGTTAAAATCCGGGAGTAATCTTCCTCTTTTTCCAAATTCACCAGAAAATATTCGTTCTCGAGATCCACAAGTTGGAAACGACCAACCAATTTCCATAACGACTGCAGACGGTTCCAAAGCACTCTATAGCTAATGGTTCTTCCAAGAAGACGAATAATCAAAGCTCTCCCATGCTACGATCTATTAAATCATGGACAAGAATTACCGAGTATGGGCCACCCTCCTTGATCGTTACATCATCATCATGCACAACTATCTCACTTTCCGTCAATCTGGGCAGCTTAGACCCCATTATCCCCTCGGAACCAGCAAGGATGTTGGCATATGATCGTTTAAATCCGTCCGCCTCAGCCTTGTTCACACAGGCCGCTGCACCCTCCACTGTACCAAACTCACCCCCTAACCCTACTTCTTCACAAGTAGGATTTTCCAAAACAGTCATATGCCCCTGGCCACCACCGGCAGGAACCCCATCTCCACATCCATCCATTTGTCCTATTTCGTCTGTCACACCCTCCTTAATCCTCTTACCGTCACGCAGCGCCGACTGTAGCAATGGCGAACCAGGCCTCTCTAATGCCCCTGCCGTAGAGAGCACCGAAACTTGTAGGCCGCTACCTACCATGGGAGACGTTCCCAGTTTCTCAGTAAGCACATGCCGTTCATCCCCTGGCGGCCGGCCGCCCGAGTCCGAGAAAACAACAGCCCTCGGCGTAACCCTGCTGGTTATGTTAGGGTTTTGATTTTCGATGTTCTCAAGAAATTTCGGAGGAAAAGAAAAGGCCATATTACTGTCCTCCAAGTAAATATCGAATTGTTTTAACTTCTATATTTTTTTATTGTCTTTTGTCTTTTGTTCTTAATAATATTGATGTTGAAAGAAACTCTTTATTTTGCTTATCTAATATTATTTTTTAAAGGTAAATAGGTCTCATTAAAAAAACCCCACTAAATCTAAATAAGGGAAAAAGAGTGCCTTTATTTTATTTATCCAATATAGTAATACAGACAAACCAAAAAGTTACAACCCAAGAGATTTCTACTAGCGTACAACAACCTTCATAACCCCATCGACACAACATATTAATTCACCCAATCCCAGCTTTAGCAAGTTCATCCGCAATTAAGTTGCAGCGACTAGGAATGAGTTTCAACACCATTCCCTTGCCTCTGATCGTCTTTATTAGCTCCTTAACTATCCCAACAAATGCCAACGGCGGATTCAAGTTGCTGCTCAACCAATCTATAACTGTCTTACAATCGCTTTCAATGATCAACCTAGCCTTCACCCTCCATTCCAAACTAAGAAACTTGGATATCTCCACCCTCACTGCTACCAGCTCTGCCATGGCAGGAGAAGTAATCCCGCGAGATTTCAAGAATTGTAGGAGAACGACTATTTTCTCATCTCGAATCAAACCCCTGACCCCAGCCCAAAGGAGGTGGACATCAGCAAACCGCATATACTTTTTTTGAATTTTTCAGACTTGCATCTGTAGCTAAAAACATATTAGCTATCAAAGAGTCTATTGGAACACAACAGTCCTTAAAATTGCCCTTAATCTAGTAAGTAATTCGAAATTTGATTAACTGCTTAATCGGCACTGCACTAACTTCGTGCCTTTGAAAATCATATCATTTATGTAAATCCACAAGGTCCAAATGATTGCAAAAGATATCAACAACCAAAGTTTTCTCAACTTATTAGGATACGTGTTGCACCATGCTTCCAAAAACATCTTAGGATTTGAATGAAATACACCGCTAAGGCCAACTGACGCTAAAAATTTAGACCAAATTCTCCAGCTCACCCGAAAAGCAAAAAAAAAAGGTGAACAACAAATTTTGACTTCGCCAGGTAGAAAGGACATAAATCAGTGTAAATAGATGACACCCCTCTCTTCAATAATTTCACCTTTACCGGGACTCAATTCATCATCACCAACCACACGAACAACTCAACTTTCGGAGGAGCTTGGCCAATCCGCACAAACTTATTCCAGAAGTTATTGGCAGGAATTGGATTTGTTATCATACTCTTTAGTGCTTTAACCGAAAAGGATCTGTCGCTCGTACCAGCCCATTTTACCCAATCATGGTTCGAACACTAGATCGAAACTCATTTAATTTTGCCAATAATTCATTCCATTGCTGGAGCTCCCAATCGAATATGGATCTTCTTTTAAATTTGACAACGCGTAAATGCGAGGAAACGAAGATCTTAGTGACGATTCCCCAAGCCAGACATCGTTCTAAAATGATATTGTCGAGCCATCTCCTACTTGTAAATATAAATTAGAGCGTAAACAAACACCAATTACATCTTCCATAAGGTAGGATTTTAGAATCTCATTCCAAATCCAAGACGTTAGTCTTGGGGCTGAAACTTTAGGTAACAAATTTTCACTTTTGGCTGGAACTTTGCACTGTAAAACTCTTATCCAAAGCCCCTCAATTTCATTCCCATATGTCTAACACAATTTTTCCAACAAAGCACTATTCATGACTTTTAAATTTGCAATTTCCACGCCCCCAAGACCCCTAGGGCGACTTACATCACTCTATTTTATCCAATGGATTCTCGAATTTTCCGAGCAACCTCCCCAAAGGAATTTTGCCATAAGGCTATTCAACCTACTTAACACAGTAGCTGGCGTGCTAAATAATGACATATAATACACTGGTAAGCTGGACAAAATTGATTTGATTAGAGTAAGGCCAAAGAATTTCTTGAGGCCCCTAGTGGAAGGCCTAAGTAACTACTGGGGAGATTATCAACTTGGCATCCCACAACTTCAGCCCAATTCGAAACAGTCTCTTGGTTTGTACAAATGCCATACACTTTGTTCTTGGAGATATTTAATTTAAGTCCCGATGCAATTTCGAAAACTTTGAGCACACATTTAACATTCTGAACTTGTTCGATTGAAGCACCACAAAAAATTAGCAAGTCATCTGCGAACTGAAGATGAGAGACTTTAACCTGGCTATTCCCACGACCCACTTCAACTCCAGAAAATAAACCTCAATCTTTAGCTTTCTTTAACATAAGATTAAGAGTTTCACCCACTAAGTTAAATAATAATGGGGATAGAGAACAACCCTGTCTAAACCCACGAGAGACAAATATTTAGTGGGGAGATTAAGGCACTCCATTTACAAGAACAAATATTTAGCAGATGAAATGCATTAAAAAATCCAATCGCACCACACCTCACTAAATCCACACTTGTGTAATACCATCATCAAGAACCTCCAATCCACAGAGTCATAAGCTTTATGAAAGTCAATTTTGAAGGCCACTCCTTTCCTTTTTTCTTTGACCATGAAATCGATTACCTCATTGGCAATTAGAGAGCAATCAAGTATTTGTTGTCCTGATATGAAGGCAAATTGAGTTTCTCCTACCAATGTATCAATTACCTCACGAATTCTCCTGGTCAGCACTTTTGACAATATTTTGTACATTCTGCTAACGAGAATTATAGGGCGGAACTCATCAAGTGATTCTGGGTTGGATACTTTGGGGATCAACGTTATGAATGAATGGTTTATGCCTGCCTCCCATTCTCTGCCTGAGTAAAATTCGTCGAAAAATCACATAACATCCTCCTTCAGCAAGTGCCAGAATTTTTTTAAAGAAACCCAGATTTAACCCATTTGGACCAGGGGCTTTATTGCCATTAGCTGAGGATAATGCAAGCCATACTTCATCCACTGTAAATCGCCTGACTAAGAAATCATCTTGCTCATTACTCAACTGCAAAAAATCTAATTTGAAATCTTCCAGTTCTAATGCGTGTTTCAAATTGTATGCCCTCAAGAAATGATCCTTAACTACCAGTTTTATGAGGTTTGGATCCTTAACTGTTGCATCCCCTATTTTCAAAGAATTGATGGAATTGAACCTTCTTCTTGTGGAAGCAGTGAGGTGAAAAAATGTGTATTTCTATCTCCTTCGCAGAACTATTGTAACCGAGATTTCTGTAGCCACTAACTTTTTTCCCTTTTAAACTCTTGCCACAAGGTGGAACGTAGCCGATTAAGCTTTTCCAGATTCGACTGATCAATGTTTCCTCCTTGAATTTGTAACTCTAAATTTGAGATGTCACTTTTCAATTCAGTAATTGACTTTCTAGACCCTTTCGATATTTTCCCAGGCCATTTTTTCAAAGCAAGCTTCGATCCTCTCAACAAGCCTCCAATCCCCATACTTGGATCTTTATATTTAAGATTCTTCACAGTTGAGGCAACAATCTCCTAAAAACTTGTCTCATCAAACAAGGAATTAAAAACTTTAAAAGGTTTCGGACCCCAATTCGTACTATATTCAAAAAGGCAGACTGTGTTATGATCGGATAGGGACTTGTCTATTATCTGTTGCACCATGTTTGGAAAAGCCAGCATAAACTCAGCTGAAATAAGAAATTTGTCTAATCTTACAAATGTAGGCGGGTCCCGATTGTTACTTTAAGTGAATCTTCCTCCTTGCAGAGGGAGATCGATGAACTCAGCCTTTGAAACAAAAGTTTTGAACAATTCTAGCAAAGATCTGTTCAGAGAGAAATCAATTTTTTCTTTTGGGTTTAAAAAGACATTCCGATCACCTCCCACGCACCATAAGATGCTCCAACCCCCAATAAAAGCTAGAATTTCGTTCAGGAAAACTCCCTTATCAGCATCAACGGATGACCCATAAACAATTATAATACCGCATTTGAAGTTACTAGACCTGATCGTACCAATTAAGGCTATAAACTTGGGCATTGTCATCACATTTCCAACTCTAAAGAAACCAGAATCCTACAAACATAACAGCCCACCCGATGATCCCACTGCTAGAGAGAAAGCCGATTTAACCTCAACTCTATTTCAAAGTTTCTCAATAATATTCCCCTGAATTTTTTCCAGCTTTGTTTCCTGTAAAAGAATTATTTTTGGATTGTGCTTTCGTATCAACTTCTGAATCGCACAAATTTTCTCTTTCTTCCTTATACCTCTAATATTCCACGTTAGTATTGACAAATCCACATTGAAGAATTAATATTACCTAAAAGAAACTTACATACCTTACCTGTAATCCTTCTCCAGATCACAGATCTTGCTCAATACCGCTTCTCTGCCTCTTTTAAATGTGAATTCGAGTACCCTGCTTACTTCCCACACTGCTTTTGCCTCTAATTTTTTGAGCGAAATATTCTCATCCGAATACGAGAGACGTGTTCTACCCCCATTCGGGGAAGGGACTCATTCAACTGATTCTCATACTTGTTTCCTCAACTGGCGTCTAAACTTGGCGCTAAAAATGCCATTGGCTCTCGTGTCAACTCTTTCGACCACCATTGAGGGTAGAACTGGATTACCTACTTCCGCGAAACTGTCTTGGACCACTGAGTCGGAGCTTGAGTCTTTCAGAACATTCTCTTTAAAGGACTCTGGAAAAATGATATAGTTTCTATAATCTCCATCGGGCCTTGGATTCGTAATATCCCTTTGATTATTAAGGGTTGGGTCTACACCCAAATTATTCAAAGAAGATCTTTCACCATCAAGCTAGACAGGCCCAATGGGGGGATCAGAGACAGGCCCAATAGCTTCCTCGCCCAACATCCCCAATCTAGCCTGATCCTTTCCTAGTTTTTGCAGTGGACCCCCATCCACATTGGAAGAGTTAGACACGTATCTTGAGTTAATATCCGTCTCAGAATCCTCCCTAAACTTCTGTTGGTAATGAGCGGTAAAGAAGTTCGAGATGGCATTAACTTCACCAAGAGATGAAGGCGAATCGATACCTCCACCGGGCGGTCCACACCTTTTCTGACTTTTCCCTACCATATCGGATGTTTCATTGTCACCGGGGTTAACTCCCTAAAACTGGCCGCCGCCATCTCTCTCCTTAGATCCAGGGCTCTCCGGCCACACATCTGCATAGTTATCTTACTCGGAAAAGGGGGTGTTTCCAATGTTTCTACATCTAATTTGCCCACTTTAATGTTAATACGAAAGGATGATCCCATTGTTACCACTATGACTGACTCTGGGATATCAAGAAGGTTGGCCACTCTAATGGTGGTAAAAGCCACATCAATACATTCCTTTCTGGAAGTACAATCTTCTAGGCATATGAATTTATCCCATCTATTACACAAAGCTATGGAGAAAGTATCACACCAACAACTTAGTGGGACACCTCTCATGCTTACTGATACAAACTGAAATGGAACTCCATCCACTAGGAGAGGAGCAAGGTGCCTGAACCAAAAGCCAATAGCCTCTTTCTTGGACTCCCATGTCCTTTCCATCTCAGAAACAGACTTGAAGCGAATCAAATAGGAATCATACTCATCACAACATCTTAAAACCTTGGAATCAATCCCCTCAAAATCGAAGGCTTGCTGGACAATCCCCACTTCGTATGAATTATTCATTATCCCTACTATACAGCTCTTGAGCCACTCACAACTATCTGGTGATACGTTCACTTCAAAAATGTCTCCATCATTGCAACCAATCTGGATTGCTCCCTTGTTCTCCTGCTCACCTCTTGTCAGATTTCTTTCTAAATTCTTGTTTCGAAACAAAACCTCCTTATACGACATCTCGCTCACGTCCACTTCCCTTTGGCCTCCCCTACTATGATTGAAAACTCTTTTGTCAGTCGCCTTGTGCGATTCTCTTTCGATATGGTCTTTTACTTCTCTACCAATATTAACATCTAACCTAAATTTCTAAATTTCTTAAACCCTAACCATAACCATAACACCTAACCTAAAACCCTAAACTCTAAACCTAATTTTAAGTGTAGGGGCATAAATATGGACACCGAAAAGAAGTAGAGGATTTTCATCCCAATTTAGTGGCTTAAAAATTGCAATTCTTATATGTAAGAACTTGTACCAAAATTTCCATGTGTGCACTCCTCCCACGGCTCTACACTAGTTATGATTGTGTGTAATGTAACTTCAAAATTTGTGGTAAAGAAAATATCTAAGGAAACGGACGCACACTGGACCAGGACTGACTTCCGAGGGTAGACTTTAAAATTAGTGGTCGCCACTCTCCAGCGTCTGTAAAGCAATCCAGAGTTGCTTCACATTTCTCAAGTCATATTGCCATATGCTATCGTTTCCATGTTTATCCGCCTTTAGTTGGCTTCTTTTCTCTAGTTTTCTCCTTTTAATCTTTGATTGAATATTGAACTTGGACATGGGGGAAGCTTCAGAAATACAACTCCAGATCGTGGTGGGTAAGTCACCTTTCAAGTTTCAACTCCTTGGCTTCTGCTATTGCCTATTGCCTATTGCCTATTGATGATCATCTTATATACTCTGTTTTCCCTTCTTCAAAGTACTTAATTGCTAGAAATT
The DNA here is from genome assembly GCA_030270665.1 of Hibiscus trionum. Taxonomy (NCBI): domain Eukaryota; kingdom Viridiplantae; phylum Streptophyta; class Magnoliopsida; order Malvales; family Malvaceae; genus Hibiscus; species Hibiscus trionum. The sequence goes on along the minus strand of BSYR01000010.1, from coordinate 90,201,955 downwards.
AACATGTAAAAGTACTACTGATTGTTTACCAGCAGAGGAAGGCAAATTTGAACCTACAAATGAAAGCATCAGCCTGTCGACGACAATCACTCCACAAAGAACCTACAAAAGGTGGCTCCTAATCACAATCTATACGTTTTTCTCGCTTTCGGGTTCGTCCATGGCTGTACTTCTCGGAAGGCTGTATTATGACAAGGGTGGAAACAGCAAGTGGCTAGCAACCTTGGTTCAAGTTGCCGGTTTCCCAATCCTCATCCCCTTGTATTACCTTTCATCATGCAAATCTGCAAACAGCAACATCACAACAAACCCACCTTCTGTTTTGGTTCTTTCGGGCATGTATTCTGGACTTGGATTACTCTTGGCAGCCGATTGCCTGCTGTATTCAGTTGGCCTTTTATATCTCCCACTCTCCACTTATTCCCTCATTTGTGCCTCCCAATTAGCCTTCAATGCCTTGTTTTCCTTCTTCCTTAATTCCCAAAAGTTCACCCCTTTCATAATCAACTCTTTGGTTCTCCTCACAATCTCTTCAACCCTTCTCATATTCCAAAACGGTTCCTCACAAGTTTCCAAAGGGAAATACGTGATTGGATTTGTATGTACGGTCGCTGCTTCAGCAGGGTACGGACTATTGCTGTCTCTAACACAAGTTTGTTTGGAAAAGATTCTGAAGAAACAGACATTCAAGGTTGTGCTGGACATGGCAATCCGGCCGTCGTTGGTTGCAACTTTGGTAATCTTGGTGGGTCTTTTCGGGAGCGGGGAATGGAAGACTCTGGGCAAAGAAATGGAAGGGTTTAAACTGGGGAAGTGGTCGTACGTGAACGTTCTGGTATGGATTACTATAGGGTGGCAAGTATGCTGGATTGGTGTGGTGGGTTTGATCTTGGAAGCGTCTTCTCTTTTCTCGAATGTCATCGGCATGTTAGGGATACCCATTGTTCCAGTGTTGGCAAGACTGTTCTTCCAGGATCCTATGACTGGAATCAAGGCCATTTCCATGTTATTGGCCATCTGGGGATTTCTTTCTTTTGTTTATCACCACTATCTCGATGACTTTCCTCTAAATTCTGGGACTCAAAATGTCTAAATCAAATTTCTCAAGTTCTAGTTAATCACATCCTAAATATTAGGAACCGGTAGATTTTCTTGTTTCGAATTAACATATATATTGGAGTTATTTCACAATATTTTATGATTAATGTAGTATATTTCGTTAAATCATATGGTTTTGTAGTTAAATAACGTTTTTAATGTTATATTGGATGTTAGAAAAAAATTGTAGTAATATATTATAAATAGTATTTTTTATAGTATGATAATTGAACAAAAAATTATATTAGAAATAGGGTAAAAATAAAGGCAAAAATAATATTTTAAATAGTATGGTGGTAATAAAACTAAAAATATAAATTCAAAAATAATAAAAAATGGGTAAATTTTAATTAAAAATTAATGAAATAATACAATTTAACACAATATAATTAGTAATTTTCTAGAATTCGAAGTAATTGGTTTTTATTAATTAACCATGTAAATTGTTTTACAAATTATTTTAAATTAAAAAATAATGAAAAAATTATCATGTTAGTAATATGTATATTTTTATTTTATAGCATGGTAATAAAGTAAAAATAATTTAAAATTTATATTAGTATTATGAATATTTATTTATGTGGATGTCTATAATGATAAAGACTTTATCAAGGAGATTTGATTTACTTTATCATTAGAAATATTATCTTCATTAATTAGAGTTTAATGTATTATGTACTTCTTATGCCTATAAATAGATGATCTAATGAAGGCATTGTATACACTTGAGTATTGAGAACAATATAAATCTCCTTCTTCCTCTCATCTCTTTGTTCTTCCATTCTTGTTCTTTATTCTTATCATTGTTCTTCCATTCTTGTTCTTTATTCTTATCATTGTTCTTCTTTATTTTATTTACAACACGTTATCAGCACGAAGCTCTAACCAATTACCATGATTCTTATTGGCGATTCATAATACAAGATTTCTTTATTGTGGTTCATATCACGCACGCCCAAGACAATAGCCCAAGAATAATTTATTCGGTATGTTCCTCTTTGTTCTACCTTGTTATACTCGAATGAAAACAATTTATTAATTTTTGAAGGTAATAGTTTTTTTTTCGTATATTCAAAAGTCATCAAGCTGATGTTTAAATTTTTCTATATTTTTAAATTATAATTACTCTTTAATAAAGAATAAAAACCACGCATATTATTGTGGCTAGAATATGTTTAGTTTTGAACACAAGTTTGAACTAATCTCTAATATCGTATATTTTATTTCGTTGTTCCTACGTGTGTGTATATTCTTGCCTTAGCTTTGTGTAATGTTTTGACCGTATATATTTGTCTATGATATTCTATTGATTAGAGTGAGTATTTTTAACTGTGTTTTGAGTTTTATATGATATGCTTAAATGGCTTGTAAAAAGACATGATATAAAGGGATTATGAGAAGTTGTCTCAGTCATTTGCTATATCTTTATCGTCATCGAGAGAAAAAACAATATCGGTAAATTTTAGTTTTATTTTTATTCTTTATATTATTATTTTAAAGTGCGATAAATCATGGTGATTTTGAATCTACAAGGGATTATGAGAAGCAATTATTCTTCCTTGTCGAAAACTCGACCATAGACTTCTCTCAATTTCAAGTTACGAAAATTCGTCTTGATCCAAAAAGTTTTATGGGAGGCATTCCCTGAAGTGAATGCAAAGCATGATGTTTATTCCATGCGATTATCAATGATAGAGCATTCCCTGAAGTGAATGCAAGCATGATGTTTATTCCATGCGATTATTGGAACTGTTTCATTCCCTGAAGTGAATGCAAACATGGTAAATCATTATTCAATTAGAGACATAATTTCGATATAATCCAAGTATATTGGTTGAACATCCCGTTTTGCGAGGCTACTGGTCTCAAAGGAAATTTTTAAAGGACCTTGTGGACAGGTTTAACAATGTCGCGTATGAGGATTAAATCTTTGTTCTCTGTGATAAGGATATGTGAAAAATGTTTCAAAGGCCCACTGGCTCTACTCCATTCCCTAAAGTGAATGTGAGATTGTATTATGGAAGGAATAAAAATCACATTAGAAGTTGTAGTTGTGGTCGAGGCTATGAATATAGACATGAAAAATATGGTCATTTTAAGAATACTTCTACCCACCGGTAGTGAGGTTATAAGGACGACAAGAGTGATAAAGATCATTCTATTGAAGTAAAACTCTTCTATTACCAATGCGATGTTATAAACCATTGGTCTCGTACGTGTCGTACGTTGAAAAATCAAGAATCATTGAATGATAAAGGAAAGAAAATAGAAGCAAATTTTGTTTGCGAAATATGACGAAAATGATACTGGTCCAACTTTATTTGGACATTGTTGGTCTAACTCATTTGGACGTTGTTGATTTTCTTATAACCCTCGAAAGGAATAAATCATCTTCTAATTATTCTCATAACTTTGAAGAGAATTATTTATTTATTTTTATTTATTTTGCTTTACGTTTATTTATTTTACACACATTAATTATTTACGTTTTATATTTATATTTATATATTATGATATTTATTTATTGTGTTTAACATGATTACTTGTTAAATACAATCTATGGTGACGATTTATGTTCAACATAAGCATAAGATATATTTTCCCATTTAAATGCAAGGGAATAATGTGAGTACTATATCTCAAAGTACTAAAAATATTGATGCTCTAGAAGAGCAATAAATTTTTGAGAGAAAGCACATTATGAAAAGTACAGAATTGTGAATATTGCAATAATTACCGCTAATGGTAATAATATCGTCACCACTATAAGTGAAAATTTTAAGAGAGCAATATGAGTTCGCAAAATATCTCTTTGAAAATTATAGATAACATATGTTATCGATTGGCATTTGAAATAAGCCAATATGGATATAAGTTCTGGTAGCCAAAAAGTCAGTTGAAAGCTCTAGAAGAGCTATATATTGCTACCAAAAGATCATTTCAATTGAAAGCTCTGAAAGAGCTAAATATATTCCTATTTAAAGGAACAATTTTGATGGTTGTACTAGACATGTACGAGTGAGATTGAATTACATGTTATGGTAAACAAGAAGTTTACAAATTCAGAGATATATACACATATATATAGTTGGCATGATCTGTTAGACCATCCTGATCAATAATGCTGCAGAAATTATTGAGATTTACATGCACATGTATTAGAAGAACATTTAGTTCTTGTGGTGCTTATTCTCAAAGGAATTGATTAAATTTCACTTATTAAAGAACATGAAGTTCTTGTGTTGCTTAATGGAATTGATTAAATTTCACTTACTAAAAGAACTTGAAGTTCTTGCGTTGTTTGTTCTCAAAGGATATAGTTGATCCCACTTACCAAAAGAATTAGAACTTGAAGTTTTTGTGCTGAAGTTGAGACTGCATGTCTTACATATCTGAACGAAATATGGGCCATATATTCGCAAATGTAGAAATTTTTTTATGATTTTAGTAGATGCATCTACATTGTTTTATCAACTTACAACCAGAAGTTTGTGAGATTGATTATAAAAGGATTCGGATTATGCAGTTAGACTATTCGTCTTGTAAAAGCTAGTGGATTTATATTTTAGGCTATATCAGTTATTACAAAGTCTATTGATTATGAAAAATATAGTTTAGCAAAATTTCAATTGGATGCCTCCTGTTTAATAGTTAAACTATGAGAACAAAAGAGTTATTGTTTATATGGTGTTTCCATATAGCAACACTTATACACATCAAGCCAACAAGTTATAGTAAACTCCCTGTTATGATTGGTTTTTGGTCAGAAGCCATACATTTCCCATTTTATAATTTTTGAATGTACGATATGAATTGCTCCACCACAACGCACAAAATGGGTAAATAAAATGGTTGAGAATATATATTGAGTACGAGTGTCTTTTTATGTTTAAACTCTTAAACATTAATTGGAGAATCATTTATGACATGATTTTTCTCAATATCGGGAGAGATAATAATCAGCTGGATAAAGAAAAATGAATTATCATTATCTAGATCCTCGTATATGAACCAGAAGTTTATAAGATAATTCATGTTATTACATGTTAACTGCCAGACATATTTACTGACCCAATGAGAGTAACTAAATCCCATATACCAGCTGAAATGCTCTAAGTTTAAATTACATGTTAGAGCGAGAGGATGTAAATCATGCCTGAAGCATGATAGTTGAAATGGTTCCAATGATCAAAATTTTCGTAAATGGAAAGTAATATGAGATGGTCATATATTGGAGGTGGGTGCTCCTGAAGAGACTCAAGACATAACTAATAATAAAACTCTTGAAGAGTTTCATGTACCTGAAATAAAGATTGAAATCTTGAAGAGATCTCGATGATTTATGTCACTACGAGAATGGAACCAAAAAATTGAAAAGTTGTCGACAACGGTTTTACAAATAGTTTTAAATAGAATACTTCTATAGAAGTAAAGAAAGAAAAAGAGGATCTTATATAGAAATCTATCAAGAAGTATAGATATTGAATTGGCCAATATAGAAAGACGCTTTGAACTTCTAAAAGAGAAGTATTTGGACCAACAATCCAAACACCTAAAGGTGTAATGCAAGTGAAGCACAAATAAGTAGTCGTAAATTCGACTTGAATTATGATTTATGAACAAATTTAATTACTTCATGGTGGATGCAATTACGTTGGCAGTATGAAATATATTACACGTGTCTAATTATTTATAGATCTCTATTTATCCTTAAAGGATTTAAAATGCTAAAAGCATTTAGAAATTTTTGAGAAAATTTATTTAGACATGTCTCATTGAATATTTTGGCGCATTTGGTATAATCGCCTTAATGAGTACTAATTGAGGAAATACTATAAGAATGATAAGATTTCCTTATGTATTTTATAAAGAAATTTGAATCAAGATTCAATATATTATTAGAACTCTTGAAGAGCTTTTTAAGCATTTGGTTATTTAAGGAAATGATTTGAGAAAAAGAATCTTGAGATGTGGTTTTGTCTCGAACTAAAGATCGAGCACTTAAATATGCGTTTTTGTCTATGAATAGACATAAGTTGAAAGAATCTTAAAAAAGATTCAATACAGATAAAACATATATATTGTAAGATTGTTGGATGTGAATAAAGATAATTATATCTTTTCTTGGTTTTGAAGCACTATATATTAGTTGGTCAAGCAATATCCATGGATATACAAAGATCATTACATTTAGATCTTCAAACATTCGTTGATGTCTCCTCAAATGTCGTAAAAATAATTGTTATGCACGAGGCAAGCCAAAAAAATGTGTTTGGCTAAGACCATTAACCCAACATATCCAAAAGATATGTGGATTTACTTTTACAAGATATGATAAAAGCTATCTTGTGTGAAGATAATGCAAGGTGTATAACTCAGTTTGAAAGTGGATACATCATGGAACATATTACTCCAAAGTTTCATCCCTCGCGATCTTTAGAAAAATAATATTCAAGATTGAATTATGAAGATTCAAAGATCTTCTGTGATATTTTCATAAGGGGGAGTAAATACGCGTTGCACTCTTTTTCCCTTAACCGAGGTTTTGTCCCAATGGGTTTTCCTGGTAAGGTTTTTAATGAGGCAACATGTTATGCGTATCAAAGATATGTGTGTACTCTTTTTCCTTCACTAAAGAAAATTTTTTCCCACTAGATTTTTATCTTAGTAAGGTTTTAACGAGGCACATTATCTTCATAAAAATCCAAGGGGGAGTGTTATGAATATTTATCTATGTGGATGTCTATAATGATAACGGCTTTATCAAAGAGATTTGATTTATTTTATCACTAGAAATATTATCTTCATTAATTAGAGTTTAATGTATTATGTACTTCTTATGCCTATAAATAGATGATCTAATGAAGGCATTGTATACACTTGAGTATTGAGAATAATACAAATCTTCATCTTCCTCTCATCTCTTTATTCTTCCATTCTTATTATTGTTCTTCTTTATTTTATTTACAACAATTAGTATTATTATTTATTTTGTTAATATATTCAGAAATAATAAAAATATTTTTTTATTTAATACAGAAACACAGTAGCAAGCTAGGCAATCAAATCTTCCTGCACAAGCAGGCGTATAAAATCTGGTGGCTCCTGGAAGTATCGTTCTTCGACTAAGGCACCTCGGCTCATAGCTGCAAGAGCATCCGCAACGGCATTCCCTTCGCGTCGAACATGATGAACCCGTGTCTCCCAATTTCGATCCAGCATCACAAGGATAGCAGCCACTAAGCCATGTCCCTGCAGTGAAGGAGAGGCTCTCGATAAGATCTGTACCGCTTCCTGACTATCCGTCTCCACCTCAACTCTTCGATAACCCAATCTCCATGCATGAAGTAACACGTCATGAACACCCCAAAGTTCCGCGATAAGGACAAAGCAAATCCCAATCCTCCGAGTAAAACCAAACAGCCAATTACCGCTGCTATCCCGTAAAACACCCCCAACAGCCGCACGACGATCTTGAAGAAAATTTCGTATGCTTTAAATTTATTATTATTTTTAGTAATGGGTAGATTAGTTAGGAGAATTTCGTATGCTTTAAATTTATTATTATTTTTTTGATAGAAAAAAAAAATTACTAACATATGCCTCATTAAAAAAATTCCTAAACCTAAATAGAGGGAAAAGAGTGCATATGCTAGTAATTACAAGAGATCAAGAAAAACATAAACAAACGAGAAACAAACCAAGAGACAAACACCCATCTCCAGCCATCAACCAATCCTATCTGCGCCCAACCCTGAACTCTGATCCTAGTCACCCCCAAAAGTTTTAGTCGTGCCATGCCCTCGATCATTATGCAAAACAATCCGAGTCGAATCTGGAGGAGAATGAAATACTCCAAACCCATTCACACTTCTACTATTCATCTTAGCCAAGCTATCCGCTACGGAGTTGGCCTCCAGCAAAACATGCTTGAACGAGACCTCCCAGTCCCGACTCAAAAGATGGAAAATATGGGCACTTAACCACCCACCGTCACTATCATTCCCATTTCGCGACAGCGGTCTGACCGCTGAGATGTTATCCAACTCAACCATGACACGTATAATCCTTCTCGCCCAAGCCAGTTTTAATCCTTCCAACACTCCCTACAACTTAGCGTCAAGAACGGAATAAATACTAATGAATTTCGTAAACCCCAAAATCTATTGACACCTCTCATCACCAATCACCCTGCCACAAGATGCGAGGCCATAGATCACTCAACACGAACCATCCGTATTTAATATAAACCATCTCGTCACCGGGGGAGACCACCGCGCCACATCCCTCGCTCTTGCACCACCATTACTGCTCAGGCTTTGGGATAATTGCGCAGCCATCGCGAAGCTTTTCACCAGCCGTTTAGCTCAACACAAAGCCGAATTCATGCCTTGCAAATCATTCTCAAAGACTATTCCATTTCGCTTTGCCTATAGGCACCAAATAATAGTACCAAAAGCCAACGACCACGAGCAACCCCAATCAAGGAACACAATCGCAGAAGCAATGTTACTAACCAACCATTCATGAAACGGTTGCCCAAAGAATAGCCGATGATCGGCATGTTTCACAATACAAACCCAAGTAGCACAAGCCATCAGACAAAAGCGAAACAAGTGATCGATTGTTTCTGAGTGCCCACCACACGCACCACACCGATCATCCTCGATCGGCCATATGTCTCCGAACTCTCTCAACATTTGTGAGCACGCGTCCATGCGCCAATAACCACAAAAAAATGCTTTACCCATGCCGGTCTCTGAAACTTCGAGATCACCGACCAAATACGATCACTTCCACTATCTTGAACACCATGTTGGGAATGATAACCTGACTGCACGGTAAAAGCACGGTCCTCGGACCACCTCCACCCCAGCGTATCAATACCCGAACCTGCCAAAGGAGGCATCACCGTTGCGATACGGAGGAGAACCTGCACCGGTAACAACGAATCAAAACGTTGCCAACGCCACTCCTCATTCTCAGACACCATCTCAGCAACCGAACATGGCACAATAGTCGAATGTGCCAAAGCCAAATTCACCAGGGGTCCAACATCACTCAACAATGAATCGAACCAGAAATCAATCATCGACCTATTCCCTAAGTTCCAAACTACACCACTTTTGAGACCCTCCCAGACCAAACAAAGACCCGACCACAACCAAGAGCATCCAGGCTAGTCTTGGTGTTGGTTAAATATATTCTAAATTAATAAAAATGATTTATTAGTTGAATTTAGTGACACTAATTTAAAATTTAGTAAAGCCACTTAAACCCTAGCCGCATAACATAGTTTTCACTCGTCTTCTTCTTCCTTTATTTTTTATTTATTTTTGCTTGCCGATAAAGGCTAGTCTTGGTGCTGGTTGCCGACAACCAGAATTTGTTGTTTCCTTTACTTTCTTATTTCTCATCATTTACCTTTTTTGTCTTGTGTTTTTTTAATTTTGATTATATAACTCTACTATTGTGGCACACTTTTTAGTTTTTTAGTACGTTTTCTTCTATCTTTGGTACGTTTTTCTTTTCTTTAACGGTCATTTGGTTGTTCTTTCATTTGTGTGTTCTTTTGGTTATCTCGTTGATCTCCCTGTTTTGGACCCTCATAGTGAATTTGGATTTGCGCCCACAATCACCGTTTTTTGTTCGTGATTGTGTTGTAGTGATGACCGTGTTGTTAACGTATCTTATTTTAATATGCATTTTTATCTTGGTTGTAGTGGGTTTTTACATTTTCCTTGTATGGTCCTCTTATAATCTCGATCTCGAGACACTATTTTCTTGTTTCAATAGTTATAAAAATATGTCTAGGATGTAAACTTTGTAATTTTAGATATACCATCTTTTAATAAAACTAGCAGATTTTAATTTAAAAAATACATGATGTGAAAGAAATTTTTAGAGACCTGGTTGAGTCCTGAGCATTCATGTTATTCCCTAAGAAATTTTTTCAATAACGGATCACACAATCTAGAAGGAACAATACCAGATTCGTTCATACAAAGCATCAATAATTCATATAATACAGTAGAAACATCTAAATTCAAACACAATATTCTTTTTTCATTAGTAATAGTATCATACCAATCCGTCTAAACTTCCTATTGGTAGAGAGCTGGATTTGATAATCTTGGTATTGGAACCACGACAAGTGGATTCTTCAACTTGAGAACAATCCCAAATATCTCCGACAGATCTAACTTGTTGTCCTCGGCCACTTTCCAATCAAAAGAATGTAAAAGTGTAGCAATCGAATACAATACCATCCGTTCAGCCATTGCTATTCCGGCACACATTCTTCTGCCGGACCCGAAAGGAAAATAACTAAAATCCCATTGGCTATCCACAAACCGGTCGGGGTTGAACTCCAACGGATTTTCCCATATGCAAGGATCCCTATGAATCGCCCACGCGTTGATGAACACCCTGCAACCTTTCGGGATAGCATAGCCGCCGACGGTGCAGGCTTCGGCGGGGCTGTGGGGGACTAGAAGAGGAAGAACTGGGTGCAAACGCAACGACTCTTTCATAATTGCAAGTAGGTAGGGTAATTTATGAATGTGAGATTCTTCCACCATGTTGTCTTTTCCAACTACTTCATCTAGTTCCTCCTATCACCATATCCTTGCCAGATATTAAAAAGGAAACATAAAATTGGATTAGTAAATCATGCTTATTAAGACACTGTTTAAGCTTATACTTAATAATACCAAAAGAAATGTAAAAATAAACTAACCAAGAGCAAGGCTTTGATATGGTCCATGGTGAGAGGTGTCTTGGAATCATTCTTCTCCTTCAATTGTATTAGAAACTGTAAAAAGTCCTTCACTTCCCCTGACGACTCCCCACTCCCGTTCGCCACCTTCAGCCGTTGATCAATCATATTATCGATGATTCCATTCAACTTCGCCACTGGTTTCAAAATACGTGTGTACAGACCTTGCAAATCAAGAGGGGCAAGCACTGGGAAAAAATCCGAGATATTAGGCAGACCCAAAATCTCTGTTATTTCCGACATGGCTTGCTTGAACTCCGCTCCGATGTTGGCCCCGGCGTCCCCAACCACCGAGCTACCCCATAACATTTTCGTCACCACATTTAATACCGTTAAAAACATTTGTTCACCGATATTTACCGGCTCTCCGGCGTTGACGTATAAATAATCCACGGCTTTCCGTGTTTCTTTTCGGCGAAGCAAATACATCTTGTCTAAAGTAGAATTGCTAAGCATTTTGAGTACACATACCTTCCTTAACATCCTCCATTGAGGACCGTACTAGGGGCTCCAGACTATATCATGACCCCCTGTTGCTAACAGCCCAACCACCGGCGCGTCACGGTTGGCGAATGTGATGTCTTGGTCTTTGAGCACTTCACGGACCGTCGACGGGGAGGAGACAACGATACCGGTCTTGTTTCCGAGCTGGAGTTTCAAAACCGGCCCGTAGGTGCGAGCTAGTTTAGCGAAGTAAGAGTGAAGGTCGGGTTCAAGAAAAGGAAGGCTTCCCACTAACGGGAGGCCTCGAGGACCCGGTGGTGACCGTGGCTTCGCCTTCTTGGATTTGATGCACATGAATACATACCGGAAAATAACGAAAACACCGACAAGGGTGAAAAATAGGCGAGCGAAGTCATGAGTTGGGCGGCCATCATTGCCGAACCATGACCATATTTTGGTGTAAGAGTTACTATTAAAATGGAGAGGAATTGAGATGAGAGTCATGACTCGTGAGTTGGGATAGAACTTAGAAGGATAACTAGGCAGATGTCATGTGGCGGGAAGTATGTTGTATGCACACGATATAATTAACCGAGGAGCAGGCCATTGGGCATCATAAAATATGTAGACACGTTATAAAAAGTTTGTGCCATATAATATTTAGGGAAAACTACACCGGTGGTCCCCTAACTATGTCTGTCTTCCTACTTTGGTCCCACAATTTTGTTTTTCGGCAAAAGAGTCCCTTCCGTCACATAGTTTTCCTATTTTAGTCCCCGACGTTAAATAACTAACGGTTTTGCTGACGTGGCATTTTTTAATATTTTTTTAAGGCTGACGTGGCATTTTTTAATATTTTTTTAATCAAAGTCGGGGACCAAAATAGGAAGACAGACATAGTTAGGGGACCAAAATAGGAAAACTATGTGACATAGTTAGGGGACCAAAAATATTAAAAAATGCCACGTCAGCAAAACCGTTAGTTATTTAACGTCGGGGACCAAAATAGGAAAACTATGTGACGGAAGGGACTCTTTTGCCGAAAAACAAAATTGTGGGACCAAAGTAGGAAGACAGACATAGTTAGGGGACCACCAGTATAGTTTTCCCTAATATTTATGGATAATATGTTTTTAAAAGGATATTATTATTTTTATATATAGGCTATAGCAAATCTAATTGTTTGTATATGAAATAAATAAATTCATTAAAAATATTATATCATGTTGACAATGACATTAGTGTTTTTTTTAAATTAAATTAAAGTTTATGTACATAATTATATATCAAAATCTATACATCATTTACAAGTTAGTTAAATATCTCGTTCAATAGTTGATGGAGAGTTAATTTGGTTTATATATATACTATTGTAACATTTAAAAGACATTAAGTTAAAATTTAATAAAACATAATTTTTTTGGATAAGTTGTGTTGTATATTTATTCAAGAAAACAGTCTTAGACTGTAACAAAACCTACATATTCTTGAGCAGCCATCCCATATTTAGAGAATTCCCCAAGCTGTACATATATGTCTATTTACATCATTCATCCGTATAGCTTTGTTATGTAAATGTATTTGTACTGTATCCCTAATACAATTAAGCAAACTATTCCAATCATGATTTAGGCCACGAAATTTTTTCCTATTTCTTTCCTCCCAGACATAGTACGGAAGTGATTCCCATGCAATTTTTAGAATGAAAACCACTAGTGTTACCCCCTTCAAATGTGTGAATAGCCATTGCAGCTTAATATCCCAGTCAAATGTGATTCGCTAAATGTTGCAAGTTTGGAGAACATTTATCGAAATCTGCTTTGAGTAAGGGCATTGGGCAAAGAGATGATTTCTACTTTCTTGCTCAAAATCATATAACAAACAATTCATATCTACAGTTACCCCATTTTTTGTAGACGATAGTACGTTGAAAGTCAATCCAAGATTGTCATCCATAGAATTAGACCATGCTTAGGGACATGTGACTCATACCATACCAAATTGTGCCAAGGGACTTTAGGTGCTTTATCTCTTACATCATCTCATATTCGAGTCCTATCTTGTAGACTACCAATAAGCAACCCCTAGGCAAGAGGCCTAAGTTTGATCATTTTTCTAATACTCCAATTAAACCAAAATCTATTGCTTGTAGTCCAAAAGTCCAACTCCTTAAAAACATACATCTTTACCCATATAGCGGATAGGAGATTCCTAATTAAATGGATTATACATGCTGTATTCCATGTTCTCAAATATCTTACACCTAATACCCTTTTTTCTGGGTTTACAAATGATCTTTCAACCCACTCGTGCATTTTTTGCAGTTTTATTTTTACCCTTCCAGAAAATATGCATGCACAATTGTTCAGTTTTTTTGATCACACATTGGGGAAGGATGATATGTTTACACCAATAGTTAACCAAGCTGAATATCACAACATTGATCAGCTGCAACCTCCCAACATAACTATGGTGTCTAGTGCTCTAATGCCTCAACGTGCCCCTGATCTTTTCAAGTAAAGCATCACAATCTTTCTCTGTTAGTTTTCTAGTAACCAATGGGATGCCTAAGTATCTTATAGGGAGAGAACCAATTTTAAACCAGAAATTTCTCCCAAATTACCTGTTGTTCAAAGAGACTCCTGTAAATGTACAACTCTAATTTTGCAATTTTTAGTTTTAGAACAGATATTGCATAAAATTTCTCTAGGACACACTGCACTCCCAGAATAAAATCAAGGTTGTCTTTGCAAAAGATGAGTAGATTATCTGTAAAGCTTAGGTGTGTGAGGTTCACCTTCTTACATTTAGGATGAAAACTAAAAATACCTTTATCAACGGTCATGTTTAGGAGATAGGACAAAACATTCATGGGCAACACAAACAAATATATGACCAACACAAACAGATATAGGAAACATAATTGTTTTCCATTTAAGAGTCGATAATTCTGTCTAATTTAGGAATTGTATTTTGCCTAAAAAATTTAACTATATAAGATGAAAAGCTTGTGGTAGGTGCTAACTAAGGGTGCATTATAACTGTTAACTAATATAATCGTTATATTTTATAGATTTATTAACTGAATCGTTAATATTAAATAATTTCGATTAATCGAACCATTAAAAATAAATATCGAAATTCTAGACTTGAAACTTACAAATTCAGCTTGGACCATACCTTCCGAGCCTTCAAAATTGAAACAAATGGTCCCAAATACATCCTAAATATCCAAGGCAATTCACGGTACCTCTCAGCATCCAAATAACCCATTTAAACACATTTTATAGTTTAAACATAGTAAGACACTCATTCTTATTAAAGGATTGTATACACTACCTTAAAAAATCCACTTATCTCATAATATGTAACTTCAAATTTCATTTTGTTTGCTCCAAAAAAAAATCTAAACTCAAATGTCTTTCTAATCATATTAGGTGATTTTTTAATTTGAGTTGTACAATTTACAGTTCGAATAAGTATAAGAAGCAGTCTGCTACTCTATTTTTCTGACCTTCAATCACTTAAAAATTTGTATATTTTAAAATACAGATCGAAATCAATCGATGTTTGTTCTAAACAAAACTAGACCGATTCTCGGTTACAATGGTGTATGGATCACTTCTTAATTATTTTTATAAAAAAATTTGGCGATTTTCCAAACTCAATGCCAATGCATAAATCCTAGACAGATTTTCCTAAACATGGTCTTTGACTCCGTTAATCATTCCAAAATTCTTATAAATGCTTACAAATAGGGATGCTCATTTTAATTGAATTAACCAATCAAACTGAAGTTATTATCGATTAATCGGTCGAGTAATTTTATGTACGATTAGTTAACGGTTAAGATTTTTCAAACTTTGGTTATCGGTTAACTAACCGAATTAACCAAAATTATTATGTATTATATATATATATGGTCACAGACCATTTAAAAGTTATAAAATGATCATAAAAAATTATCAATAATTTATAACGAATAATGACCATTTTGCAATAGTTTGATAAGTTTAATCATTAATCTGTAACTTTTGAAAGTTCAATGACTAAAAAGAATATTTTAGCATAGTTTAGTGATCATTATTGTACTTTACCCAAAAACTTATAACATATTTCAGTTAATTTGTAAATCGACCGAATTAACCGAACATTGTTTGGTTTGGTTAAACGTTTTCAAAAAAAGTTTAGTTCAGTTAACGGTTAAAGAAAAATCGCTTAATAGATTTTAACTAGTTCGGTTTGGTCGGTTAACTAAACTGATTCATTGAAACCCCCTACTTACAAATATATTTCACATGAATAATAAGAAACATATTTATCCATCAAACAATCACACATACATAAATCATATAGCATCTAGAGAGTAAAATTGTATTATCTTGACACCAAGCAAAGAAGGTAACTAACTCGAACCTGCTGTCAAACTCTGATTTCCGTCGCCACAAGGCTCTGAAGAAAATTCCGACAGACAACTATCAAAAATGTTATATCATTAAATTTTTATCTAAAAAATAACTTAATCAAACTATAAATGGACCTCCGATTAAAAGTTTGACCACAACAGCACTAAGCTGAAAATTAATCTCTCTCTCGACTCTGTTCTCCCACACTCTCTATCTCTTTATTTATTTATTTCTCTTGCTGCAGTTCACTCTCCCCATTTGAGCCACATATATATAGGTTTTAAATTGACAATGAGAAGTTCAAAGAAACAAGCAATTAATATAAAAGAAATTCAAAGAAACAGTTTATGACATAAATCATTAAAGGGCTCAACTGGTAACGTTTTCCCGTTCAATTGGGTGAAAAGTAGGGTTAATTGTTTTTTTCTTCAAAATAGTTGTATGTTTTTAACCATTAAGCTTATTTCTAATAAATTTTGTACTATTATAACATATTTATATTTTTTAAAAATTTAAATTATTTACGGACATGATATATAAGACAAACTAGTGTCACGTTCGTAAAATGATGTACGTTGAATGTTATGTATACAAAATGGTTTGTCACGTTAACAATTAACAATTACAATAGTAGAGATTCACTAATTGACCGATGGTCAATGATTCTTATATTGGTATATCTTGTATGAATTCAAATTCTAACATTTATTTTAAAAATGTAAATATCTCTATACTTAAAAAAATAATAATATTAACAAATGTGTTGAAATTTAACGGTTAATCATTAAATTAAACGATAAAAGAGCTTAATTAATGAAAAATTGCAAGTTGGACTACTCAATTGGGTGTAAAGGTTCAGAGAAGTATGAATGTGTTTTTAATACCATGCTTTTTTTTCATACCTATATCTTTAAAAAAGAAAATTTGAACAAAATTCGAAGCATATATTTTAATACCATGTTTTTTTCATACCTTTCACAAGCCCAACCTAAACTTGATCCAACCCATTAACACTTGTAACAAACACAAGTACAAGCGTTGTTGGAGTTTTCAACAATGGAAATTTAGAAGGATTCAAATAACAATCGATCATATGCGAAATTTCAAGAAAAAATAAATAAATTATATGTAACATCTAAAAAGGTTTAATCCTCAATTGATCACATTTGAAAAAGGTTTAGTTCTCATTTAACTATTTTCAAAGATTTTGTTCTTACTTAAAGTAATTTTAAAAACATTTTGACTCCAATTTGTTCTTAAACATTTTTGTATTAAAAAAAAGTAATTATTTAATGTATTGTTAGTGAAAAATTCCCCCACAAGTGAGGTTCTGAAACGCCCATATATTCCTTCTAGGACCCTAAACTTTAATCTATAAATTATAAACCTTCAACTCTAAACTTTAAACCATAAAATATATTCTCAAATATTAAAATATAAGCCAATTTTTTGGTTTTCAAAAGTATTCATTAAAGTTAGTCCAGTTGATCATGTTTTATTAACCCATATAAAGGTAGACGTGAACCACAAAATTTAAAGTTGTTCCATTCCAAGATGAAAATCGAACCACAATCCATCCACTCTCGAAACCACATTATCATACCCCTTATCCGATAACCAAACGTTTTCAAATCGAAAACGTTTAGCCATCATAGAAGGAAACGAAAGATTAGCCACCAGCTTGATAGAAGAATGATCCAAAGTGGCATTAACGAGATGCTGCTGCTATATTGTTCCCATTTTTTAGCAACATGTATGAAAACAAGCTGCATCAAACGAAATAAAATGGTGAAATCAATTCACTGATTGATGCTCTCACAAATCACAATTGAACCAATAAAAATCCTAAATCCTCACAATTCTGATGGCATGAGACTCTAAATGTTGCAAACAAGGAAGTAACTATTGATTGCAGATTAATTGAGTTTGATAAAGCCATGCCCGGATCCGCCATAATATTCAAAATTGCATGTAATATTTCCTGCAAAATTTTCATTTCTCAGAGTCACTGCAGTCCCATCTAAGACAAACATGCGATGAAAATCCTGGAACCATCCATTGCTTTTCACTTTTTCTTCATTTATTAAGCACTTTCGACAAAATTACTGCACTTGTAGAGATTAAAAAAAAAAACATAATGCTCTCATTGATTTGAACCAAGTTTACATCACAACCACAAGGAAAACATCAAACGTCAAAGTTAAATCTTTTACAAACTCTAAGCTCACTTTCCGGGGACAAAGTTGGTGGCAAAAGCCCAGGCGTTGTTGTTGACTGGGTCGGCAAGGTGGTCAGCCAAGTTCTCCAATGGCCCCTTTCCGGTGACGATGGCTTGGACGAAGAATCCAAACATAGAGAACATAGCCAATCTGCCGTTCTTGATCTCCTTCACCTTGAGCTCAGCGAATGCCTCGGGGTCATCGGCAAGACCCAACGGGTCAAAGCTGCCACCCGGGTACAATGGGTCGGTCACCTCACCGAGGGGACCACCGGCAATGCGGTAACCCTCAACAGCTCCCATCAAGATAACTTGGCAAGCCCAGATGGCCAAGATGCTCTGAGCGTGGATCAAGCTTGGGTTACCCAAGTAGTCAAGTCCACCCTCGCTGAAGATCTGAGAACCGGCCTTGAACCAAACGGCCTCACCGAACTTGACTCCGTTCCTGGCCAGAAGCTCGGGGAAAACACATCCGAGAGCTCCCAACATGGCCCATCTGCAGTGAATGACTTCGAGTTCACGGTTCTTAGCAAAGGTTTCTGGGTCAGCTGAAAGTCCAGCGGTGTCCCAACCGTAGTCACCTGGGAACTCTCCGGTCAAGTAAGATGGAGGCTCACCGGAGAGTGGACCCAAGTACAAAACTCTGTCGGGGCCGTACCATGGGCTCCCCGAGGCAGCAGGCTTGGTGGCTGTTTTCCTCATGGAAACACGGCCAGTTCCCTGGATTTCAGGGGTGGAAGGAGAGAGCTTTACAGCCTTTCCGGCGAATGATGGGGAAGAAAGAGCCATGGTTGCCGCTGCCATTGTACTATTGAAAGCGATAAGCAGTGAAGGATGAAGAGAAACTGATAGGTGGTGTTGTAGATTGTAGTTAGGTTCCGTTGGGTGGGGCTTTTGTAAGGAAAACAGTCCTTATCTTAGGATATCGATATCTGGATTCCCATTGGTTTGCAACATTTTGGAAGTCGGGTTTTGCAATGTCTAGTTGGCAGCTTTTGGGCCCACTTATCACTTATCAAACCGTTGGATAATTCGGGTGAAGCTAATGTGATGGACATCAGCCGCAATTTAAGTGTTCCTTGGTGCTCCAATCATATCAAGCCACTTGTGATATCGGATAGCACATACATACAACACAACAACCGTTCTACTTGGCAAAGCCAACATTTCAACTCTATTCTGAATTGCATGGTCGAGAATTCTTGTTGGACAGAGGTGTATTTAATAATAATATTAATTAATGGAAATACGTTTTCTATCAAAATTCATTGCAGAATTTATTTATGGGTATTGATAGTGAAGTATGACGTTATTCGTTTTATATAATTTGAGTTTGGGTAACGTAATTTGTATGGTGTGTATATCTTTTCAAAAGACTAAGTGTAAAGAACAATATTATCATATAATGTATGTTTAATTTTTATTTGTCTGAGTTTTGAACAATCCATAAGTTTTGATTAGATATATGATATAATACATGAACTTTGATTTGATGTAATTGTATATATATATAATTTTTATTTGATCGTGTTTTTAAAAATCTCTAAAATGATTTTCGATATAGCACCAATTTACAGTTGCATATTATAAAAGTAATTATATTTATTCCAAATAAAAATAAAATAGATGGATTATAATTTAAAAAAACTGTGCAATTGAATCAAATAAAGTTTGATGTGTACAATCAAACCAAATTAAAGTTTCATTTATACAATTACAAGTCAAAGTACATATATCACATCGTAAATTTGAAATTTATCATATTTAACATATTTTTTGGAATTTAATTATAAAAGTACCTAAATGTTTATATGTTTTTTAGGCTAGGAAATTAAAACAATTTCGGGTGATGGAAAACCAAGGGGTGCCCTCAACATTGGTGCATGACTGAGAAAGGAATTGCAGCAAATGAGGATTTCATCAAGGCAGCACTATTCCCGACTTCCTTCTTAAGCTCCTCCCAGTTTATTCAAGGGCTTGAAAGCAAAAAGAAAGGCAAGACGCTCGGAACCAAACGACTAACCCTAATCAAGAAGGCGACGCGCCAGAAATTTTCCATGAAAGTATCTAGGGTTTTAGTGGATCAAGTGGGTCTGTATGAATTAGGTGTTGACCCGTTTGGAAATAACATCACAAAATATCCGTCCATGTGCATGGATGATAACTTCATACTCAATGAAGAGATCAAAATCAGTGACGGAGATGAACCAGGGCCTTCGGCAACATCCAAGACTTGGGAGGATCATGTTGCGGATAACTCTTACGAGGGTTATCCGGAGGAACCATGAACGTCAGACGTCTTTGTTGTGGAAGGGACAAAGACGTTGTTCCCTTTGTTGTGCCAACCTTCCTGTTTGGTTATCTTTTTGTCTTGGAAGGGCCAGCTTCCTTTGTTTTTCATGTGTTTTTCGGATGATCTTGGTGTCGTGTTTAAGCACTGGTTGGTTTTGGGCTTGTCTACATTCAGCCGTCCCTATTGGTGGTTTACTGAAGCTAGTGCCTTGATAAGGACCGGTCTCCGCAGACCGGAAGCCTGCCTCTGGATAGAGCTCTCAGGCGCTGCTCCGGTGAGGTACCCGCCGTCGGAGATGAGGATGTTATTTTATGGCCTAAGTAATTATTCCCGCCGGCTTTTGGTTATCGCCTTTAGAACCTTCGGTTTCGACGATAGTTTTGGCTATCTTTGCACCCATTGCTTGGGTTTTGCGGTTTCTGGCACGAGACCTTTATTTATGTTTTGTTCGTTCTTTAGGTTTTCGGGCTGTTATGCTTTGTTTTTCCTGCCTGCTTTCCATTGTTTTGTTCGACGGTTACCCTTGGCTATTTCCGGTTATGTTGCTAAGGGTGAAGCACTTTCTTTGTATGTTTGTCCCTTTTAAGTAATGGAAGTTATTTTTGAAAAAAAAAAGAAGGTACCTAACAAAATACTAAATTAGAAAGGAGAAAAAAAAAACATATCGGAATGAAGCTTTCTCATATTGTGTGAATGTAAGCCTAAACAAATTCCTTTATAGGAACATCGTCATTCGTAAAAGGCTGTTAACGTTTTGGGTAAAATACACTAGGAATCATTAAATTAAAAAATATTTTGATCACTGATTTTTTTAAGTTATAAAATAGCTACTAAATTTTAGATAAATTATATTGTAATCATGGAAATTTTAATTTTTTTGGTCACCGAACTCTTAAGACTTGTATTACAGTCACTGAACTTTCGATTTGTTTCCATTAGGAACATTATCGTTAAAAATTGTTGTTAAGTCTCCTAAAAAACCCACTAAATTTAAAAATTGATAACCATCACAAAAAGACGTTTTTTTTGATGAATGGAGCATTTATCAGTAACTCTCAATGTAAAAAAGGCTCAATTTGACTAAAAGATTAAGATAATTTGATTTCAAGTTAATCTGACGATTAATAGTTGCGGATCGAAAAGTTTTAGCTTTTAGTTTCTAATGGACTGTGGCTCCTTTCATTTTCGTTTCTGCCACCATTTGGTGGTTTCTCCTATAAAAAAGACCACCAAACTACTCCTTTTTTATTATCTTCTTTTCCATCAATTCAAACTCGTTGGAAAACTTTCCATTCTCAAATATCAATCAAATTTTAAAGTTAAAACTTTTCGATTTATCACTTTCAACTATAGGATTTGTAACTCCCTCGTCCCGGTCTAGCCAACAGACCAGACTGGGCGGGTTACACGGGGAAAACCGAAGCGAAACCCGCCAAGGCCTTGCTCCGATTAGCAACCCTAATTTTTTCCATATATTAATTTGTCTAGATATCACAATTAACCCTAGGTGAGAAGACAACAACGAAAAAGTTGACACAGATACGAACCGAGCAGGGCATATGATTATCTTAAACTTACCAATAGTTTATTTGTCAATTTTCATGCTCACGAGGCAAAACATTTACAAAGGGACACATACAACTCATTTAAAAAGCATACAAGCCATAGGGACTAAATAGCAACATTTGAAAACCCTCGAAGATGTTGTTTAACCGTTTTAACTGCCTGCGTTTCGAAACAGGCTTGCTCGATCCGAAACGTGGGCTCCATTCAAAAAGTAAAACCAAGCCGTTCCAAAACGGTCCCACCCTGTTTCGTAACGGGAGCCTCTGGTGGCAAATCGTACCGAAACGGCCCTACATGGTTCCGAAACTGGAGCCTCTAGTGGAAAATCGTACCGAAACGGCACCACCCCCGTTTTGATACGGGTACCCCTGGAGCTCGACCGTTCCGAAACCATATTAGGCATTTCGAAACGCCTACACACAGTGTAGCCTGAAATCATAGTTCGACATCTCCAAACGTCCCCAAGTTTGTCCTGAAACACCTCAAGCCACATAGCAACATATCATACAAACATTCTAGATGCAAAACATCCTAATCACATCATCAAACATGCATTCAAGCAACAAAATGAATTTCAAGTGCAAAGCTCACAAGAACACTTAGTTCCAAAAATACTATCAAGTCAAAAAGCGTAGCAATTCATCCAAGGCCACAACGAGCATCAACATAACATAGTATCAACATTTGAAACATGCTAGCAACAAAAACAAAGCCAAAGCATAGGAGTTTGAATACCAACTCCTTAACATACAAATATAGTATTCTCATTGTCTAAAGCATTATTACACAACATAAACCATACTTTGAACTTAGTGAGAACTCCTCTTTTGCCCACTTGCCTCTCGAAGCCTCTAACGATCTACATTGTTTGAAAAAGAGAGCGTAAGCTTAAAAGCTTAGTGAGCGGAGCTCTAAAACACAACAACAACTCAATTTTAAACTATATTTTTAGATTTAAAGCAACCATTTAAGGAAAAGATGTAATGAAACACAAACATAAACAATACATGGTATGCACATGCATAACCAATACCCGGTGGAACTACACATCATCGTTCACAACAACTAGTAGTTTTCCTATGAAACTACACATCACCGTACTCTTCTAGTAGTCACTACCGGTGGGACTACACATCACCGTAGCAACGACAACAATCACGTGAGGCTTGAAATCAAAAACGACTACACAACAACACTAAAATGGAGAGTAAAGACAATCCACAATTCACACGACAACACAAATAATCACACACACCAACACTTAGCCAAACAAAGTAAATTAGCAAACTTACACTTGGGTTTAGGTTAGCCCTTAAGGCTCCACCCAAACCTCCAAGAACCCACTTTGAAATCATTTAAAACTTCAAACATTACCACTCACCGATTGAGCCCAAACGAAAGTCGAACACCGATCTCTAGCCTCCGTAGTACTCGGTATCGCGCCCAAAGTACATGAATCAATATCTTCTGCTTAAAGACAACCCAAAACAAACTATTAGGATGCTCATACACTTGTAAACCAGCAACAACCCAGAAATCTACTCCTTGCAACCAAAACACATCGATTCAAACCCAAATTTCATCCAAAACTTCACCATTTTTGTTCTAGACAAACCCCACACTAAATCCAGCAATTTCAACCACCAAAACACATCCAAAATCATCTAGAAACATCCCTCAACATCAAAGGAACCACCAACCCCGTTTTCAACCCAAAAACTCAACTTTTTCAACCTAAAAATCCAATTTTTATACCCATTTCGGGTTCCTCACTATTAGCCACCATTTTAACATTTTTAAAACACTAAAACATAATTAACAACACCCTTAACATGACATTAAAATACACACACGAAAATCCCATAGAAAACCCCATTTCTCAAACCCAACACCAAATTAAAAATACATTTTAATGGGTTTTAAAAGAAGGTTTTCAAAGAGTACAAGCTAAATAGGTAAGAATTTAAACAAGGAAGAGATTACCTTCAAAAATTTTGCTTGGATGAGGGATTTGGGGCAATGGATAGTGGATAGGGTTTTAGGAGAGGTTTTGGTGAAAAGGGGATTTTCTTTTTGAAGAATATAACTTTTTTAAACTTCTTTTCTTTATTTCATTTAACTAAAAATTTCCATCTTCAAATTTCATTAATGGTATTTTTGTAAATAATGGCAATTTTTATAAAATCATCATTTCATCTAAATTTAACCCGAAACTAATCCTAGATCAAAACTGATAAACTCTCGGTCCCTAAACCGGGGCGTTACAGGATCGGATTGAAACTAAACTATATTAAAATTTTGGCCAAATAAAGCATTTCTTGTTGGGATTGATCGACGACCGCTGTGTTCTTTGAACAAATCAACATTTTGTGACGACATATTTCAATGGCAATGACCATAATGAAAACGTATTAAAAATACGATTTTAATGCAAGTTTAAAAAGTTTGGTGGCTAAAGTAAAAACATCATAAAAGTTTAGTTACTACTAGTATAGTTTACTCTTAAATTTATGAAATCGTTATGGAATGATCATTAAATTATTAATAAATAGTCATAAAAATAGTTGAATTGTTACACTATTTTATAACTATCAATGACCATTTGTAATAGTACTTAAATAAATTGAAGGATCGTTTTATAATTTTCAAAAGATCAATGGTAAAAATGATCACTTCTCATACTTTAGTGAGTATTAATATACTTTACCCTAATATTTTTTAGGATAATATTTGTGGAATGGTGTGATTATTAACTATAATAACAACAAGTGTCAAAATATCTAGCTGGCAGCAGTTCATCCAAATCTAATGAATGCAAAAGTTAAAAAGCATGTCAACATTAAAAAAGTTTCAAACAGTGGACGATCTCTTACAAATTACAATGGTACTGGTGGCCGCTTTGAGAAATGAGAAATCTAGACCTTTAGCATTTGCCTCGAGATTGTATAGTAAGTACGTGGATTCAAATAGTGCCAAGTAGGCTTCCATGTTAAATATCAAAATCCTCAATACCCAATGAAATGCGAGATACAGATGCTACGTCGATAAGGATTAGGGAACTTACCTATCTCTCAACTCAATATATTAACCTACATCCTTTCCCATCAGTTCACTCTCCTAAGAAAACCTTGCACTTTACAATGGCAGCAGCAACAATGGCTCTTTCTTCCCCATCATTAGCCGGAAAGGCTGTCAAGCTCTCTCCTTCCACCCCTGAAATCCATGGCAATGGCCGTGTTTCCATGAGGAAAACAGCCACCAAGCCTGCTGCCTCCGCGAGTCCATGGTACGGTCCCGACAGAGTTTTGTACTTGGGTCCACTCTCCGGTGAGCCTCCGTCTTACTTGACCGGAGAGTTCCCTGGTGATTACGGTTGGGACACTGCTGGACTTTCAGCAGACCCAGAGACCTTTGCTAAGAACCGTGAGCTTGAAGTCATTCACTGCAGATGGGCCATGTTGGGAGCTCTCGGGTGTGTTTTCCCCGAGCTTCTGGCCAGGAACGGAGTCAAGTTCGGTGAGGCCGTGTGGTTCAAGGCCGGTTCTCAGATCTTCAGCGAGGGTGGACTTGACTACTTGGGCAACCCAAGCTTGATCCACGCTCAGAGCATCTTGGCCATCTGGGCTTGCCAAGTTATCTTGATGGGAGCTGTTGAGGGTTACCGCATTGCCGGTGGTCCCCTCGGTGAGGTGACTGATCCGTTGTACCCAGGTGGCAGCTTTGACCCGTTGGGTCTTGCCGATGACCCCGAGGCATTCGCTGAGCTCAAGGTGAAGGAGATCAAGAACGGCAGATTGGCTATGTTCTCCATGTTTGGATTCTTCGTCCAAGCCATCGTCACCGGAAAGGGACCATTGGAGAACTTGGCTGACCACCTTACCGACCCAGTCAACAACAACGCCTGGGCTTATGCCACCAACTTTGTCCCCGGAAAGTGAGCTTAGAGTTTGTAAAAGATTTATCTTTGACGTTTGATGTTTTCCTTGTAAATTTATCGCAAATCAATGAGAACATATATAATGCTAAACAAGTACTTTTGCTCTGTATTTATGATTCAAGAGCATGTTTCTATATGTGAGGTCTCGATGATCAATGAGGATAGAAACTGCAGAATTCAAGTATCGATCTCTATTACAATTCCTAAACGCATTTTCCTTCTTCAGTCTTCATCCGACTCATGTATAATGTTGAGACAGTGTTCCATTGGAGATGAACTCATAAACCAACATCCTAAAAGCTTAACTATATTTTTATGGTTGATTCCTCATAAAATCATCACCTCATTAATAAACTGTTTGAGCTCTTTTTCGTCTAATTTATTGTATTCCGCCATTTTAGACTTGTTAATTGCTATTTGCTACAATGCTTCCATCGGTTAACATTCCTTTATACACAGTTCCCACTTCCCAGCCCAGCTCTACCAAGGAATCGATGCTCAATATAATGGATCTATTGCCTTTTCCAACTCTTTTGAAGAAAACAACTTTATTTTCTGCGCTTACCTTCATTGCTGGTCAATTGTTGTTGCAGAAGCAAACCTCCATTTCTTGTAAAATATTTCTGTTTCAACTTGATGTTGTCTCTTCTCTCTATTAGTTTTTGTAGCAATTAGCAGAAAGATCGTCCCAATACGGCAATACCAGTGCTGCAACCTACTTAGCATGGCAAACTCGAGTATTTGAATCGAGCAGGGCATTATGATGCCAGAAGCATTCAAGCGAAGCATAAAACAAGTCCTATATTTCAAATCCACACATTTACCAACCTCTGTGGTTTATGAAATGAACAGATGTTAGGAGAAGTTAATTAAGAAATATCAAAACACATGAAAGTTATTCACAATCCTCATAGTTATCCCATATTTGCTCAATATTTCAGGAGTTTTTTTCTTTCAAATTGAGAGTCAAATCCACTTCTATAATTTCATTTTATTTTCTTTCCAAAAAAAATCTCAGTGGAGGATTTGTAAAAAAAAAACTTTATAGTCAAAGAGGTGCTCAACCTTTACCTTTTTTCTAGTTAAGTGTCTAATATTTTTTAGGTCACTTTGATGTCTAATGTTTCATTTCGTAATTCAGATTGGATTTTTCCGTCAACGACAGTTAAAAATTTTTCGTTAACCAATTATAACATGAAACATGGTCTATTTTATATATTTACTTAATTTCTAAATTACTTAAAAGTTATATATATACTTCTTAAAAAACCTAAAGTTTTAATTTCTTTAAAAAAAAACTCTCAAATCACATCTCCCTCACCGTCCAACATCTCCCACACGTTGACGGTTCACCGTTCACCACCTAAGCGCCGGGTACCTCACCGTTCAACATCTTCCACCCTCTAGTCGTCAATTCAAAGCCCAATCGGTCTTTTTTTTTCATTTTTAAATATTCGTCGACGGAACAATCGACGGTTTATTTGTCGGTTTTCGACGACAGAATCATGGGGCTTTCGGTCGTGGGGGCCAACGAAGGCAAGGGTGGCTGGTGGTTGTTGAATCAGTGGTGGGAATGGAGGAATTTAGGAACCTAGGGTTTGAATTTGAGGGTTTTAGAGAAATAAAGATTTTGGGGTTTTTTTATATAATTAAAGATTTTCTGATTTTTTATGAAAATACTAGAATATGACATGTGTTGCATTTTAATTGGATAACGAAAAAATTTTAACGTTCGTCATGAAAAAACTCAATCTGAATTACGGAATGAAACGTTAGACACCAAACTGAAGAAAAAAATAGGTTAGGTACTTTTTTGACTATTAAGCCTAAGAAAAACACACATTATAAATCTATAACTGGGTAGAGTAATCAAACATGAAAGTAGATGTATATTTATTTCTGTATTCTTTTTCCTCGGGGCTTATGAATATGTTGTATCTACTTCACTTGCAATACAGATGGATTGTCTTTTAGGTTGAGTGGAACGAATTGAAGGTTGAAAGAAATTTCTTGAGCTTTTACTCGGTTAAGCCCATTTTTTTTCTTCACGTAAGTGAATATAAATAAAATTTTAAGTTGCGTATATTCAGTAAAATAAATAATTAATAAAAAAATTAAATTTTTATAATTGACATATGCCCATCTTGAACCTTACTACGTCCATCATTGTACATGTGTCACCCCTCATTCTTCAAAGAGAGATAAAGTGAATTAATCTCGTATTGAAGAAAAAATAGTGAGATATTATTTTTTTTAGTAAACAGTGAAAGTAGATATTTTACCAAATATGTCTTTTAAAAATAAGATAGAATCTTGAAACGTTAGTATTTATTTTTATTTTTTTGATAGCTAAGGTGATTACAAGTAATATTTGTTCTGAATATATTTTCAATCATTCGGCAATATATGCTCAATCAGCTATTGGTGCTCGAACCTTTAATTACTAAGACAAATTGATTCGTGCAACGTTTGTATTTATTTAATTATAATAAATTAATAAGACCCGCATGACGTGGCTATATTCCTAGTTAAATAGGAATTAAGCTATAAATCAACCGTGAATATCTGAAATACAACCTAAAATTAATCGACAAATCCAATCACATAGTCAAACTAGAATCCAAGAGTAAAGCAAGGGTTGTATTATCATGTAAGACACAAGAATTTAAAAATTATTGGTAACTAATGAATGAAAAGATATAAATTAAATATAAAATAATAAACAAACAATTAAAATAAGATTGATATGGAATAGACCATATTACAATGATGTGACAGAGCGTACCACATAGAAGTAGAACAAAAACTAGTGGTCCCAGAAGGCTAGTCTTTAATTATGACTTGGAGAAACGGGAGGTTTTATTCTTAAATTCAAAGTCATATATCAAAGCTTGATAGTGGTGATTTTGAATTTTTGAACTCATCTTTTCTTGCCACCTATGCTACAATTTTGAGAGTGACTGAGCTAATCAATTAAAAACTAGTGGTGATTTGGATTTCTGCTTATAATCTAGGAATCAATTAGTTTTTTCATATTTTTTTAGTAGGGGTGAACATTTGATTGACTCGAGTCACAAAATTTTAGGCTAGTCGAGTTGAAGAGTCATATTTTATAACTCAAATTTTATTAGTTTTTTTAGTTGAGTTGAGATGTTCAAGTTTATGTTCAAATTTAGTTGTAAACATTTATAATGTTATGATATTAATTAGTTCCAATTTAAACGACTTTCTATAACCATATACAATACATATATTTCTTCATATGGTATATATCTATCTATCTATCTATCTATCTATATATATATATATATATATATATATATATAAGATAGAATTGAGGGACTTGAATCGAACTTGAAAATTAATTCACTAATTACTAAAATTTTTGAGTTTTCCTTTTTATAATTCAAACTTTATTTGAAATTTTCTCGAGTCAAATTTATAAGATTACAAGTCAATTTTTTCGCATCGAGTTAAATTTAAGAAAATAACTTTTTAAATCGAGTCGAATTTTTTTACCTATACTTTTTATTGTTTTTTTTTTCAATTTAACTAATATTAATTAGATGGAAAATTTTAATGTAAGAAAGTTAGTGCAAGGTATTGAAAAGAAAAAGCATCTGGGATGTTGGATTTAGAAAGAGGGGAAAACTACCCCACTGACCACTAAATAAATTGGGGATACCTATTTGGACCACCGAACTATAGAAAACGTCAATCAGACCACCGAACTTATAAAATCAACCTATTTTGACCACCGCCGTTAAAAATCTAACAATGGAGTGACAGAACTGCCACGTGACAATTGACGGAAAAATTTAAAAATTGCACATTTGGTCCCTGTTATTTACACATTCTTTCAATTTAGTCCTAATTTTAAATTAATAAAATAATTAATTATTTAATTAAGTGGTGACACTTATCAACACCTTATTGGAGGACTTTAATTATTTATATTTGATTTTATTAATTTATTTTCTCCCTCCAATCAGGTGGTGACACGTGTCACCACCAATTTAGAGGAGAAAAATAAATTTCTATTCACATGCACCTCAACAAAGTAAAGCCAATGGCTTTGCCACTACACCAAACACAACTTTGTGCTATAATTCTCCAGATATAATATATATCTCTTATTAGTTTCCACATTTATAAGCCAAAAGCTCAAACCTTAAACACTAATTTCACATATATAAATCACAAACCCTAAACTCTAACCTTAAATATTTCAAATTATTTTCACGCTAAATATTTCAAATTAAACCCCAAACCTTAAACATTTCAAATTAATTTCACGCTAAATATTTTAAATTAAACCCTAAACCCCAAAACGTTAAAAATTTCAAATTAATTTCACGCTAAATATTTCAAATTAAACCCTAAACCCTAAATATTTCAAATTAATTTCACGCTAAATATTTCAAATTAAACCCTCAACCCAAACCTTAAACCCTAAAAATTTCAAATTAATTCCACGCTAAATATTTAAGGTTTAATTTGAAATATTTAATGTGAAATTAATTTGAAATATTTAGGGTTTATGGTTTGTAACCCCCTTAACCCGGCCTAGACGGTTGACCCGAATTAAGAAGTTTACACGGGGAAAACCAAAGTCAACCCGAAAGTCAACCTTGATTAACGACCCTTTTTTTCTTTTAATCTTATCTAGATGCAAATTAACCTTAGGTGAACACTTGAGAAAAATATATCCAAAAGCCACAACAATCGGATAACATTTAGGGACTCAATTGCACAACATACAGGTTTAGGGACCAAAATGTAAATTCTGGAAATTACAAGGACTTAACCAACTTTTGAGTTACCATTATGAAATTAGTCATGATTCATGCTTCTCTGCCAAATTTCAGCTCAAACAGACATCTCAAACTCATTCAATTGCATAAACAAAGTTCAGGACCAAAACGCAAGAAATATAAAACATATAACCATCAATTTCAGTGCCCAACGGTCGGGTGTTTCGGAACAGGGATGATCCGTTCCGAAACGCGGGACCGTTCCGAAACCCGTTGCGCAACATGGCCTGGTAGTGACAAAACTGTTCCGGAACGGCTCTGCCCGTTTCGAAACGCCTAGGCCATCTCAGGCCATCTGTTCCGAAACGGTAGCACCTGTTCCGAAACAGGCTGCCCAGATTGCAGAAATTTTGCTGGTTTTAAACACAATTGACCCATCAAACATGTTCCAAAGACAACCAAAACATGCCAGCAAGTCATCATATACTCAAGGAACATAATAGCATCATCTATTCACAAACATGGCATCAAACATGGAAATACCCAAATCTATAGGCATGCAACCTATAATGAAAACCATTCAAACACCAAAATATCAAACCAACCTCATAAAGGCCATTTACAAGTTCCAACAATATCAAAAGCATAAAACCAACTTAAGGAGTCCAAAACATCTCCCAAAACAACAACATAGGTTCCCCATTGCCAAATGCCAAAAGCTAATCAAGTTATGAAAATATTCACCATACATGAGCTTAGTTCTTCACTTGGATTCTTGACCCCCTTGCTGCCCTTAAGCACTTCAATGCTCTGCATTATTGGTTTAAGAAAAGAGAGAGCGTAAGCACATAGCTTAGTGAGGAATGCTCATTTAAAACATCACAATAATGCATTAATAAAAACTCTTTTTCAAAACCTTTAGCTCAAACAACATTTCATCATGCACATATGTACATAAACCAAGCATTTCATGCTTCCAATCATTATCATGTCATATTGTCTTTCAAGTGATAATCATAACCATGGTCCAAAACACAAACGACAATTTACAACCAACAATCGGATACGCGGATTACAAGCGTTGTCCCTACGCTTCATACACACTACTAATCTCAAGGTGGAGCATGGTACAATTACAACCCCTCAACACCCGTGATGGAGACTATGGTACAATCACAACCCCTCCACATCACTCATTGGTAGTTGTATAACATCACTAACGAGATCACGGGACATACAACACAAGATCCACAAATGGACTTTAAACCAACATTGTGATCTTACCAAACACAAGGTCCACACATGGAATTTTAACCACCATTTTGACCTTAACAATACACAAGGTCCACACATGGAATTTTAACCACCATGATGACCTTAACACAAGACCCACTCATGGACTTTTAACCACCATGGTGTTCTTAACCATCTCGTTAGTGTACTTGGATGGAGCATGGTACAATCACAACCCCTCAACATCCAAGGCGACTTTATTCACGGTGCACCCAATCCTATAGCCGGCTAACTATATCCGATTCAAGTACTTTTAGACAAACCACATCACTTGCCAATATACATCATTTAACAACATCAATCCACTGTTTTAAAGCATTTAATAAAGCCATTTATCATCGTGCATCAATATGCATCAAAACCACATTTATCAATGTACAAACCAAGGATCCCTTACCTAGAGCATCCTTCGATACATGGCTTATAAAACCAGCAATAAACATGCTAAAGTATGCTTCCAAAAACAGAATTTAAACATGCAAACAAATCGCATTGCATTCAACCAATTCATGGTTCATCAACAAGAGAGTTTTTCCGAAAACTTACTCTTGAGCTTAGCTAAGTTGTTTAGACTTAAACTAAGCTCCCAAAACCTTCAAAACATTGGTTTCAAAGTTGAAAACCAAACTTCACTCACCGATTCCGTTTCGCCACTTGCCGAAACACCAATCATGTAACACCCCTAAAGTTTTAAGTTAAAATAAAAATAATGGAATGATGAAAAAAAAAAAGGAAATGCAGCCATGAGGTTTTGAACCTGTGACCCTTGGCTATTTGAGCTTGTGTCTTAACCAATTGAGCCAAGGAAGCTCTTAGTTGTAGGTTGTACCCACTTATTTTTTAAGTGATTCTTGAAAAATAAAATAATAATAATACACCCAAAATATCCCAACCACCCCCACTCTAGTATTTAATTAGGTATTATATCCCCCAAAAAAATTAGGGGATCGACTCTTCATCTTCCTAATCCCTTTACCACTCATCATCGGCCGCCGCTCCGTCCTTCCCCACCGCCGCGTCGTATGCGACACCGCCACCGTTGGGAGAGTCACCGTTCAGCCCCAGACTTGTCGCCGTCCATCACTCGCGCGATAGAGCTGCTGTCCGTTGCCAAACAACATCGAAAGGGGCCATCGGGAACCAATAGCTTGTCGGCTGTGGTTGCTCCGATCTGCACCGTCACCGCAGCGTGGTCGTCACCGCCACTGACGTTAGAAGCGCGCTCGTCTGTCGACTCCAGCCGTAACAGCCACGCGCGAATCCAGCCGCCGTTCGTCGTGGGAAGCCGTTTGTGTGCTTCGTCGGAGAAACATAACGTGCCTTCTATTTTGCACGTTTTTCGGTCACCTCCGCCATGCCCTGGTCGCGCAACCACCAGATCCGGGATCCTCGCACCACGGCGAGCAAATCCCAACCGACCGACCGATCGTGTGTCCGACGCCGGTAAGCCCTTCATCGGCGTCTCGTCATTTTCCGGCCATTCGAGTATATTATAGGTATTTTCCGTTCGATTTCTGGCTTGTTCGTGTTGTTGTTTTGTGGGTTGAAACCCTTGTGTAACGATCTATCGTTTTCCGACAGAATCGAGGCCAAACGACGTCTCCGGCGAGTTTTCCGGTGACCGGCCGGTGAGTTTGTATATGTGGGTAAGTGAGCCGGTCTAAACCGGTCTGAACCGGGTGGACCGGTCAACTCAGTCCGACCCGACTCGGTCCGACCCGACTCGACCCGTCTGACCTGACCCGACCTGGTCAAACCCGACCCGTCCGACCCGTCAACCCGAGTCAACTCGTTCGAGTCACCCGAGTCAACTCGTCCGAGTCAGCCGAGTCAACTCGTCCGAGTCAGCCGAGTCAACTCGTCCGAGTCAACTCGCCCGAGTCAGTCCGAGCCAACTCAGTTGACCCTGTTGACTGCTGACGTCAGCATTGACTTTGACCAGTTGACTCTGACCCCGTTGACCGTTGACTTTGACCAAAAAGTCAAATTTTCCGAAAAGCCCTATTTTATGATTTTCGACGTCCTGAGTCCGATTTTGAAACCCGTTTTGCAAAATTCTGACCCGAAGGCCTCCGAATCTGACCTTGAACCCGAAAGTGTTTAATTTTGTTAAGAGCTTTATGGATAAGAACTGAAATATTAATTTGTGTATTTGAAGGTATGATAATATCTCGGTATTCGAAATGTCATGGGACATCCAGTCCGGATTCGAATGCGATCGAATGTAGTATCGGGAGTCAACCAGTATAACTCAGAATTAAGGTAATACTTTACTACCCCTTGTATGCTTTATGCACATGCTGATAACCGGTTAAAGCATGCATGTTTGTGATGAAGTGTATCTGTGAACTCTGTTTAAGCCGAATTCGATACAAAAATTAAGTATCAGAATCAGTAAGATCAAAGTATTCAGATAAGAATATAAATAGAATTCAGGTAAGAATATTAATAGACCGGAGTATCGAAAGTGCTAATAGTAATAAATAACACAATTAAATCTGAATCTCTATCAATGAGGTCTGAGAACCAATGTTCAGAATGTGGAGTATGATGATTAGATATGAAATTACGAAAATACCCCTAAAGCATAAGTTTGACTAAACTACTCCTCTGATAAGGGAAACGACCTAAAATCTGCGTTCGACCCAATTATGAAATTCGTGTGTTATAAACTTGGAAAATCCCTAAACCTCTGTATAACACATGAATAAGAATTTTCTGGAAGTATTGCTGAAATTCTAAGTCGACCCTTATGATTGTAATACGTAAATTTTGATGAGAGTGATCGTAATGACAAAAAGGATGGTAATGCCCTCGAGCACCGTAATGTCTGATTAATTGAAATGGAGATATACCCTCAAGTTCTGTAATAAATGAATCGTCTATAAAGGGCCGAAGAGTTAGGATGCCTTAATATCGTTTGAGTACATGAGTGTTGGAGGTACCAATTGATAGATTTATCTCAGTCTAAAATATCTGAAATACCCTCTTGAGTTAATCAGTAACTATGTATTTGATGAAATTCTAGATTTGTTAATAAGACTAAAATAACTGAAAATATCCGATAACTTAAGAGACGTTAATTTAGAAATTCTTGAATGTCTGGATAGAAAGCTAATGAGCTAATATGATATCCGAGTTCTGTGAACTATTGCTTTCAATGTTGGTATAATTACCAGAATGTCTATGAACGTCGAAATGACCATAATGCCCTTGTATGCTTAAAGGACTAAAGTGTTCATAATATATCTGAACTTTCTAAGATCTTGAAGTATCACCTTCTGAATATCTGGGTTATACCGTTAGTATGAACTCCCGTTCAATATGTCTCATTCAGTAAATGCCAAACATCTCCAAGAAATGATCTGTCCCACCTAGTGTGTTCCATGTGTGCTACATTCTGTCTATATGGATTGTATAATGATTTGATCAGGAATGATATTGTATATGTTTGCTCAGTTGTTACTTGCTATATGATTGCTTGACCTATGATGGTACAATCTGTTCGCATGATGAATGCTGAAATGTCTGCTCTGCAATAGTATGCCTATTTATCTGCTAAAAGCATGAATTTCTGTTTCTGATACTTTGAATAAAATATCTGTCACATGTATTCTGTTAACCATGTCTGGAAATCTGAACACTCTGATTCTGTCTGGGGTATACTGTTGGGTTATGATATGAAGTCTCTTTCGGCTCAGCCCTGATCCAGCTGGTAAGACCGTCCTGTTTTCGGATCCTAGGCTTCGGCCAGGTCCGTCCTGTTTTTGGTTCCTATGCTTCGGCAAGGGCCGCCCGTATTCTAAGGTATTCCTTAGGATGGTACCCCGCCCAATGGGCTTGGGTTAATGCCAGTTTATGATACAGTTCTCGGGGACTACATATTGGTGTGTTGGTTGGAGGGTAGTCATTAGTAAACGCATACATGCATCCGAGCATTTGCATATAATCTGTTATGTGTTCATATGATATGATGTTAAGTACTTATGTATGTTGATTTGCAACTTATTAAAACACACTAGGCTTCATGGTTTAACTTCTTCAATCTGCCACTCTGTTGACTCTCTGAACAATAAGCTCTCTCTCAGTACACAGTAATATAGAAAGAACAAACTTTGTAATCTTCAAGAATAGTGCTTCACTAAATCAGCGAAACATAATTGGAGACAAGTATTGCCTGTAACATCATAAAAATGTTATGCCTACCGTATGTCTACATGAACTTATAGCATCTATTGGTAGTTATGTATTACTGAGCTTTCCCAAGCTCATGTTGTTTTTACCATCTCAGGATAAAAGATCAAACAAGTTGCACCTATCAACCTCGATATGGGAGTTTCTTCGGCTCGTCAGGGAGTATGGTATCTGTGCAACTAGGGGGCATGTGTGTCGTATTTGAATTATACAAATGAGTCTGAAACTTATTTTCTGCAACTGGTATCATGATTGTTTTATCATTTTAAACGATTTCTGAAATTGTATTTTAAATCAGATATTTGTTTTATGATTTTAAAGGTTTAACTATATGTTTATTTGAAATCTTACTGTGGGTCACTCTTGTGACCCTAATGTAACTTCCTAGGATCCGTCGTAACGCATAGGCGGGTCTAGGGGGTTACAAATCAAGCTTCCGGATCAACACCACAAGGATCCGAAGATGTCTCCCCTGTTTTAAACACATCAAAACAGTAGATTAATGCACCATCATGCATTAATATCCTCAACCAAGACATCTAAACTCGCTGCTCACATCAACACTCACATTTCGGCTACCAAACACAACCGAAATCACATCCAAACACCTCTATAACTTTACCCAGCCATGATCCATCAATTCCAATCATTCTTAAACCTCAATTAACATCCAAAAAGGATCTAATCACGTCCTTATACCTCCAGCTATAGCAGATCACTAAGATCACCCCAAAAACCATCAAAAACTCAAGCAAAACTTAGGAAAATCAACCTATCCGGAATTGCATTGATTAAACCTCAATTTCTCATCAATTATACATCCAAATTACATTAAAAACACACCTCAAAACAGTGCCCAATCATTTCATACGAATTTCATCAAAAATTAACCAAATCTTGCATTTTAAAGCCAAGATCAAGAACACAACTACAAAACCTTTATTAAAATACAAATCAAGGATTGAGAACTTGGGAATTTCAGTAAAGAACTGAGTATTTAGAGGAGAAGGACGTTCATACCTCTAAATGTGAGTTTCTCCCTTTTTGGAACCAAGATTCTTGAAAATTCAATAAGCAAATGCTAAGGCTTTGATGTAGAAATGATTAGAGATCAAAAGGAAGTTGAAATCTCATCTTTGAATGTCAAAATCAGAGGGAAATTTGCTGGAGAAAAGTGTTTGGGTTGAGAGAAAAGTTGAGAGAAAAGAAATGGAAATTTTAGAGAAAAGTTAGTTATGACAAAATATCTTTTTCCCTCCCTTTTTCCTTTAATTAAAACCATTAATAAATTGATTATTATTAAGAAAAATCTGGAGAAACTCTTCTTGGGTAAATAGCTCCTTAAAGATTCAAAGTTTCAATCCTTTTTAAAACAGTCACCAAGTTTTCGAAAATTACATTTTAGTCACTAAACCAAAATGTCACACTTCCCAACCTCATTTTGTAAAATTGATTTCACCATTCTCTTATATATAATAAAATAAGATTTTAAGATATTTTTCCATATTTTTAATGCAACCCAAACTAGGCTTTCCTAAAAATCACCCTTTTATATTCGAACAGCAACCCGACCGACCCGGTCCAAACCCAAAACTTCTAAGCCCAAAATTGGGGTGTTACATGGTTTAATTTAAAATATTTAGCGTGAAATTAATTTGAAATTTTTAGGGTTTAAGGTTTGGGGTTTAAGGTTTAATTTGAAATATTTAGCGTGAAATTAATTTGAAAGTTTTAGGGTTTGGGGTTTGGGGTTTAATTTAAAATATTTAACTTGAAATTAATTTGAAATTTTTAGGGTTTAGGGTTTAATTTAAAATATTTAACGTGTAATTAATTTGAAATTTTTAGGGTTTAAGGTTTGGGGTTGGGGTTTAATTTGAAATATTTAGCGTGAAATTAATTTAAAATATTTAGGGTTAGAGTTTAAGGTTTGGGATTTATATTTGCGAAATTAGTGTTTAAGGTTTGAGCTTTTGGCTTATGAATGTGGAAACTAATAAGAGGTATATATTATATCTGGATAATTATAACATAAAGTTGTGCTTGGTGAAGTGGTAAAGCCATTGGCTTTACCTTGTCAAGACCCAGGTTAGAATCCTACAAAGCGCAGGTGAACAGAAATTTATTTTTCTCCTCTAAATTGGTGGTGACACTTGTTAACACCTTATTGGAGGACTTTAATTTAAAATTAGGACTAAATTGAAAGAATGTGTAAATAATAGAAACCAAATGTGTAATTTTTAAATTTTCCCGTCAATTGCCACGTGGTAGTTCCGTTACTCCACCGTTAGGTTTTTAACGGCGATGGTCAAAATAGGTTAATTTTATAAGTTCGGTGGTCTGATTGACGTTTTCTATAGTTCGGTGGTCCAAATAGGTATCCCCAATTTGTTTGGTGGTCAGTGGGGTAGTTTTCCCTAGAAAGAATGAAGGAAGAATTTTGGGCTGTTATATGTAGGGGTGTGTAAAATTGGGTTTAATAAACCGTTAGAAAATTATTTTGGATAACTGGTAAATTTGGGTTGATTAATTTTCAATCCTAAACTTTAACTATTAAATCGGTTAATTGATTGACCAGTTAACCAAAATATTCGATTCGGTTCGGATATTGGTTTATTAATTTTCTTTATTAAAGATATAAAATATAATAACATAGTGAAAAATAAGCTACAGTTTGAATTTTGAAATATTTGAAGAAGAAAAGTATTAATGTATGAAACTGAGAATAAGAAATAATTGACAATTAATGTGAATTTTTTACTTCCCAAAGTAAAATAAATCCGTTAATATTTGGGACGTAAATATATTAAAAATTACCGTTAATTTTTCACTTTCTAAAACAATAAAATATTCAAAAAATATTTGAGGAATAGAATAAATTAACAATGGCACTAAATTTCGCTAATATAATTGTATAAATATACATATTTTTATATTATATATTATGTAACTGGTCGGTTTGGTTACCCGCTTTTGTTCAAAACCATGAACCGTATCCAAACCGAAATAATATTTTTTTCTTAAAAAACCTACCGAAACTAATTTATGCGATTCGGTTAACCATATTTTCGGATCAATTTTTTCAAATTTTAATTTCGGTCTCGGTTTGTCTGATTTTTTATTTTTTTTGCACAGCCCTAGTTATATGGGATAATCCGTTAAATTAGATAATCAGTCAATTTATTGGAAAAGTTAGAAAATTACAGGGAAAAATGACTAACGATAACATTTGTAGTAGTTAGGGGAAAATAATGTAATTATTGAAAAAGTTCAAATTTTTTGAACAATTGTTGTAGTTACGAGAAATGTTGGTAAAATAACAAAGGTGAAATCTCCCAAACTTTCACAATTTTTTCGACAGTCACAATTAATGTCGATACTTTTAAATTATTATTAAACAACACAATGTTTATTATAACTACGAGAAATATTAATGAATTACTAAAAAGATTGAACAAATTAAATCTCAATATTTGACATAACTACAAAAGAAGGTCCACCAAATTTATCAAAAATAAATTTCCTAAAAATTTGTAAATAAAAAACAAAATTGAATCGTTTTTCAATTTGTGCCGTTTCTACCTGAGCTAAAATTTTAATAATACAATTAATAACTCAACATATTATAAAAACAAAAAAGCATTAATATAAAAACACTTTTTATGTTTAGTTATTTTTATACTAATATGAGTAATTCAAGTTTGCATCTGCCTTGGCTTGACCCAGATGGAATTGGAAAATAATTTTATTACCGACCACAACCAATTTATTAACACTTTTAATTATAATCTATCATTTTAAACACAAAATTTATGCTTAATCAATAACAATATATATAATAAGTGAATATGATTATGAGAACTCATTAAATTTTAAAAATTAAATATATAACGTTTATTTCCAATAACATGGGATCATAATATGTACAATTATACCAACATTGTGTTTGAATCATATAATCAATCCCAACACGAAGTGCATACATTAATTCTAGGTCCGGAAAATAATGCATTTGTCACGTCTGGAAAGAAGCGAAGTCATTAATTTTATATAAAAAAATTATAGATCTTGAGATATAAAGCAGCGACGTTGCACCCTATGAGACATGTCTTTTGAGAAGAATATAATAGACTCATGACAAGTGGTATTGGGGTGATCCTTTGATTGTTTGATTTCACGTCGAGCGCCCCAAAAGTGGAGTAGGCAGAGTGAACAACTGTGATAGTGGCCCATCACGAGGATAGATGACTCGTGACGAGGGCGAGCAACCGTAACAGTGACCCATCATGAGGGTAGATGATTCATGACGAGGATATCCTGAATTTAAATGATGGAGAATCTCATGCCTGGAAAAGAACAAAAATATTAATCTCATATTAAAAATAAAAAAATATATATTTTAAAATATAAAATGATAGCGCTGCACATCCAATCAAACAATCATTTAGGAAGGGTTAATGATCCACGATACATGTGTTGAACTTACGAAAGTTGTCAGGATTTGTGTGGTCTTCGTCCCAAGAAGCCGATGCTTCACCGGCAACGTTATATGCATTATGCACCATAAGATCCAAAACATGTAATAAATCAGATATATAATTGTGGGTTCCACGTGCGTAAATGTAGTTGTTAAGTGAAGCAATCGAAAATAAATGCTATATCGTTCATCGTACAAACTTTGTAATAATACGTGGACAACACAAAAGAATACAAACTCAACTACATACATACATATGAAATAGACGGTTATAAATTTAAAATATAAACTGTAAAATGAATAAGATACTTTGGATAATTTTAAATAAAAGTTAAATATGATAATTTGGTTTATAAAAGAGAGCTTATTTCAAATATAATGAACCAGTTCAGCATTAATAGAGGCAATTGTCATAAAATGTTAAAACAAGCCACAACCTCTCCGTTTCTTTGAACTCCATGAAATTGGATTACAACAAAGAAACACAATACACGTTGTTGCGGACAACCACTGTTTAATAGATAAGATTATTCTTTAAATTATTTTTTATATTTGGTCCCATTGTAAAATGTCGAGTTCCTCTCTTGATGTAAATATCATTAAAATTTAATGTTTTAATCCGCATTTTTGTTAAAAATGATTTGACAATTTTAAAAGATTGAAGATTAAATTCAACTAAAAAACAAGAGTCAATTGATAGAAAATATGATCGTTAACAATTAAAATTATCGTTATGCCTAATGAATTTGGATATCTGATTCCGCTTTACTTTTGTATATAACAAATTCAGATCTATGAAAATTTTCTAGTTCATTTAATTTTTTTACTTGTTTTTTAATATATTTTTTTACTTGTTAAATCTGAATGTTTTAAACAATTTAGATATTTCACAAATAGTGTTTTTGTAATTCGGATTCCAATAATGACACAGAAATTGATGTGTTTATTTAAAAAGAATCTTACTATTAATAAACGTTCAAATTTTAAAGTAATATAAATTTCAATTCAAATACGAAAAATACAAATATTTAATTAGAGTGTAATTACATGATAGTATATATATATTTTTTAAAATTTCTGAAAACATACACCGTGCAAATAACTACTCAAACTCGGGTTTTTTTTAGAATAACAACACTTTTTTTTTATTGAGACCACTAATTCTTAAATTTATATTATTAAGAAATAGAATGATTACAGATGGTTAAACTTTTAAAAATGAACTTTTATTATTAGGATCCATTTTGTGTGGACACTTTGAGCATATTGTGGTGAAGGCACTGATTATTTTAACGAAAACAAATAACTTACTGCCATTAATGAGAATAGTTGGCCCAACAATGCTTTAAAAATATAAAAATAGATAGTGAAAATTAAACACTAACAGAAACATTGAGAAGATATATAGTAAAAAAGCCAATGGATCGTAGTAGAAAATTAAATTTTGAATCAATGAGTTATCTTATTTCATGTTTTTAAAATTCAAAGCCAGAATTATTTTCTTTCAGTGATATGTACGTAGGTCTTATTATCTATGTTTAAAATTTAATTATTTTAAATTTATCTTCGATGACGGATCATCATTTGATTTACTAATGGTATATAAATTTTATTTATTCGGTGTTTATATATAGATTTATACACTTTCAGTACATCAAATATTCACTCAACATATAATCATTGTTGGATATTTTCTTTTACCCAAGTATGGATGTGACAAAATCTAATTGTAGTTATGTATTAAGATTGAGGAGAATTGTGTAAATTACTTTTTGTTTAAAATAACTATTATGAAAAGGAGGTTGTAAACCCTAGCCGCATAGCATAATTTTTTTTCTCATCTTTTTCTTTTTTTATTTTTTGTTTGCCAATAGTAACACCAGTTTTAGTGTTGGTTGTCAATCGTCGGTATTCATAATTTTCATTGCTCTCTTACAGTGACGACATCGATCTTGACCTTGATACAGAGATGGACCTTCTAACTATGATGAATGTGTTAACTATAGATATGATATCAAAAAATAAGCCGATTTCATATCACCATTCAATTCAAACTAGCAAAAGCAATGTCTTCTTGCATAATATAGATTATAGACATTCATGATATGGATGTAAATGTGGCGAATTACATATCTCTCGGTCTATTAGTGAACTATCTCTCTAAGGATTGTGAATGATGTTCCACTAAAAATATTTTTGTTATTGCTTCGACTCATATTCTCCAAAAAGTGGATCATGCTCTAATAGCCCTGAATAAATTAAATACATGTATTAAGATATGAAGGCTTCTTATTCCACAACAACGGAAGCGCTTTTCACTCTTTCATATACTTAGGGATTTTACTTGAAAAAAATGCTCCGTACTAATAGATTCGGGTTCATAACCGTAGATTTCAATGCACGAGATCTTGTAGCACTAACCAATGAGGCCTATCGATTAGTATTACATAAAAAATCAATTATAGACACTAGTACAATTAAATATGCTCTTTATATACAAGCTTCAGATTTGCGATCCCAAGTAAGATCGGTTGAGGATCATGGGATTCTTTTCTATTAGATAGGAAGGGTTGTTGTACAAAATCTACTTCTAAGTAATTGCCCATTAGATCCTATATCTATCTATATGAAGAAAAAATCATGTAAGGAAGGAGATTCTTATTATTTCTCATTGTTTGCCTTTTTTGTGTTTTTTAGTTTTGAAAAAATAACCCTGCCTTTATGGAATGTTTTACTCTATGTTTGAAATATTTTTTCGGTCTTTTGTGTAACCCCCTCATCCCGGTCTGGTCGGATGACCGGTCTGAGTGGGCCACACGGGGAAAACCGAAGCGAAACCCGTGAAGGTTTCCCCTGGGTTAACGACCCTAAAATTTTCTTTTTAT
Organism: Hibiscus trionum; assembly: GCA_030270665.1. Taxonomy (NCBI): domain Eukaryota; kingdom Viridiplantae; phylum Streptophyta; class Magnoliopsida; order Malvales; family Malvaceae; genus Hibiscus; species Hibiscus trionum. Next base: position 90,158,612 of record BSYR01000010.1, on the reverse strand, counting down.
TTTATCTTGTCTATAGGCATAATTAAAACCTATGTGAAGCACAGCAGCGGGAAATACATACATTGAAACATACACCGACCAACGAACACATCAAACAACTCATTTTAGCCCTCTACAGCAGGCCGTTTCGAAACGCCCTTAGGGTGTTCCGAAACGCCTTGACTAAGTCAACAGGCCAGGGTCAACCATAAGGTGACCGTTCCGAAACAGGGGTGACCCGTATCGGAACGACCTTGACGGTCAACAGACCAGGGTCAACCATAAGGTGACCGTTTCGAAACAGGGGAGACCCGTATCGAAACGACCTTGACGGTCAATTTCTCATGGTCAACGAGATTTGACCGTTTCGAAACTTCAAAGGCCCGTTTCGGAACGCCTTCATCTCGCCAATTTCTCAAAATTCCAGTAGCAAAAATGTTCCGAAACGACCCCCATCCGTTTCGAAACGGAAGGCCAAATGCAAAGGGACCGTTCCGAAATAGGATGGCCCGTTCCGAAACGCCCCCTGTCTGCAGACTTGTTTTGGCTGTTTTAAGGCACTTGGGTGCCCAAAAACACCACCAAAACACACTACAACACCATCACATATAAACTTAAGGCAACCCAGCTATTTTAACATGCTTTAACAAGATTAAAACAAGTCTAAACGCTAAGGCAAGACATCATAGGCATGCATTCACACATCATCATTCAAGCATAAAGGTATCCTCTTAGGCATATGGCTAACATTCAACAAGAGCAATTTAGGCATGAGTTAACATTCATCATGGCAATACAAACCAAACAAAAGCAAGGCATCAAGGAGTCTAAACATGCTCCTAACAACCTACAACTATCCAACAAAACGATACATGTCCCATTGCTCAAACTATTACATATCCAAACTTTAAAAATCCATACTTGAAGCACTCAAGGCTAACAACCACACTTGGAGCCTTCCACTTGCGCAAGCAACCCACGAACTAAGGATCTGCAATGTTGAACAAAGAGAGCGTAAGCAATGATGCTTAGTGAGGGTAAGCTCTAAAAACAAACCTCAACATTGCAGGGTCCGAGCACGATCTAGCCAAGGCATTACACAAACATATCAAGGATCCACAAGAGCCACAAGATAAGATGCATGGGCAATATATACAAGTAAATGTCATGATCAACAAGCTCTAACTTCCTCAACATAAGTAGCCACATCAAACATCCAAATAAGGATCATTTATCACAACACATTGATACACTTATCAATCAACATTGGCACCTAGCTATGACTCAAATACGCGGATAACCGTTGGAACTCACATCCAACAACACAACCATTACCTGACGGTGGGATTACACTCATCACCGGTCTCGCGGAGGAGATTCCACTCATCCTCACGCCCCGTCGATGGGATTCCACTCATCACCGACTATATTTAAATACAATTTCCGGGCGAACCCGTACTCCTCCTTGGTGACTCAACGCCACCAAGGCCACGCGCGACTTTTGACTCATGTGTACACACTAACATCCTAATGATCGATCATTTGTATTTAAGTATACTAGTGCCAATATTTTACTCATTCCACATTACTCATTTCAATCATTTCCGTGCTTAACACGTACTCACCATGAACACAATCATGAACCATTACCATGCATGCTTTAAGCATTACAAATCATGCCTCATCTCACATGTATAATACAATATACATAAGCATTCATATCACAAGACATACGAGGCATATACATTCATACATTTAAGTTCATCCAAAGGCTCTAGATCAAGTTTAGGATTAGGCTACCACCCTAATCCTAACTCTAGGTGGGTCTACCAAGCCCAACCTAGTCCATATACTCGAACCAACCATTTTAAAACCAAGCAAAACAATTAACCACTCACCTAAGCTTCCAAGCCCAAAGACCAAGCAAGCAACAATCTTCAACTTCCCGGATTCACTTCCGATGCTTCACCGATGCCCAAACTTGACTCTAATCAATCCCAAACACAAACAAAACATCCACAATCAATATCTTGTCATCGAAACTAACCCGGAATGCAATTCAAACATTAAGCTCAACATTTCAAGCCAAGAACCCTATCAAACTCTCCATTTTCGTGCAGCCACAAAACTCAGTAAATAACTCCCAATTCCAATATCCAACTTGCCATCTAATACACTCAAAACAACCCTCAAACATCACCTAAACATCAGCCCTCAAGATTCCACCCAAAACAGCCCCAAAAAACACTTTAAAACCCTCCAAAAACCCTCTTAAAACCCAATTCCGAAAATCATTACAAAACCTTATAAAAATTAGATATTTCGGACCTTTTGAACAACAAATGACTCATCTATCATTATCAAATCAAAAGCTCAACTTAATGTTAACAAAGTTAACGTTTTTAATTTCAAACTTTAAAACTTCATAATACAAAAACAAGAGTTTTAATGAAAACTATGGGTACGAGCATGTAGAGGGAAGTGAGGACAAACTAAAACATGATTACCTCTCAAAAATCACCAAGGATGTGAGTGTATGGTGATGGAATAGTGAACCCCCAAGGAGAGAAGAAGGTAACGTTGGTTTTGAAAGAGTGAAGGGAAGAAGATGAGAAGGGGTGGGTGTTTTATTTGACATGTGATAAATTTTAAAGCTCAAAAGACTTGTTTGCCCTTAATGAATAAGGAAAATTTCAATAGTATAAAATCCATGGCTAAATGGGTTTAATCTTAAAACATGGTCAACTCAAAATTAATAAATTTTGAAAACACACTCGAAATATTATTTAGAGTATAAAACCGAGCCCAAAATAATATAAAAATATTATTTTCACCTAACCCCTAAACCCGGGTGTTACATTTTGACACTCTTTTCTTTTCTTTATCAGTCGTTTTGTCGTTTTTTCATTTGATTTTCTAACAGGGTTGGATTTTTCATTGTCATGACTAATGAAGATGGCGATCTTTTGGTTATCATGTTGATCTCCTTGTTTTGGACCCTCAAAATTGATTTGGATACGCACTCACAATCACCGCTTCTTGTTCGCGATTGAGTTGTGGTAATGATTGTATTGTCAACGTGTCTTATTGTAATATACATTTTTATGTTGTTCATTGATTGTTTTACATTTCATCGGCGATCTTTGGTGATGTTTGTATCTATCTTTTCTTTCGAGTCTTTTGGTTGAGTTTTTACATTTTCCTTGTATGGCTTTCTTATGATCTCGAGATGCTAGTTTCATGTTTCAATGGTTAGGAGAATATGTTCGGGTTAAATGATTTTGTTTACTATGATGTAAACTTTTATTGTAATTTTGGATATACCATCGTTCAATAAAACTAGCGGATTTCAATTAAAAAACTATTAAAAAATCTTAATAGTTAAAATAATTATTAAAAAGCAAAAAATATTATTGTTACCTAGCGTTTTATTAAAAATCAACTTACTTTAATTACTCAAATTAATATTGTTTCAAAATTTACTTTAATCATTCAAATATCATTTTATTGATTTTCCTTTTAAATTAAATGGTATCAACAAAATTTCAAAATTAATTAATTTTAAAATAAACACTTTAGTCAAGTCATCTGAAAGTTAATATATAGGTGAATTAAAATTAAGTATGATTCATAAACTGTTATTAAAAATAAAGTTGCGTGTATTTTGACCGGAGTCTTTAAGCGTATTGAGAAACACGCGATGCGGTTATAGTAAAGACAGTGAAAGAGGAAAAGGATAGAGAGATTACAATTTACAATACCCTGGAACACGCGATACTGTTAGTCTGTTAGAGTCAAGACAGTGAGTGATCAGTTTTAAGTTAAATTTGTATAAATTCAATTCGAGTAAAATGAAAGCAAACTTTTTTGTTTGTTTTCAATGAAATTGGATACACCCGGACGGAATTATTCAGGAATCGGAAGATTTGTATTTCTCACAAAATATATATCAATAGCAATTTCCATCTTTCTTAGTATAAAAATATAAAAAAAAATGTTTAAAAAATATAAAAACTTAAAAGGGTCAAAAACGTTGAAATATGGATGTACAAAAGAAAACTATTTTATACATAAAAATATTTTTTAAAACTTATTTAACAACTTGATCATAGATTGAGTTGTAAAATTTTATATATAAATAATATAAAACTTTGGATGAGTTGATTTTATGTTATTTTAAATATTATAAAAATTTATAAAAAGACTAAGACATCATTATAAAATAATATTATGTATTATTAAAAATAGTATACTAATAATTTTCTAACGAACCGATCTATAATATTTTTCAAAAGTGTTTTTCGTGTTTAAAATGCTTTTGGATCCAAAAATAATGCATAATAAGTAATTTTTGAGGTCAAAAGTGTTTTTCAAATTGATTTAAAAAAGTACTTTTTAAAAAGCTGAAACTTTTAATTTTAACTTTTTTAAAAGCGCTTTTAAATAAAGTTACTCATTTATATTTGTTTATATTACTAATTTTTATATATATTTTAAAAAAATGTCTAAAATAAATATTTTATCTGTTAAAAAATAATTTTGACAAAAATATCAAATATACTACTATTTTAAACATAATAATCCAAAAGAGCTTTTCAAAATCACTTCTCAAAGTACTTTCTCAGTGCATTTTCTAAAAACAATGTGAAACTGTATGACACCAACTCAGGAAAAATTATACCACATGCCCTCTTTATCACATCAGTCACGATCCCAACCAACTAATATAAATCACATACTTTATTTTTTTCATGTCACAGACTCACTAATCTATGAGATGGTTCTATATTGTTCATCGAACTATGAATTTTGTCAATCAATTCACTTAACTATTTAAATGATATCGATCAAGTCATTGATTGTTAAGAATTAACATAATTACTTATGTGACAATTATATAACTATATAAAATTATAGATTAGGTCTTCATCGCTTATACGCATTCTATCAAATTGATCTTAATTTTAATTTTATTTATATTTCGTTGATCAAAACAAAATCACATTATTAATTTAATTTTTTGGATGTGATTTACCTAATTTTTTTAAAGAAAAAATCAGATCATGACTAAAAACTAGTACAATTTTTTATTGTTAAAACAATTAAACCATGTGCATGATACATGAATACTCTAGCCAAAAACACAACTATCTGGCTAACTGCATTAATACAGGGAATCTAGTGCCACTAACTTTGTGGTTGATAAACCAGTATTTGTTGAGAAATTAGATTCAAACTTTTCCAGTCTCAGATTTCCGTTCATCCAGATAGTGCTGATAAACATAGGAAACAAATCCCCAAACGGCCAACACCATAGAAATGACCTTAATCCCACTCATCGGATCGTGGAAAAACACCATTGCAAACACTGGAACAACAGGCAGCCCCAACGTGCTGATAACATTCGAGAAAAGCGAAGACGCTTCCAGGATCAAACCCACCGCTCCGATCGAGAAAACTTGCCACCCGACGGCTATCCAAACCAGAACGTTGACATACAATGACTTCCCCAGCTTAAACCCTTCCATCTCTTTGCCCAAACTCTCCCATTCCCCACTGGCGAACAGACCCACCAAGATTAACAAAGTTGCCGCCAATGACTGGTAGATTATCATGTCCAACACAACCTTAAACGTTTCCTTTTTCAGAATCTTTTGGAAACAAAGCTGTGTTAGAGACAACATTAGCCCGTACCCTGCCGAAGCAGCGACCGTACATACAAACCCAATCACGTATTTCCCCTTGGAAACTTGTGTGGAACCTGTGGATTCGTTTTGGAATATGAGAAGGGTTGAAGAAATTGTGAGGAGAACTAAAGAGTTGATTATGAAAGGGGTGAACTTCTGGGAATTGAGGAAGAAGGAAAACAGGGCATTGAAGGCTAACTGGGAAGCACAAATGAGGGAATAAGTGGAGACCGGGAGATATAAAAGGCCAACTGAATACAACAGGCAATCGGCTGCCAAGAGTAGTCCGAGTCCAGAATACATGCCCGACAGAACTAAAACAGATGGTGGGTTTGTTGTGATGTTGCTGTTTGCAGATTTGTATGATGAAAGGTAATACAAGGGGATGAGGATTGGGAAACCGGCAACTTGAACAAAGGTTGCCAGCCACTTGCTGTTTCCACCTTTGTCGTAGTATAACCTTCCGAGAAGAGTAGCCACTGACTGACCGGCGAGGAGAAAAAACGTATAGATTGTCATCAGGAGCCACCATTTGTAGGTTCTTTGACGGCGGACTGTTGTCGACTGGCCCATGCTTCCATTTGTTTGCCGCTCAGCATCTAATTTGTTGTCCTCAGCTGGTAAACAATCAGTAGTTTTACATGTTAATCGGTTCATGAATGAAAATTATGGAAAAGGGTGATGACTTACCTAGGATCTGGAGTTGTATTTCTGGAGCTTCCCCCATGTGAAAGTTGAGAGTAGTTCAACAATTCAATCAAAGATGAAGACAAGAGAAAGCTAATGAAAAGCGGTGGAGGAGAGAACAGAAAGCACATGGAAAAGAAATGTGAGTCGACTCTGGGTTGCTCTGCAGGGACTCCACCACTTTTAAAGTTCTACCAAGAAGAAGCTCAATCCTGGACCTGAGTGGGTCCCTGTTTTGATTGATGTTTTTATTACAAATTCATGCTAAACTAAAGACAAAGGTTCTAAAACATTAACTCATCATTATTGTTCTTTTCTCTTTTAATTAGGAAACTGTTACTATGTCTTTGGAATTTAGTAGTTTTTATATTTTCTTTAAGAATATGTACTAGATTTATGTATGAGATATAACCTTTTCATATACCTCAATATATATATATATATCCGTATTGAGTATACGCTAATTACTTTGCATTTATATTTAAACCCAAGTAATACAATTACAGATTACAAATCTCTTAACCGTTGACTTGTAATATCTTTTAAATCTTTTTAAGGATGGAATAAGGGAAGTTTTTTTTCTCGTTAGGTTTGGCATTAGCGGTTGTTTGGTTAATATGTTTGGCGGGTATAGACTTGATGGTGGGTGTTAGAGGTGGACAAAACTCGACTAAAAGAAAAAAAATTTAATTATTTGACTCGGTGTAATATACTTGATTCGTAATTTCTTAAATTTAACTCAATTTTTTTAAATAAAGTTTGAGTTATAAAATGAAAATTTGAATAGCTTAAAATTTTTAGTAATTAGTAGATTAATTTTTAAATTTGAGTTGAGCTTCTCAATATATATATATATATATATGAAAAAGAAGAAGATATATATAGTTACAGAAAACTATTTAAATTAGAACTAATTAGTACCATAACATTATCAATGTTACAATTAAATTCGAAAAGAAATTTGAACAACTCGACTCAACTCAAATTTCATAAACTCTACCCCACTTGAAAGTTTTTTAAATAGAGTTTGAGTTATAAAATAGGACTCTTTGACTTGACTAACTCGAATTTTTTTTAACTCAACTAGTGGGTATCTAACTAGATAGTGAGTTTAGGGTATATTTGGATATGTACCCGCATGAACGGATGTGAATTTGAAAATTGTATTCATCGTAGGTGGTGGGTAGGTGGTAGATATAGAAATTTTATGTGGGTATGTGTATGTGGGAGGAGTATCCACACTCACCCACCCCGTTTTTCATCCCTACAACTCAACCCAAATTGATTCAAAGATGCAAAACTTGACCAGAATCAAAAACTGCCAATCTGATGTTAATCTAACACAAAATTAAATCGACTTGATTTATGACCCGAAATACCTTAAACTCAAATTAAATTTGAATTAGATCTTATCCGACTCGAATTAAACCTAATCCGAATACAATCTATATCTAAAAATGACTCCATCTAAAATAACGCGACTCGAACCAGTGGATTGCCACCTCTAAACGTTTAGTTGGAAAATATATCAATTATAAAATTTGAGGCGAAATATACTTATTCGAGGTTTTACATAAGATACTCACACACATATGTTTTGAAAGTAATTCCTACTCCTGGTTTTAAAAATATTAGGATATATGAGTATTTTATTTAGATAAATAATTATTTTAAGAAGATGTAGATTATTAGAATCTTATGAGTTTAAGAAATAATTATAAATTAAGCAATGATATAAAAATAACTAGTATAAAAACCTACGTCCTACAACATGAATATAATTAGATTTATAAATATAAAATGTAAAAATATACATTAAATTTAAATAAAATGAAATTTTAAAACTTGATCATTTTTAATTTTATAGTGGGATTGAATGTATTAAATAAAATTTAAAAACAACCTATTTAGATGAAATTTGAATAAAGAATTTGGACTAACAAAATCCTCTTTTTAAACTAATAGTGAAGTTTAAAATTTATCAATAAAACTTCTATAAATTAATAATGTCATGATCACGTAACTTTATTAATTTAAAGAGGTATTAATTAATTAATAAATTAATAATTTATTAACTTAAAGAGATTTTTCCGATTCAACGAACCTATATTATTTTTCATGAATAAAACATATTGTCACGGGGCTAGGTCTAGGCCGGTCTAGCCTCGTGCGGCCTTGGTCGTGAAGCACTTGAAAGGGGCTTGAAAACGGCCAAGTCAGCCTAACTCACTAAGCTCGGAAGGCTTAGTCTCGGATTGCGGAAGCTCTCTTGGAAAAATGAAAAGGGGTGATGGCTCAAAGTAAAGCAAGGAAGGGGATGCACACTCTCGTTTAAGAAAGCTAAGGCCTCGTTAAAAACTCCCCCTAAGCCTAGATGGGGAGAAAAGAGTGCCAAAGCTTCTTTATTAACAAAGAAGAGAAAGATTACAAAAGAAAGGAAATGGTGGAATGTGGAATGACTATGATGGATGGAGGAGGGCTCTATTTATAGCCTAATCCCCCTCGATCCAATGGCTCTCACTGACTCGATCCAAGGGCCATGGATGAGTCTTACAAAGGAATCTCCTATTCAAGGCAAGTTTGTCATATTCATATTGACTTGCCTTGATTACAATCACTATTGCCCCTATTACAAAGACTATGACATCATTGCTTTGTTGTCTTGGAATACTTTCCTCATACATGGATGGCTTTCCATAAGTATTTCTCCAAGGATGACAACTTGGCATGGGATGATGGTGCTTGGGCGGATTGGGCCTCTCATGGTCCAATCTTGGTGTCCAAAATCCCCTCTCTTGGATGCCTTTGGCTGAAACGGGCCCTAGGGGTGTGGGCAACTCGGCTGGGCTCTCCCTAGGCCCTTGTGTGCGCACATCGGGTGCGGGCTCGGCTCCTTGGGCGTGCACGTCGGGTGCGGGCTCGGGCTCCATGCCTTGGCCGGCATGGAGGGTGCATGGCAAAGGCCCCTCGGGTGCTTGTGTTGGGCCCCCTCGGGTGCAACTCGTGTGGGCCGCACATGGGGTGCTGGACAAGGCCCCATGGTGCGCTGGAACTGGCCCAGGACGGATCTCTTGGGCGCGGACACCACCAAGGGCGTTGGGCATGGCCCCTTGGTGCGTGGCATGGGCAGCTACTCGGGTCCCTCGGTTGGGAGAAAGGCATTGTGCGCAAGGGTCCGCACCTATGGGTGCGGCTGGCTCGGTCGCAAAAAGTTCCCCTGTGACATTCTCCCCCACTAAATCTATCGACGCCCTCGTCGATAGGCATTGAAGAGACTCGGTCGACTTGTCCTCGAACGGCCTCGGCTCGTCATCATGTTTCCTCTTGAATAAGGAAACTCTCGTACAAAGGGCAAGGCTCTCATGCCTTGGCTCTCGATCTACTCCATTGGATGGCTCCTCATGTTTCCGCTTGGCATCGGGAAACAACCTCCAAAGCTCAAGGCTCTCATGCCTTGGTCCACGATCAATCTCGAGTGGTGGCTTCTCGTCTCTTGTGATGTTTGCCATGCTTGGTGCGTGGCTAGCCTCGAACCACTCTCGACCATACTCGTCTAACGGCTTGGGGACGAAGTTGTGGTCCACTTGATCGCTTGTTGGAAAACTCAAAGTGTAGGCTTCTCCGCCTACTTGCTCTTGTATCGACTCTTCGCTCGAACTCTCGAGCAACCTGCACAAGGAACCAAAGTAAGTTAGTCCAAAATTTCCACATAGATTCAACTTACTTACCTTGGACACAAGGTCCTCTTCGGATGGTGTCACGATGCCTTGTCGATACTCAAGACATGTGATGATGGCGGGGTCTTGGAAAAGTCCCTCTTTGGTGCACTCTTGCACTCTCTCAAATCGCAACTCATCTTGGTAGGCCATCGTGCCTACTTGCTCCATGGAATGGCTTTGTTCTTCGCGCGTACTCGTTGGCGACCTAGAAACAAAACCAAAGTGAGTTAGTCCCAAATTAGATTGAAAAACGGACTCACTTACCTCGGACACTAAGTCCTCATCGTCTCGATCCACTTTGCCTTGTCGATACCCAAGGCAAGTGTTGGCATAGTTAGGCCCCTCATCAATGGGCTTGGGCACCTCGGTGCTTTGACTCGGTTCCATGGACTCATGCCACTCGTCCATGGAATTCGACCATTCGTCGAACTCGGCTTGCAACTCTTCGCAAAAGGTTGCTAGCTTCTCTCCATCGGCTTGATCTTCTTCACCAAACTCGGATGGCTCTTGAAACTCTTCTTCAAACTCGGATGGTTTGGATGGGCACTCCACCTCTTGAACCATCTCGCTCTTTGGCGTCGTTGGTAACTCCAAAGGCTTCTCCTCGTCTTTGATCTCTTCAAAGACTCGTCCCGTTATGTTGGGGATTTCCACGGACTCTTCCATGGATTCTTCATCGTCATTGGCTACCTCGGACTCGCACACTTGCTCGCCTTCATTTTGGCTTGACAACTTGTCATCGCTTTGTTGCAAACCTGCATCATACTCACCCTCGGCTTCTAGCAAAACAAGTGCGTTAATCTGCTCTAAGCAAGAATAACCAATAATAACATCTTCATCAAGACAATGATTAGAAATTACCTTGATGTTAGTTGTGTCGCACCATTCTCCGATGCGAACTCTCACGTTCCATGCAACTCCATTGATGTGTTCTTCGTTGAAGTTGATGAACTCGGTCTCCTCATGAACCTTCTCCACTTCAAGGTTCAACCAATCGGCAATTTGATCGGAAACGACCAACGATGTTGCACTAGAGTCCACTAGCGCCTCAAACTCAATGTTGGCAATCACGATCTTAGCAAACTCGCGCTCCTCCTCGTCTCGGCCACTCTTGGCTTGAGTTGGGCGGATTTGCTGCTCGGTTGTCTCGGACTCAAGCACTCCTTCATGGATGCTTGGCAATGCCTCGACTTTCTCGCTTAACTCCTCAACATCTTGTCGGTGTGGATCTGCAACACACCTATCCTCGGCTTTTGACAAGACAAATGCATCAATTTGCTCTAAACAAGATGTACCAATAACAATCTTATATACATCAAGAAATTCACAAGAAATTACCTTGATGTTCGTTGTGCCTCGGAATTCGCCGATTTGATGGAACACATCTTTCGCGATTCCCACAACTCTCTCGTCGCTAAAGTTGGCTGTCACAACTTGTTGTTTAACCTTCCTAAATTGAAGGTTTAACTGCTCGGCTGTTTGCACGGACACGAGCACTCCATGTGCACTTGGATCAACTAGTGCACTCAACGTCGCCTCGCGGAACACTATGTTGACATACATAGGCTCCTCTTCCTCAAAGTCGCTCTCGACTTCGCTTGACTCCCAATTTGACTCGTCATCGTCGCTGGAACACCCCACATAACCTGGCTTCTCCCACGGTTGTGTGGCCTCGTTGCACTCTTGCAACCTTTCCCTTACTTCACTCTTGAAGTTTGACGCCCCAACCATCATACTCGCTGATGATTGTTCCCCGAACAAGGAAGCTAGCTTCACGGCCTCGGTCTCATCGGGCAAGCTTCGCTCCTTGAACGCCTCTACCATACTCGCTGGTAGCACATTACACCTCGCATCAAGCTTCGAAGCCTCGGTCTCGTCGGGCTCGTCCTGTACCTTGGACTGCTTGAAATGGTGCGGGCATCGGAAAGACTCGTGTGGCTCTCCACACTTCCAACACTTTGACGGTCTCCTCTTCGGGCAATCATTGTGATATTCACTGCAACGAAAACAAAACAACGGTTTTGTAATAAGAATATCACTAAACTCAGATTCGCTCACCTCGCTTTTATACGAGACGCCTTGTGATTCCACTCTCTTCTTTGCTGCAACGTTCCTTCTTCTTTGCGCCATCTCTCGACTCGGTAGGATGCGGAAAATGGCTCTGATACCACTTGTCACGGGGCTAGGTCTAGGCCGGTCTAGCCTCGTGCGGCCTTGGTCGTGAAGCACTTGAAAGGGGCTTGAAAACGGCCAAGTCAGCCTAACTCACTAAGCTCGGAAGGCTTAGTCTCGGATTGCGGAAGCTCTTTTGGAAAAATGAAAAGGGGTGATGGCTCAAAGTAAAGCAAGGAAGAGGATGCACACTCTCGTTTAAGAAAGCTAAGGCCTCGTTAAAAACTCCCCCTAAGCCTAGATGGGGAGAAAAGAGTGCCAAAGCTTCTTTATTAACAAAGAAGAGAAAGATTACAAAAGAAAGGAAATGGTGAAATGTGGAATGACTATGATGGATGGAGGAGGGCTCTATTTATAGCCTAATCCCCCTCGATCCAATGGCTCTCACTGACTCGATCCAAGGGCCATGGATGAGTCTTACAAAGGAATCTCCTATTCAAGGCAAGTTTGTCATATTCATATTGACTTGCCTTGATTACAATCACTATTGCCCCTATTACAAAGACTATGACATCATTGCTTTGTTGTCTTGGAATACTTTCCTCATACATGGATGGCTTTCCATAAGTATTTCTCCAAGGATGACAACTTGGCATGGGATGATGGTGCTTGGGCGGATTGGGCCTCTCATGGTCCAATCTTGGTGTCCAAAATCCCCTCTCTTGGATGCCTTTGGCTGAAACGGGCCCTAGGGGTGTGGGCAACTCGGCTGGGCTCTCCCTAGGCCCTTGTGTGCGCACATCGGGTGCGGGCTCGGCTCCTTGGGCGTGCACGTCGGGTGCGGGCTCGGGCTCCATGCCTTGGCCGGCATGGAGGGTGCATGGCAAAGGCCCCTCGGGTGCTTGTGTTGGGCCCCCTCGGGTGCAACTCGTGTGGGCCGCACATGGGGTGCTGGACAAGGCCCCATGGTGCGCTGGAACTGGCCCAGGACGGATCTCTTGGGCGCGGACACCACCAAGGGCGTTGGGCATGGCCCCTTGGTGCGTGGCATGGGCAGCTACTCGGGTCCCTCGGTTGGGAGAAAGGCATTGTGCGCAAGGGTCCGCACCTATGGGTGCGGCTGGCTCGGTCGCAAAAAGTTCCCCTGTGACAATATGCATTATATGGTAAGTAATTCTCTTTAATATAATGTATTTTAGTTTTGGCTAACCCTAATAAAATGAACCTTCTCGAAATTTATCATCTAAGCACACTCTTGAAATTATTTATTAAGGCCTTGTTTGACGACATGTTGAGAAAATTCAATCGGTTGAAAATTAATATTTTCAATGACTTAATTTTTTAAATGCACTTGGTAATTTAAATATAAGTAGATAATGACCGACTTATCCTTTATGAAAAATATATTAAACGCGTTTTATATTGTAAATTGAAATTTAAATCATACGTGGTCACTGAATTATCTTAAAATGTTCATTTTGGTCATTTATATTTCAAATGTTAGAAAAAAAATTATTAAAATTTAATTTTTATTATAAAATGGTCATTAAATCGTTAACCATAATTAAGGTCGTGGAGGTTAAAAAAATTGTATAATGCACATTGAATTCGTCATATTTTTGCATTCAATTAATTTAATCCCAATTTAAAAAATTAATAAGTGTGGCTCAATTTAGCCATATTTTTAATTAGAAACAATTTAATAATTTAGGGGATGTGTGACTCGAACCTAGAGAAAAAGAGACGAAATAGAGTGCACTCGACGCTAGGCCAAAGTTAAATTTTAATTATAATATAATGAGACGTATTATCATCTAATTAGAAAAAATATTGAAGTAAGAGATAAGTGGGCTTAAATACATTTTCCTTAAAACTCAGTGGATTTTTTCATTTGGGTTGGGATAATTATGAAAGGAGTCGGATAGATCGGCCCTTTAAAAAAAAAAAAAAAAAAGAAAAAAAAAAAAAAGAAAGAAAGATGAGTGTGGATGGACAAGTTTCCTAAATAAGATTACATTGACATATAAAGTGAATCATAGTAATAGTAAGTTGTTTTGGTATAATTGTAAACCGTGGCAATTAATTACTCACCTTTTCATTTTTAGAAGTTGGTTTTTTCAAATGAACCAATCAATGGAAAGCTAGACATACTAATATATCCCAACCAAGAAAATTAGCTCAAAATTTAATTACTTTCTAAATTGGGATATCTCTAAAAGAGAATTAAATTATGCCAACAAAACAATGCAAAGTTTCATAATGGCTGGACTAACCTAAATTAGAAAAACATATTCAAATTCTTTCCATGTTGGGGGAAATGAATATACATAAAAAAATGAATGATTAGTTAGTATTTACTGTTTACCAGTGGCAAATAAATTAGAAATCTTTCCAATTTCCCCCTGATTTGTCATTATAAAAATGTTGATCCATTGAGCATATCTTGTGCATTCAAAATATTTGTGCAAAACAAAGAAATCATGGGTAGGCGAAAAATAGAGATGAAAATGGTGAAGGACAGCAGCTCGAGGCAAGTCACTTTCTCGAAACGCCGGACGGGGCTGTTCAAGAAAGCGAATGAGCTTGGCACCCTTTGTGCCGCTCAAGTCGGCATCGTGGTTTTCTCCCCCGGCGGGAAGCCTTACTCGTTCGGGCATCCGAGCGTGGAGGCGGTGGCGGAGAGGTTTCTAAATCAGGATGGGAAAAGAAAGGTTTCTATTCCGAGTCAAGTTGTGGATCAATCTCAGCGAGAGGCTAGAGTTGGAAGGCTGAGTCAACAACTCAACACCGTTCTCAAGCGGCTGCAGGCGGAGACGAAGCGAGGAGAGGTGCTCAACGAGAGTCGCCGGAAACCTATTAACGAACTCAACCTGGAAGAGCTTTTGGAGATGAAGGAATCAATGGAGGAGCTTCGTGAGAAGATCAGAGGGCGAATTAGTGAGATTGAAGCATCCTATTCTTTGCTGCTCTTGTCAAAAATTGCTGTCAAACTCAAACAAGCTTGAATCATAGTAGTCACAGTTTCTAAAAACACCACTAGTCAAACTTGCAGATGTTCTGCAAATATGTTACTTTCTTTGGATATTAATTTGCATCATACATTGCCTTTCTTTGGTTTATTCAATAGCAGATTGGATTTGCAAATGTGTTATATTTTGTTTTCAACGCATTACTTTTAATATTAAAATAAATATATTTCATATAATTAAAAATTATTTAATACAATTCTATTTAAACTAATTTTTATTATTAATTAAATTTAAAAAACAAAAACTCAAGCATAAGTGAGATATTATTTCTAACTTTAAACAAAAATAAAAGCAAAAACGGCACTAGAACATATGCCCACAAAAATGATATATTCAATCCCATAAATTATAAATATTTACTTAAAAATTCATAAAATTATTTTTAACTTTCTATTTTAAATTTCTGTTAACAATATAATTATATTAATTTAGATAGATTTACATATAAAAATAAATATTATTTAATTGTAATTATTAAAATATTTTCATAAATTAAAATAAAATATATTTAAACAATCTCACCAAAAATTACAACTGAAATTTAAAAAAGTTAAATAAATAAAAACGTTAAAGGTACATTTATACCACGGTGGACTAAATTAAAAAGAAATGAAACTATGAAGAAGTCATGATTCATCCATTTTTTAGAAATGGAAAATGTTTGACGTATAGCCTTTAGATCCATTTGAAGAAATCAGAAATTTTAGAGGTAATTTTGTTCAAAATGACCGAATAATCTTATACATAAAATTAAGAGGGGAATAGCATTCTCACCAATTAGCCCAAAAAATGCTATTGTAAGAAAAATTATATTATCGTCTCTATGGAATAAGTTAGAATCAAACGTAAGAATGTAATTTAAAAAAAATCTGAAAATGGTCTTTTTTACTATCTAAACACCCTCTAAGAATAATTATAATAACAAAAAAATAGAACAAGTTCATCACCAAGCCCAAAAATGCATGTCCTAAAATAATGTAGGATATCAAATCTGACTGATTTGTTTTTAGGCTTAAATATAATATAAGTACTTAAAGTATTTTTTTATTCAGGTGTTTAAACTATTTTTTTGAATAAATTATTTTATATAATTTTATTAAAAAAATTGACCGACGTGTCATTTTCTCAAATCAATACTTTTATTTATATGACACTGCTATGTCAATGTGCACTGTGATGTAGGGTTGTCATGTCATTTTAAGTCGATTATCATTAGTTGACTAACAATTTTCATCAACGAATGGACTATTTTAGCTTAAAATGAAACGTAGAGAGTTAAAGTGCTTATCAAACATTAGAAATAAAATTTAAGTGCTTAAAAAGAATAGGAACCAAAGTGATTATCATTTATCAAGACAAATGTTAGAATTTTTTTTGGCATTATACCATTAATTTAAGTGTATTTGGACTTATTCAAATATGAAAACAAACATATATTATCATGTACTCGATTTAAATCCAAAGAGTGATTACAATACAAATGTGAATGATGTTTATCTTAAAAAGCGTATTTTCAAGCAATTTCGTCTATAAAATGTGTAGCTTATTAAAGAGTTAAAGAAAAATTAAGAACATCTTCAATTTAAAAACATTTTATTTAAAAAAAAACAATTTATATCCGCTACAATCATTATATGTAACTTTCACAAACAACAGACACGACAGAAATATTTTATTTTAAAAATAAATTATATGAGCCGTTATATGTAACTTTCATAAACATTCATGACAAACACTGTCATCTCTTGGAGCTTCCTTTGAAATCCATGTATTAGTCTTGTTGTTTGAGTCTTGTTATACTTATACCTTCGTCTCCTACCATGACCAACAATCATATCTGGTTATTATCGCCATCGCTTTCTGTTTATTCGGACCCAAGCTCTTCGAGCTACCTCTCTAAACCCCAAACCCCATTCTCTCAATGCTCCCAGGCTAACCAAGAAATTCTCTTCCATTATCGCCAATGTTTCTGCTCCCAAGCGCCACAAGGACCCCAAGAAACAGGTTGTTATTACGGGTACGGAGTTGGTTTTCGTTTTTGGGAATTGAGCTTGGTTTTATGGGTCCAAATTATTCAATTTCAACTGCTTGTGCTACCTCCAATTACTGCTTGTATGTTGCTGCCAATCACATCCGTCAAGGTGAGGCTGGATTGATGATTGCTGGTGGTAGGCACGGAGTCAGGATTTGATGTTGGGGGAGGGCAAATTCATAATTATCCTAATTTTTTCAGAAAAAAATATAAGGAATCAAAGGGTAAAAAAAATTTCCACCTACCGGAGGGACACAGCCCCTCCCATTCAACATATAACACCGTCCCTAGCTGGTGGAACTGAGGCTCCAATTATTCCAATTGGTCTGGGAGGTTTTGGTGCGCCTGTCGGGCATTGTCTCAAAGAAACGATGATCCTCAAACTGCGTCAAGGTCATGAGACAAAGATTGAGATGGCTTTGTAATGGGTGAAGATGCTGAGGTATTAGTAAGCATGCATTTATTCAGGGGCGGTTCAAAGAAAATCGGTGGAGAAAAAACTAAGGAATAAAAAAATTTCTTTAAGGATTAGTAGTAACTTTACACAATTTTCTAAGGCTTATACCTAAAATTCTGGAGAATTCTTTTCCAAAAAATTGATACAAAGAAGTAAATTAGAAAAATTTCACAAGGTAAATGTTTGCACTAAAATAAATCTTTCACACACCTCAAACACATGAAGATATAGGATTACAATAAAGTTTTTAAGTGTTCTTACAGGAATGATACAACATAGCTCAAAAACTCTTTGAATGTGGATTGAATGCTTTAAATTTGTTGTTTTGTACTTGAATATGCTTTGGAGAATTGTTTATATACACTTTTATTGATTTTTAACTATTTGAGTAGGTGGAAACTTGATTATAGCAGTTAGAAGGAATTTCTTACGCATTAAATGTACTTCAACAACTGCGGGTATCGGTACTCGAGTAAGCTTATGGGACAATATTCCATCAACCGATCTTGATGAGAGTGGAAATGCAATGTCCTTTTATAATGAGTTATATTTTTTTCTGCTTTTCGGTGATGGAAAGTTTGGAACATGCAATGAAAAGAGGTGCACCAATTATTGCTGAGTACTTAGGTGGAGCAGTTAATTGTGCTGCTCATCATATGACTGATTTAAGAGCTGATGGTTTTGGAGTCTTATGTATTGAGAGAAGTTTTGAAGATGTTGGTGTGTCCCCTGAGGAGGTAATACTTTTGGCTTTTTCACACAATTTAATTAATATAATTACTGTTTAGTGATGTTATTGTCTACTACGCAAATAATAGAGTTAAAAATGTAATTATTTTCTGAAATTTATGCATAATTTGAAAGATGAAAAATATGCAAACTTGATTATACGATTGACTTCTACTCTTGCTGGTGGCATAGCCGAGATAAATGCTATTAAAATGGTATTCAAGAATACACATGACATCAAAATCAATTGCTTTGCTGGTGACATAGCCGAGCTAATTTCTCTTTATAAAATAAAATTTGTCCAAAAAGTCTTTTAATAGTATATTTTAGTTCAATCGCAAAGGTAAAAAAGGTCCCACACCAAAAGGAAGTCGACTCCACTGGGGATCGAACCCAGAATCTCTGGTACCGTAGACCAGCGCCTTATCCATTGGGCCATGGAATCCTATTTTGACATCGTTTTTCGGAAATAGTTATTTAAATAATAATTTTGGCTCAGTTTCCGCCATAGCAGACCCTCTCCCCCTGTGCTGAAGGAAAGAGAGCCTGGTTTTCATTGCATAACTGAGAAGAAAACAATGGAAAGAGGCTCAAGATTATGCAGAGCGGAGGAAAATATTAGCCAATTCTTGTCTCAAGATTACTGAGAGCCGGTCTACTTCTCCAATGCATTTCTGGGAATTCTGATCACTCATATAATTTAACTTATATGAACTTTTCAATGCCGATAAGTGAAATAAACTTAGTCCATACATAAACAAACTCGAGAAAAGAAAAGAAAAATACAATGGAACTAAATTCAAAAGAAGCATGCAACCATTGAAGCCAAAACAGCAAGTGCAGCCGGAACACCCACTGTCACTCCCCCACTTTCCATCGGTGATGGTGGAATCGCCCCTTGATCCTCCCTCAACGCCGTGGTTCCGGTGGCGACAACCATAATGCAGACAATCAAAATCATGCCCATTTTCCCGCCCTCCATTTCTGACCAACCCCAAAAACAAGCACTCTTAATCTTAAGAAGTACAAAGTGAGAGAGAAAGTGGGCTATTGAAGCGAGTGTCTTGTGTTTTGAGATTGATAGAAAACTAAGTGATTTCAAATGTCTGTTTTATAGGCAAAGATTGGGCAATTTTGGGTGAAAAACCCCTTTTTAATTATTATCTGCAAAAATGGCTCCCAAGTACTATTATTTGGCAAAATGACCCCCTTTCTTGCCAGGTCGACCGACCTCGCGTTTTGTAGGACGCGAGGTACGACATCGCGTTTTGTAGGACGCGAGGTACGACATCGCGTTCTGCAGAACGCGATTTTAGTCGACGTGGCGTTGCAGTTCGTGTTAACGGTTTCACAGTACCTCGCGTTCTGCAGAACGCGAGGTCCCCGAGAAATTGAAAAGGCGGCTGGAATATATCGCACGGACCTCGCGTTCTGTAGGGCGCGAGGTCTGTGCATTTCCAGCCTGAACCACAAGCAAAAACATGCATAAGTAGGCCTGTTCGAACCCAATTTCGAGCGTGTAAATGGTATATTTTTAGCGATCATCGAGTTTGGGGTTGTAGTACTGAAAATTGTCTATCGTATGATACCAACATGGTTAATTTCCGTCCATTCTACAATAGTTTAAAATGGCTTCGAAAACCCTATGCTAGCATACTTTTTTTGATTGAAGTTGTATTTCAACTAATGTCGATTTTCTGTTTTTTAATCCTATTAAATTTATTAAAAACAAAAATTAAATAAACATTATAAAGTTTAATTATAATATGCAAACAAAATTATAATTCATAAACAAAATTAGAATACGACATTATAAAATTTAAAAGTGTTTTACATAAATATTAAAAACATAAGTAGAAAACAACAACAAAAAACTAAAAATGCCTATGTCCACCGGTTCCGCAGTCGGATGGATGACGCTGGCGATCCGGATTCCTCCTCGGTCCATCGTGTGGTGGTCCCTGGTCCCTATCATCCTGACCATCGTGCGCGATCTGCGGATCTGTGCTGGGCCTAGGCGGGGAGTAAAACAAACTACCTATCGGCGTATTCTCCACCATCGGAAACTCATACTGAGGTGGATAATCGATAAGTAGAAGGTCAGTCATGGGCGTATGGGGGCGATAGGCATCAGTGGAGCCGAACTGGGGTGGAGGCATCGTCTGCTCGAAAGTCGATGGACCGCTATGCAATGGTGGGGCAGAAGATGATGCCCCTGGAGTGTCATATCGTGGTCTCGGACCGCGCTGCGTCGACTGCCTCTGGGTCTGCCTCTGGGTCTGGGTCTGGCTCGCTCGCCCGCTCCCGCGTGGGCGATTTTGAGGTCGCTGGGGAAGCCCTGCTTTGAGCTCGGCCGGAGTAAGGATATGTGGCATCCCATTGTCCCTATATCACTGCTCATAATTGAAAGTGACCAAAGGACCCCCTACCATAATTGGTTGGAGAAACTCTGGGCGTCTGAGAAATCGTTGAGCCCAAAGCGCTATCCAGCTAGCGTGGTGCTCGGCCCAGTCAATCTCCGTCTTCCCCTGACGCGTAAGATTGTGGAACTCGTCCATATTTTGCGGAGGGCGTGGAACATTTTGGACGTACCCGAACTGTCGGAGTACCCTATCCGCAGAATGCCACACGCAAATTTCGTAGTTCAGCAGCGGCACGACGGAAATCCAGAGGTCTCGCTCTTGCACAATATCTGCTGGAGTAATGATGCGAATCTCCTCTGAATCGTAGGGCCTCCACACGAACTAAAAAGAATGTAAAAGTTAGTAAAATTTCTATATGAAATATTATTGGAAAAAATAGTATGGAAAAAACCAAAATAATTGTTGAATTACCTTGTCCTCCGTCAAGGCATCGAATGTATGTCTGTATGCTTTCTGGGAGTCCGGCAGGCCGACGTGGGTTACTGCGGTGCTCCACCTTTAAATAATGAAAAAGATCGTTAAATAAAATAATTTAATAAAAAAATATAGTAGATTATGTAGTACCTCCGTAGAAGCGGAAATGACAGAGGACTGGGAATCCTAAGCTGTGGTGCCAAAGTAGGGATCCGAAGCCAAACCCAAGCCTGCAGGAATAAACAGCATCCTCCCATCGATGCTTTGGAGGCGTCAACGTTTCTGCAGAGGTCTCTGATAAGAAACGCCAAGACAGCTGACCCCCAAGATTTTCATCCAGACTCGTCTAAATTTGTCAGATGACGAAGCCACATAACGTGCACTTTGTTGCGAGTTTTGTCGGGCATTAATATCCCGCCAATAATACGCAAGATGTGGGCTCGCGCACACCGCTGTGAAAATATAAATTAATAAAGACATTCTAATTAAAAAAATTGTAAGTTCATCCTAAATAAAAAAATTGTAAGTTCATCCTACATATTTATAATTCATCCGAAATATTTATTAAAAAGATCCTAAATATTGTCTGAATTCATCATAAAAAATTCATAAAGCAGCCTAATGTGCAAATAAATAATTTAATGTAGGCAACCTAAATATTTAATAAAGTATCCTAAATAGTTACTGAATTCATCCTAAAAATTCATCCTACATATTTATAATTCATCCGAAATATTTATTAAAAAGATCCTAAATATTGTCTGAATTCATCATAAAAAATTCATAAAGTAGCCTAATGTGCAAATAAATAATTTTAATTTAATAATAAATGTAATAATAGCATACTAAATATAATAAAAAAATACCTGAAGTGCAACTTCATCCGCATCGGGGGGAGGGTTTCCAAACTCGTCCTCCAAGTACGGTAGAGAAATTTTCCCTTCGTCCCACGCTCTATCAGGGGGCATCACGCCCAATTGATCAGCAAATAGGATTCGCCAATCCGCCATCGCTATACCAGTAATAACGCTGCCATTTATAGGCAACCCGAGAATGTAGGCAACATCCTCCAACGTAATTGTTGTCTCGCCAAATGGAAGATGAAACGTGTGCGTCTCGGGTCTCCACCGTTCTATCAGCGCGCTGATCAACGACGGTCTAACCTTCACCCCCTATATAGTGAGCTATGTGCCCAAAACCAACCCGCTCAATAAAACGCATAACAGCAGGAACGGGTTCGACGGTGATACGATTAAGGTAACATTGTAAGTTACGTTCGTATCCCTGAAAAAAAATAAAATATAATAGTTAGTCAAATAAAAAATTTAATTAAATAATTTTTTTTAGAAATTAATAGGGAAAAAAATAATACCTCTGGACTGTTTCGCCAATATTCACTGCAGTGACTCGCTTGGTTGTGTAGCAAGGGCTCCATGTGATCGAACGATATATAAAAATTGCTGACAATATTTTGTAAAATTTCTATAGAACTCGCGTTCTGTGGAGGTTTTTAGAAAAAAAAAACCTCCAATTTATAGAAGACCTCGCGTTCTATAGAACGCGAGGT
Source organism: Hibiscus trionum (assembly GCA_030270665.1). Taxonomy (NCBI): domain Eukaryota; kingdom Viridiplantae; phylum Streptophyta; class Magnoliopsida; order Malvales; family Malvaceae; genus Hibiscus; species Hibiscus trionum. The sequence goes on along the minus strand of BSYR01000010.1, from coordinate 90,135,777 downwards.
TCACTGAAAAGGCGCGTCAGTGATCAGACGCGTGAACTGAACGGTCAGAAGGGACCTCGCGTTCTATAGAACGCGAGGTTCTAAAGAAATCGCGTTCTACAGGACGCGAGGTCGTGGGGTTTTTTAAATTAGGGTTTTTAAAGCGGGAAACTCATTAGTATGATAATTAGGGTTTTTAAATTAGGGTTTTTAAATTAGGGTTTTTGATTTATAATAATAACAATAAAAAAAATTAAAAATTATAATTAAAATAATAATAATATTAATAATAAAAACAACAATAATAATAAATGATACTAACAATAAAAATTATTAGTATGATAGTAATAATAATAACAATAATAATAATAACAACAATGAATCATACTAAATATGCGTTATATTTTCAGTAGTAACTAAAAATAACGACATAGCGCAATATTTTGGAAGTTAAATTAAAACAAAACTTCCAAAATATGCGCTATGTTGCCATTAGTAGCTGCAAGCGAAAACTGCGTACGTGAATACAGAAAAAAAATCTATGTCGGTGCTCCGTGCCTCTCCAAGAGTTTGCTATTTATAGAGGTGAATATGATGACGTGGCAACCTCGCGTTCTGTAGGACGCGAGGTCACTATTACATCGCGTTGTACAGAACGCGAGGTCTATGAGATGTTAGTATATATATATATATATATATATATATATGCAGGGAGATGAATTTTTGTAAGAAGTTAAGTTTAGTTTAGGTCAGTTGAATATGAGTTCGTGTAATGCTGAGTTTTTTTCCGTTGCAATTTTTATGTCTGAAATATTGTTCCTTTATGATAGTTGGAGTTCACTTAAAGATTTGTGTTCATCGGGGGTACATACCTTTATATTTACCGACATATCGCAATATTTTGGAGGTTGTATGCTGCAGTAGTGGCTTCAATGGCAGCTTCTGTAGCCGCCGTGGAGAGGATCCCCGGCTACAGTTTTGAAAAGAAAGGACTTTTAGGAAGCGGGGGCGGATTCAGATCGACATTTTCAGATGCGGCGGGTGCCGATTACATTTGTTAATGTGGATCAAAGCTGCTACCATTTACTCATTTCAGATGCGGCGTGGCAGCCAACATTTACATCTGGATTTCGCTCTCTGCTTCTTTCAGTCGGGACCTCCGATCAAATTTGCCCGCCGGAGCTGCTGAATATATTGTTTCGAATTTTGTAGATAATTTATGTAGTTGTCTCAATTTACTTATTAAAGAATACATGTTGAAAGTTTTGTTAAATGAAATTCGACTTAAATTTACTTATGTGGTGTTTTTCATTTCCTTTAAATACCCACGAATTCCACGATCATTTACTCATTCCAAATTCTCTCTAAACACCCAATCCTTGCTCACCTTATGGCAAAATTTAAGGCAACATTTTATTTTCTCGATACTTATTTTGAGTCAACAATAACCGGCAAAATGTCACTGAAAGATTTAATACAGTTGACAACAATCGAGGTTAGTAAACACACCGACAAACAAATTGCGGCCATGGAATGTCGAATCCCAACACCGTCAGCTAATGAAACGCACTACGTTATGAAGCTTACGAACGAAACAGACGTTCGTAACATGTATGACCGGCTCAATTCCGTCGGAGCTAGAGACGTCGATTTCAATGTTAAGTTTGTCAACGCCGGCGAAGGTAGTACGTCTGCACCCGTAGAACTTGCTCCGAACACTGAACACGCACCGTCTTCACCGGATGTTGATGCGGTTGTGGAGGAGCTGCAACTTTTTATGTACAGGCGTAGACAAAGAAAACAACAGATGATCGAAGAACTAAACCTAAGTTCAGACGTGTCCACTGACTACGATGATTCAGATTAACCATTAACTTATGAAATGATCTTCCAATTATGTTATATGACGTCTTATTTCATCCTTTATTAATGTTAAACGGACTTCAAGTTATGTAAAACTACTAGTACTCAATTACATTATAGGCACCAGTAGTAGTATTCAATTACAAGACTACAATTGTCTCAAATTCTCGAACATGTTCTCAATTACACAAACAAACAAATAGTAAATAGTACGGTTATTATAACTTCTGACGGAATATCTGAAACAAAGCATTTAAAGTGACTTCGCGTTCTATAGAACGCGATATCCATAGAACATCGCGTTCTACAGAACGCGAGGTACGAATATCGCGTTCTATAGAATGCGAGGTACTGGTTTACCCTGCCTCCCATCAAATCTATCCCTTACTTGTCGAAAGTTAGGGGACTGCCTCCCAGGCACACGCCATTTCTTACTTGTTCATCATTTACATGCTTATCGGTTTTAGGTAATGGACAAGCAAAGTTACCTCTCTGAACCATTATTTGCCTTACACAACCATATTCTCTTGGATTGCAAGAGCCAATAATTTTGCCTATATATGAAGAAGAACCATAAACCGAAAATATAAGTTTCAATTGGCAATCAATTCCTAGAATTTTCTAAGTATCAAAATTTCAAAAGTCTTTCATAAAATATTCAAATGGCCGGACGAGGCGTTACTACGAAAGTTTACTACGATGGGCAGATATTCAAGGGTACCGAACTCGGCGTCCTTTTTCACTGTGAAGATCCGGTAACGATAAAGCTTCCGAGGAGATTATCGTTCAAGAAGTTGGTCAAGGAACTGGAGGCAAAAGTTCCTCATTTCGATAATAATCGTTTGTCCGACGTGAAGTATCGGGTGCCAATATCTATAGACCCTTTAGAGTACTCTGTATGCCAAATTGCGGAAAATGCTGATGTGCAAATGATGATGGAAGCCCACTTCGAGTATTCAATTGGGGGGCCCTCGAGCTGTATGTATCGTTCTCCGAGTCTAATCCAGTTGTCGAAATACCAAGCTGGGGCCGGGCGAATTTCGACTTCGATCCGAATGCCAACGTTGATAGCCCGACCGCAGGTCTACGACGTGATTTTGACCTACTCTGTCGAGACAACGAAGTTGGTGCATCGTCATCTGCTCCTCCAAGGCAGTCCTGCGTAGCTAGTATCGGGTTCGACCTGAACCAACCCCCAAATGATGAATTCGATGCACCAACAAATGCATCGTACAGTCCATACAATACATACAATCCATACAATCCTTATAGTTTTGGGGGGGAGGGAACGTCGGCTCCTTACGTTACGCACGACCATGAAGCATCATATGGCCGGCACTCAATGTATGTCTCTGGCACCGACTACGGTCAACCATCTATGGGGAGACATTCTTCTTTTGGGGGTGAGGGAGCATCGTCTTCTTACGCTATGCACGACCATGATTCATCATATGGACGACACTCAACGTATGTCCCTAGCACGGAGTACGTTCAACCATCAATGGGAATACATTCTTCTTATGGTGATCTTGATTTTGGTCTTGGAAATGAGGTTCCTGAGCGATCTCGTGAGAGGTCTCCCGCTCATCGACCCCAATCCTCGCCTCAAAGGGTAGTGATTCCAGAAGCTCTACTATTCCAGCTCCCGGAGGATGCTTCTGACGAAGAACCGATTAGAGAACCCGGGCCAGACGGAGACGAGCTGAGGCCATTCTATCCCGAACCAGAAGACTTGACAGAGTTACCAGAAGACCCAGAAGACATTGTCGTTCCACCACCAGATTTGGACGAAGAACCGACTGCGACCAACTTTCCTGTAGACGCAAGACCAATTTCTATGTTCCAGCCACCATCCCACTTCACAACGGTTGATATGGATGCAATGGACGTCCCTGATTTTCTCCATGACAACACAATAGATGGCCGAGTCCACCGTTTTGATGGTGAACTAAGAATTGGTATGGCGTTCGCGAAGAAGGAAATTGCGGTGGCGGCAGTTAAGCAGTACAACCTTCGTCATAATGTTGAGACGACGGTTAAGAAAACCCAAGCCAAATACTACAAGGCTCACTGCGTCCAAAAAGATCAAGGCTGTAAATGGAAAATCCGTATATCAGAGTTGAAGAGGGCAGGCAACCGTTGGAAAATAACAAAACTTGAGGGGGCTCATACATGCACCGTTTCTAGCCTCAACCAGGATCACAAGAACCTGGATGCAAAGTACCTCGCGGACATCTTTTCCACATTGGTGAAAACAAATCCCACTGTGTAGGTCCCCACATGTCAGGCTGCAGCTCAAGCTGTCAGCGGCTTCCGTCCAGGTTATTCGAAAGCATGGTATGCAAGGAAAAAGGCCAAAGAGGAATTGTATGGCCGATGGGAGGAATCTTACATAGAGTTGCGCCCGTGGCTTAATCTCCTGCAGAAACACATCCCCAGAATGGTTGTCAAACTTGATACGGTTCTGGCATACGAAAATGATCGTGTCGTCCGAGGTGTTTGTCAATTACACCGGTTATTTTGGACTTTCCCCCAGTGCATCAACGCATTCAAGCACTGCAAACTGATGGTCCAAATCGACGGCACATGGTTGTACGGAAAATATACACAGATCCTACTTCTAGCTATAGCACAGGACGACAATCGCAAATGCGTTCCTGTTGCATTCGCAATCGTCCCGAAGGAGGATATGGAGTCTTGGACGTTCTTCCTTACGAACCTACGAAAATATGTCCTTGATCCTGTAATACGAAGAAGAAGGGATGAAGGGGTGTGTGTTATTTCTGACAGAGGCACAGCGCTGCTGTGGGCGATACAAAATTTGGGTGACTATTGGAAGCCTCCATACATTCACCACCGTTTCTGCTTGCAGCACATAGCCGCAAACTACCTGCTGCAATACAAGAACCGTGATGAACGTCAAATGGTGCTCGATATGGGTACGTCCTTATGGCATTTTCATTTACTATATTATTTCTTACTCCCTTTTATTATTTCTTACTCCCATAACTATTCAACTGTCATTCCGTAGGCAACTCGCACTACAAACACGAGGTGGCTGACCTGCTCGAGGAATTGAGAGCGAGAAACAAAAAAGGCGCAGAATACCTTGAAAAATCCCAAAGGAAAAATGGCTTCGATCGTATGACGAGGGTAAACGTTATGGTCACATGACAACGAACTTGGCTGAGGCAGTGAACTCATCACTGAAGGGAGTTCGGCAGTTGCCTATCACTTCCATTGTCAAAGCCACCTATTATCATTTAGCTACCCTTTTTGCAACCTTGGGCAGGCAAGCAGCTGAGTACATGGCAGGTGGACACAAAGTCCATCCAGATTTCCGCTCAAGACTGCATATTCAATTGGCCCAATCAAGACAGGTGCAAGCAACTCTCTTCTCGCGAGAAGGACACTTGTTTCGTGTTGCGGAATTTTCCAGGCGGATAGAAGGCATTCAGCACAACGCTTACGTTGTAGATCTGAGGGAAAAAACCTGCGAGTGCGGAATATTCCAAACTTTCAAATACCCGTGCGCACACGCCATTGCTGCTTGCACTAACCAACGAATAGAATACATGCATATGGTTGATCCGGTATACTTACTCAAAACGGTGCTTAAAGTTTACGAAAAAGAGTTTCCTCCAATCGGAAATGAGGTTGATCCAAATGCTGTGGACACTGAACCGATCATACGCCCAGATCCAGCACTACTACGAGCCAAAGGACGTTCACCTTCTACAAGAATATATTGTGCCGAGGATTTGGTCGAACATCGAGAGAAAACAGGACAAAAGAAGCATTGTTCTATATGTCGAAATCTTGGGCACACATCTCCTAAGTGTCCTAATCGCTCAGCCCCTCGTATTAATTAATTATTTTTCATTTGTATATGTGAGTTCGCACATGACAATCTAATCAATAAAGTCAGTCCACTTCGATTTATACAATCCGTCATCTTATATTTTCAATCATTCAAAAAAATATGTTCTGATAGTGTTTTCGAACAACTTTAAATCAGCGTACAATGGACGAAAATTGACCGTGTCAGTGTCATACGATAGAGAATTTCCAGTACTACAACCCCAAACTCGATGTTACCTAAAAATTTAAAATTTATACGTATGAAATTCTGCTCGAACATGCCTATCGACATTAGTTGAAATACAACTTCAATCAAAAAAAGTATGCTAGCATAGGGTTTTCGAAGCCATTTTAAACCATTGTAGAATAGACGAAAATTAACCATGTTGGTATCATACGATAGACAATTTTCAGTACTACGACCCCAAACTCGATGCTCGCTAAAAATATACCATTTACACGCTCGAAATTGAGTTCGAACAGGCCTACTTACGCATGTTTTTGCTTGTGGTTCAGGCTGGAAATGCACAGACCTCGCGTCCTACAGAACGCGAGGTCCGTGCGATATATTCCAGCCGCCTTTTCAATTTCTCGTGGACCTCGCGTTCTGCAGAACGCGAGGTACTGTGAAACCGTTAACACGGACTGCAACGCCACGTCGACTAAAATCGCGTTCTGCAGAACGCGAGGGCGTACCTCGCATCCTACAAAACGCGAGGTCGGTCGACCTGGCAAGAAAGGGGGTCATTTTGCCAAATTAAAGTTTTTTGGAGCCATTTTTACAGATAATAATTAAAAAGGGGTTTTTCACCAAAAATTGCCCAAAGATTGTGCTAATAATCAAGTATTCTTGCCAGCTAATTATGCTTTGTTGGTTTAACCACTAACATTATCATTAGTCGTTCCAGGCAAGTTTTCGATAATTCCCACTGCCTAGTCCTACTCACAATATTCTTGCATCACACTGTATCTAAAGCATTATTATATTCAAATTTTATTTTAATCTTTCATGCTTGTTTTATACTTTTTGTTCGGTATCTGTAATTGTCTTTTCTAACAATTTTGTTTTCAGAATTTGAATTAAAACCGACTAAATGAAACTAACAAAACTAAATCAACCAATCTAGTCGATTTTTTTCAATTTAGGAGCGAATGGTCTTCCCTATATTATAGATATATATGAATTTACAAATAATAATTATTTTATGTAAAGTGAGTTTAATATGTATTAATTTTGATTGGATAGACTGGTAGTTTAGATAAAAGAATTTATATTAAAAATTAAAAAACTCAATTTAGAAATGAGATATGATGTTAGAGAAATACATTGAAGATTCCTTACTGATAAGTAGACATTATACAGGAAAACTTGGGCTTAATTTAACATAAAAGTAACGTGGTTTCAGTAGCCTCGAAACATAAATTAAGCATATAAAAAATGATTAAATGATTGTATTGGCAAATGGAAATGGTTTCAGTAACAGCTGGATCATTTCCCTGTCGATATTGATTTGATATAATATCAAAACACGCCCAATAATTCAACTTTTTATCATTTAAAATTTGATCAAAATGACCCATTTTTAAAAGAAACACTAACAATAATTAACATGGATATTACTTTTTTTAAGGTTATTATTTTATACATTGGCAATAGTTAAAAATATTTTACAAGCATGTTTAATTTTATTTTAAAAAATAAAATTTAAATATGTAATTTTAAAATCTAAAATCATAGCTAGACACTAATCTTTAAATTTTAAGTTCTAAATTTTAACTATAAATCATAAATTTTTAGACTCTAAACAAAAATATTTATAAGAAATAAATTTTTCAACACCGGTACATGACAAAACTATCGAAAAAAATTAGCTTCTAGAAAATTATTTTCTTCAAATAAAATTTTTCATCACCGGTACATGAAATTTTTTTATGAGAAATAAATTTTAGACTCTGAATCTGTGAATGACAGGACTATGTTCTTCAAATATTATTTATGAGGAGAAGAAAAATGTTATTTCAAAAAATTAGCTTCTAGAAAATTACATTGAGCGATTCATTATGCTAATAGACGTTTCAAATGAAACAAATTTGTTTTGTAGTTACATTGTATGGGTCACTGATAATGGTGTAGCCAACTTCATCTTTCAATCCCAAGTATGTTGTGAGAAGACTTAGAAACCAACATAAAAATATGTGCATTCACACCTGCAATAGGAGAGATTCGATTGTTGTCATTTCTCCCAGCAACTGGCATCCTCAAAACATGCCTAAAATATATTGAAATGCGGTGTAGGATTATGTGTTGATTGTTAATCTTCCTCTTTTGCTTGTATATGTGTTGATTGAAGTCCAAGACCAAGCCAAAAACAAGGAGAAGATTGACACTTGATTCACTTGGATTAGTGAGTGTAGTTGAAAGTGAGCTTGTAGTGAATATATGTTATGTTAAGCTTTTTGTATTATGTAGGGTTATGAATTACTCATATATCGATATGATAATTGAAATTGAAAAATTGTTTGAGCAATTGTGTACATGTTTGAGGTAGGTATCTTTAGTACCGAGATTGATAATTGACATGTTATATGATCTAATGTTTGAACTGTATTTTTTTGTAAATGCTTATATGAAATTCTTGATTTGAGCCTTAATTATTATAGTTAACATGTCATAAGGTCATTAAGTGTAGGAGATTGATAGGGATACAAGCAAGCAACGTTTCGGTGCATGATTGTAACCGATAAGCACTGCAGTGCATAGTTTTAATTAGCTCCCAAAATATAATCTCAAGATCCTTCATTGATTTCAGTTGTGATTATATTTACACAACCCTTAAACGATACTAAAGAATTCACTCTACAAACACATATCATAACATAAAATCCATATAAGATTAATCATAAAAGATAAATATTTGAGGAATGAGCAATTCCATGCTAGTTTTAGGTATTTTATAAATAAATAATATTAACCATAAACCCCACTCCTTTTCTTCAATGAAAGAAAATAGTGTCACATTTAATAATAATTGTAAAATGTATGTTTGTAAAAGTTCATTAAATAAAGTGCCACTTTTAATCTTATGTATTAAATCTACGTTGTAAATCATGTATCAAGAATTGACTCCGTGGCCCAATGGATAAGGCGCTGGTCTACGGAACCAGAGATTCTGGGTTCGATCCCCAGCGGAGTCGGTTCAAAAATATGATTCCTTTTTTCCATTTTTCCCAACAATCACGCTACCACTTTTTCCAGAGTATGAAAACTTGTTACTCGGATGGTTCAGGCATTTACTTTGAGTCACACATTTTCCCAACAAATTCCCAAGTGCATTACTTTTGGCGCATGGTTCAGGCAACAACACCTTTTGGTTAAGCCTTTGAGTCACACTGCATTCTCTTGATGATTATAGGGTATGGTTTGGTGCTGTGAGTTGGGTAATATCAGGCCTTGGTTTTGTTAAAATTAAGGACAATTGAATTGATGGTTTTACCTAGGAGGCCTGAAAAATCCAACCGAAGCTTGCATCCATAAAGGGCAAGGCCTGATCTTTGGTGGCTGTTATTGAAGGAGTTGTCCAAGTTGTTTATGGACATTACAGCTCCGACTGTTGCAAGAAGCACAACGAGTGTGTGCGAAATGGAAACTCCTCTAATAAGTAATCATAAGAACAAGTAGCTATTTTAAAACAAGAAACTGCAATATGGCATGGAGATAGAACCCTTCTTCCACCTTCCTTCCTCTTTGTTGGCCATTCTAATTGTAAGTATACCAACAGGCATTAAGAGCCCCATAGAATTAAACCTAGAGGATAAGGCCATGAACAGCGATATAAAATTTCATTTCTGGACTCATCATCAAATAAATGTTGCATGTACAATTTTCAAAAGAAGAAAGGTGGTAATTCGGCGTACCTTGTGCACATTTTCTTTAATGCTGGTGTGATTGCTGAGATGAGCAAGAAACAAGTGGTACAAGAAAAACATAAGATGTTGCAGTAATGGTGAAAGACCTTAGCAAATGGTCAGAAACTTGCATCTTCAATGGAATTGGAAAAGAACTTAAAAGCTTGCAGAAGAAAAAAAAAAAGCAGCTTCAACTACCAATATTCCTCCCTCTCAAAATATGTGATTTTTCTCATATGCTTCTTTATGGAGGAGATGAAGAAAGACTCATTTAGGAGGTAGCTTGAGTGGCCATTAGAGCACTGCACTGGCCAGAGGAAAGCTGGTTTATAAAATCTGTCACTTTTTTGTGACCTACTGGCTCATGCTTAAAATTAAGTTTAGGGTTTAGAGTATAGAGTTTTAGGTTAGGATTTAGAGAATTTAGGGTAGGTGTATTTTTTAGGGTATAGGGTTTAGGTTTAGGATTTAAAATTTAGGGTTAAGTCTTGGAGTTTAATTTTGTAGTATTTTTTAATGTTTGGGCATAAATATAAGCACCGAAAAGAAGCAGAGGATTTTTATCCTATAAAATGAGTCATCTCTTCAAGAAACTGTTTGAACTTTTCATTTTGGATAAAGAGAGGTATGAGCATGATTTCTAAAATCTGAAATACAAAACGGGTGGTGATTAGGGTGAGCAAAACTCGACTCGAAAAAATCGAAATTTTTGATTCGATTCGAGGTAAAAAAACTCGAATCGTTGTGACTCGACTCGAAATTTCATAAACTCGACTCAACTCGAAAAAAATTCAAATAAAGTCTGAGTTGTACAATGAAAATTCGAATAACTCGAAAATTTTAGTAATTAGTGTATTTATTTTTAAATTTGCATCGAGTCCCTCAATTTTTCATATATATATATATATATATATAAAGAAATATATGCCACAAATGAAATAAAAATATGAAGAAATATATATGTACATCTTAAATGATTAGAACAAATCGTTTAGAACTCGAAAACTCGACTCGAATTTCATAAACTCGAATCGGATCGAAAAATTTTCAAATAAAATTTAAGTTGTAAAATATGACGCGTCAACTCGAATAACTTGAAATTTTTTAACTCAACTCGACTCAATCGAACACTCACTCATAGTGTTGAGCATGTGCAAATCTAACATTCAGTAATGGTTAAAAGAGTTCAAAAGCATAGGGAACTAATGGTGCTTTTAGGAGAAGATTAAATACTAGTATTAAATATAATTAAAAAAGGTGATAGGGTTTTTCTTTTCTTTTCTTTTTGCATAAGGACAAAAATTGCCCCTAACATTTGATAAATAGCCATTTTAATCTATATTCCTTTCTTGAAGTATTTTAATATAAACCATTTATTTTATGTCAAAATAACTCTGTAAATGAAAATTGCTAGACAAGTATGAAATAGGACGAGTCATGCCATCCAATCCCTCTGCTAATAAAAGAAAAAAGAAGTTGAAATAAATTTAGCAGCATAAGAGCACATCTTTTTAATCGTGGCGCTTTCCCACCGAGAATGGTTCTGGGTTCACCGTTCTAAAGTGAAAAACCAAGATAACATTATGTCTTTAAGAATTCTACAATTCTTGAAACATGTGATCAAAAAAAATTCATTACTTTAAGGTGATGATAAAATGAGATATTGAAAGCCAAGGAACTAAGTTCGAACTGTTTGACAGCCGATGCCTTTCTCAAATAAAAACAATATCCGATGAATAAACTGATAGAAATTCATTACCAAAAAATCCACAACTTCAAACACTCCTTTACGAAAGAGAAATTACATAAACATGTTGGGCCTTGATGCCTTGTAGGTTGTCTTCAGCTTCCTGGTAGGTGGCCTCACCTTCTTCACCACCAACGGGAACTTGATTTTTGAGTTGTGGAACTGCTTGGTGTTGTCCCTCTTGCATAGCTTGGCCGGGATGGTTGCAGTCTTGATGATCTGAATGCAAGGGAACCTAACTCTGTGGCGAGAAGCCATCTCAGTATACATCTGTTCAACGGCTCCATTCAAAGTAGTATCACGGTATTCCTTGTACATGTTGTGATAACCGGTACGACTCTGGTAGCGAAGCCAAATACCATAATTCTTGATCTTGGTAGGATTCTTCTCAAAAATCTGCAGACAATATATTTCAAACAAAAGGCATCCATATGAAAATCAATATGCAACCATTAACACTTGTTTTCTTTTTCAAGTTAAAAGCACCGTATAAATAGTAAAAGACTCGTGCTTTCAATAACATTAAGCATTCAATAAGCTAAATTTCAGCAATTCTCTCATAACCAACAAGATTGTAGCTCTAAGAAAACTATCAAAACATAAAATCAAAAGGATCCATCTATTCACACTTCAACATAAGAAACTACTCCATATAAAGTGAAACAGCAAATATGTAACACACCTCATTGATGGCAAGGACTTGACCATTGCTTTTCTTAACCTTCTTCAGCTTTCTCAAGAAATACCTGGCCAACATTCAAGGACAGAAACTTCACTCATATGGGATTTAATTTAAAACACGGAAGACAACGAAAACAATCACTAACCAGAACTTGGACTTGGCCCGGACCTCATTGGTAGCCCAAAGCTTCATCCTGTAAATCTTGGGGTGCTCATCGCTCTCTGTTGGGTGAGCCCTCCCAACAACCTGGTACTGGTGAAACTGCAACCATAAACAACAAATCAAAACTCAAGTCTTTTTCTCCAATATTTATCAGACACGTCTGGAAACATTACTTGGCCCTTTAGTTTCTAATAAGACCAGTTCAATAAATAGAAAATGAAGCACTTTATCACACTGTACTGACAATTTCCGGCGAAATGAAAAAGAAAGAAGAAGATAAGAACATATGGGTCTAAACAAAGTATAACATCACGAAACCGACACCAAATTTAAACATAAAGTGCTTAAAAATAGCCCAAAACGCTTAATCGGCATAGAATTCTGAAGCTAAAAAAGGGAAATCAATAGGGATACGGAGAAGATCTGAGGAAAGAGAATAGTTTGTCGCTTACCCTGAAAGTAACCATTTCTGATGAAAGGGTATCTGAAGAATTTGGCGGCCCAGACTCACTCTTTTGCTCAAGGTAGGAGAAGACGAAAGTAGGGTTTTCTTTAGATTATATAGTATTAGACCATGATAGATCAAAACCCTAGATGGCAAATGCGGGCCGGGTTGGCTTAAAATTAAAGGCAACCCAGAAATTTTGGGTCTTCATATTCATACATATAATTGGATCTCAGAAATTGCAGACTAATTGGTTTTAAAGACCCAACTTTTCTGGGTCGGCTTTAAATTTATAGACCTATTGCTCTGAAGAACAACAGAACATTCTTGGATTCTAAACAAGTGTATTACTACTTTAACAGTCTATGTCTCAACATGCATCACTTGGAGAATTTGCATAATTTCTTGTTACCAAACGGAATTTGTAACCATTTGGAAGGAATTGTAACAATGCAAAAAAAAGGAGTAAATCTTGAGCTAATAATGGTAGGACTAAATTTGCACAAAACTAAAAGTAAAGGGACAGATTTGTAGAATTTGACCGGTTATAGAAAGTTGTTTTCGCAGTAGGGGTGTGTAAAATAAATTGTAATCGTTAATCGGTATAACCGTTACATTTTACCGTTTAACTAGTCTAATTGTTAAGACTAAACAGTGTTGGTTAACCGAACCGTTTAAAATGATGGTTGATCTATAGATACTTTTAACTATGTATGGAGTTTGTATTTTAAATCTCTCTATTTAAGTATTTTTTCTGAAAATTTTAATATAATATTTATCGAAGAGATAGTTTCATTATTTTCAAAAGAAGTAGTGAACATGCTGAAAAAATTTATGATAAGTTACAAGTTAAACTGTAACCGAACAGTTAAGAAACGGTTAACCGCTATAACGATTAAACGTTTAGCGGTTAACCTTTTCTTAACAGTTAGATTACGGCTAATAATTGTTATAACGGTTAACCAACTGTTTAGGCTGGATTAACCAACCATGAACATCCCTAGTTAGCATTGGTCGAGCGGACAACCAGTTGAACAAGTTAAATATGTATATTTAAAATAAAAATAAAGAGTCGAAACTCGAAATTACATAAATAGAATTATATATCTTTTTTCATGAATTGATATTTTTTTCTTTGTCTACAAAGTATATGTGTATTGTCAAATGGGTAAGTATATGTGTGAACAAATACTACCTTGTAATCACTCTTAGATTATAAAAAAAATCCTCTTATGTTTGAGTTTTTATTTCGATTAGAATCTCTCTGTAAAGTTACTACTAGATTTATTCAAGTACATTATGTACTAATTAATGTGTTCGCGAATCATATATTTATAAATTGGAAAAATATCTCATGCACTGTCAGTAGAAATGAACAGTTTCAAAAATCACCTTAGTTTCAGGTTTTAGGGGTTATGGATGTAAGTGTATAAGTTTAAAATTTAGGGTTTGTGATTAGAATTTAAGGTTTAAAGGTTAAGGTTTAGGTTTAGAATAATATGGTTAGGGATTTAGGTTTTAACTTATAAACTCTAAATTTTAATCATAAATCCTAAATTTTAATCACAGCCTTTAAATTCAAAATTTTTACACTTAAACTCATAAACACTAGATACTAAACAAAATCCTTAAACCTTAAAACTAAGGTTCACAACAGTTTGTACATAAAATAATTACCCTTATAAATTTTAGATACACATAATCTAAATATACCCACTTCATGGAGTTTTTGAGGCGTCGACACTATTTCTGAACTCTGGTTAGTGTTGTTTTTATGTTCAATTGTAATAATGGTCTAATGTTATTCTATTCACATTGCAAGTTTCAGTGGAACAAATTTATATTTTGCCCAAAATTAATGAATCAAATTAAAAATTAATTTTTTAAACTGATGTACCACATTATCAAACTAATGGTAGTTAAAAGTTCAGTGACCAAATCGTAATGAACCAATAACGTAAGTGAATAAAATGTTATTTTTTTCAAAAATGGTGACCAAAACAAGACAAATTGAAAACAAAAGAGACATTGGGTATAGTTTATCCAAAAAATAAATTTCAACCAAATCAATTGCTATCACGCTTAATGATCAATGAGGAATTGTCACATCACCGTTGTATGTTATCTATATAAGGCTCACTTGAGATTAGTGGTGTGGAAACTTCTGTTTTAACTAAATTAACTAATTGAATTGAAGTTTTTTCAATTAATCAATCAAGTAATTTATATATTATCAGTTAACAATTAAAGTATTTTCAGACCTCCGTTATTAGTTAGTTCAGTTAGAAACTGATTAATTAACTGAAATTATTATATTATATATGTGTATATATTTTTGGTCACTGAACTTTTAAAAGTTATAAAATGATCATTGAATTTTTGAACATGTTATAAAATGGTTATTAAATTTTATCAAATTAGAAAAAATGATCTTTAAATTTATTGAAATATTACAAAATGGTCATTAAACTTTTCAAAATTTATCAATAATTTATAACATGTAATAACCATTTGTAATAGTTCGATAAGTTTAATGATTATTTTCTAACTTTTGAAAGTCCAGTGACTAAAAAGATCATTTTAGCATAATTTAGTGATCATTTGTATACTTTACCCAACAACTTATAACAAATTTCAGTTAATTTGAAAACCGACCGAATTAACCGAACTTTATTCGGCTCGGTAAATTATTTGGTTAACGGTTAAAGAAAAAATTTATTATTAGATTTTAGCTAGTTCGGTTTGGTCAAATAACCGAACCGACCAATTAAACACCCCGACTTGAGATGTTATTTCAAATAAAAAAATTATTTGATTGTGATTTTTCAAAGAAAAAATACGTTGATATGTTATTTCATTTAGTGATTTAATTATTGTCTAATTCATGAAAAACCAAATTATTATATAAGCTTATACATAATTCAAACCTTCAAGATGCTGTCCCTTTAAAGCCATGAAACATTTGACATTTTAAATGTTTCTAATATGATCATGAGGTAGCAGGCACGAAGTTAAAAATTAAAAATTTAATGATGTCGAAAATAAAAAATAAAAGACTAAAAATTTTGTTGGTAGGATTTGATTCATTGAGTTAGAACACCTCAAGTAAAACAAGTCTATTCTCACTTACACACTCTACCATAAGACAAGAAGTTAAGACAAATTAGACAATCTAAAAAACACTAAAACAAATAAAATAAAACTAGACTTAAAATTTTGCAAGGGTCACATTAAAAAAACAATAGGCTATGGGGCTCACGCTCTGCCAACCCTCATGTAGCTTCATCCATAAAAGATAGTACTTATTAAAAAAAAATTCAACTCTTAATAAAAACTCATGTACATTTATAGAAATAATTATTCGAATTTAAATCTTTTAAAAATATCATCAATAATATTTTTTTATTAGAATCATTCATTAAATTACTTAGAAGTCATGATATATTTGGCAGCTTTTATCTGTTGAGTAGTACGAGTAATTAAAACATTACCACACCTAGAATTCTAGATGAAGTGGGTATTGAATGGTTTTAATTACTAATAACTGCCTTTCATAACTCGCTATAGTAAAATAATTAAACAAAATCAGAGTAGGATTGTCCCTGCATAGGGATATTTGACTTTTTCACTTTGCCTTCTTACAAGGGCAAGGGAGAAGTTTTTAGTTCCAATTGTGGAGAAAAAAAATATATTAATATATTAAAAATTATTTTTATATAAAAATAAAAAATAGATAAACGAATTATATAATTGGTTAATTAATTAAAATTTTAAATATTATTGAAGCATATAAAAATAATTTACAAATGCACTTTAGATTGCCCTTTATTGGTCAATACAAAGAAATTATAAAAAAAGTAATTATTAGGTAATGATGAACCTCTTATGCAATTACAAAGAATTTTAATTCTTGATGCATGTTTACAATTTAAAAAATAATAATAAAATGTCGAAAGTCATAAGGAATGACACACATCTCTCTCAATTCTCAACCGTCTATGCTGAATAAATGAAAAATTTTACCACGTTCAACGAACACCGCTAAACACCATTAACAATGAACACCGCTGAACATTACTGAATTAATTAATAAAAATTAAAAATTTTAAGGATTTAACATATAATTATAAATTATTTAAAATAAAATTTCAATTAAATTATTTTTCATATATATTATATTTTTAAATAATTGGATATTTTCAATTAAATTATTTAAAAAATAATAAACCATAAACCCGGGATAATAAACCCAAAACCCTAAACAATAAACCTTAAACCCTAAACCCTAAAATAATAAAAATATTTTTCAATTAAATTATTTAAAAATAAAAAACTTTAAACCTCAAATCAAAAATCCATAATCCATAATCCCTAAACCCTAAAACATAAACCATGAACCCTAAGCCATAAACTTTAAATTTAATGTTCGAATTTAGGCCATGATTACCCGAACTCACTACCTTAAACGGGGTCGACAACGATGGGAGGAAAGGCCATGATTTGAAGGTCTTTACTTTTGCTTCTATAATAACTGCTACTAACGATTTTTCGTCCGAAAACAAGTTTAGAGAAGACGTAAAAGTCCCAATAATAAAGTTAAATAGGTTCTGATTAACATTCGAGGCTCAGTTACAAATTTGGAGAATGCAGTTTATGACTTAGTGTTTAGGGTTTATGAGTTTAGATTTAGAGTTTAAAATTTATAGTTTTGGATTTTGAGTTTTGGATTTATGATTTTTATTTTAAATAATTTAATTGAAAATATCTTTATTATTTTAGGGTTTATGGTTTAAGGTTTAGTGTTTTTTTTTATTTTTAAATAATTTAATTGAAAAACATCTTCATTATTTTAGGGTTTAAGGTTTAGAATTTATGGTTTATTATTAGGGTTTTAGGTTTAGCATTTTTTTATTTTTTAAATAATTTAATTAAAAAATATCCAATTATTTTAAAAAATTAAAAATATAATATGTATGGAAAAAATTTAATTGAATTTTTATTTTAAATAATTTATAATTATATGTTGAGTCCTTGAAATTTTTAATCTATATTAATTAATTTAATGGTGTTCAACAGTGTTCGTCGTTAGTGATGTTTAACGGTGTTTGTCGAACGTGGTAAACTCATCCTAAATAAATAGTATAATTGGAGTATTCTAATTATACTCTTACATAATTTAATAAAATTTATTAATTATAATAACTTAATGAGTAGTCACAGTGGTTGATGTTCATCTTAGGAGATCTAGGTTTAATAATTTTATCTGCAAAGTGTAAGTTATCAAAAGGTTAAGAAAAAGTATGAACAAATATTATATTGTAATCACGCTAAAACTATTCAAAAATATTAAAAAATAATTACAAATAATTACATTTAGGGATTATATTTTAATACACAAAGTTGTTTTAAAATCTAAATCCTTAATCATAAACTCTAAATTTTAAACACCACAACATAAATTCCTAAACTTTAAACTATAAACTAAACTTCTAATCCCTAAATTTAATAAACATGTATAAACTAAAACTTACACAAACTTGTATATCAAAAATTTAATTATTGATTGGTTTTACAAAAGCATCCTAATGATTATTGTCATTTTTTATCTCAACATCACAATTGTGTCTGGATCCAAGTACTATTGCCGCTAGCTAACTGATAATTTTGGTGCTGATACCTTTCAAAAATACTTAGTTTACCTCTTAAAAATATTTTATGTATCCTTTTGTGCGTCTCTAAGCTACACAAATATTATATATTATAATGTATAATAAAAAATCTATATATTAAAATTTTGTATAACAATAGATTATATACATTTAAAAAAACATTAAATTAAAAACCATTAGTTATAATATAATAGAGTGGATGACATGATGCAGTATGAAACGATGATAAATATAACCAAAATCTGAAAATTAATATTTTCAACATCCATGCAAGAGTGAAGTAAAAATATAAAAGTTAGTCTAAACATAAGGTATGGTTCCAATAGAGTATGATGATTTTTTCTTCTTTAAGTGATTTAAGTTCAAACAATATTATCAAAAAAATGAAAAAATATGAATAGCAGAATACATTAGAAAAATACTCCCTCGTCTCGGATAAATTGTCACATATTAATTTTTCTCTTAGTTTTAGGAAGATTTTTTTTTGTTAGAGATGTGATGTAAAAATATTCAAATGAAATTTTTATCCTTGAAATATTAACTTATATGTTTTGAGAAACTAAAATGTTGAGTGCCTAAAAGTCCTATATTTTACCCCTCATTTATCCTTATTTTTGCTACACTCAAGCATGTTTAACTGCATTTTAGGTTAAGTTTTGCATTTACATCACAAATAGATAAAATTATACAGATGCTGCTGATTTCGGTTACTTTTTGCAGATATCTGTCGTGGCAGCATCAAGGGCAGCAGAGGAACAGAAGCTAACTGTCGTGGCAGAATCCAGGGCAGTAGAGGAACAGAAGCTAACTGTCGTGGTAGCATCCAGGGCAGCAGAGGAACAGAAGCTAACTGTCGTGGCATAATCTAGGGCAGCAGAGGAACAAAAGCTAACTGTCGTGGCAGAATCTGGGGCAGCAGAGGAACATAAGCTAACTGTCGTGGCGGCATCCAGGGCAGCAGAGGAACAGAAGAGCTGGAGTGAAGAAAACTGCCTTATACATCACTGTCGTGACAATGCTGTCGTGACAGATGTCGTGGCAGATGCTGTGACAGAAGTGGCGACAGTGTTGAAGCAAACTGCCTTATAACTCGCTGTCGTGACATATGTCGTGACAGAGGTGGTGACAGTGAAGAAGAAGAGATGGAAAATGCGAAGTGGAGTTCGACTGATAGAGGATTTCAAGCCTAATTTTTAGAGACCATTCGTATAATTTTTGGAGCCTAGAAGCACAAGAAAAGCCTTGCCCAAAGTTTGAAGAGAAAGTCAAAGCAAGAAGATAGGGCGAACTAAATGACGTTTATTCATAGATTTAGTCTTTAATGAATTGTACTTTAATTCGAACTAGTATTCTTGGCCATTAAGAAAACTTGTACACAAGGCCTATATATATGCTTGTAATTCGACCTAGAGAAAATAATCATACTCTCTAGCCTTCTTCCCAAAACCCTAGCCGTTTTCCCTTCCTCAACATGTTCTAAACTTCCCCTAGGGCTAAGGGTTGATTTGTAAAGTAGTTGCAAGGATTGCATTTGTTTTAGGAATTTTTCTGTTCAATAAAATAACTTCAAGTTTGCTTATTCTGGTTTCAACATCTTGCAAGAGTATTGGGAGAGCATTGTGAGATTACACATTTACTTAATATCGGGAGAGTTAAGTATACGAAAGGAATAAGTACGGGTTCTCCGCTTATGGTTGAACTATCTCGGACCTAGGGATAGGACGAGGTTAAGTGGCTAAGGAAGAATTCAACAACATCGATGTTCATCCTTCGATTCACGCCGGGAGGTATCATCAAGACGTGTTCATCGACAGACTTGGACCTAGGGATAGGCCAAGGCACAACAGGGATTCTGGCCAAGCTTGAAGTATAGAGTTGTGTGATCGTTACCGCGACTAACAACAGACCGCTGCCGCGACAGGCGCGACGACAGAACAAATTTTCCTAGACTTTCCGATACCTACACTACTGAGCAATTCAATACCGGCCCATTCTCTTTATCCTGATTTCTTTACTCTTAATTTCCAGCACTCTTTATTATTTAGTGACAAACCTTTAAACTATTTCTTTTTCCTCTCGTGCAGTAACCCAAGGTGAAGCTATTAGCCCAGTCCATGTGGAGACGATATCCGATACTTGTGTATCACTTTACTACTTGCGTCGTGTACACTTGCACTACATTGCGATAGACACTTTTACACGCAACAAGTTTTTGGCGCCGTTGCCGGGGACTGTCAACATATCTTTACCCTACTTTTACTGTACTTTTTATTTATTTTATTTTATTTTTATTTTTATTTTCTATTTCTGGTTGTTATATCTAAGGCACAATACAGGTTCAAGGGCATCAGCATGTCAGGAAAAACCATTCGAGAGTTGATGTGGGAAAGTTCTTGCAATTACCGTAAAGGTAATCATACACTCGAAAATTGTCCCCATTTTTCGGTGAATATATGGACAACCAACGATGGAACCAACAAGAACAAGATATGCCGCCACAGCAGCAACATGGACAACAGATGCTGCTGCCGCAACAACAAGATTTTTTATGGTATGATCAAAACCCGCAAAATTTTTTGTACCATAACAGTTTTGCTGAAGAACCCGACATGCCCTAACAATGTCATCATCCTCAAGAGCAGTCAAAATCCTTAGAAGACACACTACAAGCCTTCATGACACTCACTCAAAAACTGACGGCTTCTATGGATGCAAGTATCGCCAAGATGGATGCACTCTTGAGCAGACCGGTCCTCATTCATGCCACGGATGAACCTGAAATCCTGAGGCAAGATGACGAGGATGCCCATATGAAGGAATACCCAACACATGATGAGTCTGAGCAACAACTTGCCATGACAATGATCGAGGAGCCGGAATGGAGCAACACCGCAATAACGCTGAGTGAAATTCAAGAGAATGTCATTGCGGCAACCACATCCGAGGCAAACTCTCAACCCACTACCTCGATTATGCCCGACCAAGATTGCACACATCCATCCATGTCATGGCACTCGCACGACCACCTAGAAGAGCTACCTAATGACAATGCCTCGCCGATGGAATATGAGTAGGTAATAAACGAACCTTTTGAATTCTATGAAAACTCACCAATTCCATTGCAGGTATTTGAGGAACCAACGTCGGTGGATTTAGAATCATCGAGATCTCTACTGATGGAGACCTTCGAGTGGCCAACAGAATTTGATATGGAGAGTTATGACACTTCCCAATGTCCCATTGACCTGTAAAGTAACCTGACAACGGACTGTCAAAATAACTTGCTGCCACAACAGCAGACACGACAACAAGGGCTACATTCAACCACAACAACATTCAACGAAAACAAGGTAAGTGTGGTCGAATGTCAATTTAATTTTTTCTAATCATATATTCATACCCTCAGAAACATTACCAAGAAGGGAAGACTTCATGGACTACAAAGGGAAGAGAAAGAAAGGAGCCTCCACCATGAGAATAATCACCAGATGGAGGGTATGGATGGACTTCAAGAAGTACCAGAAACGACCCCTCAAGCATCAATAGAACATGGAGTAGTTACTTTAGGAGATGCACCTCAAGGCACTCCTAATTTAACTTATTTTATTTTATTTTTATCTTATTTTATCTTTATTATTTTAGGAATTAGAAATTTGATATTGGTTTTTAGTTTGTTTGTGTTATTAGGTAAACAGAGAGAACCCTTGCAATGACGATACAAGCAACCCGAGGAAGCTCTGCCTCCACCCCTGCCGCGGCAACAATCATACTCCCTGAGATGAATTCCAAAGTGACTGCTGCTAACAGCAGTGAAGATAGTGACGCGAGGAAGAAGGCAGCCTCCGCATCTTCAGCTCCCATGGCAGCACCCATAGCTCCTCCGACAAAGTCCAAGGAGACTGCCCACCGACAGCTCCTCATCCAAAGCTCCAACAGCAACGACGACAGCCGCACAACTTAAGTTTTCTTTTTCTCTGTCTCCTGCTGTATATATTATCTTTTTGTAATGTTTCACTTTTCTGTCATTTATTATTATTATTATTATTTTGTGTTATGCATTGAGGATAATGCAACCCTTGAGTTTGGGGGTATGCAGTCCTTCTAATTATTAATATAACATTGCATTTAGTTTTCATTGTGTCGCATTTATTTTTTATACAAAAAATGGCTTAATTTATTGAACTTTTATTATCTGCTGCTGCCATCTCTGTCGTGATAGCCCCTTAAAAATATTTTAGGAAGTAAGTAGAGCCTTAGTATAGTTCTGGAAAAAAACTAAAACACTTTGTGACTTACTTGATAACAAACTTTCTCTAGCATACTTAGAATAGAAAACTTAGCACTTAGAGTAGAAAGAGACTAGAAACTCAGGAAACCTAGAGGTGCCTATCACTGGCTCTAGGAAAATAACAAGAGAAAAACTTCTAGAGGTGCCTATCACCGACTCTAGATAGTTAACTAGAGGTGCCTGAAATACTGGCTCTAGTAGAAAAGACAAAAATTCAGAAAAAGAAGGAAAACAACTAGAGGTGCCCGATACTGGCTCTAGTAAGAAAAAAAGAATTAAGTCTCGAAGGAAAACTCTAAACAAGCTAAGTATAATAATCTAGTTGCTAGGGAAGTCTATATTCATGTATGTTCACAATAAATGCACACACCTGCACGAGAACTATACTTTTGCTCTAAGTAGATCCTTAAATATTTGAACAGGTGCTAAACATGATAGGGATGGTGTTGTGAGTAAGGATTGTTCACTGACTTAAACCAAGAATATATATATATATATACATATGTATGCATGCATGTTAGTTAAGTTGCATTTGCTTGAGGACAAGCAAGAATTCGAGTTTGAGGGTGTGTTGAGTGCCTAAAAGTCCTATATTTTACCCCTCATTTATCCTTATTTTTGCTACACTCAAGCATGTTTAACTGCATTTTAGGTTAAGTTTTGCATTTACATCACAAATAGATAAAATTGCACAGATGCTGCTGATTTCGGTCACTTTTTGCAGATATCTGCCGTGGCAGCATCAAGGGCAGCAGAGGAACAGAAGCTAACTGTCGTGGCAGAATCCAGGGCAACAGAGGAACAAAAGCTAACTGTCGTGGCAGCATCCAAGGCAGCAGAGGAACATAAGCTAACTGTCGTGGCAGAATCTAGGGTAGCAGAGGAACAGAAGCTAACTGTCGTGGCAGAATCCGGGGCAGCAGAGAAACAGAAGCTAACTGTCGTGGTGGCATCCAGGGCAGTAGAGGAACAAAAGAGCTGGAGTGAAGAAAACTGCCTTATACATCACTGTCGTGACAGTGATACCGTGACAGATGTCGTGGCAGATGCTGTGACAGATGATGTGACAGAAGTGGCGACAGTGTTGAAGCAAACTGCCTTATAACTCGCTGTCGTGACATATGCCGTGACAGAGGTGGCGACGGTGAAGAAGAAGAGATGGAAATGCGAAGTGGAGTTCGACTGATAGATGATTTCAAGCCTAATTTTTAGAGACCACTCGCATAATTTTTGGAGCCTAGAAGCACAAGAAAAGCCTTGCCCAAAGTTTGAGGATAAAGTCAAAGCAAGAAGATAGGGCGAACTAAAGGACGTTTATTCATAGATTTAGTCTTTAATGAATTGTACTTTAATTCGAACTAGTATTCTTGGCCATTAAGAAAACTTGTACACAAGGCCTATATATATGCTTGTAATTCGACCTAGAGAAAATAATCATACTCACTAGCTTTCTTCCCAAAACCCTAGCCGTTTTCCCTTCCTCAACATGTTCTAAACTTCCCCTAGGGCTAAGGGTTGATTTGTAAAGTAGTTGCAAGGATTGCATTTGTTTTAGGAATTTTTTCTGTTCAATAAAATAACTTCAAGTTTGCTTATTCTGGTTTCAACATCTTGCAAGAGTATCGGGAGAGCATTGTGAGATTACACATTTACTTAATATCGGGAGAGTTAAGTATACGAAAGGAATAAGTACGAGTTCTCCAGCTTATGGTTGAACTATCTCGGACCTAGGGATAGGACGAGGTTAAGTGGCTAAGGAAGAATTCAACAACATCGGTGTTCATCATTCGATTCACGCCGGGAGGTATCATCAAGACGTGTTTATCGACAGACTTGGACCTAGGGATAGGCCAAGACACAGCAGGGATTCTTGCCAAGCTTGAAGTACAAAGTTGTGTGATCACTGCCGCGACTAACAACAGACCGCTGCCGCGACAGGCGCGACGACATAACAGATTTTCCTAGACTTTGTAGTACCTACACTACTGAGCAATTCAATACCGGCCCATTCTCTCTATCCTGATTTCTTTACTCTTAATTTCCAGCACTCTTTATTATTTAGTGACAAACCTTTAAACTATTTCTTTTTCCTCTCGTGCAGTAACCCAAGGTGAAGCTATTAGCCCAGTCCCTGTGGAGACGATATCCGATACTTGCGTATCACTTTACTACTTGCGTCGTGTACACTTGCACTACATTGCGATAGACACTTTTACACGCAACATAAAACAAAGAGTAGAAAAAATATACTTTTTAAATAGTTGATGTTTTTTTTCTTTCAATATGTCAATTTAGGTGAGATAATTTTAAAACACAAAAATGACAAGTTTATTAAAACAGAGTAAGTGTTGGGTCAAAATAAACATCTCAAGAATAAGTCGCATTTCACTCCACTACCGTTCTAGTCCAAACTCCACACCCCTAGAATTAACCTTTTTATAAGAAACAGATATAATATAAATATTTTCACGGCCGGTCGGATCTTATGTACAACTTTAAAAGAAGGCTTAATATTAAAATAAATGTTTAAATTATTTTAATTTTTTTTTCTTTTAAGTACCTACCTTTTTTTTGCTCTTTTTAAGTGTTCAAGTTATCATGTTTTTTTATCTTTTAAGTGCCCTAATAATCATTTTCTAGTTAAAGTAGGTACATTTGTATGACCTTAAAAGGAGTTAAAATATATAGTTTGGCACTTAAAAGCGGCAAAAAAAAATTTAAGCACCTAAAAGGGAAAACGGAATAGTTTGAGCACTTAAAATGAGAAAAAAAGTTTAAGCACCTAAAAAGAATAAAATGATAGTTTATGCACTTATTTTGACATTAAGCCTTGAAACAATTATTGCAGCTTGGACTGATTTATTACAACCCCCTGAAGTATGTTTTTTTATCAACTATATGTACTTAAACTAATTTTTATATAATTTAGATACCTAACCTTTTTGCATAATTACACTACATCAAAAATAAATTTTTAGCGGTACTTTTAGCGACGTTTTTCGAGTAAACACCGCTGATTTTGTATATTTAGTGGCGCTTTTTGAATAAACGTCGCGATAGACTGATATATGGTCGTATTTTTGGGAAAACGTCGCTACAGATGCGTACTTTAGTAGCGTTTGTTAGACAAACGGCGCAATAGAATTTAAATGTTTAAATCCCACATCGACTCTATTTATATCTTACTGGAACTTTATAAAGAAGCAAAACACAAATATATATCGTTAAGCTAAGTAATGAGTTGATGTATTTTGGCGGAAGATACATAGTCAATTTCAAACATCACTAAAGACGAGATATATAGCAGTGTTTGGAAGAACAATATTTCTATATAATTCTACCTTTTGCGGCGTTTGATTTAATAACGCTCTTTCTAGCGCACTACAAGGCTAAAAAATATTCTAAAAAACTGTTTTTGTTGTAGTGTCATCACTGTTATATAGCTTAAATTTTACATCCATCACGATAAAGTGACAACGTAAAAAATTGCCATGAGACACAATTTGAAAGTGCCACATGACAAAAAGAATCTTTACAAAATATGGGGGAAAAAATTCCAACAGTCTGCATTAGATCTTAATGTTCGCATCAAACGCTGAGATTTTTTATATCAAACCCTTTAAGGCTTGATTTCAGGGGATGAACCGAGGGGCAAGAGGGGTGGTTACCCTTAAATATTTGAAATTTTTATATGATTTAAATTTTTTGTGTATTTTTTATTTAATTTTTTTTACATATTTTAAAATTTTATAAGTTCGTCTCCTTCAAATTTTATAGGTTTACCTCTTAACATAAAGTCTTGCGTTCGCCCTTGCTTGATTTAGCATTATTTATTCTATACTTAAAAAATTATATAATGCTTTTTGACCACTTACACCGTGTATGTGGAAAGTAATTTTTTAGAATTTTCGTTTCTCTAATAAAAGAAAGGATGAGTCTACCACGTGCGACGAACATTGATGAACACCACTAACGATAAACACCGATGAACATCATTATTTTTTTTTAAATTTTAAAAATCTAAAGGACTAAAATTATAATTAAAATTATCTCTTAAAAAATAAAAATCAAATCTAATAGTTACTTTATAATATTTTTTTAATAGGTTAGAATCAAATATACCTAATTCTCCTAAACCCTAACAAAATTAATCTCTTAAAAAAATAGAAATCAATTTATAATTTTTAATAGATTAGAATTTGTTAGGGTTTAGGTTTAGGAGAGTTGGGTATATTTAATTCTAATCTATTAAAATTTATAAACTGATTTCTATTTTTTTAAGAGATTGATTTTGTTAGGGTTTAGGAGAATTGGGTATATTTGATTCTAACCTATTAAAAAATATTATAAAGTAACTATTAGATTTGATTTTTATTTTTTTAAGAGATAATTTTAATTATAATTTTAATCCTTTAGATTTTTAAAATTTAAAAAAAATTAATAGTGTTCATCGTTGTTCATCGTTAGTAGTGTTTATTAATGTTCGTCGCCCATTGTAGAATTTTTCTAAAAGAAATACATGTAATGAATCCCAGGCTTGAGGGTGAAGGGTCAAATTTCCTTTTAAAAGAAATGAATAATGTGTAGCGTATGCCAACTTGGAGATATAAGTTTGCACGTTAGTCATGCATGCAAACATAAGGTGAATTTTCATGCAAGAGTAACACATGCAAGTAACGTACATTGCATTTGCATGTTGAATGAAATAGCTTTAAACCTTATTACTTTTTTTTATAATGACATATATATAAGAACGTTGAAAAGAGATAGAAGAGTTCTATTCTGAGAATTTTTTTTTTGTCTCTTTTGTGATTCTTTATGTGTTACAACACTAAAAAAAGTAAAATTTACATCATAATTCTAAATTTTAAATTTTAAACTCTAAATACTAAACACTACACCTTAAATTATAAACTCTAACACTATACTTTAAATTTAATTTTTTAATGATAAGACATACACAACACAAGCGTGAGAAATGGGCCATGATGGTGGTCAGAGATGATGAAAGACGACGAATGGAGAAGATAAAGAGTGAAGAGATACTGTGAAACAAATATTTTAATTTTGATATAACTAAAAACCTAAGGACTAAATTGAAAATGTCAAAACGAATTTTAAGTCCTCCAAATATCCCCATATAATTTTAAGATTATGCCCAAGTTAAAAACAAAGTTTTTCAAATATTTTTCTAAGTGTTTCAAGTCAAAACAGTGATTTTCAAAGTCCTGTTTCGAAACGGCCCTAAGGCGTTTCGAAACGTTTTCATCACTGTCAACCCCTGTTACGAAACGTGTATCGAAACACTTGACCCTGTTTCGAAACGGTCTCTCACGTTTCGAAACTGTTCTTCATATTTGATTTTAAAAAGGCACAACGGTTGAAATATTTGCTGAATATTTAAAGATAAAAAGGGTGTTTCGAAACGGGCTAAGGCCGTTCCGAAACAACCCTGACAGTAGCAAAATCGTTTCGAAACGATGTCAAGCGTTTCGAAACAGCTCTTAAGTTTAAATTGAAAATATGACCGTTGAAGTTGTTTTTAACTGATTTTCTGAAAACCGTTAAGGTGTTTCGAAACGGGCTAAGACCGTTTCGAAACGACCCTTGACAGTGGCAAAAGTGTTTCGAAACGGCCCTAAGGCGTTTCGAAACGGGCTCTTAAATGCACCCCAACGACTCTTTCTATTTTTAGTCCGTTCCGAAACAGGTACCCCGCGTTTCGAAACGGGTTGTTGCAGACTGCATTTATGGTGGTGAGATAACATTCCCAACGGCTCTATTGATGAGTGCAACAACCACAACGGCTAGAAATCAATGAGAAGGTATAAAAGGGACCTCTAAAAGCACCAGCAACAACTATTGATCCAAAAGCAAACATCCAAACATCAAATCCAAGCAATTGTGCACAAATCCCATTTTGTCTAAAACCCCAATTGTAATTTTCATTCATATCTTGTTCAATTGGGTTGAGTGCTTGTAATTGGGCTATTATTTGTATTGAGAGATATCTAATTAGCCATCAAATTTCTTTGTTCACTTGTGTGAGGATTGGGTTGATTTTTGGGTAGAAAAATCAACCGAAATTGTAAAGGGGTTCCCTCCTTGTCCTAGAAAAGGGGAAGAGCAATTAGTAGAATTGTTGCAAATCCTTAGTGAAGCTAAGGTAGTGGATGTAGAGTTCATTTGGAACTTGAACCACTCTAAATCCCTTGTCCATCATTTTTAATTTGCAAATTTCCACCACAAAACTTTAAATTTCCAATTCACCCCCTCTCTTGGTCAATATCGATCTTGCGATCCACTCAACAATTGGTATCAGAGCTTAACTCTTTGAGGATTAACAACCACAAGAGAAGATCCTTGGAAGAGTGTGATCATCAAAATATCAAGAGATGGCTTCAACCTCCGGTTCCGGCATGTACGAGTCACAATCCACTACAAAGCCTCCCTTCTTCAACGGTGATAACTATTCTTTTTGGAAGAATAAAATGCGTCTATTCATCAAGTCAAATGACTATCTTGTGTGGGATGTCATTGAGGATGGGCCATATATTCCATTGAAGCAAGATGGTGAAGGCAAGATGGTGTTAAAGAAGAAAGTGGAGATGAGTGAAGAGGAGAGGAAAAAGATTCAAGTCAATGATAAAGCTCTCCACATACTATTTTGTGCTTTCGGTCCGGACATCTACTCAAAGGTCTCATCAATTGAAAGTGCCAAAGAAGTGTGGGACACTCTTGAGACCACTTATGAAGGCACCAATGATGTCAAGGAAACTAAGATTAGAATTCTCAATCTTAGTTATGAAAATTTCAAGATGGAGCCCGATGAGACGGTGTCAAAGATGTTTGATCGATTCTCCACGATTGTCAATGGTCTAAAGGGCTTTGGAGAGATCATACCGGAAGACAATCTTGTCCAGAAGCTACTCTATTCACTTCCCGAGTCTTGGGATGGGAAGAGGACCGCTATCATCGAAGCAAAGAATTTGAAGACTTTGAAGCTTGATGAGCTTGTGGGTTCTCTCCTTACTCATGAGATCATGAAGCAAGGAAGGGAAGATGAGAAAAAGAAAGAAGAGAAAAGAGTAGAGAAGCTTGAAGTTGAGAAGAAGAAGAAGATGGGAATAGCTCTCAAGGCTAAAGCTTCACAACATGATGAGAGCTCATCTAGTGATGAGGATGAACTTGAAGAATTGGCTATGATAGCCAAACGATTCTCATGCTTTATGAGGTCCAACCGGGGAAGAAAAATCCAAAGGAAGATGGACTTCAAAAGCAAGAACAAGGAAGATGGAAAGGATCCAATCATTTGCTTTGAGTGCAATAAACCCGGCCACATACGTTCGGAGTGCCCTCAACTCAAGAAGAAGGGCTTTGAGAAGAGGAAAAAGCTCAAAGCCAAGCTTGCTACTTGGAGTGATGAGGAGTCATCGGAGGATGACGAACAAGAAGTGGCTAACCTTTGCCTCATGGCACTTGAGGAAGATTCCTCCTTGGTAACCTCTAACTCATCTACTTTAGATTTTTCATATGAAGAATTAAATGATGCATATGATGAGTTACAAGAGGTATATGATGAATTAGTTGAGAAATATAAGGAGTCGGTTATTAGGAATAAAAAGATTATTCTAGAATTAAATGAGAAAAATGACTCACTTACTCAAGCTAATTCTAAATTTGAGAAAAAGGTATTAGGATTAAAAGATGAACTTAAATTCTTTCAAGATGAAAATGTTGATCTTAATAATCTTTTATCTCAATGTAATTGTGAACTCCAAAAGGTGTTGGGTGAGCTAAATGAGCTCAAAAAGTCTTTAAAAAATGTTGGTAGTGTCAAGCATGAAGTAGGAGAATCCTCTAGAACACACCAACCTAAGAAAAAGACTAACTACTACAAACAAGGTAGCTATCCTAGACATAGTAGAGCTAAAAGAATTAGAAGTGTATGGGTTCCTAAGGAACTTGTTAAATCTGATAATATTATTGCTATGTCATCTTGGATTCCTAAGGGAACCAAGGTTTTGGGAGCTAACACACATGGACCCAAAATGATTTGGGTACCAAAAACCAAGGTTTAATATCTTTGTTTGTAGGGGGAGCATTGCTACAAGGCCAAAGCACAAAGTCAAAACTCATGGTACCTTGATAGTGGATGCTCGAGGCACATGACCGGAGACAAGAGTCGATTCATGGATCTAAAGCCAAAAAGTGGAGGAGTAGTAACATTTGGTGACAACTACAAAGGCCACATTAAAGGTATTGGCTCCATAGGTAATCACTCTACTATTCTCATTGAAAATGTTTTATATGTCGATGGTCTTAAACACAATTTATTGAGCATAAGTGAACTATGTGATAAATGATTTAATGTTTTGTTTGATAAAAATGGTTGTAAAATCGTAGACATTAAATCTAACAATATTATGCTCATAGGTCATCGCATAGGGAATATATACATGGTGCATCTAGATGACATTCATACATCTCATGCATGCTTAGTTGCTCAAAATGAAAATGATGCATGGTTGTGGCATAGGAAGCTAGGACATGCTAGCATAAATGTTTTGGAAAAACTAGTCTCTCTAAATCTAGTTAGAGGTTTACCCAAGATAAAATTTTCAAATGATAAAATTTGTGATGCATGCTCAAAGGGTAAACAACATAGGTCTTCCTTTAAATCCATTAATGATGTTTCCACTAGTAGATGCTTACAACTAATTCACATGGATTTATTTGGGCCAATTAGGACTATGAGCTTGGGTGGTAAGTCTTATGCTTTTGTGCTAGTTGATGATTTTTCTAGATTTACTTGGGTTCTCTTTTTAAGTACTAAAGATGAGGCTTTGGAAAAATTCATCACATTTTCAAAATTAACCCAAAATGATCTTGAACTTAGAATTTCACATATTAGAAGTGATCATGGAACCGAGTTTCAAAATTTAGGGTTTGAAGAGTTTTTAAATGAAAATGGTATTAGCCATAAATTTTCGGCTCCTCGAACTCCTCAACAAAATGGGGTAGTTGAGAGGAAAAATAGAACTTTACAAGAAATGGCTAGAACTATGCTTTGTGAAAACAATTTACCTAAATATTTTTGGGCGGAAGCCACAAACACCGCTTGTTATATTGTAAATCGAGTAATGATTAGGCCAATTTTAAAGAAAACACCTTATGAGATTTTAAAATCTAAAAAGCCTAACATTAGTTATTTCCACCCTTTTGGGTGCAAGTGTTTTGTTTTAAATAATGGAAAAGACAACTTAGGTAAATTTGATGCAAAAAGTGATGAAGTCATTTTTATAGGTTACTCTTTAACCTCTAAAGCCTATCGAGTATTTAACAAAAGAACTTTAGTAGTAGAAGAATCTATTCATGTTGTATTCGATGATAACCTCCTTCCTAGAAAGGATTCTTGTGATGATGATGATGTAGGGATCATAAATGCCTTTGATGGAGGTCAAACTTCAAAGGAGGATGAGATTCCAACAAAGGAAGAGGACTCACAAGATCCACCTCTTGAAGCCTTGAAGGACTTGGGTATTGAGGAAAAGGAAGTGAGCTACCCAAGGGAGTTGAACTATGTCAAAGATGGTGAAATCTTGGGTGATCCATCCAAGGGGGTAACCACTCGTTCTTCTCTTAGATTAATGAACCATGTTGCATTTATATCATGCATAGAGCCTAAAAATATAAAAGAAGCATTGAAAGATGACTATTGGATTATGGCTATGCAAGAAGAGTTAAATCAATTTGAGAGAAGTAATGTATGGACATTAGTTGATAGGCCTAGTAATCAATCTACAATAGGAACTAAATGGGTCTTTAGGAACAAACTAGATGAGAGTGATAACATTGTGAGAAATAAAGCTAGACTTGTAGCACAAGGTTACACTCAAGAAGAGGGAATAGATTTTGATGAAACCTATGCACCCATAGCTAGAATGGAAGCCATTAGGATGTTGCTTGCATATGCATGTTATCATAATTTCAAGCTTTTTCAAATGGATGTTAAAAGCGTATTTTTAAATGGTTTTATAAATGAGGAAGTGTATGTGGAACAACCACCGGGTTTTGAAGATTCAAAATTTCCAAATCATGTTTTCAAACTTACCAAAGCTCTTTATGGTTTAAAACAAGCTCCTAGAGCTTGGTATGAAAGGCTTTCAAGTTTTTTTGATTGAAAGAGGATTTGAAAAAGGTAAGGTGGACACTACACTCTTTATAAAAATGTATAAAAATGACATCTTAGTAGTTCAAATTTATGTTGATGATATCATTTTTGGTTCTACTAATGAATGTCATTGTCAAGAGTTTGCTAAGTTAATGCAAGGTGAATTTGAGATGAGCATGATGGGGGAGCTCTCATTCTTTTTGGGACTCCAAATCAAGCAAAAGAAGGATGGCACCTTCATCAACCAAGCAAAATACATAAAGGATATGCTCAAGAAGTTTGGCTTGGAGAATGCAAAGCCTCAAGCCACTCCTATGAGCTCATCTACAAAGCTTGACAAAGATGAAGGAGGTAAGTGTGTTGACTCTAAGCTTTATCGTTCTATGATTGGATCTTTGCTTTATTTTACCGCAAGTAGACCGGATATATTGTTTAGTGTTTGCTTGTGTGCTAGGTTTCAAGCTAGTCCTAGAGAGTCTCACCTTATAGCCGTTAAGAGAATCTTTAGATACCTTAGAGACACTCCTTGTTTAGGTCTTTGGTATCCTAGAGACTCTACCTTCAACCTTCATGCTTACTCGGATGCGGATTATGGGGGTTGTAAAATCGATAGAAAAAGTACTTCGGGAACTTGTCAATTCTTAGGTAGTATGCTCATATCTTGGTTCTCTAAGAAACAAAATAGTGTAGCCTTATCTACCACCGAAGCCGAGTACATATCCTTAGGGAGTTGTTATGCTCAAGTACTTTGGATGAAGCAACAACTCTTAGATTATGGAATTAAAGTTGAAACTATACCCCTAAAATGTGACAACACTAGTGCAATATGTTTAACAAAAAATCCCATCCAACACTCTAGAACCAAACACATTGAAATAAGGCATCATTTCATTAGAGATCATGTCCTTAAGGAAGATGTTGTTATAGAGTATGTAGACACCTTGAATCAATTAGCGGATATATTTACAAAACCCTTAGACAAAGAGCGTTTTTGGTCCCTTAGGAGAGAGTTAGGTCTAGCTAGCCTATCTTGACCTTTTAGGACATCTTTTGTGCTTAAATATGCTTGATTTTGTGAAATGCCATGTTCATGTGTTTAAACTCCTAATTTCATCCATGCCTATAGTTAGGGGGAGTATGTTTATGCTTAAATATGTTTTGCCTGCTCATTCATGACATTTATGCATGTTAGGCCTATTAAAACTTCATTTTTCTGCACTTTTAGAGCCTCATCTGCACTTCCAGGCCCAGGTGTATCGAAACGGGTGACCCTGTTTCGATATGGATAACTTAAATCCAGTTCTGAGAGAAGGGCGTTTCGAAACGCCTCCAATGCGTTCCGAAACGTTTTTGCTACTGCCAAGGGGTGTATCGAAACGTGTTTCGATACAGGTCAACAGGGCTTCGATACGGTTAACACCGTATCGAAACGGTCAGCCTATGGTCTCCAAACTGTCAAACCCTAGTCGTCTCGTTTCGAAACGGTCATGACCGTTCCGAAACGGCATCGCGGACTACTTTAATTAGGGCTTTTAAAGTGAAATTTCACTTTTTATCAAACTCTTAAAAACCCTAAACCGCCTCCCTATCTATAAATACCCTCTCAAACTCATTGATTTTCATAAAATTGTGAGGGGTTTTACTCTAAAACTCAAGTCTAAGCAAGTTTCATCAATATTGTGCAAGGATTTTCATCAAATCATCCAAAATCCCAAACTAAGGTAATTTTTTTTATCTTTTCTTTTTCCTTCAATTTATGTTCGAATCTTAGGTTAGAAAATTTTATTTTTGTATACATTATAGTTTTTCCTTTGTGGGTTTTCCATATCTTGTAAAAAAAATTCAAAATCCCAAAATTTTTGATTCGAATATAAAAGTTTTCAGTCGTCTTTTTCTTTACTGTTTTTTTTAATTTTTTTTAATTTTTTTTAATTTTGTTTTAAAAACCTAAGTGGGATTTATTATTGGATTGATTTTAAATATCAATGCATACACTTAATTTTAAAATATACTTGCTTAATGTTTTTAGATGGCGGATCAAGCTAACAAAAAGCGCAAGGCCGTTCAAACCGGTGATTCGAGCATTCGTCCGAATCTTACTCTGCTTTTTCAGAAATCCCTTAAAACTCCGGAGATGCGTGCTCGCTTCTCTTATGTCAAGGATTTCGCAATTCGTAAAGAACGTGTCATTGATCTTGACTTCCTCAATTCCGAGCGATTCCTATTTCGTTATCTCGACCGTTTGAGTGAGTGGAATCTTATCTTGTTCTTGAGCATTCCGGATATTCGCTTCAAACACATGGTACTCCTTTTTTACTCTAATGCTCGTTTTCTTTATGATGAGACCAAAACCGAGATTATAGGAACTGAATCTTCCTTATTGGGCAAAAAGTTTGTTGTTAATGTTGCTCTCTTGGAGTCTATTTTTAAACTTAAAGATGAGGGTCTTGAGGATGAACGTCACTTTGGCAATTTCACCGGTAAATCACTTAATTTGGATGTGCACGATCGCGTTCTTCACTTGATGGTTTCTTGGTTCATTCGACCTTCCGGAGGTAAATACTCTCATATCCGTCAAACTGATCATTTTTGGCTTGAGTGCTTCCGTAGAGGTGAGCGCCCTAATGTGCCTAAAATAATTTTTGCCGAGATAGTCAATAATATTAAGCTTATTGACACAAATGAGTTGAAGTCTTTTACCTATGGCACACTCTTGAGCTACATCTTTCATGATCTTGGTATCGATTGTACCTACGACTCTCCGGAACCTCGCAAGACCAAGATTGGTGAGTCATCCCTTCGCAAGTCCGGGTTCACAAATGTGAATGATGTTTGGGAAAGAGTTGATAGAGAAGCTGTTCCTCCTCCCGTTGCTCCTCCACCGCAAGTTCCGGTTGCAAACAATGAAGCCCTCACGGCTCTCATTACCGAGCGATTCAATGCTTTGGATACTAGCATTGCTTCGGGCTTTACTGCTATGGACAATCGCTTGAAGAATGTCGAGGATCGTCTTCATACTCTTGAGACTTCCCATTCAAACTTGGATTTGTCCTTCTCTACGCTCTATGGGCAATGGACGAAGTTTCACCGTTCTCAAGTCAAGAGCGATGATGATACTTCAGATGATGATGACGAGGCCTAGGATCTTCATATCATATCATATTATCTATGCATTTTAGGATTAAGATTGCATCTTTATGTTTTATTATGTTTTAGGAACCTATGCTTTTGACTTTTTATTTGGGATTTTATTATGCACTTAATGTTGGTTTATGTTTTGGATATTTTGATATTATGAATTAATATTATGGTTGCTTATTAATGCTTATTGGTACTAATCCTTTGTCTTCTCTATGAGCTTTCATTATTCTTTTTGATCTAACAAAAAGGGGGAGAAGAAATTTAAGAGCCACAAACTAAAATTCGTTTTAAATACTAAAATTCGTTTTAAATTTTAAAAGTTTTTTTAAGCTTTACAACTTGGATTTCAAATCAAAAATTTCTTTTAACTTTAAAAACCTATCTTAAATTAAGGGGGAGTTAGAATATTTTCAAAACTTTCAAAATTCTCAAAAATTCTAACTTTGGTTTTATTATATCAAAAAGGGGGAGATTGTGAAACA
Source organism: Hibiscus trionum (assembly GCA_030270665.1). Taxonomy (NCBI): domain Eukaryota; kingdom Viridiplantae; phylum Streptophyta; class Magnoliopsida; order Malvales; family Malvaceae; genus Hibiscus; species Hibiscus trionum. Next base: position 90,099,378 of record BSYR01000010.1, on the reverse strand, counting down.
AATATTTTAATTTTGATATAACTAAAAACCTAAGGACTAAATTGAAAATGTCAAAACGAATTTTAAGTCCTCAAAATATCCCCATATAATTTTAAGATTATGCCCAAGTTAAAAACAAAGTTTTTCAAATATTTTTCTAAGTGTTTCAAGTTAAAACAGTGATTTTCAAAGTCCTGTTTCGAAACGGCCCTAAGGCGTTTCGAAACGTTTTCATCACTGTCAACCCCTGTTCCGAAACGTGTATCGAAACACTTGACCCTATTTCGAAACGGTCTCTCATGTTTCGAAACTGTTCTTCATATTTGATTTTAAAAAGGCACAACGGTTGAAATATTTGCTGAATATTTAAAGATAAAAAGGGTGTTTCAAAACGGGCTAAGGCCGTTCCGAAACAACCCTGACAGTAGCAAAATCGTTTCGAAACGATGTCAAGCGTTTCGAAACAGCTCTTAAGTTTAAATTGAAAATATGACCGTTGAAGTTGTTTTTAACTGATTTTCTGAAAACCGTTAAGGTGTTTCGAAACAGGCTAAGACTGTTTCGAAACGACCCTTGACAGTGGCAAAAGTGTTTCGAAACGGCCCTAAGGCGTTTCGAAACGGGCTCTTAAATGCACCCCAACGGCTCTTTCTATTTTTAGTCCGTTCCGAAACAGGTACCCCGCGTTTCGAAACGAGTTGTTGCAGACTGCATTTATGGTGGTGAGATAACATCCCCAACGGCTCTATTGATGAGTGCAACAACCACAACGGCTAGAAATCAATGAGAAGGTATAAAAGGGACCTCTAAAAGCACCAGCAACAACTATTGATCCAAAAGCAAACATCCAAACATCAAATCCAAGCAATTGTGCACAAATCTCATTTTGTCTAAAACCCCAATTGTAATTTTCATTCATATTTTGTTCAATTGGGTTGAGTGCTTATAATTGGGCTATTATTTGTATTGAGAGATATCTAATTAGCCATCAAATTTCTTTGTTCACTTGTGTGAGGATTGGGTTGATTTTTGGGTAGAAAAATCAACCGAAATTGTAAAGGGTTGCCTCATTGTCCTAGAAAAGGGGAAGAGCAATTAGTGGAATTGTTGCAAATCCTTAGTGAAGCTAAGGTAGTGGATGTAGAGTTCATTTGGAACTTGAACCACTCTAAATCCCTTGTCCATCATTTTTAATTTGCAAATTTCCACCACAAAACTTTAAATTTCCAATTCACCCCCTCTCTTGGTCAATATCGATCTTGCGATCCACTCAATAGATACGATGGTTAGGAATTTACATACAAAATAGAGAGAATATTTGTTTTATTAATATGAAATCAGACTTGGTAAAACCCATTGCAAATGTGTTTGGTATTTATAACCCAAAGCTAACTACCCAATAATAACAATTTAAACGGCCCGACAAGCTAATAACAATCTAACCAATTAACAACTAATATTTAAGTGGTTCAATTACTATAATCACTCATATGTCTAACATTCTTCCTGCTTTCTCAATTTTCTAAACTTTTAAGAAAAGTAAAAGTGAGCTGTAGTTGGTTCTTGAATAGCAAAAGAAGAAGAAAAAATGTTTTTCTTCCTTCATTCATCTTAGTTTTTCTTCTTTTTTCTTTTTGTCGATGGGATGCTAAAACATCAAAGAATTGGTTCTTTAAACAAAGCAACAATCACAGCGAGATGGCGCTTGTACACTAAATCAAAAATGTTTTCTGTCATCAACCACTAGTCTTTCCTCCGGAACTACTTCAGAAACAAAAAAATTTACATTTCTTACTAGGTGGTTTAATGAGAATCGAAGGTGTTCTTCATCATTTTGTTCTTTTTTACTCACTTTTCATTCTTACAATTTTTTTTCATCCGAAATTCCTTCAAAAATCTATTCTTCCTTTGTAAAACCAAAGAATTGATTTTGATATAACAAAAGATTTAAGGACTAAATTAAAAATAGAAAATAAATTTTTAAGTTCTCAAAACTTCCCAAAACTTTTAAGCAAAGTAGTCATGTCAAAACCAAATGTTTATACAAATTTTTTTAAGTGTCTTCCAAGTCAAAATAGTGATTTTCGAGTCACCGTTTCGAAACAGCTCTTAGGCGTTTCGGAATGTTTTGAAATTGTTAACATTTGTTTCAGAACGAGTCTTCCCGTTTTGATACGACAGTATCAAAACGACCTCAAACGTTTCAAAAAGAGATTTAAACTTGGATTCAAATTTTATGACCGTTGCAATTTATAACTGATTTTCACAAAACGGTTAAGACGTATCGAAACGATTTAAGCACGTTTCGATACGGGTTTTGACAGTTTCAAATTGTTTCGGAACGGACGTTAAGCCGTTTTGGAACGAGCTCTTAGCGTATCGAAAATATCGTGTCCATTTCGATACGGTCTTTTAATTACACCCCAACGACTATTTCTATTTTGGTCTGTTTCGAAACATGTACAGGTGTTTCAAAACAGGTAGTTGCAGAAGTACATCTATGGTGGGAAGATTGCATCCTAATGGTTATATTTATGATGGCAACCACCCCAGCGGCTAGAATTGAATGAGAAGGTATAAAAGGGAGTCCAAAAACAACCAGCAACAACTATTGATCCTAAGAGAAACAATCCTACATCAAATCCTCAAATGCTTAATTCATATATCTTTGTAAAACCTCAATTGTCAATCCTTGTAATTTCTTATTTTTCAGATTCAATTGGGTTGAGTGCTTGTAATTTGGGCAATATTTGTCTTGAGAGATACTTTGCAATTGTCATGTTCTTCTTTATAAACTCGAGAGGGTTTGGTCAATTTTGGGTAAAAAATTGACCATTTGTGTAAAGGTTTCCTCCTAAGCCTAGAAAAAGGGGAAGATCAACTAGTGAAGTTATTTGGAAAATCTTTAGTGGGAGCTAAGGTAGTGGATGTAGAGTTCATTTGGAACTTGAACCACTATAAGTGTCTTTGTCTTCAATTTTTATTTTACCACTTCACTACCTACCAATTTAAAAATCCAATACACCCATCTTGGCATTTATCGATTCAATGATCCACTCAACATCCTTCAACTTCACTGTCACCCTTCACCACTTATTCGATCATTTTTTTTGTTGGAAGCAAGGCTATTAAGCATCAAACTTCCTAATGCAATCTGAAGCCTCTCTTGGGAAAGAAAACACCCTCTTATGTCTTGTTAACAGAGAGCAATGTTGTTAAACACTTAACTCTCCCCAAATATTTTCTTCCATAGACACTTGGCTGTTAAGCATCAAGTTCCAGGTATACCATGGAGAAGAAGCAGCAATCAAACAACAAAGAAATGAAACTCTAACAAAACGGTCGATGGCAAAATGGAACCCAACTTATTCTTGAACAGAATCTCAGGCTTTCATCAGACTCCAGCATCAATAAGTTCAGAATTTTCAACAATAACCACCAAGAACCAACCAGTAATTCCCATGAACAACAATGAACATCAACAATGTGATCTCAAATGAACAAAATCTAAATCTGACCGTAACTGGTCAATACAACCTTTAACATTTGGCACCAACTTTCAATTTGCAACATCCAACTTAATACAATTCGACAGTAACAAAATCAGAAAATCAATGAGCATAATACCATTGCTTATCCATAGAGTGCAGAGTGTAGGTGAGAATCATCTAAAGTAATTCACCAATTTTTTTTTAAAAAATGAAAAATAACAATCCTCAATTGATTGTAAAAGAAATCCTCTACTAATCAATAGACAATCTAAAATAGCACCTCAAAAAACACCTTCTCTCCTTAATCAATATGTAGAGTGTAGTTGAGTGTAACAAACAACAGACGGTCAAAAAGAAATCCTTAAGCTAATAATATGAAACGAAACAACTAATCAACATAACCAATTTATTTTTCAATCAACAACTCAAATAGCACCTCCATTTCTCGAAAATCAAAGAACATTCAAAAGAATTGAGTAGAAAATCAAACAACCCCTAACGATCGTGATTTTTTCAGATCCATCGAAGAACAGATACAGGCAATCGTTGAAACAAAAGTGCCAAGAAAATATCAAACAAAGAAATTATCAAACCAAGTAGTAGTTCTCACCGAGAACGCAAATTGGAAATAAAAAGATGCACTTAATAGACGACCTCACCAGAAGGGGGAAAACAAGACACTGAGAAGATCTCTCCAGTCCCATGCATCAATTTTCAGAGATATGAAAAACCAGGTTTGAACGGACAATTGACCGACGAACCAGATCGAAGGTAGTAGTGCGAATCGAGGTGGTGGTGCAAACTTTGCGAGATGATAGTGGAGTCAGAACGGCGTCGACGTGACAGCAAATTCACGACTGAAGAAACCAATCTTCGATGGAGTAAGCACTAACATGTGGTGGAGAAAGACAAAGAAAACAAATCGTTGCGAGAGAGGAAGATAATCGACAACAACATCAGATGTAGATCAAAGTTGAAATTAGAGTGGTAGAGGGCATATTTGAAGAGCGACGAACGAGATCTTCGAATGAGTTGCGGAAAGGACGAGTTTAGGATCAGTAATGTCGAATGATACCGTGAGAAAGAGGCCATGGTGGTGGCCGGAGATGATGAAAGACGATGAACGAAGAAAATAAAGAGTGAAAAGATACGATGGTTAGGAATTCAGAAACAAAATAAAGAGAATGTTGATTTTATTAATATGAAATTAGACTTGGTAAAACCTATTACAAATGTGTTTAGCATTTATAACCTAAAGCTAAACTACCTAATAATAACAATTCAAACGTCCCAACAAACTAATAACAATCTAACTAATTAACAACTAATATTCAAGTAGCTCAATTGCTATAATCACTTGTATGTCTAACAACAATTACACCGAAAAAGAGAGTAGAGGATTACTATACCTCCCAAGGCCAAGCTTTTTGGTTTATCAAGGCTAATGTTTTTGGTATATATTAAGCGATATTTCATTTATCACATGCATAGTCATAAGTTTGAAAGCAACCTTTTTTTTCTTTGGTCAATTAAGAGAGAAATTTGGATAACGTGGGCAACGCTTTGAGAGGAAAACCTTGCATCCATCTTTCGGACTAATTGTCGGAGTGTAGATGATTTCATCGCAGCCGTCGGTTCGGTGCCTGATGAAATCGAGCAACGTCACGAACATGGCGATGAAAAGAACAAGATGGTTCAGGGCGTATCTTTGGCCCACACACTGGTGTGGACCGGCCCCGAATGCCAGGTAGTTCCTTTTGAATATCACCTCCTCCTGCCTTTCCTCGGAGAACCGCTCCGGTTCGAAACGGTCGGCCTCCGTGAATCCTTGGAAGGACGACTCATAAACAGATGGGAACACGATTGTTCCTTTGGGAATTGTGTATGACACCGTCAACGGGAAATCTTCCACAGCAATGTGCGGCACCAATGTCGCCGGCGGGCGGTATCTGACCACCTCACGTGCCACTGTTTGGGTATACTTCATTTCCCTAAGTTGCTCGGCGGTTATTAAAGCATCCGATTCCGGCGACCATATCCTCGAAACTTCCTCCCTAACTTTTCGGAGAACATCGGGATGAGAGTCGAGGAGTGTCACCGCCCAGAGGAGCGACGACGTGGAGGCATCTTGGGCAGCGAAGAGGAAATCAAATAAGTAACTCCCGATTTCTTCCTCGGTGGAGTGCGGCGGCGTTGTGTTGGAGTCGACGGTTACTCGAACCAATTCTTGCATCCAAAAATCTATCAAACAAGAAGGCTCGTCTCCTTCCAGCATTCTCTTTTTACTTTGAGCAGCGCAATCGGTAAGTGTTTCGACTAACCGTTCAACGCCAAGCTTGGCGTTTCGAAACGCGAAACCGGGTAAATCAATCGGGAGCTTCATTAAACCCGTATTGAAAAGATTATAATCAACCTTGAATCTCTCGCGAGCTTCACTCGATAGATACCTGCCGACGAACACCGTTTGAGAAGTTTCAAGATTCAAGTCACGAACTAAGAGACGGAGAGGGATCGGCTCTGCTGGTGAAGCCGCCGAAAGACGCCGCCATGACTGTAAATGTTTAAGAATAATGACTTGCTGCAACGCGGTGTAGGTTGACAGTGCTCTGGGAGTGAAGTTAGGAGCGACATGATGGCGGATGTCTTTGTGATCTTGTCCGAACATGTAGATCATGTTATGTTGGCCAAAGAGTTTTTTACCGAAGGGATGTCCGACAAGCAAGAAAGCATCGGATCGGACATTAGCAAAGATGAGGTGAGAAAGTTCGGTATTTCGGATAAAGACGATGAATCGGCCGAGAATGTAATTAACAGAAAACCCAACAGAAGAAGAAAACTGAGCTTGAACTTCCCAGAAGTTGGTGGGACTTGTGATTAATGAAATTACGTTGCCCAGGAAAGGGAAAACCATGTTGGGACCCGGCACATTTTGCTTTCTTCGCAAGTATGAGATTTGTTCTAAGAAAAATATAAGAACTAAAAGGGCGATAAGAAATGGAAGTATTGACGATGTAAAGGATAGTAGGAGACCCATTTTGTTTCAAAAATGTAGAATGATTCGGGTTCAGAGAATCTGGAGGAAGAAGGTGGCTTATATAGCCATACGAGGCAAGGAGAAATGGTGGTAAAATTCAAAGGAGGGTTAGGTTTTATTAAAAAAATGAAAACAAAAAGTACACGATTAACCCGTAATTCTAAAGATGAGACATTTGCTATGTTTGACAATTAATGGATAGCTAACATTAAAATACATTAGTAGATTTGATTAACGGATTGTATTAGATGATTGTGTAAAAGTGTTTGATAAAATTAAGTGATAGCTGATGACTGTTTAATTATTTAAACAAGCAAAATGACATATGAGTAGGGGTGTTCATTGTCGTATACCAAATCAGATCGCATCCGGTTTTTTTGGATATTCGGTTTTTCGAATCTGCAATATAGTGATCTGTATTCGATCCAGAAAAAATCCGATATTCGGTTTTTCGGATACTGGATAATCGGATCGGATTCAGATATTCAATTATCCGAAAATATAATTAGATTCAACTATTTTTTTTGAATTTGAAGGTCGTGTTTATGAAAATTTTGGAATTTCGAATATAACAAACAACAAATTTCTAAATATAACAAGATTCACATCTATGAAAAAATCGATTTTTTAAATTTTCGGATACAACAAGCATCAAATTGTTAAATATAACAAGATTAATATTTTAAAAAAAATAGATTTTCGGGTTTTCGGATAATCCGAAACTTGAAATATTGTGATCCGCATCTGATCTGAAAAATCTATAATCTAATCGGATATTCGATCCGGAAATAAAAATCGGATCGAATCGCCGGATATTCAGATTAGATCGGATATTTTTGAACACCCATACATATAAGGATATGATTATATTCAATACTTGATTGAATAATTTATTAGTTATCAATATTTTGTATCTATTAATATTAATTAGATTATGAAAAATAATTTTTAATATAATATTACTAAGCATATTTGAAGGATATATATTAATTTATTATTTATATAATTATTTTTAATATAATTAATTAATTAATTAATTAATTAATATAAATATAAATGTGTGTGAATAAAAGAAAAAAATATTAGTTTACAAATGTTATAATGTAAATACGTGAGGTTGATGAATTAAAATAAAAATGTTAAATTTAAGTTATTTGGATATTTTTGATAATTGTTAAAGGTAAAACGGTCTTTATAATTCTTATGTCAAAACCTCTAATTTTGAGAAGCTGTAAATTTTAGCTCAAACATCTAATTTTGGCTCAAACATCTTTTTATCAAATATGACTATTATATTTCTTATATAATGTCGAAAATTTTAATTTTTAATATCGTGAATAAAATAATTTAAGTTAAAAAATTGTTCAAAACGAGTATTTATGGTATTTGATTTAAACTAATCATCTAATAAATTAAATATTCATAATTATAAAAAATAATAAGTTGACGGAGATCCATAAAACAAACTACTACTAATTAATGTTTTTCTTTAAACATGTTTATTTAATTAAAAGGGATGGTTTGTTTATTTAAATGTTTATTACTTATTAAAATATTTTAAAAATAATATTATTAAATTATTAATAATGAGTAATATTATTTAATGTATTTGATATTAATATAATATTCTATTAATATTTTTAAAATATCTAAAATATATTATTAATCATTGTTAATAATATAAACAATATTCTTGTTTTCATAAGTAACTAATACAAAATATTATTTATTAATTTAATAAATACACCAATCTTAATCTTTTATTTATAAAATTATAAAAAAAATATTTTAATACTAATTAATAAACATAAATAATTATTATAATGTTTTAAAAAATAATATTATTCAATTTTCTTCCGAAAACCCACACTACGATTCCTAGGCCCTTTGTTTGCAACCCTAAACCTAACGACTTGGTTCCTCAAAAAAACCTACCGGCCTGCTCCTGAAATCCCAAAAGCAGATGGCCCTTTTCAATACGGCCTAAAAAGCATGTTGGTTGTAAGGCGATTACCTGATGACCCAATTCATTTGGACATTACCAGTTTAGGCCTAGAAAGTTGGTGACCCAAAACCATCATTGCTCAATGCCCATGTCCGAGTGAAGCCCTTTACCTCTAGGTCGACCCAAGGTGAACCCGCACCGAATCTTCTTCGACCTATAGGCTATATCATTCTAATCTGAATTCTTCTGATCGGATCACCAACCCGTTAATCGACCTCTCTAACCCTAGCCGCGTCCTTTTCCTCTTTGCTCGTTAAAGTTTTCGTTTTTTTTTTTTTTACTTTGCACGGCTGCTGACAGCATCAGCTATAGTGCTGGTTGCTGATCGTCGATAATCTTTTTTTGTTTGTTTGTTTTATTTTTTATTTTATAATTTTTAAATTTAATAATTCATTTCTTGTGACACGATTTTCTCTATCTTTTAATATTTATCATCTGTCTTTTAGCATGTTTTTTTTTTCTCTTAATCGGTCATTTGACCGTTTCTTTTTTATATAATTTTTATCATAGTTGAATTTGACTTCGTCACAACTGATCAAGATGACACTCTTTTGATTATCTTGTTGAACTTCCTTTTGGACCCTCGAACTGAATTTAGATACAAACTCACAATCACCGCTCTTGTTCGCGATTGAATTGAATAGGTTCATATCAAGTTTGTTTAACTATGTTGTAATCTCTCATTATTTTTTTAGATTTTTTTCTCTTTTAATAAAAGTAACGTGCTCATATTAAAAAAATTACATATTATCATTTTTTGTTATTATTTATGTCTGTCTTACGGTCTGTGTTTGGGGTGCAAGGCTGCCCCTCCCAACAATATTGTCCTAAAGTTCGAACTCATATACTCTCTTTGAAAGTGCAATGTGTCTTACCAATGCACCCAATATTTGTTGGTAAAAAATTACATATTATTAAAATAAGTAGTCTTAAACATAAACATAAATATTAAAACAAACTATAAATAAAAAATGCAACTTTTTTTCTTTGGTCAATTAAGAGAGAAATCTGGATAACGCGGGCAACGCTTCGAGAGGAAAACCTTGCATCCATCTTTAGGACTAATCGTGGGAGTGTAGATGATTTCATCGCAGCCGTCGGTTCGGTGCCTCTTGAAATCCAGCAACGTCACGAACATGGCGATGAAAAGAACCAGATGGTTCAGGGCGTATCTTTGGCCCACACACTGGTGTGAACCGGCCCCGAAAGCCAGGTAGTTCCTTTTGAATATCACGTCTTCCTGCCTTTCCTCCGAGAACCTCTCCGGTTCGAAACGGTCGGCCTCCGTGAACCCTTGGAAGGACGACTCGTAAACAGATGGGAACAAAATTGTTCCTTTGGGAATTTTGTATGACTCGGTTAACGGGAAATCCTCCATCACAATGTGCGGCACCAATGTCGCCGGCGGACGGTATCTCACCACCTCACGTGCCACTGCATGGGTGTACTTCATTTCCCTTAATTGCTCGGCGGTGATTAAAGCATCCGATTCCGGCGACCATATCCTTGAAACTTCCTCCCTAACTTTCTGAAGAACATCGGGATGAGAGTCGAGGAGTGTCACCGCCCAAAGGAGCGACGATGTGGAGGCATCTTGGGCAGCGAAAAGGAAATCAAACATGTAACTCCCAATTTCTTCCTCGGTTGAGTGCGGCGGCGCTACTTTGGTCTCGGCGGTTACTCGAACCAATTCTTGCATCCAAAAATCGATTAAACATGAAGGCTCGTCACCTTCAAGCATTCTCATTTTACTTTTAGCAGCGCAATCAACAAGCATTTTGGCCAACTGCTGAAAGCTCAGCTTCGCTTTTCGAAATGCGAAACCGGGCAGATCAAACGGTACCTTCAGCAAGCCCGTGTTGAAAATATTATAATCGACCCTGAATCTCTCGCGAGCTTCACTCGATAAATACCTGCCGACGAACACCGTTTGAGAAGTCTCGAGGTTTAAGTCACGAACTAAAAGCCGGAGAGAAATCGGCTCCGCCGGCGAAGCCGCCGATAGACGCTCCCAGGATTCTAAATGTTTAAGAATAATGAGCTGCTGCAACGCGGTGTAGGTTGACAGCGCTTTGGGAGTGAAGTTGGGAGCGATATGACGGCGGACATCTTTTTGATCTTGCCCGGACAAATAAATCATGTTATGTTGGCCAAAGATTTTTTTACCGAAGGGATGTCCGGTGGGTATGAAAGCATCGGGTCGGACGTTGGCAAAGATGAGGTGAGAAAGTTCTGTATTTCGGACAAAGACGATGAATTGACCAATAACGTAATTAACAGAAAAGCCAACAGAAGAAGAGAACTGAGCTTGAACTTCCCAGAACTTGGTGGGGTTTGTGATTAATGAAATTGCATTTCCTAATAATGGAAAAACTACATTCGGACCAGGAGCATTTCGCTTTCTTCGTAAATATGAGACTTGTTCCAAGTAAAGGATCAAAACTAAAAGGGCGACAAGTAATGGAACTAAAGGCCACAGAAATGATAAGAGAGAGAGAGAGAGAGAGAGAGAGAGAGAATGAATTGGGGCCCGAGAGGAAATGGAAAAGAAGGTGTTTAAATAGAAGGTGTTGAGAAGTATAATTGTGGTCGGGGTGTTCAATTGGGTGATTATTTTAATCTAGGAAATGTTTTTAATCTAAGTACGGATAAGATGCTAAAAGTATTTTTGTCACGAAAAAATTATTAGATGTATTCGACTTACCACGTTATATATGATCTATCTAATAACATTCATATGCTTTAATATAAATTTTTAGTAATTACTCACTCTTTAATTACATATAGGAAAAATATAAATACTTTAAAAATAAAATAAAAAGTTTTATTGAATGAAATCATCGATGACCTGGTAAATTAGGCTCATTTAATACTTTTTCCTTTTCACCATTTTTAACCTGAAAAATCTCCTTTTAGCTTTTAATTATGATTTTTTTTGATTTTATCAATATTTTTAAATCTTTAGTTGCATTATTCTTCTTCTTCTTCTTCTTTTTTTACTTGTCATACATCATATTTATACGGATTTGATAGTGTAATTTTGCTGCATTCTTGAAGTTTCATTTCGGACCCTCTAAATTTAACTTCCTTCAATTGGCCCTTGTGATGAAAAAATAATTTCAACTTGTTTTATTTATGGCCTTTCAAAGTTTTCACCTCTCAGTTACCACCAATATAGATGATCTTTTAGATATTTTACTTCAAACATTTCGAAAATTTTCATGTCCTTTTTTTCTTAACCAAAATTTCAAATTCTTCCATTTTGATCCTAAAACTCCGCTACATACAAATGCCCTAATTAAAAAATTTTACATATTAATCTTCGTAGTCTAAAATATATATAAACAAAATTAATATCGAAATTAAATAGGTGTGATATTCCAACTTTTGTTTAATCTATTTAGTCTATTTACAATTGTTCAATCATCGAACAGTATAATGATATATAAAATACAAATAAAAGATATACATGAACTTTAGTGAAATGTGCAATATGAAGCATGAGCTTAGATTAGTACAATTTCTATACCGCAATTTTGATTTGATTAAATTTTCTCAAATCACTAATATCGATATCAATATAGCATCATTTTACGTTTTATATATTGCATGCATAAATAATTATATTTATTTAATATTAAAAATAAATTGATATATTTTTAAATTTGTACCAAAAATCAAAATTTCATGTGCAAAAGTACACTAAATCAAAGTCATATATCATATTGAACATTTAACTGAGATTCATGTGTAATTTTGATATTTATCAAAAAAAATTATAAATATTCATATCTTCAATCACCTCAAGCTTTTTTTTAATCCAAAAATCACTTTTTAAAAACTTAATTGCGAAATTGACACAAAAAAATCGATTATTTACAAAGAATAACACCCTTTATTGACACATAAATCAATGTGTACCCAATTGACCGCACCTTTTGACCAAATGCACATTTCCTAAACTTAATATTGTAAATGTGGTGTATAGAATTTAAATCTTCGACTCTGGTTACTGAATATTGGTTTTTTTGTTTCAATATTCCCCTTTGCGAATATAATGGGGAAAATAACCCCCAAACTTTCATATTGGGAAAAATACCCCCCTTTCATGCCATGTAGGACGAATTCGCGTCCTGTAGAAAGCGAATTCAAGATTCGCGTTTTGCAGGACGCGAATTCCTGTGCCGTTTCAGTGGAAAAGGGAATTCGCGTCCTGCAAAACGCGAATTCCACGATATTATCCCCAAATTATCGCGATTTGGAGTAAATACGAACGGTTGGGAAAATAGAATTCGCGTTCTGTAGAACGCGAATTCACTTTATTATGTTGAATTCGCTTCCTGCAGAACGCGAATTCGGTTCAAATTCGCTGCCCCCAGGCAGCGATTTCTCTATAAAAGGGGAGGTTTGGGAGAGAATGCTCTTCATTCTCTCCCAAAAATTTGAAGAGTTTGTTCTATATTTCAAGCAAGTGTGATAATGGCGGGTTTCCTGAGATTAGAAGATGGCCACGTAAGCAATTATCGTCGAAATAATGTAAGTTTTTTTATTCGAGTATGTTAATAGTATTTATTTTTAGACTAGCGAAATTAGTTAAATTCGAACATATCTTTAGAATTTATATTTAGACTAAGAAAATTAGTTAGATTCGAATATGTTAAAAATAATTTTTTTAGACTACGAATGTTAGTTAAAAACGAATATTTCTTTAGATTTTAGATTTAGAGTAACAAAATTAGTTAAATTCGAATATGTATTTAGAATTTATATTTAGACTAAGAAATTTTGTAAAATTTGAATATGTTAATAATATTTATTTTTAGACTAAAAATGTTAGGTAAAATTGAATATTTGTTATTTAGATTTTAGATTTAGAGTAACAAATAAGTTAAATTGAATATGTGTTTTTATTTTATTTTTAGAATAAGAAAATTAGTTAAATTCGAATATGTTAATACTATTTATTTTTAGAGTAAGATAATTAGTTAAATTCGAATATATTGTTGGTGTTGACTTATAGAATAAAAATTAATAAAATTAGAATATATTTAGTATTTTATTGTACACTATAAAAAATTTTGACATAATATGTGATTGTTAATATGTGTGTGTCTTTAATTATTTGTAGAATGGAGAAGAACGTCGGTTAGAGGTTTACATCACTAAGATTAGGGCGGGTCCGGATCCTGATCTAGCCGATTACATAGCCGACGCCGGATTTGGGCATGTGGCGAAGCTTCATGGAGGGGGTGCGAAATTAGACGTTGATTTAATCAACGCGCTTGTGGAGAGGTGGAGGCCAGAGACACATACATTTCACTTACCATGTGGTGAGGCGACCATCACATTAGAAGATGTGTCGTATATTCTTGGCCTGCCTGTAGATGGGGAGGCTATCACTGGTGCCGCCAGTGATGATTGGGAGGGCTTGTGTATGGACTTGTTAGGAGATAAGCCCGAAAAACTACAGGGCGGATGTGTGACGCTGAGGTGGTTGCGTACGCAGTTCGCTAATTTGCCTGCTGGAGCCAATGAAGATGTGAAGAAGGTAAAAGAAATAATTTTTTATTAGTAGTAATAAAATTATAAAATTGGTTATATTTTAATATTTTTTTCTTTATATTTTAGGCATATGCTCGGGCGTATATCTTACAGATCCTAGGGGGAATTTTAGTGGCCGACAAAACTCGCAACAAAGTTCACATGTTGTGGTTGCGGCACTTGCGAGATTTTGAAGAGGCTGGTAAATTAAGTTGGGGTTCGGCAGTACTTGCATTTATGTATAGGGAGTTGTGCAAGGCTGCGAGTTCTGATCGACACGACATCGGAGGATGTCTTTTGCTACTCCAGTCTTGGGCGTGGTTTAGAATGCCATTTTTACGCCCTGACTTGTCCGCGCCAGCTGACTATTCCTATCCACTATGTTTGAGGTATGTTTTATAAATTGGTTATTTTCCTAATATATATTTTTTTAAATATTAAAAGTATGTTTTGATGTTATGTAGGTGGTTTCATGCTCTAACTCATGTTGGGATTCCGACTATGATGCATTCTATTAGGCAGAGTATTGACACGAAAGCTGCAAATGAGGTAAATATTTTAATTTTTATATTAAGTTGAAGTTTGATATGAATATAGTTTAATTTAGTTGTTTTAATTATTTCTATATTTAATTTACAGTTTTTGTGGACCCCGTACTCTGAATCGGAAATCAACGACTGTCTGCCTAATTTTGAGTCTGGGACAGTTTCCGCTTGGACGGCCGTGGTACCTCTCATCTGGTACGCTGTAGTTGAGTGGCATCCGGTAGATCGCGTCCAACGCCAGTTCGGGCGTCTGCAAACAATTCCGATAGATCCGCCTAATTTGGATGACTTACATAGGATCACCCGACAAGGAAAACTTGAGGTATAATAATTAAATTTGATTTAATAGTTATTTATTTATACTTACTTTACAATTTAAAAACAATAATTTTGTTGATGTTTTGTGGTAGGTGGACTGGTCGGTGAAACATGTGCAGTGGATTGCACAGTGGCAGTATAGGCATCAGCGGCAGGCACTGAATGAGTACCGAATGTTTGATGAGCCTATGGTGAGTGCTGATTACTTTGCATGGTTCTTTGGTAATGGGAAACCGTATCTTCTCACTCCGGAGGAACAAGCAGCTGTGTATGAGCCTGTTCAGCGCAACCGCCCCCGGACTCAGCGTACGAGGGGAGCAGGTGGATCGCAACGTCGAAGGGGAGCAGGTGCTTCATCCTCCAGAGCTACCGATCCGATTCGCCCCCAGGGCCCCACCCAGTTGATGATTCGGCCGAGGCCTCCGAGTCCGACGGAAGGCTTTTTCACTCCTACTGTGGGGATGATGGGTGGATCATCGATGCCGACTGGCGGATCTTCGAGTTCCACTGCTCCCTCTGCTTTTTCCCCATACCCGTTTCATGCTAGGCCTTATGATAGTTCGGGCCCCGGGTTCGTTCAGCACACACCTCCACAGTCGTTGTTCTTGTCTAGTGGGCCTGTCGGCCCAAGTGGTACTGCTGGAGATGACATTGACGATGAGCCCGATCATGGTCCTCAACAGGATCCGGTTCACCGTGGACGACGTAATCCAGCTCGAGTTCGACATCCACCAGACTGTGGGACCGGCGGACATAGGGGGTAGTTATATTTATTTTTCTATCTTTTTCGAATATAGTTCGTGCAAACTATTTCAGTTGTTTTTTCATGAGTATGTATGAGCTATTATGTTTTTCTATGTTTTTTTCATGTTAGTTATTTATAAGTAAACCCAAGATAAATAACTTTCATCAAAAGCGGTAAATCGAAAGCACAAAATACAAGTACGCAAGATAAATAACTTTCATCAAAAGCGGTAAATCAAAAGCACTACATCGAAAGCACCGAATTCACAAATTACAAGTACGCAAGATAAATAACTTACATAACTTAATCAAAATTAAATTACTAATCGTAGTCGGTACTTATGTCAGACGTTAAGTTTAGTTCCTCAATTATTTGTTCTTTCTCCTGCCGTCTCTGATAAATTTTTAAGAACACGTCATTCTCGTCTGGAGTAGCTAACTCATTCTCGTCTTCGCCAGCTAACGCATTCTCGTCTTGGACAGCTACAACATTTGTTGAAGAACTTGATCCGTCATCAAATTTCACGCTAAGCTCGATGTTTGTTCCCCCAGCAAGTTTGTATGCCCGAAACATCTTTCGCATAGCTTTCTTATCTGACAGTGTGAGCATATAATGTTCCTCGGGGCCGGGCTCATTGACTGGTACTTTCACTTGCAAAGCCTCTATTTTTGCGCTGGTCGACTCTTTAACTCGTTTGGAGACCAACTCAAATAATTCATTTCTTGTGATCGTTTCAGTAAAATATGTGTAGAAGTATGTTCCACGATAAAATACAGTAGCTGAATATCGAGCCATTTTATCTTTCAGAAATGTAGAAATGCAAGAAAACCGGGGAAGATAGAAAAGTAATAAGTTTGATGGGATGTTAAGGCAGAAATACAGCCTATTTATACAGATGGTTATAGGCATGCGTTTCACCATAATGCATTTGTCAGCCCAAAGCCCGGCTTTTACAGAGCAATAATTTTAGAATTCGCGTTTTGCAAAACGCGAATACAATTATTCGTACTGAATTCGCGTTTTGTAGAACGCGAATTCTATAGATTCCAAAAGAATTCGCGTTTTACAAAACGCGAATTCAGTACGAATAATTGTATTCGCGTTTTGGAAAACGCGAATTCTAAAATTATTACTCTACTTTACAGGCTTTACCGGGCTTTGGGCTGACAACTCAAAAATTATTGCTACAGAATTGCCCAATGCTTTACGAGACAGATTTCTATTTATAATTGAGGGGTGCAGAATTTCTAGATGCACCCAAACAAAACTTAAGAATCACAAAAGCTCTTCGATTTTCAGAAATGGCACCGAGAATTCAAGCTATAGTATACTACGATGGTCAGATGGTCCCCGATTCATACATTGGGATCATATTTCAATCTGAAAATACTGTTACGATCAACATTCCGAGACGATCAACGTTCCAGTCGCTGAGGACCTTAATATCCAGGAAGGTTCCCAATCGCTCCGGAAGGGAGTTGCAGTCTTTGAAGTATCGATGTCCAACGTCGATAGAGCCACTGTATTACACAATATTCGATGTGGAAGACGACAGTTCTGTAGAAATGATGATAGATACACATAGCCAGTACTCAATGGGATGAGCCATGGAGCTATTTGTAACATTTGCTGAAGTTCACGTTGCAGCTCAAAACGTGGTACCAAATTGGTTACGAGGAAATCTCGAGTTCAATCCAAATGCTATTAGTCCGACATCGAGTTTACGACGTGACTTCAACCTTCTTCAAACAAGAACCGATGAAGCTTCATCGTCTTCGTCTTCGCGGCAACGACGTTCTTCCGTTCCAAGGTTCGAATTTGACCTTAACTTGCCACCAACCCAAGAGTCGTCATACAGTCCATACGTTCCAAACTATGATGATTTCTCTACGGGGCGCCACTCAACACACATTCCATACACGGCGTCTTCAACGTACAATGAACAGTTTAACCCGTTCGATGATTTCTCTACCGGGCGCCACTCAACATACATCCCAAGTCACCGAAATGTGGATGATATGTTCTTAGCGGGGAGACATTCAACCGCCGCTACTGTCGATCCGGTTATGACTTCAGAACCTGTTCACGCACAGGTTTATGATGATGCAGAACTTTTCCAGTTTGATGATGCGCTTTCTGATGAAGAGCCGCGTACAGAGGTTGGGCCTGATGGTGACGAGATGGGTCTATTTCCTTCTGATCCATCTGACATTGACGAGCCGGTGGAATCAGAGGAGAGCGCAGAAAACTCTTCTGAGGATGATGAGGATGATGATGTTCGTTCGACGCAACTGCATGGACCAACCAGTTGCGCAACATATTACGACCCACCTTCGCACTTCACAACAGTGGATATGGATGGCTTCTTCGATACTGAATTCCCAGAACATCCACAATTAGACCAGTTCAACCAATGGAATGTGGGTTCGACTGAGCTACATGAAGGAATGGTCTTCAGGACAAAAAAGCTCGCGGAGGCTGCCATCAAGCATTACAACATTCAGCGCTCAGTTACGTCCACCGTTTGGAAGACCGAGGCCAGGAAATATATTGCAGAGTGTCCTCACAAGTCCGTCGGATGTACATGGAGGGTTCGTGTGTCGCAATTGAAAAGGCTGCATAACCTGTGGAAAATAACGAGATATACAGGGCCTCATACATGCTCCGTTGGGAGCCTCAGCCAAGACCATCCTAACTTGGATGTACACGTGCTTTCCGATGCAATCCTTCCACTCGTGAAAGCAAACCCACGTGTATCTGTGCCAGTGTGTATAGCTGCCATCAAATCCATTTACAAGTACACCGTCAATTACGATAAGGCATGGTATGCTAGATCTCGAGCCATCGAAACATTGTACGGGCAATGGGAGCTATCATACAACGATCTGCGATCATGGCTTCAAGTTATGCAGGAATACAATCCAGGGACAATTGTGGAATTGGAGACTGTTCCGAAGTACTACAATGATCGAGTTGTACCAGGGGAGGTAGAATTTCATCGCCTTTTCTGGACGTTCCCCCAATGCATAAAAGCTTTCCGTCACTGCAAACCTATGCTCCAGATCGACGGTACATTTTTATATGGCAGATACACGCAGATATTGCTAATTGCAGTTGCCCAGGATGGCAACAGAAAATGTATCCCAGTTGCTTTTGCGATTGTTGAAAAGGAAAATATCCCTTCTTGGGAGTTTTTCCTTTACAACCTCCGCAAGTATGTCATGCGCCGGGTTTTGCGTACACGTGAAGATGGCCTAGCTATTATTTCAGATAGAGGCGCGGGGATTTGAGGAGCAATTCAACGTTTGGGAGATTCATGGAAACCCCCATACATACATCACCGGTATTGTTTGCGGCATATAGCAGCAAACTACTATCAGAAGTTCAAGAACGAAGATGAACGTATAATGGTTCTCCGTATGGGTATGCAACCATTCCATTTTGTTATCGAACGTCCACCAATTTCATATTATTACCAATTAACTATTTTGCATGTCTTTTTCAACAGGCAACGCACACAGAGTTAATCAAGTGGAAGAGTTGCTGGAGGAGTTGCAATTGAGGAATCCATTCGGGTATAACTATCTTATGGAGATACCGAAGGAGAAATGGTTGCGATGTTATGACGGGGGTCGTCGATGCGGCCATATGACAACAAACTTGGCTGAGGCGATTAATTCGTCACTTAAGGGAACGCGCCATTTACCTATCACGTCCGTTGTCAAAGCAACATATTACCGATTGGCAACCCTTTTCGCAACCCTCGGCAAACAAGCAATGAACTAGATGGCAGCTGGCCGCATATTTAATCCAGATCTCGCCGACAAAATCCAAGCGTCCATTGCGCATGCTAACTCGATGGGTGCGTTGTGCTTCTCTCGTCGGGAACACATCTTTGAGGTCACACAATTTTCTGAACCTCTACAAGGAATAATGCAATACACCTACGTGGTTGATTTGCAAAAACGAACGTGCGATTGCGGGGAGTTCCAGACGTTTAAGTTCCCGTGTTCACATGCTTTCGCAGCATGTGCATCGGTTCATTTTGATGCAACGACACTCATTGATCCGGTCTACAGGCTCGAAACCGTTTTCAAGGTTTACCGAAACGAGTTCCCTCCGATCGGAAATGCACGTGATTGTCGTATAATCAGCAACGAACCAAAGATATGCCAGATCCCTCCCTGCGACGAAAGAAAAAAGGCCGGCCACCATCAACGAGGATTCACTGTGCCGAAGATATGGTTCCGAGAGAAAAGACCGGACAACCTAGGAGGTGCAGTAAATGTGGGAACACT
The DNA here is from genome assembly GCA_030270665.1 of Hibiscus trionum. Taxonomy (NCBI): domain Eukaryota; kingdom Viridiplantae; phylum Streptophyta; class Magnoliopsida; order Malvales; family Malvaceae; genus Hibiscus; species Hibiscus trionum. Next base: position 90,079,422 of record BSYR01000010.1, on the reverse strand, counting down.
GGACATGATATTAGGAAATGCCCTCTTAGGACCGGCCCCCGAATTAACTAGATCAACCATTGTGTAGTCTTTTCTGATTTGTAATCTTCTATTATCTGGTAATTTAATAAATCTTATGGATTTAAACATGCCTATACGATAATGTTAGAGGGGTTTTTTAACGAGGCACTTTAAATTTCAAAAAAAAAACATGCCTATGGACACATTTTTTGCTTCAAAAATGTTACTTTGATAGCATTTTTAACACAATTTTCTCACATTTTCGGACACCGTCTTCCTCGGAACTTTAGCACCATTGCAAAATTAAGGTGCACATCTTTGTCTCCAAACTTAGGAAAAACCAAAAAAAAGTTCGAAACACACCCTAAAATGCATTTAAACATGCCTATACGATAATGTTTCCTTTTAAAACATTGTTACTTGCTCATTTCCAGGCCATTTTCACACATATTAGGATATTATATACACTCGTATCTTCACACCATCTTAAAGATATGTTTCAATACGACACTGTTATAGTTCAAAAATTTTAATCGGGTACCCCGATAATCCGTTATTCGATCACAAATATTGCTACCTAAACATCTTATATTGGTTTCAATTCATTTTCATGATGAATTTCTCGTGTGGGGGCAGCAATAAATCGTTGAATTCGCGTTTTGCAAAACGCGAATTCACTTTCCACTGAAACGGCACAGAAATTCGCGTCCTGCAAAACGCGAATCTTGAATTCGCTTTCTACAGGACGCGAATTCGTCCTACATGGCATGAAAGGGGGGTATTTTTCCCAATATGAAAGTTTGGGGGTTATTTTCCCCAATAAATTCCCAAAGGGGAATATTCAAACCATAACCCCCTGAATATTATCCGAAAAATCATCCTTCCCGCAATCCAATTTTTGAGGCTCTCTCTTCAAGGTACAATGAAAATTAATTGTGATGTCGCTTTCTTCTCCTATTTTAATGAAGCCTGTATTGTTACTATTATATGTGACTCGTCAGACAATGTTGTTAGAGGAGCAATAAAGATTGTCTCAGCCCTCTTAGCCTCTGTGGCCGAAGCTATGGTATGCAGGCTAGGAGTGATCACTGCTCTCCAGGATGGATGGAAAAATATTGTTATTGTTATAGTTATTGAATCCGACAACAATGGTATCATCACAAGGCTTTCAAGCAGCAACCTATCTACTTGAGAGATTTTTCCTATTATATCCTGTTGATTGTCAAAATTACCAGGAGTCAGAGATGGTGGTAGGATGACTATTCCGAGTCAAAGCGTATGTATTGCTTTTACTTTTGGGTAGTGATGGTGCCAGGAATGGTAGGCCTTAGCACCTTTCGGCTGCATGCTCGGTTTTATACTACTTGGACATGTGTTAAAATAAGGTTATCGTGGCGTGTTGATTAGACTGGCTATGACTTGACGTCCTAAGTTCTCCTTGACATATGTGACGGGCACATGTCTAGCAGGTGAAGTGCGATGTTGTTCGTGGCTTTGTCTGTTCGCCATAGATTACGGAAGGTATCGTGTGGTTCGTGGGTGATCCTGTGCGCCGCGGTCTCCCTATATTATGACGTTCATCGCGGAACATCATATCATATTGTTTGTGGTTTTACTCGCCTTGGCTTTGATATGTAACGGTAGGTGTTTATGCATACCGACAAATATGATTTTTCTTTTTCTAATCGTTTCTAAAATTTTAACTTTTGTTCAAAAGTTTTAACTTTTGTTCATCGTTGTTGTAATCAAGCTGCAAACCGACTTATGAAGATCTCTTGTCGAGTTGATAGCACTGGGAATGATTTCTTTGTGATCTCTAGCTTTGCGTGCTCTTTTGTAACTTTTTTTTTCTCTTAATGCATTTCACATCTTTGATAATAAAAAAAAAAAGCCCTCGTGGTAATGCATGTGTACTTCCATAGCCCAGTCCCGAGTTTGATTTTCTTTAGGGACATTTCTTTCTTTTTTTCAAATGCACTTTTAAATAAAACATTTAAGTATACCAACAACATATATTATTTTAAAATTTAAATTTAGTCTCTATATTTTGATTTTGTGAAATTAAGTTTCTTAACTATTTTTATTTAAAAATATTGGTCATCGCACTTATTTATGTTAAATTTTATCTTTAACAGCTAACGTAACAATTATAAAGAGAAACAAATAACTTTTTAATCATCTACTTTTACAGTTTTTTTTTATCAGTTTGGCTCTTAAAAACTATAAATCTAGATGACTAAAAAGTCATTGTTTAAGAATCCAACAAGTGTCTCAGTAAAAAAGCGGCTGATGTTCATTCTAGGAGACATAAGTTCAAATCGCTTTGTCTACAACGTGTATGCACGTTGTTAAAGGGTTAAGAATATGTATGAACATATACTACCTTGTAACCACCTTTAGATTATTAAAAAAATGTACGTCAAAAGGTGTTAAAAAATTATTAATCAATCAATGCTTGGCACGTGGCATATGTTTATTTTATTTTATTTTTAAAAAAAAAATTAAAAACTTAAAACAATTCTTTTATAAAAAAATCATTTTTTACAAAATCCTGAAATCTTTACAAAATAGTCCCTAAATCCCTAAAATTTCTCAAATCCAAACCCCTAAATCGCCGATCATTGCGCCTGAGCACACCCCTTTGGTTGTCGGGCCTAAGCGGTTATTTCCCTCAACACGACGTCGCCAGAAACGTCGAATGGTGTGTCAGTCCAACGTTAATTTCGCGTTCGACATTCGACAGTCGACGTTTCCAGCAACGTCGTGTTGGGGGAAATGACCGCCTAGGTCCGGTTACCAATGGGGTGTGCTCAGGCGCGATGATCGACGACGGAAGCATCAGTGATTTGGGGGTTTGGGATTGGGATTTTTAGGGATTTGGGGTTGTTCTGTAAAAATTGAAAATTTTGGGTTTTTCTTAAAAAATAAAATAAAAATTAAATTAGTGTCACGTATCAAGCATTGATTGGTGAACAATTTTTTAACACCCCTTAACGGCCAGGCACCTAAAATTGCAATATTGTAAACTTTGGGCACCTATTTTTACAAAAAAAATACTTTAAGCACCTAAAGTTCAAAAGAGGTATACTTTGGGCACCTATTTTTCATTTAAGCCAAAAGAGTACAATTACTCAATTGCATAAAGCTAAAGTATGATGACTAAATTTTTCAATTTTATAATTGTTAGGTTAACAATTAAAGATAAATTTGAACACAAATTAATGGAGGGACCGATATGTACAAATAAAAAATAGTAAAGAGAATTAATGCCACAAAATCAAAATATAAAGATTAAAATTAAAAATTAAAATATCTTATGGATCTTTTGAATATATATATATAAATAAAGAAAGTTTTTTTTTCAAACAGAATTTAACTCGAGATTAACCTATGTAATTACACATATTTTACATGGCCACATATTTAACAATTAAATTTTAAACAGCGCGTTGTGTTTTAAAAAATATGGCTGGTTGCACGAACCAACTTGCGTCAATGGTTAAAGAAACGATTGTCGTTCTTATAGTGTAAAAAATTAATTTCATTCACACTTGATAATAATAAATTTACAACATGGTTTATATAGCTAAAAATAAAGCCTAACGATGTAACTAACTTCTAACCTCTGCTAACAGATTCTAACTACTAACGAACTTTAAACCAACTATATTTATATACTCTCAACACTCCCCTCAAGTTGGTAGTTGAAAGATATCTTTAACTCCCAACTTGCTCAGAAGATACTCATGTTGCTGCACTCCCAGAGCCTTTGTCATGATGTCCGCTAGCTGCTCTGTAGAAGAAACGTGTTGTGTTTGAATCAAACCCATTTGTATCTTTTCTCTCACAAAATGAACATCGATTTCTATATGCTTGGTGCGTTCGTGGAACACTGGGTTTGTGGCAATCTGAAGCGCTGCTTTACTGTCACAATAGAGTTTAACTGGTCTACCATTATACATCTCAAGCTCACTTAGAAAATCAGTTAACCAAATCACTTCAGAAGCAACCGTGGCCATGTTTCGATATTCTGCTTCTGCAGACGACCGTGCTAGTGTATTTTGTTTCTTCGACTTCCAGGACACTAGTGAATTCCCAATTTTGACACAATATCCAATAACCGACTTTCTCGATACTGGGCAAGAAGTCCAATCTGAATCGCAATAGGCTGAAATTTGTTCTTCATTTGATGCTTTGAACAATAATCCTTGTCCAAGATTTTTCTTTATATATCTAACAATCCTCAAGGCTGCTATTATGTGTGAATCTTTTGGTTGATGCATGAACTGACTGAGATTCTGTACTGCAAAAGTTATATCCGGTCTTGTGTGTGTGAGGTAAATAAGTCTTCCAATTAACCTTTGATAAACAGTTGCATCCTCCAGAATTTTGTCTTCAACATTTTCCTCAAGACCCTTATCAAAAGCTGCTGTTGTGAATCTAACATTTTGTTCCAATGTAGTAGGTTCAGGCTTGGAACTTCCAAGACCTGAATCCTCAATTAATTCCAAAGTATATTTCTTCCGATTTAGTAAAATCCTCTCCTTAGACCTCACGATTTCAAATCTTAAAAAAACTTCAAATCACCCAAGTCTTTCATCCTAAAATTCTGATTTAGCAATAATTTCAACTCTGAAATCAGAACATTATCATTTCCAGTGATAAGCAAGTTATCCACATAAATTAACATGACAACAATTGCTTCCCCTTCTCGCTTTGTAAAAACAGAATAATCTGACTTGCTTTGATGATAGCCCGCCTTTAACAACGCCTCACAAAGCTTCATGTTCCATTGTCTTGAAGCTTGCTTCAACCCATAAACAGATTTGTACAGCCTACAAACCCTCAACTCCCCCTGGCTGTAAAATCCAGGTGACAATTTTATATAGACTTCTTCATGCAAACCCCCTAAAGGAAGGCGTTGTACACATTCATCTGGTAAAGTGGCCAATTATAGGCAGCGACAAGAGCCAAAATTGTCCGGAAAGTGACCAATTTAGCCACTAGAAGAAAAAAATTTAGTATAATCAACCCTAGCCTGTTGATTATACCCTTTGGCCACAAGACATGTTTTGTAACGTTCAACAGCACCAGAAGAGTTATACATCACTTGAAAACCCCATTTACTACCAATGAGAAACTTACCAGATGGCAAAGGAACTAGAGACCAGGTGTGATTGATTTCAAAAGCTTGAATCTCCTCTTTCATAGCTTCAATCCTCAAGGGATTTTTAATAGCTTTAGAATAGGAACTCAGTTCAACAATGGAAGTTTTAGAAAGAAATGAACGCGTAGATGATGGAAGATGATCATAAGAAAAATGGGAAGAAAGAGGATATTTGGTGGCCGGAGAAGAATGACAAATAGATGCAAAATCATTCAACCAGCTAGGTGGCCGTGTGATTCGAAAAGACCTACGAAGAGAAATAGAAGGTGGAGGAATAGAAGATGATTCTATGGGAGCTGGAGAAGTAGAAGCGGGAACAGTAGTATAGGGAACATCAAACTCAGGGCCATAAGAGGAAGAAATATGGAGTGAGTCTGTTGAGGCTGCATCAGATTGAACAATTAGAAAATCATCATCAGAGAAAGAGACATTAGAAGGAAACAACCATGGAGAAAGAGCAGGTGTTGTAAAATGAAAGGGAAAGATGTCTTCATGAAAGATGACATCCCCTATTGACAAAGAAAGATTTAGAATCCAAATTAAACATGATATAACCTTTATGAACTTCAGAATAGCTGAGAAAAACAGAAGGAAAAGCTCTAGGTGAAAATTTATGAGAAGATGATGTATTTGTGGCATAACCAAGACACCCAAAGACACGAAGATCAGAGAGAGAAGGTATACGACTATATAACATTTCAAAGGGAGATTTTCAGTCCAAAACAGAAGAAGGAAGGCGATTTATTAAGTAACAAGCGGTGGTAACACAAAAACCCCAAAACTTAACAGGGACTTTAACATGAAATTTCAAGGCTCGAGCAACATCCAAAAGATGCCTATGCTTACGCTCGGCCACACCATTTTGTTGTGGTGTATATGAGCAACTACTTTGATGCAAGATACCAAGAGAATAAAAAAACTCACAGCAAGAATAATTAAAAAATGCAGTCCCATTATCAGTTCGAACAAACTTGACAGAAGCTGAAAAATGAGTAGCAACATAAGAAAGAAAAGACTTAATGAAGAGGACAATGTCAGATTTCAACCTCAATAGAAACACCTATGTCATCCGTGAATAGTTATCGACTATTGTGAGAAAATAACGCTGACCATGAATAGTAGAAGTACGATAAGGCCCCCATAGGTCCATGTGTAAAAGTTCAAATGGGGTTGTTGACTTAGAGGTAGTAGAATGAAAATGAAGCCTAGGTTGTTTAGCTAAAGGACAAATAGGACAGTGAGGACAAGATGTAACAGTAATATTATCAGACAAAGGCAACTTAGCTATCATAGTATAAGGAGCATGACCCAAACGGGCATGCCGCAAGGAACTCTTATTTATTTCAGAATGAATACAAGTAGAAACAAGAATTTGAATACATTTTTTTGATCCAACAGGAATGTGAATACATGACAAGTCAGAAACAGAAGCAAATAATGATGACAAACCAGGTACAAATGCAGGAGAAATGAAAAAATAAAGGCCACCACACAGTTTACCAATCCCCAACATCCTGCCATTTGAGAGACCCTAAATCAAACAAAAATCAGGAAAGAAAAAACAACACAACACAAATCTTTAGTCAATTTGAAAATGGAGATAAGATTGTGTGTAAATCAGAAATGTATAAGACATTCGAAAGGCTGAAATCAGGAAGAAAATTGACAGATCCAGTATAAGTAATGGCAGCATGTTTTCCATTAGGTAGAAGGACAGAACGAGATGTGGAAGAACAAGAAACATGATCATTCAAGCTTAAGAAATCAGAACATATATGATCTGTAGCCCCCGTATCTAATATCCAAACAGAGCGAGATTGAGCAGAGAAACAAGAAACATTACCTGCCAGATTAGCAGAAGGTTCAGCCAAAGAAGGCAGAGCACGACTGATTAAGTCCAAGAGCTGCTGGTATTGAGTTGGTGTGAATACTGGCGCCATAGAAGAACTAGAACATGTAGAAGAAGCAGCCGGAGAATATGGAGTAGGCGGAGAAGAGCTAGAACGCACCGAGTCAGTAACCAAGGCAGCCTGAACATCCTTCTTCTTGTTGAACTTGAAATCCAAGGGAAATCCAATCAAACGATAGCATTGATCCTTTTTGTGACCACGAATCTTGCAATGATCGCAGGTACCATTGAAGCGACAACGAGACGAGGCACCACCAGAAGCATACATGGAAGCGTAATCAGAAACCAACGAGATCGGCGAGATGCCACTGAGATGAGTCCCTTGAGATTCCTCTTGCAAAATCATCGAATAAGCCTGATTTAGTGAAGGAAGTGGCTTCATAAGCAGAATCTGGCTGCGCACGGCTGAGAATGTCTCATTGAGACCCATGAGAAATTGGAAAAGTTGTTGGTGAAGATGAACATCCAAGTTCTCCTCTAAATCAGAGCAATCACAGGTTGAAAAAGAAACTAACACGGCAATCTCATCCCATAGAAGCTTTAGACGAGTATAATATGTAGGAATGGAAAGGTCACCTTGCGTAGTTGTCGCAATCTCCCGGTGAAGGAAAAAAATATGAGCGTCGTTGATCTTATCAAAGCGTTCACGAAGATCTTTCCAGAAGAGTGATGCATTCGAAGCAAACACCACACCGGCGGATAAATCTTTGCTGATGGAGTTCATAATCCAGGAAATAACAGCAGCATCACACTGATCCCATTGAGAACGAAGAGACTCTTCAAAACTATCCCATTTGCAATCACCAGTAACGAACCCTAATTTGTTTTTGGCTAGCAAGGCAAGGCGCATCGAATGACTCCAAACGTTGTAATTATTAATGTCAGTTAGTTGAAAAGAGACAATCGGCGTGCCCGACGTATTAGATGGATGAAGGTAAAGGACATGGTTGAAATCGATGACGGTGGACATCGAAGAAGACAATATCTGAAAGTAAAGTGAAAAGAAAAAAAGTTAGAACGAAAAAAGCAAGCAGGCCAAACAAGAGGGAATCGACCCAATGGATCAAGAAATAACTGCTGATACCATGTAAAAAAATTAATTTCATTCTCACTTGATAATAATAAATTTACAACATGGTTTGTATAGCTAAAAATAAAGCCTAACGATGTAACTAACTTCTAACCTCTACTAACAGATTCTAACTACTAACAAACTTTAAACCAACTATATTTATATACTCTCAACATAGAGCTCACATGTTCAAGCACCAGCAGCTGTAGCAAGGTGATTGAGCATGCATTGTCAAATGGTCGAGAGTATATTCAGAACAGATACTACTTGTAATCACCTTAGTTTTTTTTAAAAAATATGGTCGATTAGGTATACATTTATTTACATGACACGATGACAATGAAATATCTCATATTAATAAATATTTAGGGTTAGTTTGGTTCAAGAAAATACTTCTATTTATATTTTTTATTTTAATTTTTAAAAAATAATTTTCATTTTTTTTAGTTTTCTATAGCTTAAAATATGTGTTTGGTTAATAGAAATGAAATTTTGTTTTTAAAATTGAAAATATTGAAAATGTGTTTGGTATATATTTTGAATATAATTATTAAAAAATTTATTATAATAAAAAATAAAATATGATTAAATAAATTAGAGTTTTAAAATTGACTTAAAATGATTCGAACCTGAATTAAATAAATTTAAAACTAAGAAGTCATTGTTTTCATTTTTTTAATTTTTTCTAAAACATTTTCAATAAAAATAGTGAAAACATATTTTCATGTTTTTAAATTTTTTCTATTTTTTATAAATCATTTTTTATTTTTATAATTAAACACGTTATTTTAAAATTTTTATTTTATAAAAAAAATGCAAACGACCTATGTTCTCTGTGACCAAAAGTCCAAAACACATTTTTGCTGTGAATTCTGTAATTAAGTTTTTCAAGGACTTAGGCAAAAAAAAAAAAAAAAAGGCGTCAATTAATCCAGTTTGTAATAAATAAACATACCTAACACTATCTGATCCATTAATGGCCCTTAAATGTTTCATTTATCTCTATTATTTAATTTCGTTTTTCTCTCGCCACGTTTTTCTTAAAAGAGATTTCATGTCTCTACATTTGCTACCCAGACGTAAAATATAAATAAAAAAGTATGAAAAATTTTAGAACGATCAACGTAGTCACAGCCGGCCCTGGGGCAGGTCGAATTGGTCGACCGTTCAGGGCTTCATTTTTTTAAAGTTTTATTACCTCAAAATTTAATTATAATATTAGAGAAAGGTTTCTATTTGAGCCATAAATAACAAGTAAACGAAATAATAATTTGATTATAATATTAGAGAAAGATTTCATTGCCGATGTTCTTGCTAAATTGGGTCCTTGGAGTGGTTATGAGGCAAGCTATTTTTGTGCCCCGCCGGATGCGGTGATCACGATCTTACATGAGGAATTACCTAGTCCTATAGTTTGATTTGTGTGTATTTGTCGGGTTAATCCCGGGTTTCTGTAATACTATGGTGGATACTCTTTTCCTCCATTTAGGTTAGGGAGGTTTTTAATGAGGCTTGCCATAGTATCACCTTTATTAATAAAAAAAAATAGAGATCCCTTCTTTTTTAAAAATTTTTTTTACTATTTAAATAGTTATAGTTTATTTTTTTTTTCTAATAGTTAGTATTAGGGGTCTAATTTTTTTTTTCAATACTTGTTATTTGGGGCCCAATTTTTTTAATACTTCTTATTAGAGGCTCAATTTCCCCCAATATTTGTTATTATGAGCTTACTCTTAAAGTTATTTTTGTTTTCAATATTTGTTATTTGAGGCCCATTTTTTGATATTTATTATTAGGAACATATTCTTTAAATTTATTTTTCAATACTTATTATTTGGGGTTCAATTTTTTTAATACTTGTTACTAGATGCTTAATTTTCTCAATATTTTGTTATTATGAGCTACTTTTAAAATTTATTTTTTTTCAATATTTGTTATTAAGGGACCAATTTTTTCAATACATGTTATTTGATGCTCAATTTTTCTTGATATTTTTTAGGGACCTACTCTTAAAATTCAAAATTTTCAATACTTGTTATCTAGGCTCCAATTTTTCAATATTTGTTATTTAGGGTCTAATTTTTCAATGCTTGTTATTATAGATTCATTTTCCCCTACATTTGTTATTAGCGGCATACTCTTAAAATTAAAAATTTTCAATATTTGTTTGGGGCCTACTATTAAATTTTAATTTTTTGAAACTTATTGTTAGGAGCCTAATTTTCCAGTTCGCTCAGGGCCTCTAAAATCTCAGGACCGGCTCTGGACGTAGTACGCACATTGTTGAACATCGTTAACACAAATAATTACTAAAAGTAAAAACTCGACATGCAATTAATTATATTTCTAAACAAAATTAGAGAAAATTATTTCATGAACCATTCTCACCACTTCATCCATGACCCTACCCAATTAAATAAAATCGCATTATCTTTATTTTCTACGTAATATTTTCTTATAAATTAAAATTACAAATCATCACCTTCTTCTAATTAATTTGTTTGCAGTTCAAACAAATATGTTAATCCTAGTGTTTTCAACAAATTAAAATTAATTATTTTATTTTTGTCTCTTTTGATTTGTGAGTTAAGCTTTTGAAGTTTTTTTTATCTTAAAAGATTTTATTCATTAACATATTAGAATTATTACATGATATGAGGAAGAAAATGATGATTTGTAAATTTTAATTTATAAGAAAATATTATGTGAAAAATAAAGATGATGTGGTTTTATTTAGTTGAGTAGAATAATGGATGAGGCGGTGAGAATGGTTTATAGAATATTTTTTTTTTCTAATTTTGTTTTGAAATATGATTAATTGCATGCTGAAATTTTGAAAATTTTTAATAACCGTTTAAAAATTATTAAAAATTAATGATGTTTAATAGTATATTGTGTTTGTAGTGTTTAGTAGTGTGTGTCGTCCATTCTAGATTGATAAAAAAGTATTTAATATTTGATTAACAACCAGTGCAGTCCCAATTCAATGCAACCCACATTTGATAAGAGGCATAGGGATGCAAAAAGAAAAACTCGAAACTGATAAGTTTCAATTCAATCTGACTAGTTGAAATCCAATTTTGAGATAAGGTTGGATTTTTTTTGTTATATTTGTAGTCGCATAGATTTTAGGTGAAACTGGTAGTCTGGTCCATTCCACCTCGGTATATTTATTAAAGGGTTAATTATTAGGATGATCATTTCAGTATAGAGTTGATCATCGATTCTAAAAAGTCACCGGTAATATCACTTACGTTTGTGGGACGTAAATTTTTTGTTATTCAGCTGTTTGTTGTCGTTAACCTTTGACGAGAGGTTGATCTGAAATAATAAAAAAAAGATAAATTACCTAGACAGTCCCTAAATTATTAATTCACTTCTATTTTGATTACTGAAATAAAAATAATTTATATAATTTTACATTTAATCCTCAAAATTTATAATTTTTTTTTATATTTTCTTTCATCTAACTTAATCTCTAATTTAATTTAACAACCAGTGCAGTCTCAATTCAATGCAACTCATATTTGGTAAGACGCATAGGGATGCGAAAAATTCGAAACTGGTAAGTTTCACTTATGTTTCTCCCTAGTATAGAATTAATTACAAATTTTAAAAAATGACCAGTAAAGTCATTTACGTTTTCGGAGTGTAAATTTTTGGTCACTTAATTGTTTGTTGATGTTAACCTTTGACGGGAGGTTGATCTAAAACAAGAAAAAAAGATAAAATACCTAGACAGTCCCTAAATTATTACTTCACTCCTATTTTGACCAACGAAATAAAAATAATTTGTATAATTTCACATTTAATCCTCCACATTTACATTTTTTTTATTTCTTCTTCATCTAACTCAATCTCCAACTTTATGCTATATTAATCATCAATTCACACCGTATATTATAATCCATCATTGTATATATCCATGTTTCAAATAATGTTTGTAATCCTCAACTCAGATTTTTTAATTTTTCAAAGAATCTCAAAATTTTGAAAATTTTACAAAGTAATTCCCAACCCCTAAAATTACCCAAACCCTCAAATCGTCACCGCTTTTGCCGTCGATCGCCGCCACTGACTACACCCCTTTGGTCGTCAGAGCATGGCAGTCTTTTCTCCCAACATGGCGTCACTAGAAATGGCGAACGACGTGCAACCGAACGTCGAATGCGAAATCAACGTTCGACTGGCACGCCGTTCACCGTTTTCAGTGACGCCGTGTAGAAGGAAATGGCCGCCATGCTCCGAAGACCAAAGGGGTGCGGTCAGGGTGGCGATCGGCGATGAAAGTGACGGCGATTTGAGGGTTTGAGTTTGAGTAATTTTAGAAATTTGAGGACTGTTTTGTAAAATTTCTAAATTAAAGATTAAAAATTCTGAATTTTTTTTATTAGATTAACTTTAAAAAATAAAAATAGTGCCACATGTTGAGCATTAATTGATTGATAACTTTTTTAACACCCCTTTAACGGTTTGGCACCTAAAATTATAACGGTTGAAACTTCGGGCACCTATTTTTACAAAAAATACTTTAGGCACCTAAAGTTCAAAAAATGTATACTTTAGGCACCTGTTTTCATTTAAGCCTTTTGAATATGCCATGTAAACATTGCTGCACGTAAATTGGGCATTATTTTGAGCTGAATCATATTAAAAATTACAAACATTATTTGAAACATGGACATATACATTGATGGATTATAATATACGGTGTGAATTGAAGATTAATATAATAGAAATTAAAGATTAAGTTAGCTGAAGAAGAATATGGAAGATGGTGGATGAGAGAAGAAATATAAAATGTTAATGTGGAGGATTAAATGTGTAGTTATACAAATTATTTTTATTTCGGTGGTCAAAATAAGAGTGGAGTAATAGTTTCGGGATTGTCTAGGTAATTTATCCTTTTTATTAACTCAGATTAACCTCCCGTTAACATTTAACGACTACAAACGGCTGAGTGACTAAAAGTTTACGTCCCGAAAACGTAAGTGGCCTTATTGGTCATTTTTCAAAACCAGTGACCAACTCTATATTAGAGAAAACATAAGTGATCATCTCAGTAGTTAACCCTTTATTAAAATGCCATTTTCTCATAAAAATTTGAATTAATTATAAATTTACCCTCCCACCTTTTAAACTTTACATTTTACCTTTAATTTTAAATCCTGCCTCCGTTCTTATCTCGGATACACCACTAGAATTTTAGGATGTTTGGGTACGCCACCAGGATTTCAGGATGTGGCACCTGAATCATGGATTCACCATAAAAATTTGAATTAATTATAAATTTACCCGATGCATATGTTATGTAATACATGTTAATTTCAAGAATGTCAAACATATTGTAAACATGCAAATTCAAAATTTCTGATAATAACAACAAAGAATCAGACATGCTTCAGGATACATGAAATTCACATATCAAAACTACCAAATCAATATTGTATATTATCATAGTCATGTACACATAACAATAACCGACAACCAAGACATGTGAAATTACCCCAAATTCAAGATTCTACCAACACGTTACACAAAAAATAATTATTAATTTAAGGCTTAAGGGCTATTTTGTCCCTTAATTGGGTTGGATGCAAATTGTTTTAACGGGGAAATGAAAAAGAGAGGAGAGAGGGGAGGAAGACAAGGAAAAGATACATCTTTAGATAGAAGAAAATGAGAGAGAGGAGAAAATAAGGTGGGAAAATATTTATTTTTTAAACTTAACATACCACGTCAGTTTTTTTACCAGTAGTTGATTGGCTGATGATAGTGGTCATAATGAAAGCAGATTAAATGTTCAGAGACTGTATTACAAGTTTTAAGAATTTAATGACCTAGTGAAAGTGCCTTAAAAGTTTTGGAACTACCAGTGTAATTTACCCTAAATTTTAAAATATAGATATTTTTTTACCAACAACTCAATAGTCTATCGAGATAAAGTGTTAGGTCATTTATAATATTATTATGTATCAACTTTTAAATGTAGATGATTATCACAGAAAGTAATGAAATTCAGGTTCATAAGTTCATTACTAATCTTGATAAAGCTTTGCAATACATTATCATAACCAAACCTCACATTGCCTTCGCGGTTAATTCCCGTATGTTTATGCAAACTCCACTAAATGAGCACTATAATACAGTCAAGCGGATCCTAAGGCGTATCTTCAAGGTACATTGGAGTATGGGCTAAAATTTACCAGCTCCTCTCACTTGTCCATAACAGGATTTGTAGATGCATATTGGGGGTCTAACATTGACGATTGAAGGTTCACTATCGGGTTTTATGTTTATTTTTGGAGGAAATCTCATCTCATAGGCATCGAGAAAACTACAAGTAATTTTCCAGTTAACAGCTGAAATTGAGTATCGCAGTGTAACATGTGTTACAACTGAAGTTTTATAGCTCGAATCTTTGTTTAATAAACTATATATTATTCTCAACGGACAGTCAATCTTGTAGTGTAATAATTCATGTATTGTTAATGGTTAATCTATAGCTTAACCGTTATTAAATTATTTAGACATATATTTTGTTTACAATATTGACTATGTCAATCTTAAGGTCCTCTTATAATATAATATTTATCGGAGAGATAATTGTAAAAAAATTGTAATAGGTTACATGTTAACATGTAATCAAACCGTTAATAATGGTTAATTATTAGTGATTAAAACGGGTAACCGTTTCTTAATAGTTAGGTTACGATTCAATAATCGTTAAAACGGTTAACTGACTATTTAGGCCAAATAGTATAGTTAACCTATTCCATTTACTATAGAAATTCCGAGGGAGTTCATTGAAGGAATGTTTCCAATAAAAATTGTTTGTTCTTGCATATCCTTACTCGTTTTCCAAATTAATCCCGCGGACAGGGACGGAGCCATTAAGGCTTCGGGAGGGGCAATCAACCCCCACTCCCGAAGAATTTTTTTTTCACCTTTTTCCCCCTATTTAAATTTTTTTAAAAATTGGTTTATTTATAAATTTGCCCCCCATTTCAAATATTTATAGTTTGCCCCTCAATCCCAAATCCTGGCTCCGTCCCTGCCTGCGGATAAATGTAATTCAGAAAAATATGTGAGTGATTCATGTACATCATCCTTTTTTTCAACGGTTCCATCAATTGATATGTTTCCACAAATAATTAAAATTTAATTTCTTGATCTGTATCTTTAATTTTTGGAAACTTATAATTTTTTTATTAAGCCCCGATTCATGAACCCACAAAATCCTTCAAATTGTATTTAATTCAACCCAAGTATTGTAAACATTTCTTCATTTTCATCTCCGAGCATTTTGAATTTTCCGCTTATCAAAAAAATCCATAAACACCCCTACTTGCCGTCATCTTAGGGTGGACCCTTGTAGAGATTGTGGATGACTTGCCCTCTAAAATTGGGTAAATTAATTTAAAGTTTTTTGAAAATTTAAAAATTTTGGATTTAAATATTTTTATTTAAGTTTCTCCTAAAAATGTGTTTTATTTTATTTTTTATATTTTTATCTAAGCCTCCCATAAAATTTTTAAAACCTTTCGTTAAGTCTCAACATTTTTATAAACTTTAAATTAAACATCTATTTTTTTGAAAAAGTTTTAAATATGCCTCATTGGCCTGAGTTGTTAAGATGCACCCTTGGTCATCTTAAACTGATGTTATTTTCTTTGGGTAACTAGATTCGTATACAACTAGTTTAAACTAAGATTGGTTTAAAGTGAATTGGGTGATTAGATTGGACAAAAATTCTCTACCCTTTTTGGTGCCCCTAACACTAAAAAATATTGAAAAAATAAATTCTAAACCATAAACTTAAATTTTAAATCCTAAACCTTAAAAAATACACCCTATCCCAATTTCCTTAAACACTAACCTTAACTCTCAAAATATAATTTTTAGTGTGGGGCATAAGTAAAGGCACAAAAGGGGCAGAGAATTTCTATTCGATTAGATTTATGTACAACAAGTAGGGATTTTTTTATATATAATTATACAAATAAATGAGAGGAACTAAATCTTCATCTTTGGCTAACTTTGCTGTAATACCAAAGCAAATTAGAAAAGAAAATGCAACTTGCATTCTCATTTCTCGAAGCAAAACTCAGAAACAAGACACAAAAATACAATAGAAAACATGGGGGATATAAGATATTACATATTTCTTCCTTTGCAAGCAAATATAAAAAAGAACATACAACTTTACCCAACTCTAACCCAAAACCAGAAAGTAAGCCCAAAAGATGAGTCCAATCCCAAACAATACTGGAACCACCTCGTTTCTACTGGACCCTGAAAACCAGACTCGAACATCATCCACCACCGGACCACACAGGGAGCTCATGTCATCGCTTCTTGTATTGTAATAAACACTGTAGAACGCGATCCTTGTTCTTTCAGCCTTGGCAGTGAAGTTAACACTAGCAGTCTGGAAGGTGGAGTTTGAATCAGGCGTGTAGTGAAAACTCTGTGCCTGATCTGCAGCAAAGGCCATAACAGCAAGTGGTTCCTTGCATTTGTCATTAGCGTGGCCTAAAGAAAAGCTCAAGCTGTATGGCTTGTCTGGTTTGGTTTCCACCATTTGAGAGATGATGCCTTCCTTGCCTGAGACCAACTCAACGGCACGTTTGCCCTCTGGGACGGCGTAATGGTTCGAGTCGATGTATCGGACCGCCCTGATCGATTCGACCATCCATCCTGGTACCGGGGACGTTTCTTCGTCAAGGTTGGTTGGGAGTAGGACTCCAAGGGATACATTTTGGAACATCCAAGGGCCGAATTCAAAGCCACTGTTAACTACTGCATTATCTGAGATCATATGCATATGCTGCTATAAGCTAATGGGAGGTGAAGGGAAGAAGAACAAACAAAAATCAGGATTTTTTTTACCTTTTGGTTTATCAGGAACTTGTAGTTTCTTGATAGCAATATCATCAATGATAGGTCCACATTCCGGATCATCTTCCATTCCCGGGTTCGTAAAACTCAACCGCACTTTCTCCTCCGCCGCCGCGAAAGAAATCGAGTAAGGGTCCCAGCCTTGCACGTTGTACACTGTCTGGAGGTCAACCGTCTGCGATGCGGGTGGCACCGACACGTTCAGTGACTCCAGCTGCGCGCAAGTGCGTGCAGCACTGAAAGTAACAGCATAGGATGATCCTTTCTCCACCGTCAGTTCCTGGCTGATCTCCGCGTCGTTGCCTAATCTAACAGCATGCGTGCCTCGGGGCACAACGAGCACAATCCCCCCGCCCACTTTTTCCCCAGATGCCACCAGCTCCACCCTGCCGTTTGTTCTCCAGCTAGGGATCTCGATGGTCCCGTCCGTTGTTGCCTCACTCGGGAAGCCGTTCAATGGACGTGTCTCGAAATCACCATTTGCCACCAGACCTACACAGTAAATGCAATGTAAATTTTGTTTTCCAGTTCATGGTATTTGATTAAACAAACCCCATTAATTATCACCAAAGGCAAGCATGATTATCCGTACATGCGCGTATAAGATTGACGACATAAAGATTCGAGGAAATAAGTACAATCACATGAGCAGATATGTTTCACTGTCGACAAATTTTTGATGATGGTCAGTAGATCTCTCTGTTGTCCCGTCAAACTAGCAGACAAAAACACTTGCAGTTGCCTACCAAACAAAAGTATCAAATTATTACCGGCCCATCTTTTTTCTTGTATGGTTTTTAACTCAAATTCTAGGGCTATAGTTAACGTGTGGCTGAAATTACAGTGATGGAAGAAAACAAATCCTCGGATAACCTTATCTTATTTACTAGCCTCATAGTTCATGCCCTGATAAAGAAAGAAACTTCGTAGAGAAAAATGATTATCTACATTACTGTCAAAGACTGCATGCAGACAAAAGCAAAGAAGCTATCATTTTCATATAGGGACAAAAACAATGAAGAGGTTGATGTGAGACTGGTCCCAGCCCAACATGAACCATCTACCAGCTTTGAGTTAACCGTGTGAGCCCTACCCCGCTGATTCAGCCCATCCTACTTTCTTACACTATCCCCTAAGTAGAAGGGTTTGCTTCATATCATGAGCCTGAGCTGGAAATTCTGGGGAAATTTGTCCCTCTTTGGTCATTTTGCTCACCTTAGTAACCCACTTGTCAAAATCCTTTACCCACCCACATCTTTACTTTTTGACATTGTCAATCAATAGATTACCAACTTTTCTCACTTCAAAGATTAACGGGCCTTGTTCTATAATAAACCTCGGTAAAGTGTTTAATACTATAACTTTCGGCCAATTCACATGGGGGATTCATAATGCAGGCGACAATCAATGACTGGGGGGAAGGTGCAGTTTTTCTATTTAAAGCTTCTTCCAATGGTAAAAATAAAAACTTGTAGTATTTACTGAAATTAGACAACTAACAGTTAATCATCAAAGAGCATAAAAGAAGTTATCGAGTTTACTGGGAAGGGAAGAAGAAGATATGAGAATGCTTGCAGGAAATTCATGTATGTAGGCATTTGCAGGGATTGACACAGAATTGAAGAACTCTGCCTTTCAAATAGATTCAACTTATGTCCAATTTAACTTGTAGTTATAACTGTTATGTGAAGAACATAAAAAAGCACATTAAACAACCAAACTTCCTACATAGGATGACAGAGTTACCAAAGAGACTGAAGCTAATGTAAGGAACAGACAAGAACCCTTGCAGCATAACTCAACTAAGTGGAAAAAAATGTAAGAGCAGATGGAGAATGGAAAAATACCATCTTGAGCTAGTGAAAGAGAAGAGAAGTGAGGAAAGATGAGCATAAAAAGGAAGACCAATTTGCTTCTTGAAGAGCAGTCTGCCATCTTTACAGGCCAAATAGATTCCTTCCTTCACTTCTTCGGTAAAGGCTTTCAGCCTCTCTCTTTAGCTCCTTCTACCTTTTGTTTTTGTTCTTAGTTTAGACGAGGGAAGAAAGGCAGGCCCGACTCTCTTTTTAACTAAAGAATCCAGTACTAATCTCGTCTGTTACACTCAGCACTATAAAAATCCATAAAAACTAAATAATATTACTTCACACTCATGTGAAAGGAAAAGGTTATATAAAAATGTATATTTGTAAAAGGTTAAAATTTTATTAGAAATTTCTGTACCATACTTTATAATAGAAAAGAAATATATTAGTTCATGTATTATATTTAAATGTTTATTTTAGTCAGACATTTTAATTTATGTACGTTTAAGAAGTAAATATTTTAGTCCGAAGTTTTAATGTTATAGCCAATTAGTTTAAATACTTTGGTTTAAATCTTTATAAATTCTTGTCAATTTTAAAATTAAACAAATTGATCTCTCAAAAAATAATAATTTGTTCAATGTACATTTTTTTTGAAAACAATTCAATGTACATTTTAGAAGTTATACAATTTTTTACCATCTTTCTCAATTACACGCTTACTCCAATTTTAAATCTAAAAATTCTAAGAAAAATTAATGTACAATTTTTTCAATTAAATGTTTTAAGTATTTTTTATGTTTCGACTTGTAATTGTAATTATTTTAAGTGAAGACAATAGAGTTTTGAGTTAGAATAGAAACTAATTTTGCATTCAAATTTCATAAGTATTCAAATATTTTATGTAAAAATTTATAAAAAACACTGAGAGATTAATTTGCTCAAGTTCAAAATTGAGAAGGACCTAAAAAGTGCTTAAAACAAAATATTTAAGTCAACTAACAATAACTTCAACATTTTGACCAAAATATTAAACTTTTCAAATGACTGTGGATTAAAATGTTCATTTTTATAGTAGGAGACTAAAATGAACCTTTAGGTATAGTACATGGACAAAAATGTTCCTTTTAGGGGGCGTTTGGTTCGCGGAAAAGATCATTACCAGGTGGAATAATCTTTTCCGGAATCACATACCCACGTTTGGTTCAAGAGCATTCCCTCCCAGGGGTAATGAAATATTCCCAACAGTAGCTATTTTTGGGTCTTTTCCCAGGAATGTCATTCCCTCCCTTTTCTTAGGTATTAGACCATTCCCTCCCCTTTGGACAAGAATACCCCTAAAAAATATAGTTATTTTAAAATAATTTTTCCTTTTTCATATAATTACAAAAGTATAAATCTATTTTATTTTTTAGTGGTTTGGGGTTTTAATACTTATTATAAAATAATACGATGCATATAAAATAAAAATATATCAAAATTTTATTTTATTTCGGTTTTTTATATATGTGTTTGATTCAAATTTTATTATTGGTATGTGTTTTATTAAATTTATTATTTAGGATCAATTTTCATAAAAAAAATCATATTATATTTTTTATATTTTCTATGAATTTTATGTAAATATTTTGACTTTAATCTTAAAACTTCAGTTGGTTAAAAAAGAAAATATATTTCAAGGACAATTTGGTAAAACATGCATTTTTCCTATCTTATATTCCTTCAACCAAACAATGTAATCTTACATTCATGCCAAACAAAGCAAACAAGGTTATAGAACATTCCAGGTAATATGTTAAGTAATGTAACATTCCGGTAATCTCATTCCTAAGGTAATCTTACATTCCGTGAACCAAACGACCCCTTATAGTTAAGGAACTAAAATAAAATTTTAGAAATAGTACAAAGACTAAAATGATCCTTTTAATAGTAGAGAGATTAAAATAAAATTTTAGATATGATACATGAACTTCTAATAAAATTTGACCTTTATAAAATATATATTTTTAAATGGAGATTTTTATTTAATTAATTTAATGATTATATAAAAAGAATGAAATGAGAAAAATACGATTTAAATAAAAAAAATACTTGGATGTACAAATTTGTGTAAACTTTAGTTTACGCAAGTTTGTCAATTTTAGGTTTAGGGCTTTAGGTTGTATGGTTTAGATTTTAGTATTATAGATTCGAGCTTTAGATTTTATAGTTTAATAATAAAAGGTTGTGCGGTTTTTTAACAATGTTTGTGTATCAAAATATAACCCTAATTAAAATAAGATCCACTAATTAGTTAAATAACTAAAAATACTTATATTACTCATATCTTATTATCTTGTATAAATTCAAATCTCAACATTTATTTTGTAATCTCTCTACTTTATAAAAATATAACCCTTGAAATAATATTTAGATTTAAGCCTATGTATAAATATCGCGTGGATTCTAAGAATACGCGAAATCAAGGGGCGTTGGCAAAGGGTGTGACCCCTAAAATGATAAACTTGTGTGCAAGTCCCTTAAAAATTATAGAATTATAAGTTAATAATGGTAAAATTATAAATGACTCTTCTTAAATTGAAATTCTTTTTATATAGTCCTAAAAATTGTAAAACTAGAAGCAAAAAGTGCAAAAATTTATTTTGACATTAATAAAAAATTAAGTTAAGTTCGATTCCCGACAAAAAAAATTTCTCGGCTTCACTCTTGATTTTAATTCTAGATTATTATTTAAGTCTTCTTTGTAACTTGAAAAATTTTATTACATAAGAACCCAACAAGCTGATGATGTTTATCCTAATAGATATGAGTTAAATTATTTTGTCCGCAAGTTGTGTTTATTATCAAAAAATTAAAAATATTTATGAACAGATATCACCTTATAATCACTATTTAAAAATTATATTATATAAAAACTATAATAAAAATATCATAATATTATAGGTGTACATGTGGGCATGATTTATTTGATAGAAACTGGATATTTTCCTTTTATTTTGATCGGAAAGAACCAAAATGAGAGGTCCACTTTGCTTCCAACAGATGTATATTTGTCGGCTTCTGGCCTCAATTTTGTCATGCACTTTTTAATAATTTTTTTACACAGACGGTCACTGAACTTTAGCAAAAAAATAAAATGGTAACCAAACTTTCAAAAATCACAAAATGACAATTAAACTTTATGTTTTATAACAAAATGGTAACTAGACGTTAAATGCCGTTAAGTGGCTGTTATAAATTTTGGTATAATAACACATTTAGTCCTTTATATTTGTACATTCAATCAATTTAGTCGTAATTCGAAACAATTCACTAAATTTAGCCCTCGTTATTTACGCATTCTTTCAATTTGGCCTTAAAGAAAAATTCCAAAGTATGGTAACATGATAAATAATTACAATTAAATTTTTATAGGAACTCAAAAACTCGACTCGACTCGAATCGAAAAAATTTCAAATAAAGTTTGAGTTGTAAAATATGACGCGGCAACTCGAATAACTCAAAATTTTTTGACTCGACTTGATCGAACGCTCATCTCTATCTTAAGATATAACGCGTCAACACGAATAACTCGAAATATTCGAATATTTTAAATCATTTTTTCCCTTTTAAATCGAATATTTTTTTAAAATAGAATATTTAAATCACATCAAATATTTAGTAACTACTTTAAATATTCAATTCAATTTAAAAATATTCGATTTAAAAGAAAAAATGATTGAAAATATTTGAATATTTAATAACTATTTTAAATATTTTTCTTTTAAATATTCAAATATTTAATAACTACTTTAAATATTTATTAAATATTCGAATATTTTAAATCGAATATTTTTAAATTAAATCGAATATTTAAAGTAGTTATTAAATATTCGATGTGATTTAAAAGAAAAAATGATTTAAAATATTCGAATATTTCGAGTTGACGCGTCATATCTTAAGATAGAGGTGAGCGTTCGATCGAGTCGAGCCAAAAAATTTCGAGTTATTCGAGTTGACGCATCATATTTTACAACTCAAACTTTATTTGAAATTTTTTCGATTCGAGTCGAGTCGAGTTTTCGATTTCATATAAAAAATTAATTAAATATTCAAATATTTTAAATCAATTTTTTTCTTTTAAATTGAATATTTTTAAATTAAATTGAATATTTAAATTAGTTATTAAATATTCGATGTGATTTGAATATGAAAATATTAAATATTCTATTTTAAAAAATATTCGATTTAAAAGAAAAAAATCATTTAAAATATTCGAATATTTCGAGTTATTCGAGTTGACGCATCATATCTTAAGATAGAGGTGAGCGTTCGATCGAGTCGAGTAAAAAAATTTCGAGTTATTCAAGTTTAAGCGTCATATTTTACAACTCAAACTTTATTTGAAATTTTTTCGATTCGATTCGAGTCGAGTTTTCGAGTTCCTATAAAAATTTAATTAAATATTCGAATATTTTAAATCATTTTTTCTTTTGAATCGAATATTTAAAGTTGTTATTAAATAATCAATGTGATTTAAATATGAAAATATTAAATATTCTATTTTAAAAAATATTCGATTTAAAAGAAAAAATGATTTAAAATATTCGAATATAGAGTTATTCGAGTTGACGCGTGATATCTTAAGATAGAGATGGGCGTTCGATCGAGTCGAATAAAAAAATTTTAAGTTATTCGAGTTGACGCGTCATATTTTACAACTCAAACTTTATTTGAAATTTTTTCGATTTGAGTCGAGTCGAGTTTTCGAGTTCCTATAAAAAATTAATTGTAATTATTTATCATGTTACCATACTTTGGAATTTTGCTTTAAGGACCAAATTGAAAGAATGCGTAAATAATGAGGGCTAAATTTAGTGAATTGTTTCGAATTAGGATTAAATTGATTGAATGTATAAATATGAAGGACTAAATGTGTAATTATGCCAAAGTTTATAACAGCCACTTAACGACATTTAACGTCTAGTTACCATTTTGTTATAAAACATAAAGTTTAATTGTCATTTTGTAATTTTTGAAAGTTTGGTTACTATTTTGTTTTTTATACCAAAATTCAGTGACCGTCTATGTACTTTACCCTTTTTTCTTCTATTATTGTAGATATTACTTAATTGTAGGTTGAACTTTTTTAAAACTTTATAGTCAATTAAAAATCTTTCACATACATAATTTAATTATTTTAACTTTTAAATACACATATATAAGGCCATGTGGTAATATTTAATGGGTAAACTACACCAGTATTCACCAAACTATTAATTCTTTTTTTATTTTAGTCACCGAATTAATTTTTTAGTAAATTCGTCACTAACGTTACATTTTTTTATTTTGATCACTGACCGTTAAGTTTTCATTAATTTTTAACAAATATGGTGACATTTCATGGTATAATAACAATTTTAATATCAAAACATATATATTTCATCGACTTAGTCATGATTTTCTAGAGTTTTAACTTTATTATATTTTAGTCCTCTTATTTTCACTTCCCTAACAAACAACCATCTCCTTACCTGTGAAACATGGGCAGAGCCACCCACTAATATGGGTGGTCAAGTGACACCCAAAATTTTTTGGGACAATTTTTTTTATATATAATTTATAAATAAAATTTTTAATAAATAAATAACACCCATTTATAAATAATTGATACCTCTTGAATATAATTCAAGAAAAATAATATTCCTTAAATAATTTTTTGGCTTCGGCCCTGCTTAAAAACCATACCACTACCATTCATTTTTTCTATCGCTCTATGATGTAATCACAACATGAATAAACTTAAAACAATGTAAAAAATCCATAGAAAAAATTGTGAAAAGTGAAAAATGAGCTTACATCATGATAAACTTTAACTTGGGTATCCAATTTAATCTCCAATTTTACCGATCATATTGGGAAAATGATAAAAAGATCTTTTTTCTGACCAAGAATTCAAAACAATATAAACCGAAATAAAGAAAAATGTGAATGCCCAGAAGAGGAAATATTCATATTTTCCATAATTCCCTGTTTCAACCCTGCTCCAGTGCTCCTCTAGATCTTGTACCGTATTCGTTTTAATTTTTAACCTTTTTTGTAGTCATAAAAGCTTGAAGATCTTTGTTTTTTTTTAAATGCTAATAAATTTTTTGTTTACCCATTTGACCGAAGAAGGAGAACATCGTTCCAGTCGGTTCAAACATTGCGGTAAGTTTTGAAATTTCTCATTTTTATTTTCTGCATTTAATAATTATTTACTTCATTTTCTAGGGAAAAGCGAGTTTTGATTCGATTCATATAGGTTCTAACTTTATTTTTAAGCTCATTTTTGCTTTATTCACAATTTTTTCATGAATTTTTTTACATTGATTTGAGTTTATTCATGTTGTGATTATGTCATAGTTTGATAGAAAAAAATGAACGGTGGTATGGTTTCTAAGGGAAGAAGATGGTTGTTTTTCAAGGAAGTAAAAATAAGAGGACAAAAATATAAAAAGTAAAAAGAATAAGTTAAAACTCTAGAAAATGAGGACCAAATCGATGAAATGTATATGTTTTGGGATTTAAATTGTTATTGTATCATGAAACGTCACCATCTATGTTAAAAATAACGAAAACCTAATTGTCAATGACCAAAAAAGATATATATGTAACGTTAGTGATGTTTTTGCCAAAAAAATAGTTTAGTGACTAAAATAGAAAAGAATTAATAATTCAGTGACTACTGGTGTAATTTACCCTTTTTAATCTTCTTTTGGTATTAAAAATTTTCAATGCTAGCATGTCAAAGACGTACCCCTATTATCCATATTATTAGAATTATATTAACATTTAAATATAATATATATTAGTGCTTAAACTTGATTTCAAAGTAGAATTTGATACTAGATCTTTTCTCTGCTGAATAGCATGTTTTCTCTCTGCTGAATAGCACGTTTCTGCTGAATAGCACGTTTTCTTCGTTCTTCTGCAAGTCTCTGGCAGCTCTATGGAGACAGTGTCGGATCCGTTGGCATCTTTGGCCCTTGACGATGGTGAGGAGGAATTGTTGCAGGTTGATGTTGATCCTACCCCTCCCTCTATTCCGCTGGATCTCTGTATGGTTGGCCGTTTCTTGACTTCAAGTATTATCAAGTTTGAGGCCATGCGTCACACCTTAGCGTGCGTCTGGAAACCCATTGGTGGCATTTCTATCACTGATCTGGGTGAGGACAAATTTCTTTTCCGCTTTTTTCATACTGTTGATGTTGATAGAATATTGGATGGCGGTCCATGGAACTTCAATGGTCATCTTCTTCTTTTGCATCGGCTTCTTGAGGGAGAAGATCCCCTTTTGGTTCCCTTATTCGCTATTGATTTGTGGATTCGTATTCATGACTTGCCCCTGGGTTTTATGTCCGAGGCTGTTGCACAGAACCTGGGGAACTTTATTGGCCGTTTCCTGGAATATGACACAAAACTGTCAAGCTCTGTCTTTAACCGGATAATGCGAATACGAGTCCGTTTTGATACAAGATTGCCATTAAAACGGAAGAAGAAATTGATCTCAAAAAAGGGGGAACAAGTCTATGTAAGATTTGAGTACGAACGAATCCACCTTTTTTGTTTTCTTTGTGGCAAATTGGGTCATGGTGAAGGACTTTGCCCGTTACGCCTAACTCTCGATCCTAAAGACGTGGTTTTCCACTGGGATATTTCCCTCCGGGCGCCGGAGCGTAGACAATTTCTGACCAACAGGTGGCTCAGGGATGACATCGATAATTTGGGCCATAATTCTAGCAGTTTCACCAGCGGATTTCAAGGGAATCATATACCACAGGCTGTCAAGGATAACGTTAAGGATAGGATCATGACCGGTCAATCTTCAAGTGGTATGAATCTTAGGGATTCTAATAAAGAGAATTTTATGGTGGATGTGAACATGGAGAACGTCATGGAGGAAAGCCCATTGGCCCAACCTGAAGGAAAAAAACGGGTTCGCGTCCAATCTGGTGTAGTAGACATTTCTTCTCAATTGGATCTCTCTACTACCAATCATCCAACTCTATCGGCCGGCCTTGATCATCAGGCCCGCCGCTCGCAATGAAACTCATTAGTTGGAATGTTCGAGGCCTAGGTAAGCCTCGAACTATCCGTCGTCTCAAGCAAACGCTTCGAGACTGCAACCCGGATGTTTATTTTTTTATTAAAACTAAATTATCTGTTGAGAAAATGGCTAGGGTCCGTAGAAGATGTGGGTTTCCCCACGGTTTGGAAGTCAGTGCAGTGGGTCGTAGCGGAGGGCTAGCTTTGGGATGGAAAGATACTTGTTCTATCTCCGTTCGTTCCTCGTCTGAAAGGTATATTGATTTTCTTTTATATGATGAATCTGAGGCTATTCATTGGCGTTGCACGGGCTTCTACGGTGCTCCGGAGGAAGCAAATCGAGTTGAGTCGTGGAATTTACTTAGAGCTCTAGACGATTGTCCTCAGGTTCCGTGGTTGGTCATCGGTGACTTTAATGAATTACTGTTTTCTCATGAAAAGCAGGGTGGTCGTCTTCGGAACTTTAGACAAATGGATGAGTTCAGGCAAGGTTTGGAAGATTGTAGTCTTTCGGACATTGGTTATACGGGCACATGGTTCACGTGGGAGAAGGCGAGGTTTTCCTCGACGAATATAAGGGAACGTCTTGATCGTGCGGTGGCAAACGATTTATGGAGAGAATTATTCCCTCATTTCGAACTGGCCCATTTACCTCACTCCTTTTCGGACCATTGTCCACTTTTATTAAAGACAGATGCGTCCCCCAATTCAGCTAGGCAATGGCACTTTAAATTTGAAGCATCGTGGTTATTGGAGTGTAACCCCCTCGTCCCGGTCTGGTCGGATGACCGGTTCGAGTGGGCCACACGGGGAAAATCGAAGCGAAACCCGTTAAGGTTCCTCCTCAGTTAACGACCCAGAGAAATTCTTTTAACTTTATCTTGTTTACATGCATGATTAAATCCTATGTGAAACACAACGGCGGAAGAAGCAACAATTCAACATCGACCGACCAATACGATACAATAAACAGCCCATTTAAGCCCTTTACAGCAGGCCGTTTCGAAACGCCCTTGGGGTGTTTCGAAACACCCTGACTTAGTCAACAGGCCAGGGTCAACCATGAGGAGACCGTTTCGAAACCGGGGTGACCCGTACCGAAACGACCCCAACGGTCAACTTCTCGTGGTCAACGAGATTTGACCGTTTCGAAACATCAAAGGCCCGTTTCGGAACGCCTTTATCTCGTCAATTTCTTAAAATTCCAGTAGCAAAAATGTTCCGGAACAGCCCCTATCCGTTTCGAAACGGCTGGCCAAAAGCAAAGGGACCGTTTCGAAACAGGGTGACCCGTTTCGGAACGCCCCCTGTCTGCAGACTCGTTTTGGCTGTTTTAAGGCACAAGGGTGCCCCAAAACAGCTCCAAAGCCTCCAACAACATACTAGCAATTAATCCTATGACAAACCATCTTACAAGCATGCTTCAACATCATTTAAACTAGACTAAACTCCAAGGTTTAACATCACAAACCATGCATTCATACAAATCATAAAAGGAGCAAGCATTCACATAGCCCACACTTAGACAAATTCAAGATAGCAAAACTAACAAGGTTTCAAGAAAGGCATACATCTCAAGCCAAATAACAAACACATACGAGGCATGGATTTAGACAATCACTCAAGCATTTGGCAAGACATCATAATTACAATCCAAGTCAAATCATAAACATGAAACACATATAGGAGTTTAACATGCTCCTAAACATCAACATCATACTTCAAAAGCATTACGACACGACACCTATCCCATTGCCTTACTATTACAATCTTTAAATTTATCTATCATACTTGAGCTAACCGTAAGCAACACTTGGAGGCCTTTTCTTGCCCTTGCCACCCACAAGCCTTTGATCTGCATTGTCGGATAATAGAGAGCGTAAGCATAAAAGCTTAGTGAGGGTAAGCCCATAAAACAAACCTTCGACAATGCAGGGTCCAAGCACGAGCTACAACCAAGATAAAATGCATGATCTTACCTCCGATCCACGCGAGCCATAAATATAGATGATGCATGAACATATATTCATTATCATGTCATGCTCAACATGTTTAAATCCACAACATATGAAATCGCATATATTAAACCATGTTAGCAACACATCTCAAATCACATAGGCTCCCAATTAATCACACATTGGCAACATAAACTACAATTCGTATTGGCACCTAGCTATGACTCGAATACGCGGATAACCGTTGGAACTCACATCCAACAACACAACCATTACCTGACGGTGGGATTCCACTCATCACCGTGCACGCGGAGGGGATTCCACTCATCCTCACGCCCGTCGATGGGATTCCACTCATCACCGACTAATATATATAAAAGAAGATTTCCGGGCGAACCCGTACTCCATCTTGATGACTACTATCATCAAGACCACGCGCGCATTTTGACTCACGTGTGCATACTAAACATCCTAATGATCGATCATTTGTACCCAAGTATACTAGTGCCAATACTACACATTTCATTAATCTTTCACAATATCATTTCATAATACTTCCATGCTTAGCACGTACTCACCATGACTCACCGTCATGCACAAACCACATTTCCATGCCTAGCATATACTCACCATGATCCTCGGATCATACAATCACCTCATATCATCATTACACATGTCAACACTACATGTATCTCAATAACACAAATATCACATCATATTTCATACATATGTATATCTCTATCACATTTATCATCAACATGCATGTAACAATGCATTAAGCCATGCCTCCACATACATGTATAACAACATAAGCATCACCACCATAAGCATGATTAAACATGAGGCATAATTCAACACTTTAAAGATCAACCAAGGTCTCTAACTAAAGTTTGGGATTAGGCCACCACCCAAATCCCAACTCTAGGTGGGTCTACCAATCCCAACCTTGTTCACATGCTTGAACCAACACTTGAAAAACCATTTAAAAGTATTTAACCACTCACCTAAGCTTCCAAGCTCCAAGCCAAGCAAGCAACCTCCCTCAAATTTCCGGATTTCTTCCCGAAGCTTCTCCAACCCAAATTCCCGCTTCTAAACAACCTCAAACACATTTCAAACAATTCCAAATCAGCCCAACATCAAAAGACCAACCCGAAACACAATTCAAATTCAATTTACAACGTTGCAAGCCATGAACAAACCCCAATATTTGCAATCTCGGACAGCCCCAAAACCCCTTCCAAAATCCATGTTTCCAACACCCATTGCACCCACAAATGATCCCAAAACAGCCCCCAACTATTACCCTAACATCAACCCTCAATTTCCAACACAAACCACACCCAAAACTCAACTAAAAACCCTCCTAAAAACCCACCAAAACCCAAATTCGGGAATCATGTTAAAATACTTTAAAATTCACATATGTTGGAACTTAAGGGTTGCAAACAACTTATATAACTTCAATAAATCGAAAGCTCAAGTTAAAGACATTAAAGTTTGCATTTTTAACCTAAAAACTCAAAACCCTAAACTTCAAAATCTATGAGCTTTATGAAAATTAAAGGTATCATCTTAAAGAGGAAGAGGAGGACAAGTTAGAAACGGTTTTACCTTTCAAAAATCACCAACAAAGAGCATGGGGATGAAGGAATGGAGATTTGGAGAGGGAGGGGGTTTTTGGCGTGAAGGAGAGGAAAGAAGAAGATGAAGATAGGAATTAAAGTGGTCTTTTAAATTAAAGGGGTTTTAAAAATAGGAGACCCTTTAATTACACCTTTGCCCTTAATGAGATGGCATATCTCATCCATGTTTAAAATCCATGAAATTGATTCCAAAACAACTTAAGTCCAACATAAAATAATTCGTTTTGAAAATGCGAATCCCAAATATTAATTTATTATTTTAATTATAAAAACCGAAACCCGAAACAATATTTTAATATTATTTTCTCCCGGCCCCCAAACCCGGGTGTTACATGGAGGATTCTTGTGAGCTCGAAGTTCGCCAACTTTGGTCTCAGGTTGGTGGCACTGTTCCGGAACGTCTGAAATTTACCAGTGAGGGTCTCGTGTCGTGGTTTCGGAAGATTCGGAAAGAAAAGAACATTTCTAAAGAGGATCTTCGCCGAAAACTTGAACATCTAAATAATCTTTTGGGAAAACTATACCGGTGGTCCCCTAACTATGTCTGTCTTCCTACTTTGGTCCCACAACTTTGTTTTTCGGCAAAAGAGTCCCTTCCGTCACATAGTTTTCCTATTTTGGTCCCCAACGTTAAATAACTAACGGTTTTGCTGACGTGGCATTTTTTAATATTTTTGGTCCCCTAACTATGTCACATAGTTTTCCTATTTTGGTCCCCTAACTATGTCTGTCTTCCTATTTTGGTCCCCGACTTTGATTTAAAAAATATTAAAAAAAATGCCACGTCAGCCTTAAAAAATATTAAAAAATGCCACGTCAGCAAAACCGTTAGTTATTTAACGTCGGGGACCAAAATAGGAAAACTATGTGACGGAAGGGACCCTTTTGCCGAAAAACAAAGTTGTGGGACCAAAGTAGGAAGACAGACATAGTTAGGGAACCACCGGTGTAGTTTACCCTAATCTTTTTCCTTCTGATGAGGTGATTCATGAAACGCTGGATGTTAAGTTAGCTTTGAATATGGAACTCGACAATGAGGAGTTGTACTGGGAGCAACGTGCACGGGCTAACTGGCTTGCTCACGGTGACAGAAATATGACATTCTTCCACCGTTTTGCGTCTCAACGACGTCGTATTAACACGGTCAGAGGCTTTGCATCGGAGACTGGTCAAGTCTTGTCCAACCAGGCTGACATGGAAAAAATAGCCATGGATTATTTCCAGTCATTGTTTTCTGCTAGCCCCACATTTGACATGGGGCCCATTTTGGAAGGAATCACCCCTTCTATTTCAGACGCAACTAATTCGAGTTTGGGTTGCCCTTTCTCTTTGGAGGATGTATGGGCTGCTGTTAAGTCAACGGGGCCTTTGAAAGCTGCTGGACCGGATGGTTTGGGGGCTGTATTTTATCAGCGTTTTTGGGCCATTGTGGGAAATGATATTGGTCAGTTTTGCCTTGCTGTCATAAATGGGTCCGAACCTTTGGAGCCCATTAATGAAACCCACATAGTCCTTATCCCGAAGGTATGTTCCCCAACTTCAATGATGGACTTTCGTCCTATAAGTTTATGCAACGTCCTATATAAGATTATCTCAAAAATGTTAGTCACTCGTTTTCAAGAGGTCCTCCATCTTTGCATAGATGAGGCCCAGAGCGCATTTATTCCTGGGGGCCTCATTACAGACAATCTTATTGCTGCATACGAGATTATCCACACTTTTCAGCATCGGAAACATGGTCGTCGGGGTTCCTTTGCTCTAAAACTAGACATGAGCAAGGCTTATGACCACGTGGAATGGCGCTTTATTCAAGAAGTTATGGGTAAGATGGGCTTTGCAGAGTCTTGGATTAATCTGATTGGTCGTTGTATTTCATCTGTGTCCTATGCTGTGGTTATTAATGGGTTTGTGAGTTCTCGGTTCCTTCCAGCAAGGGGCATCCGACAAGGGGACCCTCTCAGCCCCCTTTTGTTCCTGATTTGTAGTGAAGGTTTGTCAGCTCTCCTACGAGGTTCTACAAAGGGAGGCCTTAAGTGGTGCTAAAATAGCAAGGTCTGCACCCGTAGTATCTCATTTATTATTCGCTAATGACTGTTTAATATTTGGTGCAGCCTCCGTCATTGAAGTTGTTACCATAAAGGATTTGCTGGCAGTTCATGCGGGGGCTTCAGGTCAACTGGTAAACTTCTCTAAATCGGGTTTATTTTTTAGCTCGAATGTGGCTGAGGAGACTCGTATTAGTATCCGCAGAATTTTGGGTATATCTAGTACCTCTTGCCCAGAGAGGTATTTGGGTCTTCCTATGGTGGTGGGGAGAAACAAAAAAACAGGCTTTTCTTTCGCTCTTTGATAGGTTTGATGGTCGGATATGCAACTGGGCTACTAGGCCTCTTTCGGTTGGTGGTAAGGAGGTTTTTATTAAAACCGTCCTCCAATCCATCCCGACGTACACTATGTCTTGCTTCCTACTACCAAAAACTTTTTGTAAGGCCATAGAAGCAAAGGAGGCTAAATTTTGGTGGCAAAAGGCCCAAGGTAAACGTGGCATTCATTGGTGCGATTGGGTCAGTCTATGTTATCTAAAAGAAGACGGGGGAATGGGTTTCAAGGACCTTTGCAAATTTAACATAGCGTTGCTCGCCAAGCAGGGCTGGAGAATTGTGTCGAACCCAAACTCGTTAGTCGCACGTCTTCTGCGGGCCAAGTACTTTCCTGGATCGTCCTTCTTGAAGGCCCGATTGGGTACTAACCCATCGGCTATTTGGCGTAGTATTTGGTCTTCGAGAGGTCTGCTGGAAATAGGCTTAAGATGGCAAGTTGGGTCGGGGCAAGGCATTTCTATTTGGGATGATGTTTGGCTACCGAGTCATCCTCCCAGGAAAATCCAATCACCAAGGGTTGAGGGCCTAAACTGGGTCTCTGAGTTAATGGTCCCAAATTCTATGGATTGGGACATTGACCTTATCCTAACTCATTTCAGCACATAGGACGCAGAGGAAATTTTGGCCATTCCTACTTTCCCCCACCCTCGACCGGACGTGCAGGTTTGGTCCGGTGAGCATACCAGTGAGTACTCCGTCAGGAGTGGCTATCGTCTTCTCCAGCAAGGAGCATCCACTTCAAGTAATCAGGATACGTTTTATAAACAGCTATGGCAAATCAACTGCCCATCTAAAATCCGTATTGTTGTTTGGAAATTTGCGCACAACTATATCCCTACTAAGCTTAATTTGTGTATTAAACGTGTGGCAGCAGTTTCAACATGTTTTAGATGCAACAGTGGAGTAGAAAGTTGTGAACATCTGTTTCGTGATTGCTCTTATGCAGCTAGTGTGTGGAGTGATTTGCAGATCGCATGGCCTAATCAGTTATCGTCCTTTAGTTTTAAAGATTGGCTATCATGGCTTTTCAACAATAACAACTTGAAAAGAAGGACAGAGATAGTAATT
Source organism: Hibiscus trionum (assembly GCA_030270665.1). Lineage (NCBI taxonomy): Eukaryota > Viridiplantae > Streptophyta > Magnoliopsida > Malvales > Malvaceae > Hibiscus > Hibiscus trionum. The sequence goes on along the minus strand of BSYR01000010.1, from coordinate 90,045,451 downwards.
ACACTATGGGCTTTGTGGCATTCACGGAACAAACTTTGGCATGAAGGTTTTCATCAAAGCAAGGAAGGCTTAATTACCTTTGTCCGAGGATTCATGCTGGATATTGAAGGCCTTCCCCGACTGCACCCAGTGACATCTCGACCGATTGAGGAGGGTTGGCAACCACCCCTTGCATCAATGGCAAAGATTAGTGTTGATGCGGCGTTTTCCCAAATCCATAATGCATCAGTCTCAGAGGTTGTTATAAGAGACGAGGAAGGTTACCTGTTGGGTGCATGTCACCGGCGAAAGGAGCGGGTTCAGTCGCCGTTCGCAGCGGAGGCTTTCGCGGTTGTGGATGGTTTGGTCTTCGCGGCTGACCTGGGTTTGGGCTCCGTTGTCGTGGAAAGCGATTCTAGGTCTGTTATCAGACGAATCGAGTCGCCCTCGCATGACACTTCTGAAATTGGTCCGATAATCCACAGAGCGAAGACGCTGAGAAACCGTTTCTCCCGTTGCTGGTGCCGCCAGGTCCATCGGAGTGCAAACAAGGCGGCTCACACTTTGGCTCAGCTAGGGCTTTCTTCGGCGGTGGACATGTCCTGGATTGAAGAAGCTCCGCCGTCTGTTGAGAGGTGCGTAGCAGAGAACCGTCGCCTCCTTGACCCTCCGTAGATTTCATGCTTTTGGAGGTTTCCGTCTGGGGTTTCATTTTTCAATTTTTCCCCAATTTCCCCGTCGTCTGGCATCGGGGCATGTGGCCGGATTGTGTGCCTTTTCATATCTTTTTTCTTTGTTATTGACGTTTTCTCTTTAGTTATATTAAATAAAGCAAAGCTGGCCGTTTATCAAAAAAAAAGTAGAATTTGATAGTTAAAATTTTTGTTGTCTAGTTTGGTAAACAGAGTTGAGTTATTCGTTCGAATTAGCATCGAAACTTTACTTTTAGATCTAAGTAGCTACTTACCATTAATGATTTATTTGAATTAATTTAAATTTAAAAATCAATTGGACCAAAAAGATTTAGGTACCAAATTAGGGTAAACACTTAGATACTAAATTACGCCTTGAAACTAAATTCAAATATTAAAAGACTTAATATTAAAATAAGTGTCTAAACTATCTTTTTTTCATATTATGTGCCTAGTTTTTTTTAGCTGTTCAAATCATGATTTTTACCTATTTTAAGGTCAATTGAAACACCTATTTTGACCAAAAAATAATAATTTGAGCACCTAAAAAGGAAAAAAAATTCAAACACCTAAAAGAAAAAAAAACGACATTGTTTGAGCACTTATTTTAGTATTAAATCAATATTAAAATGTATATTTACCCTACTTATAATCATATTAATATTCGACACATTCAATAATCTATTTTTAATATATTCAATAATCTAAATTGTAAGTAAATTACAACAAACAAAAATTATTATGAATATGTAAAATTTCTTTAACTCGAATTATTGACATATTAACATTTACAAATGTGAAAGTGTTGCAATAGCAAGTAATTGTAAGAAGCCCTCGTAAGTGTAACAATTGGCAAGTTAAAAATAAAAGAGAACATAAGTAATTGTTTACGCAATTCGATATTAATTCATGTTTTTAAGGTTTTATTTAATGATGAATTCATTACTAGTAAATTTTAATTTTAAAATAATTTAAACTAAATCAATCACTTGATTGTTATATTCTCGTTATCATACATTTGGAACGAACTCACTTAACTTTCAAAAGAGAGAGAGAGAATGAACGCACTTAAAAATCGAATTTTCGTTAACGGGTTGGTCTAAGTGTTAAGTAATTTGATATCGCTTAAGTAGATCTCGAGTTCGAGGCCTTGTATATGTAAAAAATCTACATTGATAGACTCACTCATCAAAATCAAGTGTACGACGGAGGTCGAAACTGGGAAGGCAATAAAAAAACACTTCAATCTTCAGTGTATTATATTGCTTGAAGCCATGTCCCCTAAAAAGAACAATGTCATCCTTTACTAATAGAACCACTCAATAGATTTTGATAAAAAATATTTAAATATTTAATTTTAAAACATTTTCTTATTTGTAAACTTTAGATATGTAATGAATTTTGATATTTGATGAAAAATTATTTAATTTGGATTTGAATTCAAGTTGTAGTACTTAAATTTAATACAAATAATAAAATATTTGTATTTCAAAATTATATAAAATCAAATTAAAAAATAACAGAAAAAATACAACATATATGCCTTTTTATAATTTTTGGTTCATTAGATATATGCTTTATTAACTATATTATAAATAATCAAAATATGGTAAATGATTTATATATTATGAGAGGCAATGATAATTGGTTCTTGTGCAAATAAAACATAGATTCTGTAATATATAAGACAATGAGATGATTTTATTTGGACAGCAATTCAAATATATAAATATCCCTGAGTTGTCTTCATGCAGAAGAAGAAAGAAAGAAACCAGTAATCTCAGAATCTTCCTAGGTTTATGCGTTTCCATCAATCCTTACTGTTTTTATTTCTTTGGGTCTTCTTCCAGCTCAAAAGCTGAGATCGGGAACTCCACTTTGAAGCCACCAGGAAAAGCAAAGGAAATATTTCCAGAAGAAGGATCTTCGATGGACATGGTGGAAACGCTGACCCAGATAAACAACTCCTTGCCCTTCACCCCCGTGAGTTTCTTAATGCTGCGGCTGCCATTCTCGACAAAAAGACTGATCTCTTTGTCGTACCACACCAACTTGTTAATCTGCTTAAATTTGTGCTGTTTCTTGTTCTTCAGCTTCGCCCAGACAAACCCGGTTGATGGGTTCCAACTCAACTCAATGATTTCTACAGGTAAGATGCCTTTGGGGAAAGATATTTCCTGAAGCAGCTCTAGAAGCTTTTGCTTGCACACTTCTTCTCCATAGTATACCTCACCATTTTCTTTGTGACTCTCAATCACTGATGATGCCATTGTAAGCTCTGGCTAATTTTCTTGTTCAAATGGGATTTTATACGTCTTATTTATATGTGTAGTGTTGGTATTTTATTTTACAATAATAAAGATCCTAATCTATCTTTTTTTCTAAACAGGTCTCGTTTAAGGCTAAAATACGACACAATAGAAATATTAGAAAATACAAAACTTAAAACATTATCCACAAACCGAAATCTTATACTTTTTCTATAACAGTTTAGATTGGTGGCAAGTTTCGAAACTCATAGCCAAATTTCAAAAAATGTCGTGAAAAAATATTTGGATAACATTTTAGATTTTAACCTAAAATTTTATCAAAATTTCAGTTATATAAGTAATATTTTAAATTCTATATCTTATAACATTTCGATTGTATTATTTTTTAACTTTAAATTAAGGCGCCAACCTCTACTCAACTTTTTTTTATTGTCATGATAGTGTATGGAAAAGTTTAATTTAAGTTGGGGGGGGGGGGTGGAGGAGAATGCCCAAACATCTGGTTTATAGGATTAGTTAATTAGCTTATGTTTAAAAGGCTAAAAATTTTCTACTCCTAATCATGCCTTCTTCTATGTCTTACACTAAAAATTATTTAAAAAATTAAATTCTAAATTCTAACTCTAATTTTTACATCCTAAATCCTACACCCTAAAAATCACCTTACCCTAATTCTTAAACCTTAATCACAACCCCTAACCTTAAACCTTAAAATCTAAACTCTAAACCCACTATTTTAAAGTGGAGGCATAAAAGGGACATGATAAAGGGACAAACAATTTCCACCCGTTTAAAAGATGCACGTGTATAATATGCCTGCGATCAATCGTGGATTCTTTAAAATTAAGGGTAAATTACACCATTGATCATTAAATTATTGAAATTTTTTATTTTAATCACCGAACTAATTTTTCTACAAAAGTCAGTAATGTTAAATTTTTTCTATTTTGGTCACTTGTCGTTTCATTACAAACTAACAGAGATAGTGACATGACATGATATGATAATTGTTTTAGTTCTCTAAACCTATACATTTTGTCAATTTAATCCTAACTCAAAAATAATTTAACAAATTAACCCTCAATATTTAAAAATTTTACCAGTTTAATTCTCATTTAATTTCAAATAATTTAATAAATTTAATCATTCAATAAGATAACAATATGTGTAACACCTGAGTTTGGGGGTCGGGTGAAATTAAATTATTAAAATATAATTTTGGGCCTTGTATTTTCAAAACAAATAAAAATATGTTGGGCTTGTTTTAACTTAAACCCAAATGGGCATGGGTTTTACACTATTGTAATTACCCATTCTCATTAAGGGTAAAAATGTCCTTTTGGCTTTTAAAGATAAAACAAAACAAATAAAACACCTATTTTTCATCATCTTCTTTCCCACCCACTTTCAAAACCAACGACATCTTTCCCTCCCCTTTACTATCTACTATTTCATTTCCTCCTTGCTTTATTCTTGAGGATTTTTGAAAAGTAATTATATTTTTGAGTTGTTCTTATCTTCCTCTTCATTTTTATACCATTAGTTTTCATTGAAACCCATTACTTTGTACTTTGAGATTTTTGGATTTTAAGTTAAAAATCTAAACTTTATTAACCTTTATGTAAGCTTTTGATTCTCTGATGTTAGACATGTTCTTAGCATCATTAAAGGTCCAACATATATGATTTTTACCAAGTTTTAACAACATTTTCGGATATGAGTTTTTGTGGGGTTTTAGAGTGTTCAAAAGATGGTTTTTGGGGCTGTTTGTGAGTGGAAATTGATGGCTGATGTTTGGGTTATGTTTGAAGGTTGTTTTGGGCGTGTTAGATGGTAATTTGGAGGTTGGAAACATTGGTTAATTGCTGTATGTTTGGGCTGCTCGAAAATACTAGTTTGAGATGTGTTCTTAGTTGGCTAATTGCTTGAAAATGTGTTCCGAGTTTGCTTCGCTGATTGATGACTGATTGCTGATGTTTTGCTTGTGTTGGATTGCTTAGAATCAAAGTTTTGTATTGGTGAGACCTCGGGAACGAATCCGGATAGCTTGGTGGATTGTTTGGCTTGAGTTGTTGGGCTTGGATAGTCGGTGAGTGGTTCTTCGATTTTTAAATTGGTTTCAAAATGTTTGGTTCGAGCATGTAGACCTAGGTCGGGCTTGGTAAACCCACCTAGAGTTGGGATTAGATTGGTAGTCTAATCTCAAGCTTTAATTTAGAAACCTATGGTTAAACTTTGAATGTGGTGTTTATGCCTCATGCATTAAGTGTGATTGATGTTGTTAGATGCATTGTGATATACATGTGTGTTGAGGCATGATGTCTTATGCATTGTGATATGCATGTGTTTGATGAAGTCTAATCTCAAGCTTTAGTTTAAAAACCTATGGTTGAACTTTGAAGTGTGGGTTGTATGATTGTAAATCATGGTGGATACGTGCTAGGCACGAGAAATGGTAAGGGTATTGTGTTATGATGATCTTGTGATGAGTTTGTATTGGCACTAGTATGCTTGGGTACAAATGATCGATCATTAGGATGTTAGTGTGCACACGAGTGTCGAAATGCGCGCGTGGTCTTGGTGATGGTAGTCACCAAGATGGAGTACGGGTACGCCCGAAAATCTTCATTTATATTTTAGTTGATGATGAGTGAAATCCCATCGACGGGACGTGAGGATGAGTGGAATCCCCTCCGCGTGAAACGGTGATGAGTGGAATCCCACTGTAAGGTAATGTAATGGTTGAATTGTTGGATATGAGTTCCAACAGTTGTTATCCGCGTATTCGGGTCAAAGCTAGGTGCCAATACGGTTTGTTAAATGTGTTTTATATGGTTATGTTATGGACATGTTGAGCATGGCATGATATGTGAGGTTATGTTCACGCATTTTATATATTTGATTCACGTGGTTCCGAAAGTAAGGAAACATGTATTCATCCTTGGTTTTGTTGCTCGTGCTTGGACCCTGCATTGTCGAGGTTTGTTTTATGAGCTTACTGTCACTAAGCTTTACGCTTATGCTCTCTTTTGTTCGACAATGCATATCCTTAGTTCGTGGGTTGCTTGTGTAAGGAGAAAGACCTCCAAGTGTGCTATCATAATCTTCAAGTATGAACTTTTAAGTTAAAAGATGTAATGAATAAGCAATGGGATTTGAGTATGTTGTTTGTGTTAAGGATCTTGTTTAGACTCCTTTAATATGTTGATGCTTTGGTTGTGGCTTGTTTATGCGATGTATGTTGGCCATGTGGCCCTTATCTCTATTCTTATGACATGTTTAATGGTTGGATCCTAAGTTTCTTCTATAGTATGCTATGAGAATGTTGTTGATGCTCCTTGCTCGTTAAAATATTTCGTATGCTGATTCTTGGTTTTTAAATGTTGTATGTATGTTTGCTTGTGGCTAGGTGAGTCTTAAATTGCATCTAGAGTTGAGTCTTAGTGTCTTTGGCTGCAAATTTGAGTGTTGCAGTGCAGGGCGTATTGGTACGCCCAAGGGCCGTATCGATACGGTCCTACACTTTGGGACTCAGATTTGGCTTAGCGTACCGGTACACGGGGGTGTATCGATACGCCAAAACCTCTATAAAAATCTGAGATTTTTACGAGATTTTGGCGTATCGGTACGAGTCTAGGGTGTATCGGTACGGTCTTGTATCGTTGACCGTGAGAAGTTGACCAGTGAGGGCGTATCAGTACGGTCAACCAGTGTACCGATACGATCTCCCAATGTTGACCTTGGGCTGTTGACCTAGTCAAGGCGTATCGATACCCTCTTCTACTGTATCGATACGACCTGTTGTATAAACTAAAATGGGCTGTTTTAAATTGCGTGTTTGTTTGTTTCGCCTCACTTGTTGTTTCCGCTGTCGTTGTTTCACATAGGACGTATTAAAGCCTTTAGACAAGATAAATAATAAAAGAAATTTTCTAGAGTCGTTAACCGAAGTAGAGCCTTAACGGGTTTCGCTTCGATTTTCCCCGTGTAGCTCACTCGAACCGGTCGGCCGCCCAGGCCGAGACGAGGGGTTACAATATGTGTCACTATCTTATAGATATAAGATGTGTTACCATCTTACGGAGAAACGAAATATTCACAAAGTGCATGGGGCAAGGGTCAAACCAGTAACCTATTGTGCTTTTTATGCTTATGATATACGCTAAACAAATTTAAACTATATTGCTAAGGTCGTTCGTTCATGATTATACTTCTATAATTATACTTTCGTTTAAAGTTCAAAAAAAAATAATTTCAGTAGGTTTTTTGATATGTAAGTTTCCTTTGTAATCAAATATTTATCCCTATAAATATAATTTTATCTCTATTTTCTTTCGTGTAATTATATATTTGTCATTATCATCCCATATTATGTATCAGTTTTGATGTCGTTTCCTCGACACACAATCTTGCTAATCATTTTGGTCATATACTCATCTTATACACGTAGAATGCCTATGTTGCTTTAAAATCTCAATCTTGATAATCATGTATTGTGAATGAACAATTGGGTTGAGATGATCATTCCCATAATATACTCTATAATATATAATTCAGGTTATCTAGTCAGTGGATTGGATACCGGTGATTAAACAAAAAATGATAATTTTTCTGACTATCCCAAAAATAATAAAATTTCAATTTAATCTTATTAAAAATAAATAAATATTCCCTCTGTCCTACTAAAGTTATCTCTTATTGACTTTTAAAAAGTCAAAATTTTTAAACTTTGACTATAATTATTTTAAATAATTAAATTTTATAATATTAATATATATATAACACTACATGATTGAAAGTTTTTAAAATATATATTTTATATATATTTTTATCAGTAATAAGGAACAAATTTAATGGGAAGGAATGAGCATAAAATAGGAAAGGATAAAAAAATATTTTAGTCTCTTAAAAATTATAATATAACTTTTAACCCTTCAAAAAGTTTCTGAATGGAAATATGAGAAAAAAATATTTGCAAACACACTGAAAGGGTTAATGATTTAACTATTGGTATATCAAATTCAAAATTCAACAACCAAGTAGAATCAGATTAATGATTTTAGTCTCTTAATTGCTATGTTAGTAGGGTTAATTTATTTTATACAGGCTAGGGTAGTAGTAGTAGTATGTTTGGCAGCCACAATTTTGCACTCTTACAACCATAGGTAGCTAACTCGTGCAACCCTAGTTATTAATTACTAAAATTTGTCTAGATTTAATTTGGCTGATTTTTCAGGGCTAGATCATTAGGTGAAAAGAATGTAATTTATATGAAATAATTATATTATAATATGTTATTATATACTTCATTTTCATTTTCACTTTAACAAATACCAAAGTTTTAAACTTTGTGATTATTTTGAAATTTTGTTAGAATTTTTTTAAAGAAACTTCTGAATTATCTCCAAAATGAATTAATGATATATGGTTTAATAGTTAGGATATTGTTGTTAATTTTTTTTATTTTAAAATTTGATGTGATTTTATTTTTATTTTATGATCTAAGATGATTTTCATTATATCAGTGGGGTAATTAATACTTTTTACAAAAGAGTTATATTGTTTGTCTATTAAAGTCTTGTTTAAACCTAAAGTTATTTGTGATGTGTGGTGTTATTAGGGTCTCGTGTTGTTTTAAACATCGGTGCTTCATTATTACCAGTTTACCACATATCTCTGCTTGAAGCTTGATTGGAAATGGATTGGCACGATCAGTTCAACTATGTTCCACGAGAAGGCAGGCCCTTTTTAAAATTTTGGTGGCCGTGAATAAAAAAATTAAGTCTTTAACTAGAAATTTAAATTACGATTGCAGTCGTGTTTTCGGTCACGTTGCGTTTAACGCGATTGCGGACATAACGGTTACGGACATCGTAGTTTCGGACAATATCGCTATCGCTATATAACGGTTATTGGTGCGGTTGCGAACCGTTATTTAAATCTATCTCTAATAACAAGTATTTAAAAAAAATAATCGAATATGGTGAAAGTATTATCTAGACTTGCGTTACGACGCTTATATACACATGTTTCTGAAATTAATCTAAATATTAAATACTATCCGTTGACGTGTAGGGTTGGATCTAAATTTTAGGTTAACTCGTTGATGGTGTGTAGGGGAGCATAAAAAAATCGAATATGGGCAAAAGATTTTGTCCCTATTTTTTTTTATTTCAATATAATGTACTTTATATTAAAAAAACACATTTATTTAACCATAGAAGCTAGAAAGTAAAACAGTAAGAAAGAAAGAAAAAACTAAACCATATATATTGATTAAATTAGTGTTTGGTAAAAATAATTATTTCAGACATTTGAATAACTAAACTTAAAATTTAAATAAAAACCTTCATTTCCTCTCTTCTTCCAACAGAAAAGCTTCCGTCGGAAAAGTCTTGGCCAGCCCCGATGAACTAGCAAATGTGATCTTACTAGGATCACCATGATCGATAGAAATCTCAGAAATGGTGATCCAGATCAACATCTCCTTAGATTTCACACCCGTTAACCTTCGCATCCGACGATCCTCCATGAATGTCGTCACCTCCGTTTCGTACGAGACCGTTTTCCCAATCGACTTGAACTTATACTCCAATCTCTTCTTCTGTTTCAGCCAGACAAATCCGGTGATCGAGTTGAACCCGAACTCGCTGAGGTCGCTCGAAGGCAGCAGTCCTTTGGGCAGACGGAACTTGTCAAGGAGCTCTCGTGATTTTTGCTCGCAAAGAGTCGCCCCATAATAAATCTCGGCCTCATTTCGGTGGCTGTCTATTATCGACAATGAGGCCATCTTCGTTTATTTGTTATTAACTGAGTCTGCAATTCTAACGCTCCGAGAGAATTCCTTGTACATATCCACGTTTTAGGGGAGACTGGACTGAGAGTGTTTAAAGGGGTAGTTTTTGCATTTTTATTGTGTGTAAAGATTGGCAAATTTTGTGTGATTTATTTTTCATTATTTATTATAATAAAACAATACAATGTGTATGACTCCTTTTAAAATATAATTTGACAGCAGTTTTTTTAATCATGGCTGATTATGAATTTTATTTTTAGAGATTTTATTATTTTTATTTACTACACAAGTCTTTTTTCTATTTATAAATCGAATGATGATAAATGTTTAAATACGTTTGGATTTATGTATTGATATATATTGCAATAACAAAATTTTCGGGTTGATATTATGGAAACAGAGATTTTTGTATCCATATAAAGGGTAAAAATCTCCTGCCCCCTAACCATGCCTCATTCTATGCCCCTGCCTAAAAATACTTAAAAATTAAATCTTATTCCATAATCTTAATTTTCATATCCTAAACCCTAAACCCTAAACCTAAAAAAATACACCCTACCCCTAATTCCCTACACCCTAACCCTAAACCCTAATCTTAAACTCCAAACTCTAAACCCTAAATCCACTATTTTAAAGTGGGGGCACAAATGGGGATATACTTTGGGGCAGATGATTTCTATCCCCATATAAAATGTTAGAAATGAAAACTACGTGACTGTATAAAAAAGTCAATGCATACAACTTTGTTGACTTTTTTAGAATATCCAGTGGAATTCAATTTAATTAGATAATTAATATAGTACAGATACAGTAAATGTGATCCTTGTAAAAAGCATGAATCTTTTTAATGAAAGAGAAAATTTTGCCGTCTCCCTCTACCTCCGCCCTCCTCTTCTTTGTGATTCTTGTTTGTTTTTACTTTTTATGCTTTCAATCTGAACGCGCAACGCAAAGAAATTTTACATAAATTTTTTAAACGGTTTTTTTTATCAAAATGCAAAACTTCATTAACAAAAAATCAAAGTCAACACAGACGAGGGACTCAAGGGCCCAAAGACAGAGGGCAACCAAATACTCACTTACAAGTTGATCCATATAGCTTAAACCGAAACAAAAGAAACAAAGCAAAGTAAAAATAAGAAAAGAAGCCTTAACAACAAAGTCGGCACAACGACCAACGAGAGACTTCGTGGCCAGCACAACAACGTACAACAAAATGGCCAACGGAGAAACAACAATTACACCATTAAGGAAGGCTTCTATAATCCGACCGATCTCCTTCAACATTTCTGGTAATCTGGAAGATAAATCTGGGAGAGCTCCTTGCTCGGAGATGACTGCTTAAACCCTAAGGTTCTCAATCCGCATCACCGGTTAACCACCAGTAGAAACATCGACGATCGAATAATATAGCAGCAACGCTCCAAGGGACGGTAAGAACCGCCGGTGAGCAACAACGAAATATGTGAAATAGCATATATATAGGGCATATGAGGATCCTGACAAAGGACAAGCAAGGTGAGAAGGGAGGCTTTAAGGGTGGTCGGTCATTAACAGACAACTTCGGCGGAGAATTTTGGAGAAGAGAGACACACTCCTTATCCTCAATTCTTTCTTTGTCCAACGAAATTTTGTCACCTTCAAAACCGCCGAGACTCCGGTGGATGGCCAAAGTGACGTCGGGAGACTCGATCTCCATCAAACGACAAGTGGTTCCAACAAACGGGGGCCATGGTCAGAGAAAGCAAACAAAAAACTCAAAGGAAAAAGAAAAACAAGGCAAGGAGAGTGACGGGTGGAAGAAACCACCCGAAGAAGATGGGGCCATTGAGGAGGAAATCATCCTCGGGATAGCAAGGTGGAAGGGCAGCGACGCTAGTTTAGAGAGAAAATAGGGCTTTTTTTGCACCGTCCTTTAGAAGAGACATATATTAGATAGTTATGACATGTTCCTATAGTTGTTACTTGGCGTAGTTAAATTTGAGAAAGGGGAAATATGTTCTACACTGACTGTGAAAACGAAAAATTTTCAAGCGCTTAGTTTTAAGGTATATAGGTTTAAGAGTATGGTTATATAATTTAGGGTTATTTGTTAAAATTTAATATTTATGGTTAAAATTTAGAGTTTAGATGTTAGGGTTTATGTAGAACTAAATGTTTTGATATAATAATTGAAAAATGTTTTGGACTAAATTGAAAAGAATTTAAAACATACTTTAAGTCCAAACAACTTGAAAATAAGTTTGAGGATGTTTAAAAAGGTTTTGGCAATGTTTGAAACGTTTTTAAGTAGCCGAACCAGGTTTTTCAAGGTACCTGTTTCGATACAGGCTAAACTGTATCGATACGTTTTGAAATTGCCAAAACACGTACTGAAATAGGGCTTGCCCATTTCGATACGGAGGGTTTCGGTTTCGAAACACCCTTTTGGTCTTTCGATACGCCCAAAGGTCAAAACCTCCCAAACGGTCATTTTTCCCAACGACTTTTTAAATGCAGCTCAACGATCACTCGTACCGAAACGGTTTGTAACCGTTTCGATACAGCTGATCAATACCGTTTCGATACGGCCTGCTGCATCAGGCTCCAACGGCTAGTTCTGAAGAAGGTCGTTTCGATACGGGCTCATATGTTCCGATACAGACAGCTGCAGAACAACATTAATGGTGGGAAATAAAGTCTCCAACGGCTCCAATTCAACCCAACGGTCCTCAACGGATACAAACTCAATTAGGAGTATAAAAGGGACCTCCAAGCATCAAGAGATGATTAATGCTTCAATTGTCAACAACACTATGATGAAAGATTGTCTTTAGAGCTTAATTGCACATTTCTTGTATAGACAACACTTGTGAACTAAACATTGTTAAATTTGCTCAAGTGTTTAGGTTTTGGGTGAAGGCTTAATTATGCAAACAAACATCTATTAGAGGGATTTTGTGTTTGTTTTGAATTCTCTTTGTACAAGAGTGTCTTGGTTAATCTTTGGGTAGAAAGATTAATCGGTTTGTAAAGGTTGCCTTGCCTCCTTAGCCTAGAAAAGGGGAGGAATTCTTAGTGAATTGGTGAAATCCTTAGTGGTGTGCTAAGGTAGTGGATGTAGGCTTTGGGTTAGAAAGCCGAACCATTCTAAATCTCGTGTTAATTTTTTTTATCCTTTTCCACCACAATAAACACCCAAAAATCAACCTTCTCCATACTTGGCAAGCATTTCGGTTGTGATCATCGTGCTCAACAGTTTAGGTTTAGGGTAATATGGTTAGAGATTTAATTTTTAACCTATAAACCTTAAATTTGAACTCTAAAACCTAAATTCTAACCATACCCCCTAAATTGAAAATTCGTACACTTAAACTCCTAAATACTAGACCCTAAACAAAATCTTTAAACCTTAAAACTAAGACGCATGTGGAATAAACTTTGAGAAAATATTTATTTGTAAAGGTTTTGATATATTAATTAGGGTAAATCATATAAATCATCACTGAACTTTACTCTCAAACTTATTTTTGTCAGTGAAATTTCAAAACATTTAATTTACTCACTAAAGTTTAGATATTGAATATTTTTTGTTACTCCACCATTCACCATCGTTAGACTCGCATCGTAGATGGTGGTTCTTCATTCTCAAAATTTCACTAGTCGTTTCATCTCGTCCCCTGAGTTCGAATCCGACTTCTATTTCGCCGGAAAGTGTTTTGAAGTCCACGAATCATGTAAAAGAATTTCGGTTTATCTTGTGTCGGTCTCCCTCCTCCGTCGTCGAATGGAGCCCATTTCTCAGTATATTGGTTCTCTTGTGCTGATGAAGCTTTCTACCGTTCGAATCTTGAAGAAGTTGTTTCGTTTGCTAGTAAATGGATGCCATCAAAAAGTTAATGGAAGAGTGACAAAAAAAAGTTCAATGTCTAAACTTTACTGAATAAATTAAACGTTTTGAAGCTTTAGTAATCAAAATAGGTTTGAGAGTAAAATGCAGTGATGGTTTATATAATTTACCCTCTTAATTATTATTCTTTTAAATATAAGATTATATCTCGGAGATATTGGCATAATGCAGTGAATGGAAATAAACCGAGACAGGGCTCTGGAATGCTTCATATTTGGTCCAAAAGTTTAGAAAACTTTGAGGAAACATCCATTTGCAGTGGTCAGATAGTTCAAGGGCAATGTTTCAACAATGATCAAGGAGCTCCAATCTCCTCTGTACATTCTAATCAAGTTATTTAGTCTATAAATATGTAATGTAGTTTAGGGTCGTGAAAGGACAAATTATGAGAGTCGCTAATAGTTTTAGCCACATAAACTCATCCTCGTGTATTCTAATCCTTCCTATTTGTCTCAGAGGTGCAATAAGGCTTTACTTGATATGAAGGATAGAAATGAAGAAGGATGAAAAATTTGTTAATCAAATGGTGGAGATTCATAACCACCTTCTTACTCTGAATTTTAACCATTTGATTAACAAATTTTCCATCCTTCATACCAAACAAACATTTCATATGTCCCAGTGGATCCATCCTGCAATTTCAGCTCAATGGTGCTAGGAATATAGGCATGAGCCTCCTCTTTAACACAAAATCTTAGAATTGAATATGAAATATATAGACCAAATGAGAGACAAATTCTTATTAATTCCAAACAAACAAAACAAATCCACAAAGATTGATTACATTATGCGATCATTATTCCATATATATATATATATATATATATATATATATATAATCGAAAACCTCATTTCATTTCCTTTGGATCATCCTCAATTGCTGTGAGTGGATAGGTCTGGGAGAGTCCCATAGTAGTAGAGAAAGTGACTTTACCAGCATTTTCAGTATCATCCACAATAACATGAGCAAGGGTAACCCAGATCATCATCTCCCTGCTTTTAATACCCGTCAAGCTCTTCAACTCGCGATCTCCGATGAACCCCGTGATCTCGGGACCGTAGGAGGTGGCCCCGAGCTCCTTGAACATATACTTGGACGCCTTCTCCTGTATCAGCCAGATGAAGCCTGAGGTCTTGTTGTGACCGAACTCCACCAGGTTGGTCAAAGGCATCAGCCCTTTCGGAATATGGAAATGGTCGAGGAGTTCTTCCACTTTTTGCCTGCAAACACCCGCTTCATTGTAGATCTCAGCCCCTTCTCGGTGACTCTCTATTTGCTTTGATGCCATGTTATTGTTTGTTACTTCTTTCCTCTTTGCAATACAGATTGAATCCATCCAGTCAAGTGTCCTTATATATAGCCACTTTTGCCGAGACTGAGACAATTTTAAACTATATATTTTAATTTCTATTTTATTATGCGTTAGTTTTCTTAATTAAGGTTGGGGTTTGGATCCTTATATTGTTGGTTATTATTAGTGAACGAAACGAAACAATGTGTTAGTATTTTTTGAAGGATGAGTCTGCCACGCTCAACGAGTACCGATGAGCACTACTAACAATGAGCACCGATAAGTACCATTAATTTAATTTATAAAAGTTTAAAATCTTAAGGACTCGCCGTACAATTATAAATTATTTAAAAATTAAAAGATAAATTAATTAAAATATATTATTTCATTTTTAAATTTCTTTTAAACATAATTAGATAAAAAAAAAACTTACTCCTAAATTACAAATGATTAATATCCTATACACTGGCGGTGGAAACTGAAAGTTTCCACAGACGCCTTAGTTTTAGGGTATAGGGAGTTAGTTTAGGGTATAAAGTTTAGGGGTTTAGGTGTAGGGGTTTAGAATTTAGGGATAGTTGTTTCAATTTAAAGTTTAGGGTTATAATTTAGGGTTTATAAATTAGGGTTTAGTTTTTAGGGTAATATGGTGAGGATTTTAACCTATAAACCCTAAATTATAACTCTAAACCTTAAATTGAAACAACTATCCATAAATTCTAACCCTCTATACCTAAACGCCTAACCTTATACCTTAAACTAACTCCTTATACCCTAAAACTAAGGCGCTTGTCTACCGCCTGTGTATAGAATATTTATCAATTACAAAAGCCTATTTTTTTTCTTTTTGAAATTAAGCCACCGGCCACATTCTCGCCGCCCTGCCGTCGTTCGCGTAACAATGTAATGTTTCGCTAAAATTCTCCCATTCGAACCCTAATTAATTTTACTTCGATGTAAGAGTTTTCCCGTCCGTCGCCGCCGGCATCCCCGTCCAGTCGAGTGCTTGCACACTGTATCTAATTGGTTATTAGGATGAAAACTCTCACATATACAAAGCATCAATGTTAATGTGTTGTGTTTGTTTTTTTTTTGTCAAAAACAGTACTTGAAGAATTTTCTGATAAAACAAGTGCCGATATTGGAGCAGTTTGCTCTCGTTATATCAATCATGGTAATTTGGGCATATGCACATCTCTTGACAGCAATTGGTGCATATAAACATCATCCGGAGTTAACCCAATTAAATTGCAGAACTGACAAGGCCAACCTCATTTCCTATGCTCCATGGTTCTAGCCGTCATTTATGTTTTTTTCTCGTTGAATCCGTGGAATTCTTCTTAGTATTGCCTTTCTGTCTGAAAATTTTCATTCAGGATAAAGATTCCTTACCCTCTTCAGTGGGGTGCTCCTAATTTTGATGCTGGTCATTATTTTGGAATGATGGCTGCTGTTTTAGTCTCATTGAAAACTCGTATTCTTAGCCAGTGGCATCGGGATCCCTTTCGATGGATTATTTGAAACACTAACTGGTTCAATAGTCTCTGTGTAAGTGTTGTTGTTTCTTGCTCCGAAACTATCGTTTTGTGCCACTATACTATATTAATTCCTGGTAAAACAGCAGAGAAAATGTCAGGCTTCTTGGAAGCCGCAGGGTCATTCAATTCTCAGCTGGCTTTATGATATTCTGACTTAAAAGTTGACTTCTTTAATTTTTGCAGCAAAATTCGGAGCTTTGTTTGCATCAATACCTTTCACCATATTTCGCTATTTGCTGTTGTGTATTGCATTTTGTTTGGTTACGTCGGTAAATATCAATACCTTTAACCATAGGACTATTATTTGCTTCAATATCTTTCGACATAGTTGCTTTGCTTCTGACTATGGCTCTAATTGCTTTCAGCTTCCGCGGGGCTTTCGTTCTTGCAATTTACGAACATGAACTCCATGAGAAACCTCTTTATCATTGGCATCACATTGTTCTTAGGTTTGTCGGTTCTTGAGTACTTTAGAGAATACACTGCCAAGGCTCTGCACGGTCCTGCTAATACCGGGGATGGATGGGTGAGTTATAAATGAGTTCCCATGGCACTTTTCTTATTCAACTCCTCCGCATATCAACACACCATTGACTTGTACTGTTTTCGGCATGCAGTTCAACGATTTCCTTAATACCATCTTCTTTTCATCTCCGACCGTTGCATTCCTTGTCACCGTACTCCTAGACAACACACTAGACTATAAAGACAGTGCCAGAGATAGAGGAATGCCATGGTGGGCTAATTTCAGATCATTCAAAGACGATAGCCGGACTGAGGAGTTTTATTAACTCCCTTTCAACCTCAATCGTTTCTTTCCACATCATCAACGACAACAGTTGGTCATATGTATATTTTGGCCTGGGTTATTTAGGTTTAATCCGATATCAATTTGTTATGCTTCACACTAGTAAGGATCGTTTATTAAATTAAATTCATTTTTTTGATGTAATCTTGGCTTGCTGCTAGCTCTAACAGTGTTTGCAAAAGTGACTTTACAAGAACTTGTGAATCAAATGTAGCAATGCACCTTTTGGCTTTGAGGAATGACAATATCTAAAATTTATCAGAATTATTCTCTTGTATATGTGCATTTTTATTAGCAAATCTAGTAAATTTACACTCGAGTCAAAGGAATGAAACAATAATGAACATAACGAAGCCATCCTATGATTTGTACATGCATTCTGGGCACCTTGGTTGTCGATAAATACTTCGACCAGAACCCCTCACTCGCTTTGGCCTTCTTACCCTATCTTCAAATGTATTCCATCCTATGGAGCTATTCTCTGAAAAAGTTGCGGCTAGCATCTTCTTGTTAGGCCGCTAGGTAGGAGCATGTCCCTCACCGTAGCAACTCCGTCAGAGAAACAAGCATAAAAGCATCGATGGTAGAAAGAACAGATCAATCAGGTATGTGCAAGAAAACAACATCAGGTTAAATATAACAACAGCAGAAGGCTGGTAGAGCCATATTTCGAGTTCTTTAAGCACTTGATGAGCAGAGGAAAATTGACCTCTCTGTAGCCTCTGAGTTCCTTTTTCTCTAATTCCGCACCTCCAAAATCACACAGGGAGTATGCCACCATATCCTCTTTGAATTTCAAGTGCAATGCAAGTTATTTGAATGCGCATCTTGCAAGATTATCCTCTTTGGATGAAATACCGTGAGCGAAATATCCGAGCATTTATTTATCCAACTGAAATTCGGTGGCATCGTATTTGAATTTCCTTCAAAAAGAAATAGCTTACCAACTTCTTGGATTTTTGGCACAAACTTTAATGCATGGAAGTTACATTCACATCTCAATCTTTTGAAATGGAGCAAAGATTATCGGTGAGAGTGCTCTTCCAGAAATGATAAATTCTAATGCTGCATGTCCATATGCTAGAAGGTTTTATCCTGCAATAATTAAACAAGCAAGGAATGTTCCACACCTGGAGTTCAGGAGGTAACGGATCAAGGCCGAGTCGGTTACTGAATCTGAGGAAGTTAACAACTTTGGTTTTTGTAAGGAGGGGAGGTACCGTGCCGACATAGTCTTTCAGCTTTGCTTCCTTCCGGATATCTGCATCAGTAATCTGTATCGAGATTAACAAAAATGGAAAGAAGATTAGATGTTTTAGACTTCCAATGCAATGTAGAAACTTAGAAGACAACTTACAAGGCTCCCGACGGCTTCAATATCTAAGGTCTTCGAATGCGGAGGAAGTTCCAGCACAATATGTACATCATCCTTCAACATGCTAATAAACTAGTCTTCTTAGTAGATGTCACCGAAGTGGCTGTCTTTTGATTTGAAATCACTATTAAGTATTTTGTTCAGTATCCGTTGCATGAATACATATGAGCATGAAAAAGTAAGGCAGAACGAGAATAAACATTGGCCACTTTCATCAAAGGAAGGGGATATTAATTTCAAATCAAGGTTAAATAGTTACCTAGGATCCTTGGACAGGAACATAAAAAAGACATTTGTTATTACATAAACATATTGCAGGGTGCCTAATGACTGATAATTCGATCTGTCAAGAACTCGCATGTGAAGTTAATCTCCAAAGCCAGCATCGAACTTTCCTAATGAACAATGAAAAAGAAGATCAATTGGATACTTACAGCTACTCGTTGTTGATTCAGACCGCCGTTCGCACTGACCATTCGAAAGTGAAAGGACTTAATCATAATAACTTGCCATTATCATATGCCAAACACAAGATATTGCTGTTTGAACAACTAGTTAAAAGACTATTTTGCTGTATGTATGACAAGGTTCAAAAGCACTGTAATTTACCTAGGCCTATTGGATATGTTTTATCTGCACAATGTTTCCATTCGGATGCTTCCTGATATCCTCCCAAAAACTCGATGAAGATCTTTGCATTTTAGAGAAAATGAACTCATCTCCGATCCATTTGATCGGTTGTCATTAAGAAGTATACCTCGGCGAGAGCACTCGAAGCCGAATTTAGAAACCTGCTCTACATGTCAACTGATGAACTGCTGACCTTTCCTCATGAACATATGCAGCACTATCATCCTTAGCATACATGCAGTCAAAGGCATATCAACAACTAGTTGGTGTCAGTTCCTCATTTAAACAATGTACTTTTAGACTTCAATCAATGGAAATTAACCATACCTCGGGCCGCCGGAGTTTCTCGTAGTCGAACTTCCATGAAAGTTGATTGAACCAAAAACCAAGACCATCGGAGAATTGAGCAAGAACATGAAAGCCATTAACACGAACATAAAAAGCAATAGACTTCACGTTCCGACGAAACCATGAACACCCTTGCAAGGATTAAACTTCCCAGAATCATCTTTCAAACCATGAACCAATAGTAATTTGAAGTTCAAATAATTATCTGCCCCTAATTGTTCTCCTACCAATTATTATAATTCTTCTTTCTATCAAATCTCAACCCTTCATTTATTTTCTCAACATGATTATGGAAAACCTGAAACCTTGAGCTTGGGTGGTCGAGTGGACAGGGATGACTACGAGTGGCCGGTGACGGCGGCGACGGGCAGGAAAACCCCTAAATTGAAGTAAAATTAATTAAGGTTCGAATAGGGAATTGGGAAAACATTACCTTTTGCGCGAACAGCGGGGAACGGCGGCCATGCAGTGACGGTGGCAGGTGGCTGGCAACGGCGGCTTAATTTCAAAGGAAAAAAAATTTAGGATTTTATAATTTAGGGATAAATTTTTTAATCTAATTATGTTTAAAAGAAATTTAAAAATAAAATAATTTATTTTAATTAATTTACCTTTAAATTTTTAAATAATTTATAATTGTAGAGATTTTAAATTTTTATAAATTAAATTAACTTCATTCTTTGCAGACTTTTCATACAATTTCATGGAACTTGAGAGACATTGAACAGTAGGGATCCAGGTTCTGGTATTAACCTTAATTTTTATTTGAACAAATTATTTTCTTACAAGGGCACATAATGTAACCCCACTTTATCATATCATGTATAGAAAATAGTGCAAACTCAAATCCTCAATTAGTGTAAGAAAGTGCATAGCTCTGGTCTGGTTGAGACCATTTTTGGGGCACAGTTATTTTCGTTTGACTTGTGTTGCAGCATCAACATCTTTTTTGAGCAGATTCACAGCCTTCTTAAATTCATTGAACTCTTCTTCATGGAAACTTGGTGGGATTGTCATGTGTTGAATCTCCTTAAATTCTTGCCAGTACTTTCGGCCTTCTTCCTCTTTCTTGTCCATCAAGGAAATAATAGCCTAGGATTTTAATAAGTTAAAATAAAATCTCTGTAACTTCAACTCAGATGTGGGTTTAGAATATGAGCAGGTCTGGTTGTGCGTAGGACATAAGTATTTTTATCACCTTATAAAGAGGTCGTCGTGCATCCGAAACCCCTCCATCGTCTTCTAAGCATTTGCAGTCCAAAGCCTTTTGAACGTCTCCCTACAGTGAAATTTCAATGCCAGATAGTTGCAGAAGTGGAATGTTATAAGGTAGAATTGAAGGAAAGAAACCTTGTAGATGTACATTTCTGCAAGCAACGTTTCAATCTCATAAGCTTCATGTGGTTTGCCTTCCTTCCGAGCCTTTTCCAATGCTTGTTTAAGCACTCCCATTGCTTCATCTTCTCTTCTGCTCATTTCCAGCCTCGCAAGAACATGCTTTCGGATCGAATGCAGATAACAAAATTCAATCCACATGTTACACAAATTTTATAATCATGAAATTAGCGAGTTGAACTACATTGTACAGGATTTTCCAAACCTGAATTTCCTTGAAACGAGGGTGTTCATCTCCAAGTAAATCCTTCAGTTGTTGAATATCAGCCTCTGCGTTCGTTGGCTGGCCCCTATAACTGTGATAATCAACCAGTCTCTCGAAAGACAATTGACCTCCATGGAGGGCTGCAAACAACATGGACCTTGCGAGATTCGGCTTCGGTCTCCAGTTCCATGCACGACTCACGTATCTCCATCCGAAACCAATGCAAATACCGCCGATGACGATAAAGGGTGTGGCTGTCACCGCTATTGTTTTGTATTTGCTCTCTGAATTCATCTTTTGAGCCGAGTTTGCCATGAAAGGGGTATTTGGAAAGAGCTGCGGAGAAATGGGGCCATTAAAGGTGGTCAAATACTTAAATTATCTTGATTTCTAGCTTTCTTGATAGGCAAAGAAAATCCCCTACATATTCTTGGAGTTATCATATCCCTTACTCATCTCTTTGAAAAAAATTAGAAAGAAATACAACTTTTATATTACCTGATGCTTTGCTAATAAACATATATAACTTCCCTGTAAAGCAAGAAAATGATGCCTTTCTTGACAACTTTGAAAGATTGGATATTGGAGTTTTGAGTGATTTCACTTCTTTATTTAGGAATTGTTCTCCAAATCAATGGCCTAGCATTCGTAGTAAAAGAATTCAATCAATAAACAAAAGCATTTTGATAAATAAAATTATTCATGGAGGCTGCACTTTGTCTTGGCTATGGACCTATGCCGAGCATTTCCCTTCCAATGCCTCCCAGCACAATTACAAAACTTCATTTCGGGTTCAACCATTCTTTCTCGGTTTCGGCTGGTTTCACGACGAACCGAACGCGATGTCACCGGTTCTACACCTCAGGACCTCTTGCATTCCACAGGTCTAATTCATCAATGCCTTCTGAAAACGAAAAAGGCCGTGCCAAAGTTGTTCGAGGGGCAGTTGGGGCATCTCTTGCTTTGGCTTGCGCTCTAAGCATCATCGGTTGCAGCTGTAAGATGAACATTAAAGCTATGGCCGGTCCGAAGCAACAGATTTCTCAGAAGGCTCCATCTATCCTGCAAACTCCTCCGAAGCCGGGGAAAATGGCACTCAAGTCATTGCTGGATGTGACAGTGAGCCTTTCTTCAAAAGAGGGAAGAAGGGTGAGGGACATTAGTCCAGGGTCACACTCCCCCGGTCCAAGGCATTCGGCTCCATCAAAGGATCAAATTGATCAACTCAAGGTTCACTTCTTTACTTTTTATTTTCAATTCTCAGCATAAAATCAATTTACTTGTGAAGCACTTAAACTCATTGTAGTTTAATTTTGTAGAAAGAGGCTGTGAGCCTAATGAAACGTGGGCTGCCTGAAGAAGCACTACACATGTTGAAGAATGAACATAAAAATATGAAATGAAGGAACCCGAGTCAGCTTATTACATGAACATGGTACTAGTGGAAATCATGATCAGTCTGGTATTTGATTTCCCATAACTTTACAGAAACTGGATTAAAATTCTGTGTTTATGTTTGTTTTCCTTGATAATGTGTGATTAATATTTATAAACAGGGAAAATACGAAGAAGCTTTCGAGTTTTTGAGCACTCACGATCAAAAAATTTCAGATCTTGAAGTCCGGCCTACTCTTTATAAGGTTCGTGACACATATAACCTATTATCTAATTCAAGCGATCAAACCAATCGAACCAATAATTCGGTGGTCACAATAGTTTGATTTCTGATCCGATTTTTATTCATTGCTGACTAGTTTCTAGCATTTTCGAAATCCATAACCTTCACAACATTTATATATCTGCAGGCTATTCTATGCACCATGTTAGATAGAAATGAAGAAGCACAGAAATTATGGGATGAATTTGCGAGATCCATTGCCTTCTAATTGCCATTACAAGGCTTAAATTTTATGTATTTTAGCCTTTAAGGCAAGGATTTCTCATATGAAATCACTATTCTGAGAATTATATTGCGGTTCATGCACATCATCTGGAAAACCATTTATGTGAGAAAAAAACAAAATGAATTTGCAAATCTTTGTTTCAGTAAGGCCTAATGATATCAAATTAAAGATGAATTGCAAAGTTCTGTTCATGTGAAAACAATGTTAAGAGTAATTTTGATGTTAAAAAAGAATTATATTAATGGTAGAGTTCAGTATACTATCAAAATAATTCATTTTGGTCACTGAACTTTCAAATGTTAAATTTTTCTACAAAAATTAGTTTAGTGTGTAAAGGGAAATATGTATATTCATTTGATGAAAAAAATGATTTTGACCCTATTAGCGAGTTATTGGACCATATGCAATCGTTTCTATTGCATATGTTAAAAACCATTGATGTTGTTCCTGTTGCTCACCTTGAAGTGCCATGGGAGCCTCCAGCTGCTCATTACCTCTTTTGACCCAAAGACCATTCTCAAATTTATATCAATGATGAAATAAAAGGGTCAAGGGCGGCGCTAATAAGGAAGAGATCGTTTGGAGGGGAACTTTTGATAATGATGTTAACAATTTCAGAAAAAAGATGATTCAAACAATAAAACCTTGGTTTTTGGTAATTACGAACTCTTGTACTGGTAATTTTCTCTCTCAAAAGACAAAAGAGCCAAGTCATAAATATCAATAAACATAATTTTATAGGAAGGTTATCAGCTACATCTAAATCGTCACTAAAATCTTTGGTACGAATTTTTAGTATTTTAAGATATTTTTTAATATAATCTTATAATAATATCTGTTCAATTAATGATACTAGTTTAGAAAATATAAAGTTTTGGATGCTATTTTGGTAGTTTTAAGATGTAAGGGTGCTAGTTTGTTGTTTGACCCAGAGTTGGGCAAATGATGTTATCCATTGTCAGTTCCGTCCGGCTTCCACGCTTGGTGGGCTTAATTCAAAACCCGCCTGCACTGCCAATCTCAATCTCCGCCCTTCATTCACGTCTGGTGTCTTCATCCGTACATGTCTTGGACCGCTTTTGGAGAGGCCGAATCACTCCATCAACAAAATGCTGCACTTTAACGCTTGTCACAAAATCATTTTATTTGTTTTTGCTCAACTATAAACTTATTTGACACTCCTTTTAATTCTCTCTCAAAATCTTAAACCACATTACATGTTTTTAGGATAAATAAATGGGTAAAGTACACAGACGGTCACTGAACTTTGATGCAAAAAACAAAATGGTAACTAAACTTTCAAAAATCACGAAGTAGCAATTAAACTTTAGATTTTGAAACAAAATGGTAACTAGGGCGTTAAACCCCTAACGGAAATCTGACGTGTATGCCACATCCCCACCCAGTTTTTCACGTCATATATAAAAAATAATAAAACAATATTACACATCATAATAAATATAAATGATTTTTAATCCCATTTTTAAAGGATGAAACCCTAATCTATCGACAACGTTTCATTCTAAACTCTCTTCAGTTTTTTGGGGCAGCTAGTAAGGTAGGAGAAGAAAACAACAAGGGAGAGAACAATGATATTGTCACTGTGACTTGCTAGCTGAGATGAAAACATCGTGGACATCTGGAAATCCTGGAAGAAGATTCTTCGGCTGCAAAAATTATGGCTCACGTAGGCATAAATCGTGTCGATTTATGCAGTGGTACGATCCTCCCATGACGCCTCGAGCAACAGTGGTTCTCAACGGGCTGCTGAAAAAGTTGAATGCTTTGGAACGGGGGAGAAAGAAGGAAAGAATTTTATGGATTTGTATCATCAGTTTAATGGTGTTATTTTGGATTTGTCAGTAGAGGTATTTTAGAAGTGTTGTTTAGCATTATGGGATTTTGTTGATTGTGGTGTAATTTATGTAATTGAAAGTTGGGAATTTGAGATCCTGCTTTCTAAGTGTTTGTGGGTTTTTGTTGATTGTGGTGGATTTTAGAAGTAATTTTTGAAATTGAAAGTTGGAAATTTCGATTTGTCATAGTCTTCTTTGTTTTCTTTTGATTTCAAGCTTTATTTACTTGAGTATTCTTGATTAAAATTCATCAAAGAAAAACACAAATATATTTCTGCATTTGTTAGCACAAAATAAATATATGAAATGCAGTAATTAATGATCTATCATTATCTCTTTCATTTTTCTAGATTAAATAAGCACAAAATAAGCACAAATATACCAGAAAATAAGATACTAATGTAGATTACTTCCAGTACATAGAAGATAAGTCACAAAATGTCATAAAATAGGCACAATCCAACGAAAAACAAAAGTAAAACAGTATACCACAAAGTCACAAAATATGCCACAAAATGTAAATAAAATAAGTCAAACAAATCCTTCAATCATGTGCATTAGAGGTGTAGCCCCCTAAACCCGACCTAGAAGAAATGGGTCGAATCTAGGAAGTAGCGATTGAAAACTTGTCCCTCAAGATACAATTTAGGTTAAAATATTTATAATTCAAAAGAATCAATTAAATAAGTAAAACTCAACAAGTACTCCGATTAAAGCAAAACTCAATCTTTTAAACGATGTTTCGATAATTAATTAAAAATCCGAAAGTAACTTCATAGATGCATGCATTTAATAAAACCCAAATTAAAAACAGTTCCAATGTCCATATTACACAAATATCCCAAAATATATTAAAATAATAATTCTGAGATAACAGAAAAGTTCGTACTGAATAATAATTTGTCTGAATAAACAAGAGATGTTCCAAGTACCGATCGCCTAAAAAGTCTGAGATATCTGAAAAGTAAAAACTAACGGGTGTAAGCTAAAGAGCTTAGTGTGTCTCTAAAGTGCAATCGAAAACAAAACAAAACAAAACAGTATTTTATTTTATGATAAAGACTTTTCCGAAAACACAACAAAACCGAATCATGATGATATGATGTCTGATGCACATGAATCATAGTACCCATCTCCGATACACCGAAAAGTAAGGTTCCCCATAACCTACTTTCTCCATCATCACCATCCAAAGTGGAACTCAGCCCGAAGGGTGGAACCACTGATCCGAAGCGGAATTCAACCCCAAAGGGTGAAACCACTAATCCGAAGCGGGATTCAACCCGAAGGTTGAAACCACTGAACTTCCCCGAACAAATTCCAAACCATATACCCACAATGATATGATGCAGATTTTAAAATCCGAGTCTGATCTGAAACTTGAATCATGAAAATTCAAGTTGCACAATACTATAAATCCGATGTTTTACGATTCTGAAAATTTGATATTTCACTTAAATCACAGTATGACATGTTATGCATGATGTCTGAAAACATTCACCCAATCACAACAGAGTATGCACACAAAATGTACAAAACATTTACTTATATTAATCCAGAAAAGCACATAAAATTTATAGCACCGAAAGAAACACATAAGTTTATAAAACAGGAAGAGACACACCTTTAGCAACAGTAGCTCTAATGCCGAGAAAAGCGCGTCTTACGCTCAGATGTAGCCGAATCAGGACGTGAAGATCTCGAAGAACATGTGCGATCGGTCTGTACAACTGGAGGTAACCCAACGGTCTCAAGGTCGGCACCCAAACTCAAGATCGGAGCAAAATCGAGGGATGACGAGCAAGATCCGAAAGGTGGCCACGGATTACTAACGGTCAAAGTAGACGGCGGCGGTGTTGGTCGTGCGTTTCACGGACGACGACGGGGCACAAGAAGAAGATGGAAACCAAAAGGTTTCTTGTGACTTCTCTCACTAACGGCGAGCAGAACCAATGATACAAATAGAGGTTTCGCTCGAAAAAAGACAGGGAAGCGAACGGTGATGCCAAAACAAACGGTCGGTGTTAAGGCTTGGTCAGACTTGGACGGAGGATGATCGGAGATGAAAAAGGGACGAAAAGAGATGAAAATGTGAGAGCACGAAGTTAAGAAGAGTGCAGCGGCTGATATCAAAAATTCAGATATCAAAAGGGTTTCTTTTTGCTATAAACGTGTTAAATGCCTAGGTGAAAGGGTAAATTTGATATAAGGTCATCCAACTCTTTAAGGGTTTGTAGAACAACCCTAATCTTTACTCATATTACAAAATGGTCACTAAAATCTAATTTATGCACATTATTTTCCAAATTTGAAATTAGGGTTTCACACTAGAAATTCCCAAATTATAGGGTTTCGAAATAGGGATTTCAAAATTGGGGATTTTCCAAAATTGGGAAAATTTTGGGGTGTTACAAGAGGCTTGTGTTGGTGGGTTGGAGACAGAACTTTCTTGTGTAGAGTTCATCCACCTTACTGTGGTAACTGAAGGAGTTTGGTTTTGCCCCCTTCTTGTTGGCAACTTTTGCCTAGAAGGTTGTCTTGGACCTTGGTGGTGCTGCCCTGGACCTTGGTGTTGTCTTGAAGGTTGCCCTGAACCTTGGTGCTGCCGTGAAGACTGCCTTGAACTTTGATGTTGCCTTGATGAACCCTATGTGGACAGAAATAGAACAAAATAATTAATTTGAACTAAACATCAAGTACAAGTATAAACTTAAATAATTAGTTTGAACAAAACTTACAGCTTTTTTGAGTTTTTTGTTTCCACCAATTTCTCCTTTGCAAGTTCTTATATTGTGGCCAGTTTTACCACATTTAGAGCAAGTCATTTGCATACCTTTTTTACCTACTTTTCCCGCAGTAGGAATTTCACCTCTTTCTAATTTTCTCTTTTTGTTTGGTCTTCCAGCTGGTCTTCTTAAAACTGGTGGAAGTATAGGTTCCATGCCTTCCACTTTGGTCCACTGATTAACACCTTTAATAGGGTTAATGTAGTGCCCATAAATTGACAGCTGAGTGTCCTTCTTGTAGCACGGATCGACAAATGAAATTACATTTATATTGTCGTTGTGCATAACTGAAATAACATGATTGCAGGGGATTCCGGTGAAATCCCATCTTCTACACGTGCATGTATGATTTTGGATGTTCACCACATGTTGTTCTCCTTGGCCACATTTAACTTGATATTGAAAGTTACCAGCATATATTGGCCGACATCTATGAACATAATGAACAAATAAATACCATGCTTAGTAGCATTGAACATAATGAATATAAATAAAAAAGTTAGAATTGAAATATTAAACTGATATCAATGCTAACCTAACGGAGTTTTGAATTTGAATATCAAGCTTCCTTTGAATCTTAGGACACAAAATTTCATTGTATTTTTCAGTTTCTTGTCTTCTTTGGACTATTCTTCTCATCATCTTGGTCCTAATAATTTCCAGCATTGTAAGTATTGGCTTGTCTCTTGCCTCCAGTATAATCTGCAAAATAAACAAAAAATTCAGTAATTATTTTGTTACTTTCAGATAGTTCAGTTACCATTATGTAACTTTCAGATAGTTCAGTTACCATTATGTAACTTTTAGCAAGATCATTTCATGTATGAAGAATATGATGTAAGGTAAAAAGAATGAATTACCTTGTTGAAACACTCTAACAGGTTGTTTAGCAGCATGTCACACTTACTCCTTCTGGAGAAGTATGATTTTGACCACATGGAGGGGGGTTTATCATTAAACCATTCGTGAGCATCTTTTGATATTGCCTTTATTTCATTCATGGCTGCATTGAATTGGGAGACACATGTAGATCTTGCTGCTCTCTAAAATGTATCTTTCAATGCCTTTCCTCTATTGGTTTCTTTTGTTTTGAAGTTTGTGTACATGTGTCTGACACAGTTTCGTTGTTCAGAATTTGAAAACAATTCTTCCAATGCTTTTTTGAGTCCCTACAAGACAAATACTGACAACAGTTTAGTATGAATTTTAGTATATTAATATTCAATAAAAAGAAGTAAGAGAATATACCTTTTGTTTGTCTGACATAAAACTGATTTGGTAAGAATTTGTAATCTCCAGGTTATCTTTCAACAAACTAAGAAATCAATACCATGCTGAAAAATTCTCACTTTCCACAACAGCATATGCTATTGGATAAATACCATCATTAGCATCTATCCCAACAGCAGCAAGTATCCAACCAATATAAGGACCTTTCAAAAAACACCCATCAATACTGAGTATAGGCCTGCATCCAGCCTTATAACCATTTTTACATGCTTCAGGACAGATATAGACCCTCTCAAATAATCTATCATCTAACTGACAAATGGTGGTTGTTTCAGGATTAGTCTCCCTAAGCTTTCCTAGGTAATCGTACAACTTTTTGAACTGGTCATTGTAACTTCCATCTATCATTTCTAAAGCAAGTTTCCTAGCCCTGATACATTTGGTTCCATTCAAAAGGGCCACAAAATCTTTTTCAACATCGACCTTCAATGAGCTAGGACCATAGTTTCTATCAGCTTGCCATTTGTGCATGTAAGTCTTTGCAATGAACCTAGAAGTGATATTTGGATTCTTCATTACTTTGGCACATGTATGCACATCATTGAATGTCTTAATCTGAAAGGTATCACTGTCAGCATCTATTTTTGAAGCACATATACTCCAAGGACATGTAGCATCTTTACAAATTGCTCGAAGTCTTCTTTTGTCATTTATGTCAAAAATCAGAAAATACCTATTTTTTCTCCCATATTGCTTTACAGCCTCTTTCAATGTGCCTTTGTTAGGAAACAGTAAACCCACCTTAAACTTAGGGTTCTCCATATCACATTCTGTGTTAAACTCTAGCCATGTGAGACCATCACTGTCAGACCCGTGTACACTATGAAAGGAGTCTGAACCTTCACCATCACTCTCATTCTCATTTTCATTTAGATGTGTTCCCCAATCACCATACAAACCCTCTAAGTTATTTACCACTCTGTTGAAGACATCCTCTTGAACAACTTCATCTTCACCAACATCAGCTTCACTATAAAAAAATTCTGAGTCAGCATCTTCTTCCTCTTCACTCATTTCATTTTCTCCTCCAGCTTCATTGGAATCTTCATCTTCTTCCACTACATCTTCAACTTCAATTACATCTTCTTCCACTACATCTTCTTCAACTACTTCTTCTTCCACTACATCTTCTTCCACTGCATTTTCAGCATCATTAAGTACTGCATCAACATTTGTTGTTGCATCATTTGCCTCAGCTTCTTTTTCCATTGTTGCATCATTTGTTGTTGTTTCTACTGTAACATTTTTTCTGGTTCTCCCACCTCTTCTTCATCAGCAAGGTCTTCTGCTTCAAAAAGTTCTTCACCAACACTTTCATCTACTTCCTTACCAGCCTTTTCTTCTAGATAAATGTGTATAGGATCATTTGAGATAGACTCCAACATGCCAACTACATCTGAATCGGTCTTCAATAACTGGACATTATTCACATCCAATGTCCCAACTTCAGATTTCCAGTAAATTTCTAAACAAGATTTTAATCCAATGTCATCAGCTATAGCACATATGGCAAACATTGACCATTTATCTTTACTGATCATATCATAACGCTTGCTTTGTTTCCCAGTAAAACTTAAACCCCTATTCCTGACAAACTTACCACCATAATGAACTACAACACTAAATGAGTCTGAAATAGGACCTACAAAAATAATAAAGTCAGTTACTGCATCTCATAAAGTCAGTTACTGCATGTTTATATATGTCAGTTACTGCATCTCATAAAGTCAGTTACTGCATGTCTATATATGTCAGTTACTGCATCTCATCAATTCTCAACAACCACAAGAAAAATGGCAACTCACACCAAACACAAAAAAATTTGCTTAATATAGTAATGAAAGGAAAGAATGCTGAAGTATCAAGACAAAGTTCAGTAATTATAGTTGTCAAACACATACGAAATGGTACAAGTTGTAATTTCTACTGAGATACATAAGAATATAAAAGAATGCTGAAACTTAGAAGTGTAGTAATGTCCACTGTTGTACAAAATTTCCCTTTCAGTTAGAACAAATCTTTAATTTCCCTTTCACCTAAAAACTATTTATGCTTTAATTATTACCAATTTCTCGGTAATAATTATAGATTCAGAATGAAGCATATACAATTTTGACTCATAATGAAGCTGTGGATGCTTGGTCTTTGCAGATACATATAAAACTGCAGAATGCAAAAACACCTAGCAATCAACAAAAACATGTGGTTTCAATTTCTCATTTGTGTAGAAACATTTTTTTTCTCAGAATGGAAATGGGTGCAATAACAAATGTTCTTTTCCTTCACACTTAAATGATGAAACATATAAAGCTTAACAAGGCTGGACATGGAAACATCGTCTTCGAAAAATAAGCTTTCTTTACCCCCAATTAATGAGGGCGTTAGTAAAACCACTTTTCCCTTTTAAGAACAAAACCAATCACTAAACTAAACAGCACATTACTCATCATTCTTTCAGCCAATGTGAAAATTTTATCCAATTTAAAGTCTAAAGATTTGTTCTTTTGCTTTTTAGAGACAATAGACTAACATAAAACACTACCAAAAACACATCCTTGAGAAAAAGATTAGCATACCAGCTTCACAGTAACTTCCTCTTTAGTTAGATAAATAATAGATTTTTTTTCGATTCCTTAATCCCACTTGTGAAAACATGATATCAACTAAGTTTATTAAATCAAGGAGTGAGGACAACATATTCTGCACTACTTCTACCAAATTAAATATTCATTTTAAAATGTCTATTCAACTATTCTATTTTCACATGTTTAGAGAATCTAAACTATTTTATTCCTTCATCAGCATGTCTAGAGAATCTAAACAACTTCCACCAACTTGAATTTTATTTTTAAAGATACATTCAACCATATCGAAACAAATGAAAAATAATAAATGAAAACTCGAAAGACCCCTTTTTTGCGGAACATTCACAACGGTGGTCCACATATGAAGCAAAACCATTTAATATTACTCCGACAATGATGGTCCACAACTACCTACCACTACCACTTAACAATGGTGGTCCACAACGGGATTTTATCGATAGTTTCTAAACAAAAAAGGGAATAAGGACAAAAAGTGAGAATAACGAGTAAAAGAAAAACAACAACAATCCAAATGTATAGGACAAAAGATTCTAAACTCAGAAAATACTAAATCCCTAAAAATACTAAATCCCTAAAAATTACTTAGATTAGGGTTTTACAAAACATTACCGTAATCCATAGCCTCTTGCTTACTCTGACAATCCTTTGAGTTTTGAATGTAGAATGAATTAAAACGAAAGATTTGATTTGTGGGAATGGGTTTAATTTCTTCAGAACAGTTGAAAACTAGCAGTGGTTATTTGGGGGAGTTTGAGTTTTGAAAAAAAAAACGGGATTAACACTGGCAGTGGTTATTTGGGGGGTTTTTTATTTTTTAAAACGTGATTAAAAAACGGGTTTTTTTTTATTTGACGTGTAATATTGTTTTATTATTTTTTATATATGACGTGGAAAACTGGGTGGGGATGTGGCATACACGTCAGATTTCCGTTAGGGGTTAACGGGGTTTAACGCCCTAGTTACCATTTTGTTTCAAAATCTAAAGTTTAATTGCTACTTCGTGATTTTTGAAAGTTTGGTTACCATTTTATTTTTTGCATCAAAATTCAGTGACCGTCTGTGTACTTTACCCTAAATAAATTTATTATAAAGTAAATATTTTGTAATGTCGAAAAAATATAAGAGGATGAGTTTGTGCAACTAAATCTATTTAAAACTCATCTTAATTCACTTTTTCATAATCCTAAACCACATGACATTTATAGAGTAAATAGATTACAAAGTAAACTTGTGTAGCAAGAAAATCTACTCAAACGATGTTTCATACTTCTAGTTAATATAAGGTAAAAAAAAATCTACTCAAAGTCAAATGAATTCGGGTGATAAATACTAACGACTCTATTAATTTGTTTTGATTTCAATTGCTAGAATTAGCTATTTATATCAAGCAAAAAAAAGGCATAACTAGAACTAGTAATTCATAGAATAGTCGTCTCCAACCGCCGGCTGTGTTATCTTTGACACCGCCTTTGATCAATAAAATTGTCAAACTTTTGCATTGTTTTCGGTTCATTTTTTAACCAACCATCTCTTGCTTTAAAAAACGCAAGTACACTGCTCATCCCACCCCTTCAAAGTTCAAACACCCATTTTCCTTTCCCAACAACCCCAATCCAAAATTTATGGGATCAAATTAAAAATTAACATTTTTCTATTAACGTATAAGTGTTAACAATTTGGTGACTAAAACATAATAAAATGATAACGTGGATGATCAAAACATACTTTTATCCGCCACATGTTTTAGTTTAGAGAGTGAATTGAGTCCTTTACTATTGTGAATTGTGATGCTTTCGTCAAGTCCTTAAACGGCGACCCAAAATAGCGACGGAATCTCATTTAAGTATCCAACTCTTTAGATTCATAGTTTATTCGTTATCCGGTCAATTTGATTTATGTTTGAAAAAATATATTAAAAAAAGATGATAATATTTATCTTAGAAGATTTGAGTTTAAATATATGTGTACAAAATATATGTACATTACTAAAAAATTAAAAATATATATATAAATATATATTACCATATAATAACATCAATATATTAAAAAATATTAAGATAAGAAATGGTTTTTTTTTTATTTGATGGTAATTGGTAAGCATCGAAGTAGAATTGTGCAGCTGGCGAAGCTAATGCCAAAGGTCAAAGGCCAAGGCCCAACCTGCACGTCATGTACTGGACTGATGACCACCAAGAAAAAGCTGTATGGAATAACCGACAACGAAATTTAACGAATCAAAAACTGCCACGTCCATTATCTACATAGACCTCTTTGATGAATCTGTGTTGTTTATTTTGAAGCAGGTAATGAGTAATGGGAGGCTAAGGAGTGTGAGGCACAGGGTCAATGAAATCAAGGGTTTGAATGATATATTTTGGAGTGAAAAGATAGTGCCTATACCTTCAATAATGACAAAAGGGGAAGAGAGCTTGTACAAGGAGTTCACATGGTGGGAGTACAAGAATTCTGCATGCAAATCAAGGCTTGGGCTGTTTGAGAAGAAAACTGCTGAATGCTGATGCAACCCAATGATGCTTGTCAAAATTCATCCCCCCCATTCTTGATTCAACTTACATGGAAACCAAATACTAGGTTGTTGTTTTTCTTTCTATTTTTTTAATTTATATTTAATTCCTAGTTAAGAAAGGAATTTTTTAGGACAGTTCTGCGGTAAGGCGGTTAATATACGACTAATATACGGCGTAACCGGTTAGAAAGGTGACCGGTTAAAGATAACAAAATCGGTAAAAATTACCTATTTTGTTGATCCGAATATTAATATATTCGGTAGCGCCTAATTTGTTGATAATTTTGAGCCGATGGGGTTTAGGAAATTCCCACGATAACAAAATCGGTATAATTACCTATTTTGTTGATCTGAATATCAATATATTCGGTAGCGCCTAATTTGTTGATAATTTTGAAAGTATCCATACTTTTTAGAAAGTATGGATACTTTTCGAAAATATAAATATAGTTTTTTGTATTGAATTTAAAAAAGTATCGAAAAAACAGATACTTTTGTAACACTTTATACAATTTTATCGATACCAAGGGATCGAAAGTATCGTTTCTGTTTCCACAGTACTAATAAAAAGTCTATCCTTTAGAAGCTAATTTGACAAACCGGTTACATTATTAATAAAAACAATGTAACAGGTAAATCGTTACCGGATTGTTTGTTTGGTTTCGATGCATTTGTAAGAACGTGTGCAAAAGAATCGGTAGAATAGAAAAAATTAGACATAACCGGTTACATTATTAATACATATAATGTAAATGGTAAATCGTTACTGGAATGTTTGTTTGGTTTCGATACATTTGTTAGAACGTGTGCAAAAGAATCGGTACAATAGAAAAAATTAGACATAACCGGTTACATTATTAATACATATAATGTAACCGGTAAATCGTTACCGGATATTTTGTTTGGTGTCGATACTTTTTTTAAGAACATGTCAAAAGAATCGGTAAAATACAAGCAAATTTGACATAACCGGTTACATTACTTAAACATATATTGTAACCGGTAAATCGTTACCGGATACATTAGTAAGTTAAAAGGATTTTGAAACAGAAAAGGGTCGAAAGAATCGACACAATTCAAAAAAGTATCGAAACCTGAGGAATTGTATCGATTAAATATATCATAATGATATAACCGGTTAAAAAGTATCTACTCTAATACAAATCAAAATACCTTTGTATTGCTTGGATTTACAGAAAACCTAAGAGAGTATTTGAAATCGAACCGAGTTTGGTTGCTGCGAAATACAAGGGAGGCATTCTTGAAGTCGTGTTGTATCAGAATCGAAAGGAAAGGTTTTGGGTTTGGGGATTTTGAAGTAAAAGGTATGTTGTCAAAACCCTAGTTTTTTGGTAATGTAGTATTGGGAAGTTGGGGTTAATGTGTTGGGTTTAGTGAATTTGAAGTAAAATCGGAATTCGGATCGATTATAGGTCGAAATTGTAATTATATTTAGGAAATAAATATCGGTACTTTGTTCTGAGAACTTATCGGTAGAAAATGAATATCGATACTTTTTTTAGAGAACTGAAGCGAGATGGGTGCAAAGGATCATGAAGATGTTGTTCGTGAAGATGACACTGAAATGGTTGAAATGGAGCCGAAGAGTATCGAAAGTGAGGAAAATCCAAAGCAACCAAAGGGTGGATATATGTACTTCTAGTAAGTAGCAATGTATTTGTGTACTTGTTCTGTAAATGGTAATTGGATGAAAGTATTTAAGAACATTTAAACTTTCCTATCATGACAGTATGAAAGAAGTGCAGAGGATGAAGGAATGTGGTACTTACAATGTCGGTTCGGTATGTAAATTGAATTTATAGCGAATATAATGTAGGTTTAATATTTTGATTGTTGATGATTTATGCATAATTTTCAGGTGAAAGATGATGTGGTGAAGAAATGGCACACGATGGGTGAAACTGAGAAGGAACCATTTAAGACGTTGTCCACAAATGATAGAGAACAATATTCGGCAAAAAAGAAAGCACAAGGAAACATTGAGAAGAAGGTATTCGTTAAACTTGTAAATACTTTGATAAATGATATATAAAAACTCTAACATTATAGGTAAATAATATAGGAAGTGTCGATAAGGTGTAGCATAAAACGAGTGCACCACATAATAGAGGAGTTGAAAGTGAAGGATAAAGCCAATGTGTTGGAAGAAATGGGGTTTGGATCTCTTATTGGATTGAAGGACCGATCAATTCGGAGGGTATTGTGTCGCTTGTTGATGGGAGATTTTAATTTGCAAAAGTGTGAAGTTCGATACGGCAAATATTCATTTTATTTTGGTGTCCGAATTGTTGAAGCCGTATTGGGGCTACAAAATAAAGGGCAGAGTGTGGATGAAGTAATTAAGAGGGAGGATTGGAAAGAACTTGTGAAGAAGTATGGCCTAATGTCCAAAGTGACATATGCTACACTTGAGGACGATATAAAAAGCGGCAAGTATGAGGGGGATGATCTGAAGGCCCGGGTACTATTGTACATTGTCGGAATATTCCTTTGTCCAACGGGTGATACATCTCCGAGCAAGGAATGTATGAAGTTGATTTGCGACTCCAGGTTAAAAGGTGAATTAAATTAGGCCTCATATGTCAGTGACAAATTATTTGATGCAATCAAGAGTTTAAAGAAGGCCAAAAACCCCACATACCTCAAAGGATGCATAGCTGTCTTAGAGGTAAATGAGTTGAATCTTGGAGTTGGTTTAGAAAACTTTGTAAATAATTATTATAGAAAATGATAAAGTTTATTATAAATGCAGGTTGCATTGTTTGATTTTTGGTCTGATTCTTTAAGTGTGCTGACCTTCCAAAGAACCGGAGTGGCACGCATAATTGCATGGGGCAATGAAGAAGTTGCTCGAGTTATGGCAAAGTTAAAGTTAGAAATACCGAAAAAGAAAGTAAGGCTAATTTAAGTATTTATAGATTAGTAAGGACTTAAAAAAGAAAGATGCTCTAATAATGTAGTTTATTTGTGAAGGTTATTGGTGAGGAGGAAGAGGAGAAGGTAGAAGAGAATGTGAAACAGAATGAAGGGGGAAGTAAATATGACATTTTGATGGCTGAGTTGGCAGAGGTAAAAAAAGTCGTTTCTGATTGTTTGTAAAGACAATCCAGAATCGAACAGGCAATTGAGAGCTTAAAGGGGGAAGTAGGGGAAAAGATTGATGGTGTTGTGAAAGAAGTGGTGGAATTGAGGGGTGAGTTGAAGGGGGTGATTGAAATGGTAGAAAAAAAATGGATGAGGGGATAAATTTAAGTTCTGAAATTAAACAAAAGAGGAGTTATGTTGAGGAAAAATATGATGAACTTAAAAAAATATATAGAAGAAAATATAGAAGAATTGAGTAAGAGGGAGGAAAATATAAGAGAAGTCCACGATCAAGATATGAGGACACCGGATCATGCAATAGATGTAGATCTCGATTCAGGGTGTCCTGCACCAAAGAAGAAGAAGAATAAAAAGGTAAAATGAATAATACAATTGACATCCATTTTGATTATTGTGTTGTGGCTAATATCTATAATGAATATCGTAGGCTGCAAAGGTCAAAATACCAAATGCAATTGGTTTAATAGAGGGTGCAATGTGTGATTATGTATGGAATAGTGGGTTGTTAGAAGCTGCGTAAGTAATATATATTGCTTTGCGAGTGATATTTAAATAATTTTGGGAAAATTAATACAAAAAATTGCTTGTATAGAGATGTTATCCTAGATTTCGAAAGCCAACACGGAACAGTAGGCGATCTTTGGTCGTTAAGACCTGGGGAATGGCTTTACAGTCCGATTATTGATTTGGTCGGCTGGTTGTTGGGTTACGACTCGATGAAGAATAGTTCAAGGAAGCGGAAGATTTGCTTTTTTCCAGTCTCCTTTGTGATAAGTTAAATTTATACACATTTTCGTGTCAAATTTGTTTATGGCTGGTCAATTAATAGAGATTGTTTTTTAAAATGCAGTCAGCGTTGATAGTGGACGGTCAAAATGTGCCGAATCTTATAAGCTTCTTTTCTAACACATTGGTCTACCATAATAAAATGACCGATTGTGACACGGTAAGATATTTTTGTGTACATGTTGTTCAGTATTTAAATAATAACAATAAATGTTCTAATTTCTTGTGTGACATTTATTGTAGATCTTCTTGCCAATAAACGATGAGAATAATCATTGGTGTCTCTTGGTGTTGGATATGGTTGATCGTGTAGCATCGTTTCTTGATAGTCTACATACATCTTACCGGCACAGGAATAGAGTGGAACAATGCAAGAAAACAGTATGTGTCGATACATTTTGTAATTTATAATGCATAATTTCTTCGTAATCTAATTTAATAATTTTTTGACGCAACTGGAATGTTTAGATAAATTTAATCAGGACGAGACCTTTGTTGAAGCATTTGGGAAGATTATGGTCCCAGTGAAGGATTTAGAATTTGTGGTCCGTAAGACGATGTTGCAAACGAACGAGTATGAAATTTGAGTATTTAATAAGTCAAAAATTTATTGTGGTTATCTAACTATTTGACATTTTGCGGCATTATAACAGATATGATTGCGGAATGTATGTGATCATGTGGATGGAAACTATTTTTTATGGGAGGTCAACGGATGATTTGGTAAGTGGTCTGAAAAGGATTTTTAAAAAAAAAATTGGTACTGACATTGAGTCGTAACAAAATGTTCTAATTTGAATGTAGGTTGTTGGGGAATATGATCGTCCGATAATTTTAAACGATCTCATAAATCACGAACTTAATAAAAGGAGAGCTAAGTTTACAAGTGCTTGTCTCGAACATATGAAAAAATAATTCATTCTGAAAGCAAATATATGTACATAATGTTACCATAATTTTCCCACTATGTAATTGTTTATCATAGTTACGTTGTTGTAAATTATGTTAACATAATAGCTTGTTTGTAAATATTTAACAAATTTTTTGTTTGTTATGAAACTTATTCAGCATAAAGTTTCGATACTTTAATAACGCTATACTAAACGCTATAAAAACTAATTATGGAGACTTTAATAACGCTATAAAAAACTATTGTTCGAAAATATCGATTCTTCCATCCCACAATTTAAACAAAACATCGAAACTTTTCAAAATAATGCTTGTCATAGTTTACTGGAATCAAAGTGTCGATACTTTGCTGCCGCTATGAGTACAAATATCGATACTTTTAAACGAAATATATGTATCCAGATAAAAAAATATCCTGAAAAAATCGATACTTTTTTACCTATATGATAAAATTGTCGATACTTTTTGAAACAGAAGGATTGACATAGCTTACTGTTATCAAAGTGTCGACACTTTGATGCCGCTATGAGTACAAATATCGATACTTTTAAACGAAATATATGTTTCCGGTTAAAAAAAATTCCCGAAAATATCGATACTTTTTTCACTATATGATAAAATTATCGATACTTTTTGAAACAGAAGGAGTGACATAGCTTACTGGAATCAAAGTGTCGATCCTTTTTGACGCTATGATTAAAAGTATCGATAAAATTAAACAAAATCAATGTTTCCGGTTGCGTCTTTACCGTTTTCATTACTGACTACATCAATGTTACCGGTACACTTGTCAATGTTTCCGGTAGCGATATGAATTTGAAATTTAGGCGCGATTTCTATTTAACCCAGCCCTAAACTTAAATCCTCCATTTCCTAATTTTATCGATACTATAGCAGAGATCTCTTCCACTCCAATGACGATTATCACAGTTCAGAGAAATTGCATCGTTCAACCTGGGTATAAAATCAACACCGACGAGGACGATTACTACGATCAGATTTACAAGTTAGTAAAAGAGACTGATTTTGTGTAATTTAGGGTTAGGGTTTTGCACGATTTGGGAGTAATCGTTCCTCTTCTGCATATAACAGTTCTTCTGAAGCCATAAAAATGGCACCCAAACGTAAGAGAGGTAGTGCTTCCAAGCTAAAGTCATCTTCTAACTCAAGGTCTGATGCTCAAGTAAGTTCTTCTGTAGCAAATATGTCTTTTGAAACGCAAAACTTTAGAAGCAAGGAAGAGATAGTGAAATATGATAGGAATTTCAAAATAAGAAAGATTCGTTCAGAACGTGTTATTGACATGGACTTCTTCTTCGATGAGAAAAACAAATTTGGGTTTAAACAAACATTTATAGATTGGGGATGGCTTAGAACTCCTGTTCGTGTGACTGGCGTATGAGCACGTTGACGATTAACAGTTTCGACTTTCGATAACCGAAACCCTTTTTTTGAACAACAAAATTCTTGTGTCTTCACATTCCCTTCGCCATCCAGCCGTGTTGTTTCTCGACGTGCACTAAAACCATGTTTCATTGCGTATTCCTTGTAAAAATTCCAAGCTTCCTCACGTGAAGAAAAGAGCTGACCTACCAACCGTTCTGAATCATCAACAGACAACTTTTCATCTTGCAAATTCCCGCTTGAATGAACATCGTTGGATGGAGTATCTTTCATTTTGGTAAACACGATCAGTTGAAGTGGTCCAAACTTTTCCTGGACAGAAGTTGTGTGTTGCTTTCATTTTCAGGTAGTAAAATCGGTAGGTGGTGGTGGTTGATGGTGGTTGAACTCTGGCTACAGCATTTATTTCTTCCTTCCTACAAAGTTAATGTGCAATAAATTGTAGTATATTATCGATATTTTCTTCCCATTATTATAAACAATATCGATACTTTCAAAAAAAGGATTCTCATAGCTTACAGGGAACAAAATTTCGATACAATTTTCCCACTGTGACTAAAAGTATCGAAACTTTTTTAAAAATCAATGTTTCCGGTAGCAAATCTGCTCGAAAATTTCGATACTTTCTGTCCATTATGATAAAAAATATCGATACTTTCAGAAAAAATAGGATCCTCATAGCTTACTGGAAACAAAGTTTCGATACAATTTCCCTCTTTCAATAAAAGTATCGATCCTTTTGTAAAAATCCATGTTCCGTTAGCAAATCTGCTCGAAATTATCGATTCTTTCATTCCATTATGATACAAAATATCGATACTTTCAGAAAAATAGGATCCTCATAGCTTACTGGAAACAAAGTTTCGATACAATTTTCCCCCTTTCAGTAAAAGTATCGATCCTTTTGTAAAAATCCATGTTCCGTTAGCAAATCTGCTCAAAAATATCGATTCTTTCATTCCATTATGATACAAAATATCGATACTTTCAGACAAAAAGGATTCTCATAGCTTACTGGAAACAAAGTTTCGATACAATTTCCTCCATTTCTGTAAAAGTATCGATCCTTTTGTAAAAATTCATGTTCCGTTAGCAAATCTGCTCGAAAATTTCGATACTTTCAGCCTCTGTGAAAACAATTATCGATACTTTTCATTCACAAAAGGATTCTCAGTGCTTACTGGAACAAAAGTTTCGATACGTTTTAGACACTATTAATAAAAAACCTGATACTTTTGAAAGAAAATCAATGTTTCCGGTAGGAATTTCGCTCGAAAATATCGATACTTTTACAAAATTATCGATACTTCACAAAAATAAAGGATTCCCATTGCTTACTGGAAACAAAGTTTCGATATTTTTTTCCAGGTTTGAATATAATTTTCGATACGTTTGCAAAAACATAAATGTTTCCGGTAATTTTCTACTGTTTTCATTATTCATTACATCAATGTATCCGGTTGATTGTTACCGTTTTCATTATTTACTACATCATTTTTGCATTGCAGTGTTATGTCTTTTCACTTGTATCACATGTACCGTTTACTGCTCATCATGTATAAAGCTGAAACCCTAAATCCCCGGAACGAATCTGATTATGCCTTTTCAGTTTCGTGTCTTTTCACTTGTATCACATGCACCGTTCATGTTCATGTACCTTCATTTATTGAGTAGTTCTCCTCATTTATTTCTATAACCCCGGAAACGAGGAGACGAACGAATCTCTCAATCTGCCTTTTCAGTTTCATGTCTTATCACTTTCCCTCCCATTTCCCCTCCCAAACGGAAATTG
Source organism: Hibiscus trionum (assembly GCA_030270665.1). NCBI lineage: Eukaryota > Viridiplantae > Streptophyta > Magnoliopsida > Malvales > Malvaceae > Hibiscus > Hibiscus trionum. The sequence goes on along the minus strand of BSYR01000010.1, from coordinate 90,003,248 downwards.
CCTATAAATTAACAACTCCTCTATTTACTCTTCACAACATCTTCAATACTCAACCCCCCTTCGTTTACTTCTAGTTCTTTTTCACCATCTTCTATTATACAATGAGTTCCAGCAGAGGTTCTGGTAAAAATCCTCAGCCTTTGGCAAAAAGGAAGATTGATTTCGAGACATCATCAAACAACGATGATGATTTCTATATTGATTCAGATGATGAGGAGGAACAACTAAGCCATGAGTCAATGAAAACCAGCAAATGGTTCAACAAGTTCTTCCAAACCTTCGATCGAATGAACTCTATCAACGACCCTTATACTCAATGGTAGTGTCCAGCATGCCAAGAAGGTCCTGGTGCCTCTCACAAGTTTCGTGGCCTTCAGTCCCTAGTCACACATGCCAAAACCAAAGGGGGACCAAAGCTAAAAATTCATCGCCAACTTGGTCTGTTGTTGGACGAGGAATTGCGTAGAATGGGTACTTCGGCTATTCCTCAAGGTCAAGCTTTTGGCCAATGGAGTGGTTTGAGAGATGATACTGCTATTGTCTCCCCCCTCCCCGCCTTCAAGCAACCAGGAAGCTGATCACCAAATACTATGGCCACCCATGGTGATGATAATGAACATAAGGCTTCGTAAAGATGGAGATAGGAAGATAGTTATATAACTTCTGAATTATGTTTTCATTAATATTATAATACTTAACTTCTTATTTCTTTAATTTTCTACTTCAGTGGATTGGTATGGGAAACCAAGAGCTTCTTGGCTATTTCACTTCCTATCGTAGTACTATTACCAAACCTCGCCATTCATACGGTCCAAAAGGCCATCGTGGGATGAGCCTTCTGATTTTTGAGAGCACGACAATAGGCTATCTTGATGCTCAGCGTCTGCATACCCAGTTTGCTGCCCAAGGTTTCGACAAAGAGGCTTGGCAACGTTGTTAGTGCTTCATATATGGTCCATCCAGCCAGCGCCAACTATATGGTTATATGGCTGAAAAAGAAGACATACACATCTTCAACCGCCATATTCAAGGTTTTCTCTATCATTTTCTTCTATTATACAAGATACACTTTTGCTCATACTTATGCAAAAACTTTTTGTTCATTAGGCAACCAAAAGGTCAAGTTTGAGATGCGACCATATGCACAGATGGTTGGACAGCAAGCTGGAGCTGGAACAAGTGCCATGGGTGGCAGGGGGACTTGAGGGGAGGAGGCTCATTGTTTTACTTTCATTTTTTTATTTAATTTTGTAATTGTTAATTGAAGCACTGTGACTTCATTTTTTTATGATAATTTTTATTCATCCTTAAGTATATTAAACTTTTCATTGGGAACTTTTTATTTTCATAAATATAATTGATATAAACGATTAAATAGAATTGTACTGATACTTTTAATATAAGTATCCATACTTTTTTCGAAAGTATCCATAGTTTTTGCGAAAGTAGACATACTTCTAATAAAAGTATCGACACATGTAATATAAGTATCCATATTTTTTATTTAAGTATCTGTACTTTCGAGCCACAATTGAACCAGTTCCAATGTTTTTTATTAAAATATCGATATTGTTGTTTAACGTATCGATACTTATTCGCTACCTATTACGTTACCCTAGTTACCGGTTTGTTTAAAGTTATAATATTAATGTAAACGATCAAATAATAACAATTTAGGCGCTACCGAATATGTTGATATGAGTATCAACAAAATCGGTAATTTTACCGGTTTTGTTATCGTGTGAATTTCCATGGCACCATCAGCTCAAATGTATCAACAATTTCGGCGCTACCGAATATATTGATATTTGGATCAACAAAATAGGTAATTTTACTGGTTTTGTTATCGTGGGAATTTCCAAGGCCCCACCAGCTCAAATTTATCAACAATTTCGGCGCTACCGAATATATTGATATTCGGATCAACAAAATAAGTAATTTTACCGATTTTGTTATCGTGGGAATTTCCAAGGCCCCATCAGCTCAAATTTATCAACAATTTCGACGCTACCGAATATGTTGCTACTCGGATCAACAAAATAAGTAATTTTACTGATTTTGTTATGTTTGACCGATAACTTAAATTTGCCGGTTACCATTTTTTTTCATGTTTTTTACCGGATACATTATCTCATATCAACATATCCGGTAGCGCTTTACCGGATACATTATTTATCTTATAATATTTTCGGTAACGCCGTTTCTTAGCCGTATATTAGACCGCCGCACATTAGAATTCTCCAATTTTTTAAATGTTCAGAATTCAGTCTTATTTTGCCTTCCCCCTAAGACTTCGAAAGTCGAGCCGAGCCGATTAATCTATGTAACCTAATCAATTTGATTATATCATTATGGACCTGATTGTTTAATTGGGTTTTTTTTTTGCAGAGATAAGGATTTTTGAGTTTTTTATTTTAAGAAATAGGATGCTTTTAGATTTTTTTTAATGAATTGGGGATGTTTTTTTTAGAAGTCATGAGAAATTATGTCTTTTAGAAATCGTCGAAAAATGTAAACGATTTTCAGAAGTTGTTGTGAAATCTAGACGACTTTCACTTCTCATGAATGCATGTAGCTGGTGATTGTGTAGAGAAATTATACTGAAGTCATCATGAAATTCCGACGATTTTACTTTCACTGCAGTATTATCTCTAGTTCGTGAAATAAAAAACACACCCTCCCTACTTAATGAAAAAAATTTAAATTACTATCCGGGTAAAAAACATCGGTTTAATTAGTTTTAGTTTTTGGTCAATTTCAAAAGTTAGGTTAATTTTGTTTAAAATCTAAAATTGAATTAACGGACCTTAAAAATGCTTATTAAATATATTTATACTAATAATTAAAATTATGTTCGTGTTTTGTGTCACGAGTTAATCTAACATCAATTCAATTGAAAATTATTGAATTATCCATGATATTTTTATCTTTTTATAATTCTATATAATCTTTAAATAGAAAGCTAAAAATTACAATTCTAAGGACCAAACTCAATTTAACAAGATTTATATATAAATTCTTTACCACTTCACCAATAATTATTATTGATAAAATCTAAAATCAAACAATTTTGAAATATTTTCCAAAAGTATTTTTGCAACACACTTTCAAAAGCAATACTAAATTAAATTGTAAGCGTGAGGCCTGAGGGATTTTCGTTGTGATGAGAACTTGTAACTTTCTTTGTGCACAAGTTACACATTGTTCTGAACATGATTTGAAGCTTTGTTTGTGCAAAATTTACAAATCTGGTGCAATAATGTTTTTTTTTGGATTGTAAACGCAGGCCAGATGAGTCGAGCAACGTTAATTTGTCTTTTATGAGTGTAGTTCATTTTTTATTTTGTTTTCATATAGTGTTGATTATATTTCGCAAAATTTCAACAAATAGATATGTTCAAGGATTAGATTACCCACGTACCGGGGAGGAACCTTTAAGGGACTATTGTTCATAGTTCTCAAAATTTTGAATTTTGTATTTTTTTTTTTGAAAAATGACGGGCCTCGTTAAAACCCTCCTCTAAACCTAGTTAGGGGGAAAAGAGTGCCCTATTTATTGATCAAACACGCGAATGAGTTCGATACATCAATTCTAATGCGATGCTGAGAGCAAAAAGCAATTGGCCATAGCCAAAACACCCAGCGAAAACCAAGGCCATAGGCCAACCACCAAACTGCGCAGAAACTCGACTGCCTTAGCCTCCTATGACGCGCCCAACATCGGCCAGCTACTGGGACAGTCCCTGGGGGAGACTCCCATCCTCGATTATGAACTAATAGACCTGCATCAAATGACATCAACCCAGCAGTACCTTACCACGAATAGTTCCATTGACTCATCTGTGAACCATGGCCTTACTGCAGATATTCTTTTCGACAGCTTAAACCGATCTAACCATTGGTTATACAATTCTGCAGCGATTCAGAAATCTTGTGAAATCCAAAATTGAGGGAATTGAATTCGGCCATTTACTCTTACACCAATGCCCAATTCTTAGGACCGTGGACTCACGAAGAGTATTCTCGCACAACCTTCTCTTATTGAAAATGAGTTCATTTCTTTCTAGCCAAATAGACCACAGGATGCCGAAAAAGGCGATATCCCAAACTGGTTTGGCACATTTTCTTATAGCGGATTCATTCCAGTACATCAGCAACTCCCTCACATTAGCTGGCATGACAAAGCTAACCTTCCACAATTGACACCAATGCTGCCACAGTCTCCACGAGACAATGCAGTGACATAGTAGGTGCTCACACGATTCCTCGCATTTGCCGCAAAATACGCATAGAGCTTCACCAACACTGGCCATACCACGCCTCCTAAGTGCTAGCAGGGTAGGAATTCTGCCCAAACAGGCTCTCCACGCAAATGTCTGGACTTTTGGTGGTGCTAACCTCGCCCAAACCAACTTCCAGAAGTTGTCTGCGTTGGCTCTATCCGCAGAAGTTATATGACAGAAATCTCTTGACGAATATATCCCATTCGCAGCACCTTTCCAGTGGAGAACATCTTTGTCGTTCCTTGCCACTGCCATAGAATTAAGAGCAGATAGAAACTCACCCCACACCTCTTCTTCCCATGCAAACAGCCGCCTCCTCACCTCAATTTTCCATTACCATAAACCTCCTTCAATCGAACCAAATTCACACACAACACCCTCCTTCTTAACTGCCAAACTGAAGACTCTTGGAAACGCAACCTTAAGCGGACCAGCAACAGTCCAGTTATCCTCCCAGAACCTTATCGATCGACCATCCCCCAAGGAACAAATTAAGTCTTTAGTCAGATTATCCTCTGGATTTACAAGGGGTTTAGTGATATTTTTCCACAGCCACGACTGATTCTTTACGCCAAGATTACCCGTCAGTAGCTCGTTATGCTGATATTCGTACTTCGCATTAACGACTTCCCTCCATAAACTCTCCGGTTCTTTGCTGAATCTACATAGCCATTTATTCAATAACGCTATATTTCTTATCCGCGCATCAATCAACCCCAGGCCGCCTGCTTCTTTGGGCTTAGCTACACTCTCCCATTTCACCCAATGGATGGGTCTCGAATTGCTATTACCCCAAATGAACTGGGCAGTTAATTTATTTATTCTGTCAGCAATACCCACAGGCAACTCAAATAAACTCATGAAATACACTGGCAGATTCGAGAGAACGGACCTGGCAAGGCAGATTCTCCCAGCCATCGACAAGCATTTACCCTTCCATCCGGCGAGTTTCCTCTGCAATTTCTCTAGGATTGGGTCCCATAAGTGCAGTGAGTTTCTTGGTGCCCCCAAGGGTAAACCTAAATACGTCGTGGGAAGGGGGCTTGACATGCATCCAAGCTCCTTCGCCCACTCATCAACGCTAGCCTGCTCAACCGCGATACCAACTAGGCTGGTCTTTTTCAAGTTTAATCTCAAACCAGATGCAACCTTAAAGAGTCTCAATGTTCTTTTCACGTTAACCACATTCACTTTACTTGCTTTTGCAAAGATGATTAAATCATCAGCGAACTGTAGATGGGAAGTATTCAAACCTTCTGTACCAACAGGAACCCCTTCGATAATGTTCAGGTTAACGGCAGAATGTAATAGAGTGCTTAAGGCCTCACCGACAATGTTACGGTGGTGTCGGAGGATAACAAGCTCTTGCAGGTTTTCGAAGAAGTATTCAAGTCCAATTTCAACAATAAGGAGACAATCCCAATACGAACATTCGATTGTGGTCTAAAGAGAATCAGTGTGTTGACCGCTTCCTCTTTGGAAGCCCCTTTTTCGGAAGCTGAAATCAGAAACGCAATATGGTCGGCCGATGGTAACAAAGCGCCCGGACCGGACGGTTTCAATTTGGATTTCTACAAAAAGTTTTGGGAGCAGGTTAAGGGTAAAGTGCTAAAGTTCTTCAATGATTTTTATGAAGGCAGAGTGAAGGATAAATATCTTGAATTTTGTCTTTTAAAAAAAAATTAATTTGACACTTTCAAGATTTTTAAAAATTTATATTAAACTTCAAAAAAAATTTAACATTTTTAAATAATTTTCCTCATAGTTTTATTTTTATAAAAATTTCGGTTGAATCTCTTAAAGTTATTAAAAATTTTAATTAAACCCTCAAAAATTTAAAAATTTTCGTTTACCTCTAAAATTTTTAAAAATTTATGTTGCTCCCCAAACCCTTACTCATTGTCCACTTAAATATGAAAGCCTATCCAATAAGTGAAGAATTTAGATAAAATATTATGCTATTAAAAATGATCAGAATTAAAATTAAATATTTAAAGCATGAGTCAAATCTAACCTGGCCTTTTTTTAATAAAATTTTCAATTTGATTGAAAAGATAAAAAAAATGGATAGCAAAATACACACCCTAATGAACAAATAATCTTGAAATCATACCTAAAAAGTTTATATAAACAACAAATTAAAATCTGAAATCTCAACGGGGTATGAAATTGTAAACTAAAAAGTCACCCCTTTTAATAATTTTATCATCATTGTTCGTAAAATTTAATATCATGACTTAATCTCAGAATGTTTATTGTAAAAAAAAAAACTCATATAACATAATTACATCCGAATATAAAATGAGATAACATATCTTCTTTACTAGAAGACTCCAACATATTACACAAAGTTCTACCTCTAGTTTCAATAACATAAAAACTTCTTTAAATCATTATCTAAGTATAATATATTACAAACCATCCCAAAACAGAAAACATACTTCTCAATCGTCAACATGTAAAAGTGACACTTGAATAACATGTCAAAACGATAATAACGAATGTATCAAACCGATAAACAAAGAATATGTCAAAATATCATTAAAAAACAATAAAAATAAGGAAAATAAAACAAACAAAAAAATTCAATCAGCAACACTAAACCTATCGACAGAGGCAACACAATAAAAAAAAAAACTTAAATTTCTTTTTGAGTAATCATCTCAGAAAAAAGATTGATGAGTGGAGAAAATATTATAACCCAACCTATTTTCAATTCTATAATATGTTATTTGTTTTATTTTTTAATTTTGTCTAAGCATAATAATAATTTTAGCACGTACTGTTACTCTTTTTGCTAATTTGATTTTTATGTCGAATTTGACTATTAATTTTTTTAATAAGTCTTAAATCTAATCTTAATTCTATTTAGAGGAGAGGAGAAATGAAACTTTAAGAGAATGAAGAGAGTGTTTTTAATGGATCTAAAATTCATGGCCTAAAAGAATGCGAGGGAACAAAGATGAATAACTTGACCAACCAACTAAATGTACTTAATTAGAATTAAAATACACATGAACTGTCATATTAGCATCATTAAAAATTTAATGTTTTTGGCCAATATTTTTATTTTAAAAAATAACTAATCTTTTAAATATTAACTATCAAATTGAAGGAAAAAATATAAACATTGAAAGTTTAATTTATCATTATGTTTTCATTTATTATGTAATTTATACAATATGAAGTTAAATATAATACTACTAGATTCTAGATAGTGGTTTATGTATATTCAATTATTTTTTAAAAAAAAAATCGGCGGCAATTATTCTTTAAAAGGTAGGTCATAATATGGTTGACGGTATAGTTTTCAGATAAAAAATTTCTGCCATTTTTTAGTTTATTTACTTATGTTTCAACACTAAAAAATACTACAAAATTAAATTTCAAGCTCTAACCCTAAATTTTAAATCCTAAAACCTACACTATATATCCTAAAAAATACACCATACCTTAAATTCTCTAAACTCTAACTATAAATCCTAACCTAAAACCCTAAACTTATTTTTGAACATAGGGGAATAAGTAGGGGCACCGAAAAGGGACAGAAGATTTCTATCTATAGTTTTCTAAAAACAAATTGGTTTATTCACATTTACTCATTGATCGATTAATTTAGGTCGAGTTTTACAGAAATTCAAAATAGGACGATCCTCCCAACCCAGTCTTTTCCATCCACAATGCTAAGATTTGAATATATGACCTTACGTAAAGGATCTAGCGCCTCATTCTATTATACAAATTGATTGTTGGTTTAAAATTTATTTTTTTAATATCCTACACTACTCATATTTTCATTTCATTCCCTATCGTTATTTTTGTTTGAACTCGAAATATTTTTTTAAATAATCTAAAGGTGATTACAAGGTAGTATTTCTTCATAGATATTCTAAACCTTTTGATAATGCACTTACACCATGTAGAAATAACGGTTTGAACCCGTGTCTCCCAGGGCCGGCCCTGGGCCGGGGCAGCAGGGGCACCCCGCTCAGGGCCCATAAATTTTTAAAAATAATCTTAGTATAATATATTTTTTATTTTTTATAATAAATTAAAAAAAATGTCTAAATAAAATGATGGGCCCATAAATTTATTAACCTGTTAATTGACATTTTGGATTTTTATATTAATAGTAATAATGATTCTAATTCCCACGAAACACTCCTTAAATATATCTTTTCGAAAATTTAAAAGAAAATCCAACTAAATTGTTAAACTATGGTCTTCCCAATTCCCACCACCATCAATTTACTATATTTCAGATTTTTCATATCAATGGAGAATTTTTAACGTCATTTTTTCTCTTTAATACTCATTGGGTGGAGAAAATTCAAGTATAATTAACCTACATCTCTTTTCTTCTCTTCTATATTTTGCAACTCATCTGAAAATTATTATTCACTTTTTAATTTTTCATATTTCTCACAAACACAAAATTACAATTGCTTATCATCAATCGTGGTGCTTGAATCCTATTGAAACTTGTTCTTACAATTTTTGGTAAGATCATGTTTCTATTTTTTTATATATATATATTTCTAAATTATAGTTAAGATTGTTCTTTTATTTTTGTTTAATAAGATTGAATCTTTTAATATTTGGTAGTTTTTTAAGATGTGATTCAAATGTTTATTATCTTTTTCATATGCTTACAGATGCTATTGTTTTAAAGTTTAATCACTACGGTGTTGCGAATTTAGTATATAAATATTTCGATCAATGATCTTCCCATTTCACAGGTGCTATTGTTATAAGTATTTGTATGCTTAAATATATTTTTGATATTTTTAAGATCGTAATGAATTATTGCTTGTTTAGTTTAATAAATAGAAATTTTATATTACATATTACTTAAAAAAAAATTAAATTAGGGGCCATTTTTTTTAGTTTCGTCCTGAGCCAAAAAATAGTCAGGACCGGCCCTGGTGTCTCCTAAAATAAACATTATCCATTCTTTTACCGGCACACTTGTTAAGTTCAATTATTAAGAATAGTATAAGATGATTTTTTAGGATAATATATATTTTTTCAAATAGAGAATAATATATATATATATATATATATATATTTTAAAAAGAGTGAAATGAGTTATTTTAGATGATTAAAAATTTGTTAGCACTTCAATAAAAATAAGGTTTAAATTTATTTTGCTAAAAGATTTTGAATAATAAACTTGAATGTCAATATTTTTTTCTCGGGTTTGCTGTTTTTTCAGTTCCCAGACTTTATTTTGTGGTTCCAGTTATTGTAGACTTGTAGTCTCCGCCAAACCCAACCGACAGATATTTCAAAAGAAATGTCATTTTTCTAAATAAGGAAAAAGAAAATAGTTGCACAAGATCTAATCTAAAAAAATGTCGATTTAAATGTTTTAATTTCTGAAATTTTTATTTTAAAATTACTATATGATATATTCTAAGCGTAAAAATATTTATACAAACATACTTATTTAATCTTTACAATCTAAAATTAAATCTCTAATCATATTGTTAGTACATCAAACATTCTCTCTTTATTTTAATCATTATAATTTTAATTTCTTTTAAATTTAGTCTCAAAATGTAAAAAAAAAAACAACTAGAATAATTTCGTACAAACACCATTTTTTTTAGTTTGCAGCATTCCCCCTAATTTTATCAAAATAAAAATCTTGAAATGAAATAATAAAATAATATTCCTCTCATTTTCTCAGGTTTTAAAGCACATGGTCTCGTTTCAGTTCATTTTAACATACAGAGTTTGGAAAAGAAAGAGAAAGAGAGATCTCAATCAACATCTCTCTTTTCTTCTTTCCAAATAGATTCCAATTTTGCTCCATTAATGGCTGATGAACCTTCTCTCACTCGATGGTCTTTTCTGGTACTCTCTTTTTCTTTTAATTTATATTTATCTTTTGTTTGGTTGTCAAAATTATCCGAGAAAGCGAACAGAAAAAAAAAAACGTTTTCCACCTGATTTCTGTTTGGTCAACTGAATTGTATGAAGCTACTTGACTTACTTAGATTGACCTATTTCTTTTTTTACTTATTTTTTTTAGCTTAGATTGCATTAGATTTGAGATTTCCTTTTTGATTTTTTTAATTTGTGAAATTTGATCTAATTCTGTGAAGAAATATGGAGAAGGAAAAGGGAAAAAATAGTAGTTCTAAGTATTTTTCTTTAAGGAATTATGTCTATTATTCTATAGGATTTTAAACTGTTTTATGATGCCAAGTTTGGGAGGAAGAGATTGCCTGAGCCGGAAAATGGTCAAGCTGCTGATGCGCCTATATCCAACGGCACTACTTCGAACGTGACCTCGAATGGTAACCATTCTGTCAGGAGCACTTCTGATATGGCTATTTATGAGCAGTATCGAAACCAGGTACTTTTGCAATTTTAGTATTTATTTTTTTCTTTTTAAAGTCAATCTAGATTGTATCTTGATTGGAATGATTTCCTTGTTGTTTTGTTTTGACTTCAGGGTACAAACTCAGTGCACTCAAATGGTGTTGTGTCTAATGGGTTTGATTCAAGACCGTATGTGTATCCCTTTCTATGATTCGTGATCATAGTGTATTTCTCCCGTTACACTTAGAAATAGGCTTTTATATGTATAGTTCTCCGATAGATCGCTGGATTAGTTCTATGATTCTCTCCGGTTCTTTTGGAAATGAGGATTTTGATGTTTTCTTTTCTCTTTTCCTCTTCAGGCAAAAGTCTCTGCTTCCTGCTTTTGAAACTGCAGAAATGCGTGCATTAGGAGAGAGTTTAAGTAGGTAATTATTCAAATATCATTAGCTTCAGTGGTGATAGAAAAGGTGTTTTGGCTATTGTATTTCAAAGCTTGTGTGGTATTTCTTTTACATTTGTACTTGAAATTTCTGTCTAACATTATATTCTTTTTTAGGGACATTGTTCGAGGGAACCCGGATGTTAAGTGGGAAAGCATCAAGGGATTAGAGAATGCCAAACGCTTACTTAAAGAAGCAGTTGTTATGCCTATAAAATATCCCAAGTAAGTCTTGCTATGACATAGACCATGAACTTTGAGTACGGCATTTCACTATTCCTTGAAAAGGGTGACTGCAAGGGCAACACCAGCTCTTTCATCTCGAGGGTGCTGGGATAAAAATACTGCTTACATCTTTGATAAAAATAAATTAATAAAAGAAATTATAAAATGGAATGATACAGACACTGTCTCTATATACAAAGAAATACTCTTTATATTGTCGATGAGCTTTTGGACAGCATCATTTTTTTGTCCCTGAAAAAAAAACTTATCTCCGAACAGTGTAATACATTAGTATTTACATATATGAACTAATAATGGACTAAAAATAACCAGACTAAGAATTTTTTTCACCTGACTGCTATCCCATGTTTCTGGATGTATAACATCCAGTTTTTCTTGCGTTCTTGTTATCTGCATTGTATTTAAACCTACACCTATGTGGTTTCCCATATATTTAAGTTTCCTTTTGTGCATATGATACGAATAATGTGAGCAAAGTATTAGGCAGATTGAGTGGAAACTAGACTAAACTTAATGTAATCGTCCTACTCCTATTTATTAATGATGAGATTCAACATTTGGAAAATAACTTAGTAGAACTACAATTAACAATAGCTTCCCTTCGTTACAAGGTTGTCAAGCACTCAAGTTATTAGGATTCTAAACCTATTTCTCTTGAAAGTTAATTGAGTGCTTTTGCAATGACTTCCTCTATTTTTCTGGTTCGTGATTGAAAAGAATAGTGGATTTGTGACTATGGGGATTAGGCATTTTTGAAGCTAGTGCTCTGAAAGATGCATGGAAAGTACTACAAAGGGTTTCAAACTTCTCTTCTGAATGCTGTGGATGCTCATCTGTATAATATGAGTTCATTTTCCGGGAACAAACACTTGAGATCAATGGAAATATTTTGTCAAGCATCATGACGGCTTTTATTTTGTCAATTTGATTTAGTAAAATTTTGATGAAACATTCAATTATATGTTATCATGGAATTTGAGGGTTCATTTCACAATTGATTTGATTTCTTTGTAGGTACTTTACCGGTCTTCTTTCACCATGGAAGGGTATTCTCCTTTTTGGCCCCCCAGGGACAGGAAAGGTGTACATTCAGTTTTGTTATTTCCAATAGATTGATTTTGTGTTATGCAAGCCATCTTCATTTGTTGTAAGCACATAGTATATTTTGATTGACAAAGCTAGGGACCTCTAATCCCAATGCTTGCATCCCCCCTCCCCATGTGGAAGCCCCCTTGGTACAAAAGGGGGAAAAAGAGAGAAATCTTCGTAGGCCACCGTCTCCTCAACACTAGAGGAGAAAATTATAAATCAGGGTAGATAATTTAATATAGGGTTTGTACAGAAATGGTCACTAAACTATGCTGAAATGATCCTTAAACTTATCAAAATTTATTAAAAATTATAGGGATCGTTTTGTAACTGAATCAAAAGTTTAATGACCATTTTGTAACTTTTGAAAGTTCAGTGGTCAAAAAGATCATTTCAGCACAGTTTAGTGACTATTTGTGTACTTTACCCTTCACTATACCTTGGTACTGATTGTTTTTCTTTGTCAATGATGCTAGTTTCTATTTGATCATCATTCTGGTTGCAGACAATGCTAGCAAAGGCTGTTGCAACAGAATGCAATACCACATTTTTCAATATTTCAGCGTCATCTGTTGTCAGCAAATGGCGTGGTATGTTAAACATAACTTTTCCAGGATCTTATTTTATTTGGAGAGGAATTTGGTCCTAGGTATCAAAGTTATGAAAAATTGTCTCTAAAATGGAGAATGGAAGATATTATTGGAAAATATATTAAATGCATTTTTGACCGTCAAATCATTTTTCTGATTGTTCCTTAGTTCTAATGACAGCTTAAATTTTTAAATTGACAATAATGGTAAGAGTTCTGGATGTAGATTCTTAGATATTCTTCTACCGAGGGACCAGTTTTTTTTCTCTCCTACCAATTTTTTTTTAGCAAAATATAGCCAATGGGGAACCTTATAGGATAAGCATTTTTCTCTAATTGGCTTGAGGGAATATGCTCTGGATGTGGTTGTGTGAATATAAAAGTTTACCCTACCACATATTCTGTTACATTTGAGCTTTTTACTTGGTAGAAAAAAAATAAGAATCACTATTGATGAAATTCTTTGACAAGCTAAATGGACGATATCAATATTAACCAAAGGACCTACTATGGCCGGACCCAATAACTTTTATAGTTGTTAGCAGAAATAGTGCCCAGTTATCTAACTGTGGAGTTTATAACATTTCAGGTGATTCTGAAAAGTTAATAAAAGTGCTTTTTGACCTAGCAAGGCACCATGCACCATCTACCATTTTTCTTGATGAAATTGATGCTATTATAAGTCAGCGTGGGGGCGAAGGACGCAGTGAGCATGAAGCAAGTAGGCGTTTGAAAACTGAGCTACTTATACAAGTTATGTTTCTTTCTTTAAATAAGTGTCCTTCTTTAATTCTTTCACTCTACATTCAAGTGACATATCATCCCCGAAGACTAGGCAATGAAATTTAGATATGTGTGTTTTCATCCGTGTTAGTGATTTTTAACCTTGAGCATGGTTGGCTTCTTAAACTGGTTCTGCAGCAGATATAGTGGTGCATTGTTTTTTGTGTTTGTTATTTGCGATATTAGAAAATAAAGTACTTAAACCATAGATGCTGCTGTTTATAGCAATGCAGAAAATTAAATCATGTTAGTTTTCAACTGATCAGTAGATTTAGATTGCAGATGGATGGCTTGACACGGTCAGATGAGCTCGTGTTTGTTCTTGCAGCAACAAACCTCCCTTGGGAATTGGATGCAGCCATGCTCCGTCGTCTTGAGAAGCGAGTATCCTTTGACATTTAAATTTATTCTGAATCTTTCTAGCATTATTAACAATTAGTTTAAAATATTTTAATATACAGAATTTTGGATGGACTAAGAACTTTAATCGAAAAAACCAGAATTTTGTTTCAACTTGATTATATTGTGGCGTAAATCGGTTTATAATGTTTAGATACATTCTATCTTGCAATTATATTGGATTGCATCTTATACACAATTAATGAAAAAATCTTTCCAAAGTTTAAGACATGCAATGAAGTGATTTGCCTTTAACCGTGTGAAATAAGATCCTTGTTCCTCTCCCTGAGCCAGAAGCAAGAAGAGCCATGTTTGAAGAACTTCTGCCTCAACCGCATGGTGAGGAGGCTCTTCCTTACGATATATTAGTGGAAAGGTCCGAAGGTTACTCAGGTTCAGATATTCGATTACTCTGCAAAGAAGCAGCCATGCAGCCTTTGAGACGCCTAATGTCAGTCCTTGAAGATAAGCAGGAAGTAGTGCCTGAGGATGGTATGTGCTTTCTTATATTCTAATAAAAGGTTGTATAAACTTGATATGAGAGTCTTGCAAAATTATTTTTCGTCCTAAATAGAAGCTCAATGTTTCATGTGGCTTAATGCTTATCCCCTTAGACGTCATTCCAGGTTCATCAGTTTACTTGTGATTTTCCTTTCTCTGTTTCCTCAGTTAAGCTGTTTGGCATAGCAAACTTGAGAACTTTTATCTCCGACAATTGACTACCATCAATGTCATAGAGTGTAATCGGCTTTTGTTATCATATTTTTGTGCTTTTATCTTAGGAAACAGGATAGATAAATCAAATAATGTTTAGTTAAATTTCTTTCTAATTATAAGACCAACACCATCTGGAATTTCCTGTAAGAAGGCATTTGAATAGGAATACAAAATAGACTAGAACGATATCTGGAAGGAAAAATTCATTTTTGGACCTCTAAATTTTCGCTGAAAATAAATGGACATGTTCTATTTTCTTATTCCCTTGTGTTGGATGCTTTTAATATCTTACTTTTTATATGTAAGATATAATGCCTTATAAAACTAGTTCATGGTTTGCAGAGCTGCCAAAGGTCGGGCCAGTTACAGCTGACGATATAGAAACTGCTTTGAGGAACACCAGACCATCTGCACATTTGAATGCTCACCGCTATGAGAAGTTCAATGAAGATTACGGCAGTCAAATAATCCGGTGACGGCAAGCTGCTGTGAAGATCCTTCTAAATCGTTAGTTATAACTTCCCAGATTTTTATAATCCTCAGAATTCTAGTTATGGGAAGCTATAATATATGTATCCTGTTTTGTGTTAGTGTTTTCAGCCAAGTATATGAGCCTTGAATTGTTTTCAGTGGTGTGAAATTTATATAAACCGGATTATTAATAATGGCATTGCATCCCTAAGATCACTATAGCACTGAGCCACTGACATTTAACAGGGGAGGTATAGATGTGGTGGTATAACAAGGATTAAGTTACTCTTCTTCGCACTAAAAATGAGAAACAGAAAAAATTGTAAAACTCACAAACTTAACTGAACCACTCTTATTCATTTCAGTTAAATCGATTCTAACCCTTATTTGGTTCGATATATTGTGTTTGTGTAGAATAATCAGTTTATTCGATTATTAATAATATGAAAACTGAGAATTCAAAACCTTAATTTTTTTTTGCACTCCAACACTAAAAAATTAAAATTTAATTTTTAACCTTAATTTTTAAATCTTAAATTCTAAATTCAAAACCCTAAAAAATAAATGTTACTCCATATAGCATATATCTTTATCCTAGCCCGTGAACTAAACTTTAATCTTAAATCTCAAACTTAATTTGTAAGTGTCGGGACATAACTAGAAGCATTGAAAAGTGTAGATAATTTTTATTCTTTAATGAGTGATTCTAGTGTAAAAAAGATAATGTTTATCCTAAGAGATTTATATTCAAGCACATTTGTGTGTATGGTTTATCTTGTCAAAGGACCTGGAAAAAGTATTAACTTATATTTCATATAATCATGCTAGTATATTAAAAAAATAATACTATAAAAACTGAACGGATCGAATTCACACAATTAAAAAAGTGGGACAAAAATGAAAAAAATGGTATATTTGTAGAGACAAATTATGAAGGGTAAACTATATAAATGACCACCATACTATTGTAAAAGTCGCGATTTGGCCACCTTACTTTTTTTCGAAGCAATTAAACCATCATATTACTAAATTGGATGCAATTTGACCACCAGCCGTTAAAGGTTAATGGCGGGGTGACATGTCAGTTAAAAAATAAGGGTATAATTACACATTTGGTCCTTACTACTTATACATTTTGTCAATTTAGTCATAATTTTAATTTAATAAAATAAATTAATTATTTAATTAGGTGATGACACGTGTCACTACCTTATTGGAGGGTTTTAATTATTTATATTTAATTAAATAAATTTATTTTCATCCTCCAATTAGGTGGTGACACGTATTAAAGGAAGAAAATGGAAAAACATATCAAATGCAAGTATGGGGGTCAAACTTGTGTCTTATAGAGAGCAAGACTGATAGCTTACCACCACACCAAATGTTATATTGTGATATAATTCCTGCACTATATTATTTGTAAATAAACATCAAAAACTAAAAAACTTCCATCATAATGTATGGATGAACCTCGGAATGATTGCCAAAATGGAAGGTTCACTGCAACTAGCAGCACTTTTTTTCAAGCAGCCTATGAGTTGATGCTATCAGCTCCTGTTGAAGCCTTCACATGATGGTAGAACTTGATTAGTTAGCCATGATGGAATTTTGGCTAGTTAGCACTTGGAAATGATCACAGACCAAACAATATGTTATGATTTGTTAAAATTCTTGATGGTAAGAAAGAAAAACCCACTGATATAAGAAAAATGAAGAAAAAAATTGATGAAAAATCCCTCAACAAAATTGTTAATTGAATAAACATATAGGTAGATATACCCATATATACATGAGCAGCTTAGGCTGAATAGAGGCAAAGCAAAACTTCAACTTCAACCCATCTGCCACTGCAACAAAATCACCAATCAACAAAAGTGTCAAATTTGTATATTTTTTTCTGAACTGTAAATATCATGGAAACTGAACCTCAAAGAAAAGGAAATTCTTTATCAGAGTGCAAGAGCCAAAGGCAGCACGGCATGAGATCGGAGGACAAGGGCATCATTATGGGAAAGACCGTGCCTTGATAAGATGGAGTAAGACTCTCAATCTTCCCCCTTTATTAGGCATATTTTATTTTCATAAAACCATAAAACTTGAGAATCCTATGTGATAAAAGCTACATTAGTAACAAAAACCTTCAAAACAGGTCCACCATTATTGGAATTTGCTGACTGCTTTGCAGCCGCTTGCATCTGTGCACGTGCAGCTCTTCCTGCAGCCGACTGTTCAAACTGCTCTTGCCTGCAATTTTGATCAATGATTTTTTGATTTCCTTTACAGATTCCAATAAGAAGTTGAAACTGTAATTTACATTTTTGCTTTGTTCTGTATAATACCAACCTCAACTGATCTAATTTCTTGATTTCCTTTACAGATTCCATTCCCTCCCCTATAATTTTCTACCCCTGTAGTTTTTTATAAGAATTCGGTATTAATCGAAAAAAATGAAGCTAAAAGATAAGAAGTTGCTTTACATTTTGATTGAAACTTTGTTGCTGAATAACAGTGTGTAGAGCCAACAAAAGTTTTCTACCAAGTGCTAACTAGCCAAAATTTCACCATGGCTAACTAATCAAGTTCTACCATCATGTGAAGGCTTCAACAGGAGCTGATAGCATCAACTCATAGGCTGCTTGAAAAAAGTCTGCTGCTAGTTGCAGTGAACCTTCCATTTTGGCAATCAATCCGAGGTTCATCCATGCATCATGATGGAAAGTTTTTCAGTTTATTTATAAATAATATAGTGCAGGAATTATATCACAATATAGCATTTGGTGTGGTGGTAAGCCATCACTCTTGCTCTCTATAAGACACAGGTTTGACCCCCATACTTGCATTTGATATGTTTTTCCATTTTCTTCCTTTAATCAGGTGGTGACACGTGTCACCACCTAATTGGAGGATGAAAATAAATTTATTTAATCAAATATAAATAATTAAAACCCTCCAATAAGGCAGTGATACGTGTCATTACCTAATTAAATAATTAATTTATTTTATTAAATTAAAATTATGACTAAATTGAAAAAATGTATAAGTAGTAAGGACCAAATGTGTAATTATACCCTTATTTTTTTAACCGACACGTCACCCTGCCGTTAACCTTTAACGGCTGGTGGTCAAATTGCACCCAATTTAATAATATGATGGTTTAATTGCTTCGAAAAAAAGTAAGGCGACCAAATCGCGACTTTTACAATAGTATGGTGGTCATTTATATAGTTTACCCAATTATGAAATTAGCCTTTTTGCTTTAAATTTTTCTCTCTCTTGCTCTCACTCACAAATTTCAATCTTTTGCTGCTGCCTTCTCAAATCTTCATTTTCCTTGCGTTGCGTTCTTCTGTGTGTGTAGTTCTTTCAACAAAAAAATTCTGTGTGTAGCGATTAACAACGCAACACTAACCCCAAAAGGAAAGAGAAAGGAGCTGAAGAAGATCTTTACAATGCTGTGTTGAATCACTTTCATGTCTCTCCCCCCCACCAAACGCTCTCTCTCCAACGCTAATTCCAACGCCACTTCTTCCTCCTACTCCTCCTCGCCTCATTTCCAGCCTCCAATGAAGAAAGCCAAGTCCCAAGCCGTTGCTTGCTCTATCGACCCTAACAAAAACGGCCTCCATCACCACCATGACAACCGAGACGATAAAAACGTGGTTTTCGACCCTTCATCTATGCCCCTCGATGATGATTCCAAGCCCGACGATGCTCGTGCTCCCGCCGCCGCTAACTTGTCTCGCAAAAAGGCTACCCCACCTCAACCTGCCAAAAAGCTTGTCATCAAACTCGTTAAAGGTTGGGTTTCTTGATCTTCTTGGAATGTGAAATTCATTTTCTGGGTCATTTAAAAAAATGCCCCTTTAGTTAATTTCGGAGTTTGATCTTAGAATTTGATTGGCTCTTTTTGTTGGGTCGTTTTTGGAATGAAAAATTAGGGATTGGGGAAAGTGAATTTAGAAACTAGAGTCTTGTTTTACTGAGATCTATCTGTTGCCAAGTACTTTCAATCACTTCCTATGTAGATTTTGCCTAAGGTTTCATAGAGGTCTATCGACTGATCTTAATAAGTGTTACTTTTACCGGCATAATGTGGTCATGACTTCAACCATTTACTAAAATTGTATCTATTTTATGCTAATTTGAAATTGGTATCGGTTTTTAGGAGGCAATCTATTCATGTTAAACAATTTCAGTGTCCTAATTGATTTGTATGTTCAAAGGGTTTTGTTAAATAGTGCCCTTAGGACAATTCTATTTATCTTTTTGAATGCAGTTGAAGATATTACTATAGATAATAACCTCAAAGAATTCCCTTAGGGAACTGGTTAGCAAAATCAATTTATATTCGATGTTTTTTTTCCCTTGAGATGTGGGACTACTACTTATGCAACTCTACATGAAAAACTCTGAATGTTGCTTCATTTTGGATGGTTTATCAGTTTGGCCTTCTCAGTTAGTTTATCACAGGAAAATTTAGCGTGAATGTTGTTTTGGAGGTATCCTATAAAACCCCCTGAGCTTTTAGAAAAGTTCATTACCATTCTCTTTTAGACAATGTTTCTGTAAGCATCTATGATGCATGCTTGCATAAGTATAATCAGTTGCTACATCCCTAAACAACTGAAAATGGATTTTAGTTAGCAGGTAACTTTTATTAGTAAGTTTACTTGCAAGGAGTTGTTCCGAGGGTTGAAGTAACTAGTAAGACTTTAAAAAAATCAAATTGTAAGTTTTCTTGCAAGGAATTGTAATGAGGGTTGAAGTAATTTTGTTTAATATTTTCAAATCAAATTATATCTCCAATAATATGTTGTTTATATGAACTAATTTTAGGAAACTAGGACATTACTAACAAGAAAATATTTAGGACATATATTCAGAAATGTTACTGATACAGCTTCCAACTTGTTTTGTTTTTTATGTAGCAAAACCTACACTGCCTATGAATTTTGAGGAGGTGACGTGGGCAAAGCTGAAGTCAGCCATTAATGCTATATTTCTGAAGCAACCGGATTCTTGTGACTTGGAGAAGCTTTACCAGGCAAGTATAGTTTATTTTCTCCTTTTCACTATTTTGATTATGATAGCCATTTGCGATGTGAGCAGTATTACCTCTTGATATTTGAGTGTGCTTTCCTTCAGGCTGTCAATGATCTTTGCCTGCACAAGATGGGAGGAAGCCTTTATCAACGAATTGAAAAAGAGTGTGAAGAACATATATCGGCAGCACTAAGATCTTTGGTTGGGCAAAGCCCAGATTTGGTTGTTTTCTTATCACTTGTTGAGAAATGTTGGCAAGATCTTTGTGATCAAATGTTAATGATTCGTGGTATAGCCTTGTATCTTGACAGAACGTATGTTAAACAAACTCCAAATGTGCGTTCGTTGTGGGACATGGGCTTGCAGCTCTTCCGTAAACATCTTTCTATGGCTCCTGAAGTCGAGCACAAAACTGTCACAGGTCTTTTGAGAATGATTGAGGGTGAGAGGTAATTCTAATGAATTTTGATTTGCGATATTTAACTTCTTTATTGTTGTCAATTTTTGCATGTATCAACCTAACCTGGCTAAAGATGCATAATAGATTTAGATGGATGTTGTATCGAATTGGGTATCATTAAGTGTTGCAAAACTTATGGATGAACAATCATAATATGAGTGGATGAAAGTGTACTGGGTAAACTAATGATATGGTCAACTTGTTTTAAATGTCTTCTAAGTTCTAACCAAATGGATGTAATGCTGGATTTTCTGTGTAAGAATTAGTGGAGGTAATAATTGAAAAAGTCATCGTGCAACATGTTGAGTATTGGTTAAGCTGAATCAACTCATAACTTCTTGTTTTAATGTCATTATTTCCTTGTCTAGTTTACTTCTAGGTTTTACCGGCCTATGGCATAAGATTCTAGTTACTTGGTAAAGACTAGAAGGCAAGAGGTGGTAATATATTTTTCTGTTGTGGAAAGAAGTCTCTTGAAGGCCAGTTAGATGTCTGATCAATTTAACTTTAACTTACTGTCAATCATTTTCTTTGTAGCTCTTTTTAACAATTCTGATGTTTCAAGTGTTTATTGAATTTGCAACTTGGGATCCTTTGCGTTCTGTTTTTGATCACGCAGGATAGGTGAAGCAGTTGATAGGACACTCCTTAACCATCTTTTGAAGATGTTTACTGCTTTAGGTATTTACTCTGAAAGCTTTGAAAAACCATTCCTGGAGTGTACCTCTGAGTTTTATGCAGCTGAAGGAATGAAATACATGCAGCAAGCTGATGTTCCGGATTACCTGAAGCATGTAGAGGTGCTTTTCATATTTTATGTTTGCAGTTAGCAGTGACTACTGACTGGTGCAGTGGTGCTCTATATTTTGAATTCTACATATTTTTCCATCTAATAATAATGTTAATAGTCCAATATATCCTTATATTCCATGGAATATACATGTTTATCCCTCTGAGATTTTGGGTAAGTTTATGTTTGTAATATATTCGTTATATACTTGCAGACGAGGCTACATGAAGAACATGAAAGATGCTTACTCTACCTGGATGCTCTTACAAGAAAGCCACTTATAGCAACAACAGAAAAGCAACTGCTTGAACGTCATATTCCTGCCATTCTTGATAAGGTGTGACTGCAGTTCATTGCACCTTGAATGCCTGGTTGAATTAGCATATTTTTAATAGTAAGATGTATTTTTTTTCTAATTTCCGCAGGGCTTTGTGATGCTGATGGATGGGCGTCGTATTGAGGACCTTCAGAGAATGTACTCACTGTTTTCAAGGGTCAGTGCTCTCGAGTCACTCAGGCAGGCGCTAAGTTCATATATTAGGAGAACTGGACAAGGCATTGTCATGGATGAAGAGAAAGACAAAGATATGGTGTCTTCCTTGTTAGAATTCAAAGCTTTGCTTGACTCCATATGGGAAGAAAGCTTTTCCAAGAATGAGGCATTTAGCAACACCATCAAAGATTCCTTTGAGCATCTAATTAACCTTCGTCAGGTTAGCATGTTTTGTCCTTTGTTTTGGAGCTTATTTTATTTTTAAACTGCATTTAGTAAATTAGTAATATTCCTCATTTTAAGTTACAATATTTTAATTATGACTGATGGCTCAACTTTGTGCCATGTTTAATAGAATCGACCTGCTGAGCTGATTGCAAAGTTTCTGGATGAAAAGCTTCGTGCTGGTAATAAGGGTACTTCGGAAGAGGAATTAGAGGGTACACTTGATAAAGCTTTGGTTTTATTCAGGTTCATCCAGGTAGAGTTGTTTTCCCGATCAGAAATATTAAATTTACTTTTGCTTCAAATGAAGGTTCTCTTTTTGTGCATTTCTTGCTTTTATTCTCCGTAAATTAATGCTAGAGATGTAAATGATGTTTTGTTGATAATCAAGGGCAAGGATGTCTTTGAAGCATTCTATAAGAAGGATCTTGCAAAACGGCTGCTTCTAGGAAAAAGTTCTTCTATAGATGCTGAGAAATCTATGATTTCTAAGGTCAGTTTATTTTTAATCAAATGTGTTAAGTGGTGTTAGCCCACATATGTTTAGTATTAGATTTCCTGTGGTCTTATATTGGAGTTTGGCTCCTCCGCCTATGACAAACTGGTTTTAGGTTGGATTCGTAACAAAATGGCTTCTCTCTCTCTCTCTCTCTCTGAAGATTGTATTAAATTATTACTTTGTTATGATGGTGCAGCTGAAGACCGAGTGTGGCAGCCAGTTTACAAACAAACTTGAAGGAATGTTCAAGGTCCGCCTCTATATTTATTTATATAAACTTGTCCTAAAAATGCATTAAATATATGTTGCCATTGGAATTTCTAATCATGAATCAAGTGAACTGGTGCTTTTTGTTCTGTAGACATGGGCAATCCAGTAACTCTTATAACCACTATGGATGTTTAACTCAATTGGTAGTGGTATTGGCTCCAGAATGTTAATCCTCAAGGCATGAGTTTAATTAATTATTAGTATCCCTGCAAATTATACGTTATATGTAGCAAATTAATTGTACCTTGAGATTATACAAATAATTATTTAAGTAAGGATTCTAAGAAAATTAATCTTTTATTTCTTGGATTACCTACTAGGGTATTGGTCAAAGATGATTCAACAGTCTGCAAAATTTTTGGAGTTTGTGTAATACTGGACTTAATTCTATGTGACTGGATTTTTGTGTCTGGACTCTGGAATATGTTGACAGAGCAAACCTCATTTACTCTTTGGTGGTAGAGTACCTGGAAATTAGGAAGAAATAGTACATTGAAATGCTCACTTGAATTCCTTTTCAGCTTGAGGGGAACTAAGTGATATAAGATAAATTTGAATGTGATATTAATGCAGTTGTTACCATTGATTAGAACAATAGTTTTTATTTTATTTTTATTATTTAAAATGATAACTATGGACTTGTGTCAGACATTTAATCACCTCATGTTCTAGGATTGATCTTTCTGTTTGTGGTTTTATGTCAAAGCGTTCTTGCTCTTTCCCAGAAATCATCCGTGGAATTTGACATGGAAGGATGAATTTGGAAGACCTTTTTTCATTATAAATATGTTTTTCATCGATTTTCACACAAATTTCTCTCTATTGTGCGTGTATATCCATGCTTATTTTCTTTGATGTGTTATAAATTGCAAAAGGAACCTGAATTGTGTTGAATTTGAATTATTGTGATTTTTATCAAGGATATTGAGCTATCAAAGGAGATAAATGAATCATTCAAGCAGTCATCCCAGGCCAGATCAAAGCTTCCATCAGGAATTGAGATGAGCGTCCATGTCTTAACAACTGGGTAAATTGTATTTCACCGTTATTTGAAATAAACCATATATGCATGATTAATTACTTTACTGTTAAGGTTTAATTCTATTTTTTAAAAATCTATATTGGTTGCTGAGCGGTACAGGTACTGGCCAACGTATCCACCCATGGATGTTAGACTTCCTCATGAACTGAATTTCTATCAGGTTTGCTACAAGCTTTGGGATGAATTGTCCACTGTTAGACATCGGAGAATTTTTAATCTAAAAGTTTGACTATTGGTGTAACAGGATATCTTTAAGGAGTTCTACTTGAGTAAGTACAGTGGGAGGCGCCTAATGTGGCAAAATTCATTAGGTCATTGTGTGCTGAAAGCTGATTTTCCCAAAGGTAAAAAGGAGCTGGCAGTTTCCTTATTCCAGGTTTGTCTCTTGGTGTCTCAATGACCATTGTTCTGTCATTAAGTTCTGTTTTTGAATTTTCTCTAGAAGCAGACAGTTCTAATGTTTTTCTTGGTTTGTCGCTGTTTACCCTCTAGGCTGTAGCTCTGATGTTGTTCAACGATGCCCAAAAGCTTAGCTTTCAAGACATTAAGGACTCCACTGGAATAGAGGACAAAGAATTGAGAAGGACCTTGCAGTCCCTTGCATGTGGGAAAGTTAGAGTCCTCCAAAAGGTATGCCCATTTACCATTTCTTAATTTCTTATATCTGCTGGTAAAGTTGGTACATTATTTGTTTTTCATTGTCCCATGTTCTTTATTCCTTTTCTGAATCTGTATGCTGCAGTTGCCGAAAGGGAGGGATGTGGAAGATGATGATTTATTCAGTTTCAATGAAGGATTTACTGCTCCTCTCTATCGGTTAAAGGTAAATCTATTTGCAATTTCAAGTTACGACAGCGTAAATATATTTTGAAAGATCAAACTAAATGTTGTGTGTATATCTATGCTATTCCACTGAAGTCCTATAGAGAGGATTTGTGATAAATCAGCTTCACTCGCATGATAAGGCATGACAGTGAGTTTTCGTTTTGGAATGCAGGTAAATGCAATCCAGATGAAAGAGACAGTGGAGGAGAACACTAGCACTACTGAAAGAGTATTTCAAGACCGTCAATATCAGGTTCATCTTTGCTTCACACTCGCATTCTCTTCTTATCCATCCACCGAAAAAAATAACTGAATAGAAGTCAATCTCATAGGAGCTCAATCATTTGCGGTTATTGTTTGATTTATTGCAGGTGGATGCTGCCATTGTTCGGATAATGAAGACAAGGAAAGTGTTGAGTCACACTCTTTTGATAACTGAACTCTTCCAGCAGGTAAGCATATTCTTTTAAGTTGCAATTTATGATCTCTAGACATCAAAGGGATAATGTGCTTTTAAGTTGCATTGTTTAACATACTCATTGAGACCAAGTTTATTTGATTGAACAGCTTAAGTTCCCCATAAAACCAGCTGATTTGAAGAAAAGGATCGAATCTCTGATCGACCGGGAGTACCTGGAGCGAGACAAGAACAACCCACAAATATACAATTACTTGGCATAGTTTTGGCATTCATCTGAATTAATTTAATTTAATTTGCTTTGATGATAGATATATCCACTTGTAAATGACAGGGTTAACTTGGAGTTGAAATCCCTTGTCAGATCCCCATGTACAGTAGCTTGTAGTGTTTATTTTGTTGCAACGAGACTGTAATTGTAAAGCACATTGCCTCTGCTTTGTTACCATTTTTTTACGGAATTGACACACAATAGGATTACATGTAATCACTTTGATTTTTTATTTTATTTTTTCTGTTAATTTTTTTTTCGGACAGTGAGATGTTAAAAAAAGTTTTTAGGTACTAAAAACAAAAAAAAAATAATTTAGATACTTCTTTCAATAAAAAATAGTTTAAGTAATTAGTTGTTACATACAAGATTTTAGTGATTTATTTTAACAAAAATTAAGCAATTAAAGAAAAGAAATATAATTTAAAGACTACTTTTCTGATTTTTATACGTTAATTATTGAATCGGGAACAGGTAATCACAATGGTTTTGTCAGCAATCTGTTTTTGAAAATATTAAATATAACTTGGAGTTAAAGGTTTACTTATAATATCTTAAATTTAATTAATATAACATAATAAAAATTATTGACTCCATCAAAGTGTTATAAATTCCGCATCTATAAAATCTTATGTGAAAAACAGATCGTGTAACTAAGAAGGACGGAGTCAAGATTTGAGGTTACAGACAAACTATAATATTTAAAAGTAGGACGCAAATTCATAAATAAATTAATTTAAAAAAAACAAATTGGAAGACAAAGGTAATTTTTAAGTAACTTTATATTTTAATCATTAGAAAATTTATTTAATTGTTTTATTCAAATCGTGTAAAAGATTAGCAGTTTTTTTTAAGTATTTGAGTTCAACTTAACTTAAAACTCATGCAGAATTAGTATAATCAATTTGAATTTCAGTTTTAAAAACTTTTCATTTTCAGCTTTACCTTAAAAATTATATTCTCAACATGGCTTAATGTAGTGGCTAAATAGTTGAGAGTTCCGAGGATATGAGATTAAAACTCAGTACAATTGTTTGAGCTAATTCTTTTTATCTTATAATCAATTCGATAATGACAAATGTCATTAACAAAAGTTTACAATATAACAAAATAAAAATGAGAACAAGCATCAACCACATTAAAAAATGACAAATGATTTTTTTTAAAAAAGTTTAATAACCGGTGACATGATTTACCCCTAATATTGATGATTAATCTTGAGCTTGAGTATTTCTTTTTAAAATGGTCCCAATAAATATACTAATGGTTATTATTTTATACACTGATAATAAAAAAATACTCCACAAGCATGTTAAATTTTACTTTAAAAAGTTAAAATTTAAATCTCAAATCTTAAATTTTGAATTTTAAAACCTAAATTTTAACCATAAACTTTAAAGATTAATATCCTATACACTGGCGGTTGAAAAAAAGGATAATTTGGTACGAGATCCACTAATTGGTCTCATGACTTAAATGTTTATACCGTTTCATTTTGTATGGGTTTAAATTCCGAGAATGTAATCCAAATAATTGTTTGGTGAGAGCAAGTGAAAAACAACTTCCACAAGCGGATTCAATTTAAGAGTTGAGTTTATGGTTTAAGTTTTATGATTTGATATTTAAAGTTTGGATAAATATTTTATACACAGGCGGTGGAAACTGAAAGTTTCCACAAGCGCCTTAGTTTTAGGGTATAGAGAGTTAGTTTAGAGTATATAGTTTAGGGGTTTAGGTGTAGGGGTTAGAATTTAGGGATAGTTGTTTCAATTTAAGGTTTAGGGTTTATAGGTTAGGGTTTAGTTTTTAGGGTAATATGGTGAGGATTTAGGTTTTGACCTATGAATCCTAAATTATAACCCTAAACTTTAAATTAAAACAACTATCCCTAAATTCTAACCCCTACACCTAAATCCCTAAACCCTATACCTTAAACTAACTCCATATACCCTAAAACTAAGGCGCTTGTGGAAACTTTCAGTTTCCACCGCCTGTGTATAAAATATTTATCCAAACTTTAAATATCAAATCATAAAACTTAAACCATAAACTCAACTCTTAAATTGAATCCGCTTGTGGAAGTTGTTTTTCACTTGCTCTCACCAAACAATTATTTGGATTACATTCTCAGAATTTAAACCCATACAAAATGAAACGGTATAAACATTTAAGTCATGAGACCAATTAGTGGATCTCGTACCAAATTATCCTTTTTCAACCTTGATAAAAAAAAAAACCCGTAACGCCTCACATTCAAGTTTTTTTCGAATTATAAATGATTAACATGATGCCTCACTCTTTTGTTTAGACGTATACATTCCTATAGACAATTAAAAGAAGTGATGGATTTAATCCTTTAAATGGCATCAGTCAAGTGATTGCTAAAAACTGAAGTTGGACGTAGAGCCTTGCTTTTCTATCTGTCAGTTGTTTCCTCATGTCTAATATGAACATAGTGAAGCAATGAAAAGATTGATTGATATATGAACAATCAATTTCATCATATACTTAACGAAACTGACTAATACGATTACGAACTTCGGTACATAGTAACATTAAATCTTTTCCTTCATTTTCATTAAGGGGTGAGGAAGGCAAGAGAAACCATTCCTTTATTCTTCTGCAGTTTTCTACAATTGCTTGCTTATTTATTCTGGAGAGAAAAACAGGTCTAAAGATGCAGAGACAAATCTACATCTACTGGACCTTTCTCAGCCCCAAAAAAGTCTCTCGCAGCAGGAACTGAATTATCAACATCCACGAAAAGAGGTAGCTCTTTTCCCCCAAGATTCTCAGGTTCCAAATCAGCATTGGGAACTATCTTAGGCTTCTCAGGTTCCACATTAACACTGGGAGAAATCTTAGGCTTTTTCGACACATTTGTCACACCAGGCTTCCCAGATTCATCAGCTAAGTAGAGCCTCTTACCTTTTCCGCACATAACCAAACTTCTACCGTCATTCTGACCGCCTTTGTCCGGGCTTGAGCTTGGAGGAGGACCTGAGAAAAGGCACATACAAAAGTAGATCATCTAAGATAGGCAAGTGATATGACCCGAAACCAAGGTCATGGTTAGTTACAGCAAACGTAGAATTTGGAAGCTTACCAAGATTATAGCCTTGTACGGTCTGCAAGGCATCTCCACGAGTAGGTGGTAAACCATCGCGGCTAATTTGAAATTCATCGGTATTAAACTGACCAACTCCATTTGGGCCCAAATGTAACGAAGTATCTATGTCAAAGCCAGGGGTTACAACAGTGCTAGACGGAGTAAACGCAGTAGAAGACAAGGCTGGATGGGGACCAGTTGGAACAAATCTCCCTGAAGCCAAACTGCCATGGTGACAAGCACAAGCACAAGCACAACCATGTGAATAGTTTGGAAACATGACATTCTGAGTTTGGGACCCTCCTGGGTTGCCATCAGTGAATCCAGACATGCTCGCATGGTTTGTCTCATTTGAGCAGATCCCCCAAGAGGGGTCAAATGGAGGAGGTGAACTAGTGAACGGAGTTAGGTTGTTCACACCAGGCAAGGAGTTTCGCTGGCTGTTTGGTAGGGATGCCGGAGGATTCCTGGTAGTGTCTATGGAATTACTTGAAGAACCAAGATAATTCAAAGTCCCTGATGGCTTACCCTCCTGATGAATCCTAAGGTGGCCACCTAGAGCTCTATAGTTGGTGAATACTTTGTTGCAGTAGGAGCATGATCTGGTACCTGCATGCTTCTCTGTATCTTCTCTAGCCAAAGGGGAATTCATGGTAGAAACTAAGAAAGACACACAAGATTGAACTCTTTTCAAGAAAAGACAGAATCTGGAAAGGTTAAGGAGACAATGATGCAGATGAAGCCCCTGCTCTCACCCCATTTTATAGCCTTTTTCAGGGCAAAGAAACATGTCATAGGGATTAACACCAATTAACGTATATGAACTTCATACACTATTAATGAATCAAATGCTACCACATTATTAATGAGCACTATCAATTTGAGATTCTTAAGATGTAAATATCTATAAATTTCAAATTTTAAGGCAATGTAATTAGGGTGAGCTTACCAGTTAAGCTTTTCTAATTAATAATTAGTTTTGTTTAACTTAGAGACAAATGCAGTAACATGTAGTTGAATGACAGCGTAAAGAGTTTATTTACTTTCCATACACCAAATGCAAATCCTTATGTAAACGACAAAAGTATAATAAAAGCCATTTAAGAAAAGAAATCATAGAAAGCATAAAATGGAAAAAAAGTTACCATAAAAAATCCATGCTGAAACAACTTCAAGGAGGCCTTGTCCGCAATGATAACCCACATTTATAGCAGTCAATAATGGCATGAGAGTATCTAATCTTTGCGAAACAAATGTAAAAACCACATAGGAAGGACACCAACTTCCACGAGGCCATGAAACAACTTGACAACTGATTTTGAGTGTCAGTTACGGGGTAGTTCTGGAACATGGAGTAAAACATAAAAGGAAAGAGGGTGCATCCAAGGACTTTGTCAATGTATCATCTACATGGCCTGGACTTGATACCGGCCTCCAATACATGCTCATGTTCAACAAATAATATATATATTCATTTTTCCTAGATATTTAGGAATTTCTACCAAAAAAACCGATGCCATTCAATGTATCTGAGTGTTTAGCATTACTCAACTAAAAGAAGGCAAAGGATGGGAGGGAGTAACATGGGTCATTCTTGCTACATATTTATGATCTAATTGTACCCAACAGCTTCAAGAATGTGAAAAAGAACAAAAAACATTAGCAGTGATTTGATACTCAATGCAAGTGTCAAGGAGGTGCACGTATTCTGCAGAGAATGGCAAAGAAATGTCGCAAGCATCTCTCTCAATGTATTAAAATCATAAAACCCAGTAATAAATGAGTAAAACTTTACCTATTATTGTTCTAAACTGTTGTAACAATCCCTATAAACTAAGAGCCATTCAAGAGAGCGAAGCAAGGAGTGCACTAGCACACGCGACTTATGAATTTCTTCTTTCAATTTTACACTCTTTTAAAATAAATTGATTTTCCTGAAACTGTCAAATACCCCCCACCCCCCACCCCCCCCCCCCCACTAAATGCATCCAAGAGAAGCTGATGAAAACAACTACAATCACTCCTTATGGCCAAGATTGCCCAATTGAGATTCTAATACGACTTCTTTATACAATGCTTATGAAGGTCCTCATTCTGCAACAAATGCAGAATCGTACTATTGTTTCTTCTTAACAGACGTGATTTAGGAAAATCCCCTAGTAGCACCAGAGAACATCCCAATTACAAACTCTTAACAAGATTTCAACTAGCTCCAGTCGAAATAAACACTGAATACGCTTAAAGCATACTAAAAACACATCTAGTATCTCCTGTCATAGGTGATTTTTAAAGTTGATCTTATGTTCTTGCATCAAGGTTGACATTGAATGCCAGCTAACACTTAATTAATATGGGGTATATAGCAACAAAGAAATGCCACGAATAAAACAAGATATATTTGCTTGCATATAAAAAGATTTTCTCAGTTTCTGCAGTAACCACTTAGAGACTATCTATAAAGTCGGCGAAAATGTATTGAAAGAATGTGGACTGTGGAAGATGTTTAAACCAAAAGAGAAAATATGTATTTGTATTTGCACTAGAGAAATCACCATAACCCAAGGCAGCAACTGGTTAAAAGGATGTTGCTTCTTCAAGAAGCTAGTTACAGAAGCCCGAAGGAGAGGAATCCTAATTGTAAACGTTGATTCATTCACATTTCCCTACCCTAATCACTTCGCTGTTAACTATTCACCATTTCTTCAACATGTATGACTCCATGGTCTATCACTCTAAATGATTACCGAAATCATATTCTTCTTGCAATAGTGTTTTCCTCCCGCCCTAGCTGGAACATCCAATAATTATCCAGGCATTGAAACCCATGTATCAGCAGCCACAACTACTCTGAATCTGTTGTAAAATAATACAATGACAATGAACCAAACACATAACATGAAGAGGGGGTTGGAAGAAATTAATGGTAAAACTAGATAAGCAATGAAGCAAAATGGGCAAGGAAGATTTTGAAGACATTGATTCAAGAGCGGGAAGTTAAATTACTTGTAAAGAATTTGATTAGTTTAACAAATTGGAGTTAGATACACACTGTAGCTTGCTTACCAGAACAAGGATGGTCTAGGCATCATAAGTCCCACCGAAAGGGGAACCAAATATTGATCATAGCTGATACCTGCAATCATCGAAACTACGCATTTATCGAAAACCAAAAAATAACTTGAACCTTACAGGCATTCTAGGCTGAGGGGCATCAAACAGCATATCACAAATAAAAGAAAAGCTTATTGCTTTAGAAATCAAATAGCCTTTCTTTTCTTTTCATATAGAAAGACATCAAATATGTAAAGATATTTAGTACTTACCTTCCAAACCTCAACAAATCATACTCCATAGTTTATTCCCTCAAAAGGCACAGGGTATAGGGCTTTCACAATAAGATAAACATGGATATATACATATATATATATATATATATAATTCCCCCTTATCTCATTAGGGTGTAGTTTAAATTTATCATAGCGTGTATACAGTGATAGTTTTGGATTATAAACCCTAATATTATGTGCCACTATGATGAAGAATGAAAACTAAATAACCCATTTCAAAAAACCAACAATTAGCATTATTGCAGCTTGTCGTTATAAAGTACCATTTACAGAAGCAGCAACAGATAATCTGCACGAATACGAAGAAAGAAATAATAATACTTGTATATATATATATATTATATCAAAAACCTTAACTGCACCTTCATGTTCATCAAAATGACATATGAAACTATGAAGAGAGCTTCTTGCCAGGTGAAAAACCTTCAAAGAAAGACATGGGTATTCCCTGTTTTTTTAAGGAAATCAGACATGCCCGGGTAACACGGCCTTATTCAGAGACAAAACCAGTGAAGAACAGAATTACATTTTCTTTTGAGGGCCATGGCCAATGGAGATAGATTGATAAATGGGCTCCTTTCACATTCAAACAGGCCTATTATTTGGGCTTCAAATTTTACCAAACTCAAGTTCATGCCATGTTTGAGCATTCGACTTTTGTAGGCCGAACCCAGATTTACAACACAAAAATACTTTCATTTGTTCATTGTTAGTGTGATTATAATTCTGTTAATATGTCTTAATTATAATTGTAACTTTAAGAACGTTTAGGGTCTCTAAATTATGATTTCCAAAATTTACATAGAATAACTCCAAGGGTTGGCATGATGTGTGAATGGGAGTTAGCAAGTGCAACATCACCAAACGTGATATAGAAAAACTATGTTTCTTCACCGTATTTAGTTTGATCACCACAATCACATTAGTTTTGAAATTCTGATGTGATACATACTTTCTTGAAAACAAAGGAACCTCGAATGAATCACGGTACTTTATCAATAGGGTCCATGCCTCCAATGCATTAGGATTTTTTTTTTATAATTACGGGTATATTTTTTTTATTAATAAGGGGATACTAGCAATCACCTCATTAAAAAATCTCCCTAATTTAAATGAAAAAAAAAGAGTACCCTTGCTAGTATTTACAGAAACAAACGAGCCATACTCGACATAAAAATAAACCACAAGACACCTAATCCGGGCAATCTAACTGAAACACACGCACGATAGAATCCGGCGGCTCAACAAACTCATGAATCCCAAGTGGCATTTTTCAAGCAAATTGAGCAAGGACATCTGCTACCTTATTACCTTAACGAGAAATAACCGATAACCGAACAACCCAACTTCAATCCAACATGACCCAAATATGATGTACAAGGGATGGACAACTTTGAGATGAACCTCTATCATTCAAGACGTTTATCGCATTTGTACAATCAGACTCAATTCAGAGGTGACTAACTCCAAGTTCTCAGCATTTATAAATACCCCATAGTTATGATACGATAGCCGAACACATGCCATAACTCTTAACGAAACTAATAATCCATTCACCACGATGATTCCGTAAAATATCACCACACGTAGCTCCACCCGTGTTAACCCGAAATGACCCGTTAGAGTTAAACTTAACCCAACCTTCAAGAGGTGGATTCCATCGACGAGTTGCTGCCTGTATACGATTAGTCTGCCTAACATTTGATCTTGTCAAGACACCCGTGGCTTGGGCATCTACAAGCTCCACCACCAGACGTCTGCTCTTCGAAATGACAGCGTCATCGTTGATCTGATCAGGCTCAAAAACACTCCTATTTCGCTGGAGCTAAAGCCGCGTCAAAGCGTATAACCAAACATGAGACACCAATGATCCACATTCCTAGGAAAACGACTGCTGTTTTCCAAGTTGGCCACCACCCAGCTATAAAGATCCAACGAGTAAAACTCTTCCAATATTTATGGTTTCATGCAATCCCGTAATACATGTAGCGTCGATTCCATTGCAACCCCACACCAGGGGCAGCAAGAGTCATCAGCCAAATGGCGACACACTCTTTCTCCATTACTGAGTATCTTATTCCAGTAGATAATTATGGGTATTTGATTCATTGGCTGATTAATTCGAGTTAGATATTGACCATGTTTAGTAAACAACTTTTTAAGTTAAAATTAGAGGTTTGACTAGTCAAATCCGCTAATTTAGATATTTGGTAAATAGAATATTGTAATAGCGGATTGAGGTGAAAAAATTTAACAAAATAACATCAATTTGATTAACTAATAAAATTTAACAAAATAATTTCATAAATTAAAAATGAATATATAAATTAATAAATACATATAAATTTAATAATTAATAAATTATATTCAAAATATAATTTCATATATAAGAAATTAATATATACATCTAAATTTAATAGTTATTAAAATTATATTAAAAATATAATTTCACAAATAAAAAAAAAATTAACATGTACATCCTCATATATGCTAAATTAAAAAATTAATTTTCATAATCTAATTAATATTAATAGATACAAAATGTTAATAACTAATAAACTATTCAAATAAGTATCAAATATAATCATGTCTTTATATGTCATTTTGCTTGTTCAGATAATCAAACAACTATCAGTTATCAGTTAATTTTACCAAACACTTTTATACAATAAGTTAATGTAATCCGCTAATCAAATCAGCTAATGTAATTCGCTACCCGTTATCAACTATCTGTTAATTGTCAAACAAGGTCATTATAGGTGCGACCTTCTCAACTCAATTTATTTTATTCACAATATCAAAATTCAAACCTCTAACATTACTTGAGAGGCTTAAACCTCATCTCGTTGGTCTTTCGAGTTCCGTCAACATGTTTATCTTAAATAGATAGGTTCCTCTTTTCGTGGAGACTTAACACTTCTTTTGTGTGCTCAAGTGAAGGAAAACAATTACGTATGTCTAAGTGATACAATAGGTTCTTAGACTAATTCCACAACCAAACGAATGTCTTAGTTGTCATGTAATTGGATTCCTCACAATTCGTATCATGCTTTCTTTTTAGTCGGGGATTGCTTTTATAGATACAACACTATAATCTAAACATTAAGAAATAATTCATACATGTTTAAAGAAGTAAAATTAAATTTTAAAAAATAAAATATAAAAAATATTAAATAAAAAAAGCATACATATTCTTTTTAAATTAGAAAAACGATTGAACTGATATAAATTCAATTTAATTATTTATAAATATTGGAGGAGTTCGTAATAGAATATTCATCTTCGAACATTTAGGATTAGTTTTACCAACTAGGATTAGTTATTTTTCTTTAACCGTTTTATGTTGTATAAATACGACTTTAATTTTATTGTTTTAATAATAATAAAGACTATCAGTTTCTTCTTCATTTAACTTTCATATGTCTTTTCATATTCTCCAAATCTATCGAAACCCTAGACTCTAACATGGTATTAGAGATATGTTTCTATAAAATTAAATAGTGTACAAAATATTATTAAAGGTTGTAATACTTTATATAATTATGTAATGGTTTGTGTAATTTATTTTACACGCAAATATAATAATTTTTTAAGGATTTGTTTAATTACATAGACATTAGTATTGTTTTGTATAATTAAGTAATGTCTTTTGTATAATTTTGAAATTACACTAGAATATTACAAATAGTAATAATTGATGTAATTAGATAATGTTTTATTTAATCGATCCTTACCGTAATCTTAACCTAACGTCCTTACTCTAGAGCTAGCTTGAATGATAGCGTGGGCAGTATTCAACACGAGGAACAAATAAGATTGAAGTTTTGGAAAGTATGGACGGTATGGTGGTCAGAACATGCTTATATGTTCTATTCTTTTTTTTAGGTTTCGGGTTTAAGATCCTTCAGGAGTGTTATCTTCACTTATATTTTCCTCTCCTCTTTAAATAGAAGTAGAATAGAATTATAATAAAAAAAATTGAAGTTTTGGAAATTTTGAAATCTTAAGTTCGATTTGTTTTTTTCTAGTTTAGGTATATGATTATTGATGTAATTTTGCATTCTGATAATTTATTATAGTTGTAGTTATTCGAATTACATTTATTATAAGGATTATTATTGTAATCCTAACCTTATAACTCAATCTAATACAGATCTTAATTGGATTGAACGTATATTTAAAGTCGGACTACATATCTTTAAAAAAAAGAAAATTCTTTCGAATATCGTAATGCATGACGAGATCCATTAATGAAGAATCAAAGGGTGGAATCTTTCTTCCAAGGTGTGCAAAAAATTGAAACGGATTGACTTTAAAGTTGAAACACTGTTGATGGACGAAAAATCAAAATGAGCAGAAATTATATAGAAATTAACTAGGACCTAACTCTTGGATGGAAAGTTGTAGAAGATAAAATATAGGTATAATACCAAAAAAATGCCCCTAACGTTTGATTGAATAGTCATTTTGATCCATATTATTTTTTGAAGTAATTTAACTTTCAACGTTTCATTTTGGGTCAAAATGACCCCTCTGCAGATGAAAACTGTTAGTCAACTGACGATAAATTACTTGACAGAATGACACGTCAGAATAATAAATATTTTATATTTTATACAATTTTTAAAAAATTATTTTTGACTCATGTGTCATATTGTAAAGTCAGCATATTTATCTATATGACACTACTATCGCGGTATGCACTGCCATGTATGTTTGTCACGTCATTTCAAGCCATTTATCGTTAGTTTTTTTTTTGCTCAACAAGACTGATTTTTATTAAAAAGACTCTACCAAACTTGTGTGCCTCGTTAAAAACATCTCTAATCCTATTTGGAGGAAAAGAGTACACATAGGTCGGTAATACAACAAAAGAGGATAGTGTTTAAGTTCTAACATCTCAAATAGAAAGATTACATATCCAAGTTCACCAAAAATCCAACCCGCCTTTGAACTAGCCATGAACAAGTCGAAAGAAAAATTACCACCATGCTTTAAACAATTCCGTTCTCTTCACACCTTCATGTGCTAGGCCTGCTGCCAAACCATTGCTTGGAAGGTTCGACTGTTCGAAACAAACTCCACCTATTTCATACGAGAGACGATCAATTTCTACAAACTCGAGCCACCTAAACCACGGACGAAACAAGGGATTTTGGATCCAGAACAGAACCGTATGAGACCTTATAGAAATACACAAACCAGATTTCCAGCAGTTTGCCTCAAGGTAGATATTCAAAGCAGTTTTAATTGCCTCTAAAGTTGCAGCATCAGCTCCCAAGCTTTTAGCAGGGCCATAGAAGATGGCTTTAATAACTCCCGATTCTGTGCTAAGCAAGCCGCCACATCAAGATCTACCCTCCCAAGTGCTTCCAAATACTTGGAACTTGAGACTTTCGATCGCAGAGCACTCAATCGGCCTCAAAGGCTTACTTACAAAGTTGTTGCCAAAGTATAGTAAAGGCTTTTCCCACCACCAGAAATGATCTAAATTTATTTCTCTACCTGTCGAATTGATCCAGGTTAATGCTCTCAGTTTCGTGAAAAAAATGAGATCTCTCAGCTTTGCCCTTTTTTGCCTGAATATCGTGTCGTGTCGAACTGTCCATAAACTCCACAAGCCAGCTGCACAAGAAATTAACCAAGCTGTTTTTGATCTTCCCAAAAAGGGTGCTGCAAAACAAAAGTCCAAATTTTTTTCAATATCCCTGCTGCCATTCCAATATAAGCCCCACCAATTGCAGACTTCCTTCCAATAACAGTTAGTGAAGTTGCAAGTCACGAACAAATGATTGGAATCCTCCATTCCGGAGTCGCACAAAACACAAGTACAGTGTCGGTCCTCTAAGTCTAACCCTCTATTTTTCAGAAACAGTTTCGTGGGAATTCTATCCAATTTCAACATCCATAAGAAGGATTTAATTTTCGGAGGGACCTTCATCTTCCATATCTTATCAAACTTAAATTCAGGTTCCGGTAAATCTTGGTCAACTAATAATTTTGTTAGCTTCTTCACTGAGAATACCACTACTTGATCGTGTAACCAAACGAGTTTGTCTTCCCTTTTCGAGTTCAGTTTCCACTTCTTAATGATCTCCTCAATTATTTTCACCTGGGCAAACTCTCGGTCGAGTAAGGGCCGTGAGAACCATGCTGGCCATGAAATACCAGAAAAGGAGCCCTTGATCGCCAACTTGGAAACCATTGTGCCTTTATATTTGAATAATATGTATAACCTGGGAAATGAATCCCTCAAAGAATTCTTATCACACCAAATGTCCTCCCAGAATAAGACAATGTTCCCATTCCCTATTTCCCATCTGAATTCCTCAAAACTCATCCAACGATCCACTTCCTCATCTTTTAAATTATTAACAATCCCCTTCCATAAAATTGACATTTTTTAGGATTTTCCGCGTGCAACGCCCATTTTTAAACATCTTTACCATATTTAGCATTTATAATCATTCTCCACAATGCTTGTTTCTCAATGGCAAACCTCCATTTCTATTTCGCCAAAAGAGCTTTGTTCTTAGCATGTAGGTTAACTACTCCCGCTCCTCCCAATCTTTTTGGTAAACACACTTTCCCCCAACTCACTCTAGCTAATTTCTTTTTTCCATCCTTATCTCCCCATAAAAAGCTTCTTCGTAAGGACTCGATTCTTTTAATTATTGTACTTGGAACTTCAAACAAGGACATGTAGTACAAAGGAAGTGAGGACAAGACTGAATTTATAAGAACCACTCTCCCATCAAAGGTTAAAGACTTGCCCTTCCACCCTGCTAATTTAGATTGTATCCTTTCCAAAACAGGAACCCAGGTTACAATCCTTCTTGGGTCAGCTCCCAAAGGTATGCCCAGATACAATATAGGCAACTTTTCAATTTGGCTGTCACAACAATTAGCAAGTAATTTCACCTTATCTTCCCCTACTCCAATACCGACTATACAAGATTTTCTGAAATTAATGCTTAATCTTGAGCATATTTCAAAGCTTCTGAGGAGTCTCTTTAAATTGCACAAGAATTTAGCTTCTGGTTCAAGAAATAGTATAGTATCATCCGCGAATTGTAAGTGGGATAAAGAAATACCTGGGATTATTCCTCTGATACCTCTAATGCTGTCGTTTTGCTCTGCCACATCAAGAATGAGATACAATGCTTCTGTTACAATGATGAAAAGAAACGGAGACAGGGGATCTCCTTGTCTCAAACCCCTTCTCATACGAAATTCTTTCGTCGGAGAACCGTTGACCAGAATGGAAACCTTAACCGTTGAGATGCACTTCCATATCCACCCCTTCATTTTTCCTTGAAACCCATCTTCTGTAGAACCATTTTTAGAAAATCCCATCTAACACAATCGTAAGCCTTCGTGAAATCCAGTTTCAACACTACTCTGCCACCCTTCTTCTCACTTTTAGACAGGGAATGCACTATCTCATTAGCAATTAAAATGCCATAAAAAAATTTGTCTTCCATGGACAAAGTCGCATTGTGTATCGCTGATCAGTTTATCAATCACTCCTCTGATGCGACGAGATAACACTTTTGCAATGATTTTGTACACTAGTCCTACCAGGCTAATTGGTCTGAAGTCCGAGATCTCTGTAGGATTACCCTTCTTTGGAATAAGAACTATGAAAGTAGAATTAACAGAGGGAGCGAACAGACTACGTCTATAAAATTTTTCAAAGACTTTCCGTAAGTCCTCCTTCACTTCCGCCCAACAAAATTTATATAGACTCATATTGAATCCGTCAGGCCTAGGGGCCTTGGAATTGTCACACTCCCAAATCGCCTCTTTAATCTCGCCCAACGAGAACGGTTCCTCCAACTTGTTGGCCTCTGTTTTATTTAGTTTTTTGAAATCCAAATTAAATGTTGCCTTCCAAGATCTTACGATACAGTGAAACTGTTTGGAGAAGTGTTCAAGAATTCTCTGATTCAGTTTTATCAGATTTCCACACCATTCTCCTACGATATTCAGCCTGTGGATTACTCCTTTCTTTGCCCTAATCTTTGTTGATTTGTGG
Source organism: Hibiscus trionum (assembly GCA_030270665.1). Lineage (NCBI taxonomy): Eukaryota > Viridiplantae > Streptophyta > Magnoliopsida > Malvales > Malvaceae > Hibiscus > Hibiscus trionum. Next base: position 89,963,069 of record BSYR01000010.1, on the reverse strand, counting down.
AAAAAAAGCAGTGTTAGAATCTTCCAGTGCCAACCAGTTCATCCTGGACTTTTGTTTCCATATAATTTCTTGCAATCTCAATACATCCCATAGTTCCAACTGCAAATTCATCACTTCTTCTAGGCGAGCAGCATCTAGTCCACCATCGTTCCCATTTTCTTCTAACTCTTCAAGCTTTCTCTCCGATTCTTTTGCTTTTGAGTGCAGATCTTTCTTTCCTGTATCATACCAATCCTTCAAGGCAGTTTTTAGGCTTCTTAATTTAACAGATAAATCTGAGTTGGTGTCCGCTTTTAATGCCTCTTTAATCCGTTCTTTGCAGACTTCCATTTTCAACCACGCATTAAAGAACTTGAAGGGTTTAGGACCCCAGTCTAGCCTTTCGGATTCCAACAAAACAGGTGCGTGATCTGAAACAACTCGCTTCAACCCAGTCTGTGCTAAATCCCCAAGTATCGTCACCCAATCGGTTTCCAAGAGAAATCTGTCTAGCCTACTTCTTCTGTTTTCTGGACCAAACCACGTAAACTTCTTGTCTATCATTGGTAGATCGATCAAATTCCCTGCTTCTATGAAAGCGTTGAAATCTTTGCAACTTGACATCAACCTGGATCCTCCCGATCTTTCACTTTTGTTCTTGACTGCGTTGAAGTCCCCTCCTACCAACTAAAATTCTGAAACTTGACTTTTAAGTTCAAGTAACGACTGCCATAAAGCTTTTTGATCCGACAATTGGCAAGGAGAGTAAACGTTTACGATAGCTACCTTCCCCTCCACTTCTCTCCAATACCCAGATAAACGGATAAATTTTTTGTTTACTGTTGAATTTTCAAAGCGAAAAACACTTTTATCCCAAATAGAGAGGATGCCTCCTGATCTACCTTCAGAAGGTGAATAAATAAAATCAAAAAAGTCATCGTACCAAATTTTTCGAATGAAATCTACTGCCAAATCTCCCATCTTCGTTTCTTGAATTAGTATCATCTCCTCTCTTTATTCTCGTACCAGAGATATTAAAGCTGATACCTTCGAGTCTGAGCCTAAACCACGAACATTCCACGTAATTACCCTCATAGCTTAGAACGCTAATCGGGAAACTCCCTCCCCCTTACGCCTGACTTTTCTCTAGAAGGGCCAAGTCTCTCACCACTTTCTCCTCATTACCTTCGAAATGAACTCCCACACTTTTTGCCAATTTCAGAGCCCTCCTAGCTTCCTTGGTCAACAAAACCCATCTCTCAACAAGGTCTGAATCGGATAGAGATCTGCTTGAGATACCTGGTGACTCTGGGTTTTTCTTCTTTTGTTTATTCCTGCGAATTGCACGGTCTCGTTTTTTCCTTTCCAGCTGTGAGAGAGCCCTATCTTGAAGGTCGAATAAGGACCCAAATCTTTTTTCTTTTGGCTTTTTTTTATTCTTTCCCAGCTCAGAGAAGAATGCTCTAAGATTTTTTCCCTTCACTTTGGGCTTTAAAACAATCAGTCTCATCTGATATGGATCCAATTTCCTCTTGGTCATCTTTGTTTCTATTGTCCACGACCTTTTCCTAGCTAACCTCCCTTGCCTTGTCTCCTTGATTAGAGACTTTTGTTGCATCCTTTGATTGAAAAACGGAGAAGCCCATGTTCCTTACATCCTCTATAGCCTGGTCCGGAACAGAGCCTTGGGCTCTCATATTTTCTGTCTCTAATCCCACTTGTTTTACAGCTGTGTTCCTAATTGGGTCTCCCCGTATACTAACAACCTCAGCCCAATTGGGCCCATTCATAACTCTCACTTCCTTTTGTTGCTTCGCTGAAGCTCCATCATCTGCCCTTTCCTCTTCTATATCGTTACACTCTGAAGTGTTTAAGCGCACGTTTTTATTGAGCCGGCTGCACAAAAAAATCTTTCTCCTCCAAATTGCTGCGAAATTCCCAACTTTTAGCCTCATCATCATGATTATTTTCTTTTCCCGGAAAAGCTTCATTAATTGAGTTATCTTCTTTCTGGTTCCGGCGAGAATTCTCCTCCTCCGGTGGCCTGCTCCTAATAGACTCCGATGCCGATTCTGAATCGCTCTTTTGACCTTCCAAACCTCTGTTCTCCTTGTTCCCAATCCTGCTGTCTCTCAACTGGGAATTATTTCTATCAGAAAGGCCAATTTCCACTACTCTGACACTATGAATATCTTTTCCCACCTCAAAATGTAGGACTTTATCAATTTTAGAACGAAATGAGGTTGTAATAAGTAGTGTAAATTTCTCTGCATCTATAGTTTGGAGAGCATTTTCTCCCACCGCCTCCAAGAAGCCCCACAATTCCGAAATCCTATTGAAAGTTACCTGGTTCTAGCAATGAAGGGGTACTCCATGAACTTCCACCCAGGTTGATCGTTCTTTGATTAAACTTGTCTCCGACCATGGTTCAATGGTGTCGAAGATTTCCTTCAAATAAGACCATTGTAAGTCTTCTAACATTAAGAAGAGATCCTCATCTTCAATGGACAGTAAAAAGTTCTTCCCCCCATCCTCAAGACCTTTATACCACTCATTCCCCACGATATCAATCTCTCCATGATGCTTTGGATGCTACAGACCGTTGTCGTTGTACCAATAAGGCATCTTCGCATCTTTCACAGGTCTTCATCTTCCACGTGCCCAATAACCTTTCTCACTTCATTCTTACTCCAGTTTTCTGGTTCTCCCTCCGTGCTGTTTTTTACCGTCTATTTTTGTCTTGTTCCTGGACCCAGTCTTGTGTCGGCGTCATAAGATTTTCTACTGTTAGAATCTTTTCTCATTCCGGGATTTGAATTCCCTGTGGAACTTCTCCTGTAACTTTTTCTATCATCATTTCGAGCGGACGACACGAAAATTTTGCTACCCAATAATTTGAAACCATTCAGTCTTTCAATCGCCCTTTCTGCATCCTTTTTCTCCGCATATCTAACGAAACCAAACCTTCTTCCATTTTTGCTGAGTTTCCTTGGTATGAACGCGTCCACCACATCTCCATGTCGTGCGAAGGCGAACCACAGCCCTTTCCAGTGTATTGCTTGAGATAAATTATCCACGAACAAAGTGAACGTCTGTTTCGCCTCCAAACCTTCTGCCATTTAGGAAAACTTGATATCGCTTAATAGGTCTCGAGTTCAAGGCCGTATGAAAAAAGTTAACTAACAATTTTCATCCGCGGATGGACCATTTTAACTCAAAATGAAACATTTAGGGTTAAATTTCTTAAAAAAAGGCTACAATAACCATTCAATTAAATGTTAAGTGCATTTTTTGATATTATGCCTAAAATACACTTGTTTTATTGGAAGATGTTCACTTCAAATATGTGGTTCATGTATGAGGACCATAAAATCTCTGTCTCAGATACTTAACTTGGATTGTTCTCTTAGATACTTCACCAAGAAACCAAATTATTGAAGAAACATGGGAACATATGGCCTATGGGATAAAATTGTGGTACTACCACTATACATAAAGTTTTAAGGAAAACGTGTCAAACTCTTTTTTTGAATTTCTAAGGATACGATACAAAGGAATCTCCCATTTCACGATAGAGAGAATGATTATAAATGTTGGAATCCGAACTTAAAACTTTATTATCACATTTTAAAAGTAATTATATGAATCAGTTGAATTAAATACGAAGTTTAATATTAATTAAAATATTTTTTTGTTATAATATAAAAGTTTCGGTCTCGTGAGTGAAAAGATTGTTAATATTGAAATCGGAATCTAAATTTATTTAAAACCAATCTTAGAAATAGTTGTAAATTTTTTTTAACAAAAACGTAGGCATCGTTAAAACCCCTCATAACCTAGTTCAAAAGTTTTCCTATTGTGATCACGGAGAGAACCGCCAAATTGCCAATACCTTCAATTGCAAAATAATATAACATCACGTCTTAAAGGTAAATTTGCACATATTAATAGAAGTTTTAAAACCAAATACACTCACTTCATTTTCTTCTGAAGTGGTTAGTTACAGAAAAAAAAATTATCTTTTAATTTTTTTTCTTGAGTTGTTTTCGTCGGCGAACTTAAGAACGTCGGTTGGAGTTTTTAGTTTTATTTTCTTTTATATATATATTTTTCTGTTCCGTTTTTCGTATGCCCTTTTAACATATTTTTCATCTATTGTTTTGACATGTTTTGTCTGCTGCTATGACATGCTGATGACCGAAGAGTATACATTATGATACACATTCTATTTTGAAACGGTTGACAATATGTCTTACACAATAATTTTGTTTTAAAGTTGTTCGGTTGGAAATAGAAATTATTGCATAACAATGTGTAAGATTATTGAAGTCTTTTAGTTTAACGAAGCGTTTTATTTTCTTTAAGGTCTGAAGCTATTTATATGATCTGAGCTCTACACATTTTAGCCATGGTACTAGATTCTATGAACATCGAAAGTTGCACATTTTAATAAAGTTGACTCTTTATTGAAACATTGTTCGATTTTTTTTTTGAAGATACTTATAACCTAACATAGATTCATCCATAGGTCATGAGAAACTGAGAATTAAAAAAAGAAATGTTGTTGGCTGCAGATACAAGGAATGTATGTCCCTTTTTGTGGAAGATATGATTTGAGGAAGAAAGAATCCAATTAACAACCTGACATTCACACCACATTGTATGCATAGCCATGTGCTACCAAACCCAAAAATCCTACCATGGATCTCTCTTTAGGGCCCTACCTTTCTTTTATTTCTCATCTTTGACTGTATACTTGTCTTGATTCCATTAATCTCAAAGTTGTTCTTCATCTCCCATTTTAAACCAATACTTTTGTACCTAATTCAGAGTTTCTTTTCACACATAATTCCTTCATCTTTGATTTTCTAGATTAGTTTTGACCCTCTTTTTACCGGTGCATGCACATTAAGAGCAAGAAACATAAACCCCTCCTACCCTATTTTAGATTAAGATGATTAATTTGAGTAAACAGAGATGTATTGTATTTTCATGTCGGGATTCAAACTTATACAAGATGAGATAATATAAGCATCCTTAGCCACTAGGTCAATTGATGGATCCCATATTTAGATAATTAATTTTGTTTAAGCTCTTTTTCCGCACATAAATGAGATAATTAATTTTAAGATAAACTACACCAGATACCATTGAACTCTAGTTGTTGTATCGTTTATACCACCAAACTTTCACTTTGTTCGATTGTAACATTGAACTTTCAGTTTACTTTAATTATACCATTAAGCCGCTAAAATCCAAACAACGTGATGACATAGACAAAATGACTTCGTTTTGGTGTGGCTATTGATGCCCAAAACGACGTCATTTTATGCATTGAACTTTAAAGCAATTATATTTTAGTCATTAAACATTCTGGCTGTCGTTATCTGTCAATCGTCGCTCGTCATCGGTCACCATTTGCAATAAGATCGACACTAAAACGTTTTATTTCATTCATCTTTCTTCTCCTCAGATTGAGTTTTCACGAAATTCACTAAAACTTGTGAAAAATGAACATAAAAATTCACTATTTTTGAGTGTTTGGGGTTTTTTTCCGAATTTGAAGGGTTTGTTCAAAAATTCGAACAGTGAGAAGCATTATTTTGAAAAGACGAACAACATACCTCGAAATCAGCCTTATCAGAGAGTCGTCAAAGGAGATCAAAGTATTCGCATGTCAGACTTTTTGATAGATTTTCATAATTCATATTTATAAAATATATATATATATATATAACACAAATTTGAAGAAACTATTTTTTAAAGAATCCTATCTACTAGTTCTAGAACCCACAACCAAAGAGGAGTAAAGGTGTCAACTGAAAGTTTTTAACCACTTACTCTAGAGCTTGTTGACAAATTTGAAGAAACTTTTGAATATACTAAAATATGAATATCCTTTATTTTTATTATATTACTAAGTGACATTTAAAAAACATTTTATTTTAAAAAATAACTCCTTAGGTAAATCATTATAATAATGATTATTATATATAGAAATTCATACATGATTAAATTGAAAATAATTAACTCTTTAGCCTATTCTTAAAAATAAATTTTTAATTAAATTATAAAACTTATTTAAGACTTTAATAATATTAAACGAGTATGAACATGAATAAAAATTTATTCTTATAGCACATAGTTATTAATAATTAAAAATTAAAATTATATTGATATTTGTAAAATCATACCAATAAAAAATTACAATAATCATTTTAGAAAAAATTATCACTTAATCGTTTATGACCACAAATAAAAACACATATACACGTGCAGAGCGTGTGTTGATAAACCATGATAAACACATAAACAGTAATGACAATTTTTTAACAAAAAAATGATAGTAGTAAGATATATATATATATATATTAATTTTAGAGGCTCAATGTTAATTTAAAATGAATATGGATCGTACTATAATTTTTTATTTAAATATTTTTTTGAAAGCTAATGTGATTACAAGTAGTATCTGTTCTAAATATACTCTCAACTATTTGACAATGCATGCTCAATCACCCTGCTGCAGCTGTTGGTGCTCGAATCCGTAACCTCTAGAAATAACAACTATTACCTTAACCACTGAGACAAGTTAGTTCGTGCCACTTAAATATTAAATACAACATATTCTTTACATAAAATATGCATGTTTTTAAAGGTGATAATTGAATTATTTGACTAAAGATTAGAAATGTTTTAGAATAAAATTATTAGGTGGGGTAGGTATGGCAGTTGGTAGTTTATTTCTAGCCACGGAGACCGATTAGGAGAAATGGATTAAATTAATTTTAATTTCTTACATTAATTCTTTTCGGCTACCACATATTATATTATTATTAAATTTATAGTAAATGGTATTATTAATAAATTAATAAAAGAAAGAGAGGACCACATGATTTGCATCCCAATGCCCATACAATATTAACTTGTGAGTGTTCCAATTTTGAAATATCTACATCTTGATTCGCTTAATCTTACCTGCCAGACCATTTTCAAATTAAAAAATTAAATAATAATATTAATTTCACTAATATCATATTAGTAGTGGTAACTTTGATGAAGTAGAATTCCTTAATTAGTCGCTAAATTATAACCACAAAAACATTATCGTAAAAGTTTGGTACATACGTCATAATATTAGAAAAGTTTAATTATTACATGATTTTTAAATTAATTTCTAATATAAAAAAGAATTAGTGTAAATCTAAATTTGAAGTTAGAAAAATAATTAAAATTCATGTAAAAAGTAATACATATTCAAAATAAACAATATATTTATTTGTACGAACCAATTTGTCTCAGTGGTTAAGGAAACGGTTGTTGGCCCTGTTTGGCAATTAGCGGATAGCTGATAGCGGATTACATTAGCTGATAGCTGATTGCATTAGTTGATTTGACTAGATGATTGTATTAGCTGATTGTATAAAAGTGTTTGGTAAAATTAACTGATAGCTGTTTGATTATTTAAACAAGCAAAATGACATATAAGGACATAGTTATATTTAATACTTGTTTGAATAATTTATCAGTTATTAATATTTTGTATCTAATAAATATTAATTAGATTTGTAAAAATTATTTTTTAATATAAATTTCCTAAACAAATTTGAAATATTTATATATTAATTTATTATTTATATAATTATTAAATTTTTTATATGCACATATAAATATGTGATAATAAAAAATAGAATTAACTTACAAATGTCACCATATAAATTAGTAGTAACAACAAATAAGTCCAATATTTAATATGTTATTATTTATATTAAAAAAAATTATTATTTAATTTATGTTATTTGGAGATTTTTGGTAATTGTTAAGGGTAAAAGAGTCATTACAACTCTAATATCAAACCTCGAATCTCAAAAAGCTCATATTAGGAGCTTTTTCAAAATTAACTTTTTCACCCCAATCCGCTCTTTCAATCCGCTATTTACCAAACATCAATATTAGCGGATTTGACTAGTCAAACCTCTAATTATACCTCAAACCTCTAATTTTCCCCCAAACCGCTATTTACCAAATAGGGCCGTTGTTTTAGAGGTTACGGGTTCGAGCACCAACAGCTGCAACAAAGTGATTGAGCATACATTATCAAATGATTGATAATATATTCAGAACAGATACTACTTGTAATCACCTTAGCTTTGAAAAAAAAAATATTTATTTAAGTTAAAATTTTAAAACCACGTGAGTAGTTAAAATGACCTTATGAAAATAATCTATTACTAACTTATACATTAAAACAAAGAAAATAATTAAAACTCAACCGGTCAATGCTATTTATTCTTTGCAAATATTATTTATAGTTAGAAGGCGTTTTGCGGTTTATGAGTACCTTTTTTAATCTTTCACCTTCCCTTAGGCTACCTTGTACCCGGTACTAAAAAAATTGTACATATTTCAACAATTTGGATTAAAAAATGTGAGAAAGTTAATTAAGTATAGTTTGATCCGTATTATTGTTGGTGTAATATACATGAGAAAGTGAGATCGAAAATGTTTAAATGTTTAACAAATAATACCTCAAATTCATGGATTAAAGGGGTCTCAATAGTATAAATATTATTATATTAAATGTTAAAAACATTAGAGAAAAGATTAATCCTAATATTTATGTTAGGGTCAAGTGATTTATTGCCAAGAAATAGTAATTTAAGATTATTTAATTACTATTTTAAAAATATTTTTATTTTCATTAATAATTATTAAATTAAAAATTTATTCTTTGCTTCTTTTCATTGAAATTCCTAATAAACCCCTAAAACTAATATGTTGTGCATATTTTCTAGTGCTGTCATAATTATTGAATAGAACTTCTATGTCCTAATTTACAAAAAGAAAATAAGAAATCTTTTACTCTTTTTTATTACCTTTATTTATGCCTCCCCACATTAAAAATTAAGTTTAGAGTTAAGGTTTATGGTTTAGAGAAATAGGGATATTGTACATTTTTAGGGTTTAAAAATTATAATTTGGCGTTAGAGCTTAAAATTTAATTTTCTTAGTGTTGTGACGTAAAAATGACATCAAAAAGAGATAGATGATATTTGTTTTATATTATCTTTTGAAATCGAAATCATTTCCCGAAAATACAAATTAATACAAACAAAATGGAAGAGTATGAAGGATAATGATAAACCCATGGCATTGAAATACATAATGTAAGTTGAAATTTTTTATTATTCCTTAATTTTGTTTGTTTAAATTGTTAATTTATCTATTAGTTTTTATGTTTTAGTCGAAGTTTGAGATGAAATTGAGGGGCGAACATGTGTGACCAAGGACGAATACAAGTTGTAGGTGGGAGGGGTAATGTCCCCAACTTTAATGGTATAATTGTATTTTAAGTTATTTATATTTTGAATCATTGAAATTAAGTCATTGTTCCTTTCAAATTTTTATGATTTAATTATTTTTTAAGGATTGACAATTTTAAAATTAATGAAATTAAGTATTAACCCCAATTGTTTTGGTTTAATAAAAATTCAAAAGCTTTCAATTTTAAAATTAGTGAAATTAAACTATAATTCTCTTAATCGTTTTAAAATTTAAGAGCTTCGACGGAGTCTGTTTGAATGGGAGAAAGATATCTAGGCTGAATTTCTAACTTTAATCCAGAACATCTCGCCCGAAATTTTCAAGAAAGATAGTTTACGATGGTCAGCATCTGCAAATGGAATTTACTCTTCCAAATCATTTTGTTCTGTGGTGTATGATGAAGTTTGCCAGCAAAACGAAATATGAAAACTCTTATGGCCTAATACAGCACCTCCAAAAGTTGAAGTTTTCCTTTGGAAATTGATGCACGACAGAATTCCAACAAAAGTGGAATTATACAAGAGGGGCTTGAAGATAAACAGAAATTGCTCTGTTTATTAGAATACTGAGTAAAACTCACTCATACTTAGGGTTACATACATTACATCTTTTTATAGCAAAGGACTTTAAATTGTATTAGGAGTCCTACTAACTATTAACTTCTGTAACCCCCTCGTCCCGGTCTGGCCGGATGACCGGTCCGAGTGAGCCACACGGGGAAAACCGAGTGAAACCCCTTAAGGATTCCCCCTCGGTTAGCAACCCTATTTTTTTCATTTTAATCTTGTCTAGAGGAGTATTAAATCCTAAGTGATCATACAACGGAACAACCTACACGAGACAATCAAACGAACCCAAACCAACATTTAACAGCCCAATTTAAACTTAAACTGCAGGCGGTATCGATACTCCCAAGGAGGGTATCGATACGCCTTGACCAAAGTCAACACTCAGAGTCAACACAGGAAGACCGTATCGATACAGCCCTCGAGCGTATCGATATGCCCTTCCAACGGTCAACTCCTCGCGGTCAACGCTAAGAGGACCATATCGATACGCCATAGGCCCGTATCGATACCGAAATGGACAGTGTCTCCAGTGACCAAAAAGGTATCGATACGCCCCTTCGCGTATCGAAACGCGAGGCCTGAAACAAGAAGGCCGTATCGATACGGGTCCAACCGTATTGATACCCCTGCTACGAACTTACAGGTTTTAACTGATTTAAGGCACAAGGATGCCCCTAAATCCCTCTAAAACCTCAACCAACACACTAACATCAATCCTAAGGCCAACCAACCATATAAGCATGCTTTAACTTGAAACGAAAAGGCACATTTCAACACAAGCAACTTAAGCATTCAACATGTGACAAAGCATCCACACATGGCATTCCAACAAAGGCAATTCATCATCAAGGTCATTCATGGAACTCAAAAGCCTTAAAGGCACAAGATAAGCATTTGAGGTTTGCACCCATCAACAAAGAAACCTAAACATCTAAAGACATGTCACCACACACAAACATTCATCATAGCGTATCATGCTTTACAAACATAGCCAAATCAAACATCAACATACATGAGTCATACATAGCTCATACACAGAAACCTTGCCACATTGCCAACTAATACAAAATTTACCACCGTACTTGAGTCACAAACTTGGAAAGCCCTTCTTGCCTTGCTCCGAGCTAACACCACGCTAATGATCTGCATTGTTGAACATTGAGAGCGTAAGCTATAAGCTTAGTGAGGGTGCTCTAAAACGAAAAACATCAACAATGCAGGGTTCAAGCATGTAATCCCTAAACCTCATATCAATCATGCATAGACAAACTCACAAGTAGACCTAGCTAGTCTCTCAAGTAGCATAATATGGCATCTTACATCATACTAAGCATCAAGCATCAATATCAACAATCATACATCAACACCATATATCACAATATATGAACAAGTTAATTGGCCACTTTCAATTACCCCGATTGTGCAGATTTACATTTCAACAACACTTTACCTCGGTGGGATTACACTCATCACCGGACCTTGCATGTGCGGGATTCCACTCATCGCCACATGCCCTACGGATGAGATTCCACTCATCATTCCGTAGAAATATATAAAAGCTTCCGGTGGAATATTACATCACCGTACTCCTCCTTGATGACTTAACGCCATCAAGGCCACATACGTTTTGACTCAATTTGTGTGCACACTAATCCTAATGATCGATCATTTACAACCGGTAATTTACTTAGTGCCAATTTTCATTATCACAACACATATCATCAACCATAATTCATGCTCGTCACATATATACATATCATGATATACATGCACCAATTTAACCACAATCCACAAGAGCATAGATAGGCAAATACACAATAGCATTAAATGGAATCAAAGGCTAGAATTTAACAACTTGAAATAGGGAAATGGCCTACCAAGCACATTCCACACACACACCCTACACACACTCGAACCGAACTTTAAAACAAGTTTGAAACCACTCACCGCCCTTCCTTAGCAACCGAAACAATCCTCCTACGAACCCGGATTCGGTCCCAAAGCTCCTTCGACGACTCCTCTTGCTTCTAGCCAACCAAAAACACAACCAACAACCACAATCAATGCTAATATTCAACCAACACATAACCTTTGAATTCAAACCAACTTCATCCAAAATTTCCAACCAAATTTAATCCCCAAATATCTCAAATTCGTACTCTCTACAACACTAGCTGAAAACTCCACTTCCAATCACCCAAATGACACCCAAAAGCTCCCAAATCACCTTCCTAATATACCTAAACCAACAGCCCTTCAATTTCAACCTTAAACCTCCCAAAAACCCAAGTTTTGACACCTTAAAATTTGCCCTAAGACCCTACTTCGGGTTTTCCACAAAACTCAACCAAATTAATATATGTTGCACCTTTTAACATGACTAAACAAAGCCCCAACTCAATTAATCAAAACAAGATGAAAAACCCCTTAAAAACCCAAACTTTAAATCAAACCCTAATTTTCAAAACTTCATATCTTTAAAATCTAAGACCATGGGTTGATAGGGAATAAAGAGGAGAGTAAGAAAACGATTTTAACTTTCAAAAACACCTTGAAATGAAGTTGTAATCAAATGGAATAGTAACTAGCTTGAGAGGTTTTGGAGATGGGGTTTAGGGTCAAATGGAATAGTAATCAAGTTGGGAGGGGAAATTGGGGGAAAGAGAAGACAACTTTTCTATAAAGTTGTCTTGCTTTTCAAATCTTTTGGGTCAAATTACAACATAGGTCCCACCCCTTTTTACTAAAGCTCAATTAGGTCCACTTTGGGTTGAATTGATTTAATTTAATTTTATTGACTCGGACTATTAACCCGGCTAACTCCTAACCCCAAAATACGGGTGTTACAACTTCTAACTCTAGGTTTCGGTACATGACTTAAATAATAACTCTACTAGTATAGTTTAACTACAAAAACACTTCTAATACGTCTAAACTTACACTCCCCCTCAAACTGGAGAATATATATCATATTGTTGAGTGTCTAAAAGTTCTATTATTTACACCCTTTTTAACCCATATTTCTGCTGCATTTAAGCATCATTTCATTGCATTTAGGTTAGTTTTCAGCAAAACATCACAAATATATAAAAGGCACAGATTCTACTAAAAATGGCTGTTTTTGGCAGGTTGCCGCCGTCGTAGACGGTGAAGGCAGGCGCAGGGCAGAGAAGCAGGAAAGCTGAACTGGACAAGCAGACGGAGAAGACGAAGCTGTCATGGACCTGTCGTGACAGCAAGGTGACAGAAACTTTATGGAGAGGAAAAACAAAGTGGACCTCGATAGATAGAGAAAATTATGTTCGTCTGTCGTGTGAAAACCATATATTTTTCCAAGCCCCGAATCAAAAGATATGACAAGCCAAAGCTCAAGGAGAAGAAATCCCAAGAAAAAAGGAGGCGACTAAAAAGTAGGATACTTGAAGATTAAAGTCTTTATTAGAATCTTACTTTTAATTAAAGTTGTAATCCTTGTTAACTTAGAATACTTGAGCCCAAAGCTTATATAAGGGCATATATTTTAACCTAGGAAAAATCCAACACCCAATAAACCATAACCGATAACCTAAACCCCTCTGCCGTTTACCCGTCACCGACATGTTCTAAATTCCCCCTAGGGTCGCGGGTTGTTTTGTAAAGTAGTTGCAAGGGTTGTTTTGTTTTAGGATTTTCCAAGTTCAATAAAATAAACTTCAAGTTCTCTTATTTTGGTTTTAATATCTTGCAAGAGCATCGGGAGAGCATTGTGAGATTATCTATTTACTTAGCATCGGGAGAGTTAAGTATACGAAAGAAATAAGAGCGAGTTCTCTAGTTTATAGTTGAACTATCTTGTGCCTAGGGATAGGGCAAGGTTAAGTGGCTAAGGAAGAATTCATACACATCGGTGCTCATCCTTCGATTCACGCCGGGAGGTATCATCAAAGACGTGATCATCGACAGACTTGGACCTAGGGATAGGCCAAGGCAGATCTGGGATTCTTGCCAAACTTGAACGTACTGAGTTGGTGTGTTTGCTGCCGCGACGACCAACGGACAGCTGCCGCGACAGGCGTGACGACAGAACTGGAATTCCTAAGCAATACAATACCTGCACTACTGAGCAATTCAATACCAGCCCATTCTCTCTATCTTGATTACTCTATTCTTTTATTTACGTTTACTTTATATTTCTCGTGACAAAATCTTAAATCATTATTTTTCCCTTGTGCAGATAGCGAAGGAAAGGGTTAGCCCAGTCCCTGTGGAGACGATATCCATACTCTAGTATCACTTTACTACTTGCGTCGTGTACACTTGCACTACATTGCGATAGACACTTTTACACGCAACACATATAATCCCAGCTTGAATAAAAATTTTGCAAAAAAAACTTTTGGCAAAGCTTTTGTGAGAACATCTGCCACTTGTTCTTCAGCTGGTACATACACTAATGAGGCAACTCCACTTGTCAACTTCTCTGCTATGAAGTGTCTATCAATTTCAACATGTTTTGTTCTGTCATGTTGAATAGGATTCTTAGCAATTTGAATAGTTGATTGATTATCACAAAAAACCTGGAAATTTTCTTCTTGAATCATTCACAGTTCTTTAAGTAATTTTACTAACCAAATACCTTCACACATTCCCAAAGCTAACGCTCTGTATTTTGCTTCTGCACTGCTTCTGGAGATCACGGTTTGCTTTTTACTTTTCCAAGTCACCAAATTACCCCACACGAAAGAGCAGTAACCACTAGTTGACCTTCTATCTGTCAGTTCGCTGGCCCAACTTGCATCTGTAAAAACTTTAACTGTTTTATCAGTACTCTTCTTGAACAATAAACCATGTCCAGGTGTACCCTTCAAGTATCACAAAATCCTCTTTGCTGCTTCCAAATGTTCTTGTCTTGGGTCTGTCACGTGTTGACTTACAATGTTCACTAGAAAGGCTATATTCGGTCTTGTTAGTGATAGATAGATTAATTTACCTACTAGTCTCTGATATAGACCTTTATCTTCTTTTGGACTGAGATTATCTTTGCTAAATTTTAAACCTGCCTCCATGGGTGTATCTACAGGTTTGCATCCTAGTAACCCTGTTTCTGTGAGTAAATCCAGAACGTATTTCCTTTGATTGATGACTAATCCCTTGCTTGACCTTGCTACCTCCATACCTAGGAAGTATCTGAGTTTCCCTAGGTCTTTGGTTTCAAATTCTTTGCTCAGCAGTGCCTTTAATCGACTCAGTTCTTCTTCATCGTCACCTGTTAGGATTATATCATCCACATAAACGATAAGAATAACCCTTTTGTTCGATGAGGTTACCTTAGAGAACAAGGTATGGTCTGCCAGGGATTGTTTGTATCCATTCTTCAAAATGACCCTTGTGAATCTGTCAAACCATGCTCTAGGAGACTGTTTTAGGCCATAGAGTGCCTTGTCAAGCTTGCAAACTTGTCGATTCTGTCCAACACCATCTAGCCTTGGAGGAATCTGCATATAGACTTCTTCCTCAAGGTTACCATTAAGAAAAGCATTTTTAATGTCAAGTTGGTGTAATATCCAATCACAGTTTACGGTAAGACTTAATAAAACTCTAATAGAATTTAATTTGGCAACAGAAGCAAATGTCTCCTTATAATCAATACCATAAGTGTGTGAAAAACCCTTGGCAACCAATCTGGCTTTATATCTCTGTATACTGCCATCTGAATTGTACTTAATGGCAAACACCCATTTACACCCAACAACCTTTTTACCTTGGGGAAGGTCTGTAATGGTCCATGTACCATTCTTTTCAAGTGCCTCAACTTCTTCTTCAACAGCTTTCTTCCATTTTGAATTCTGCAAAGCTTCCTCAATAGTCTTAGGAATCTGTTCTTCATCTAAAGATGTTGTAAAAGCTTTAAACGATGGCATCAAATTCCCATAAGCAGCATATCTCTGAATAGGATATTTAGTGCATTGTCTCACCCCTTTTCTTTTAGCAATAGGTAAGTAGTCAAATTCAAGAAGGTGGGGAGGAATACTAGCAGAATCATTACCTCCATTGTCTTCACAAGCAGCTGGACTGAAATCCAATTCTTGACAAGTACCAGATTGCAGAATGGTTTCTGGAATGATCCTCCTTTTTCTGGTATAAACCTGCAGTTGTTTAGGGGCTGTGAAGAATATTTGGTTAAATTTTGAGTTCTTGCAGGCGTGATAGTAGGAGAAGGATGGGGTGTAGACGGGATCATAGGTGAGGAAATAGGTAAAGCATTAGAGGGAGAAAAAGAAGTTTGAGGCTCAATTGATAAGGGACAAGTAGGAGGTATTAAAGGAGAAGTAAAAGAAGAAGGAACTTGTTTGTGAGAAGGCTGAAAATCATCGAAATTCTCCACCTGAATTGCAGGCGCTGGAAAATAAGGTTTCTGTTAAAAAAAGTTAAGGTCCAAAGAAACAATTTTTTTTCGAGAAGGTGGATGGTAACATTTTTAGCCCTTCTTTAGTGAAGAATATCCTACGAACACACATTTGAGAGACTTAGGATCAAGTTTAGACTTAGAAGGATCGAAGTTTCTAACAAACATTGTACACCCAAAAACTTTCAAAGGAAGGGTAGAGGACAAAGGTTTAAAATAAGGAAAACAAGATAAAAGAACATCTCTAGGTGTTTGGAAATTTAAAACTCTACTAGGCATGCGATTAATAAGATATGTGGAGGTTAATAAGGCTTCTCCCCATAGATATTTAGGAACATTGTGAGTAAACAATAAGGCTCGGGTTACCTCTAGTAGATGCATAGTTTTCATTTCTGTGAATCCATTCTGTTGGGGAGTATCAACACAAGAACTGATCTGAACTATCCATTTCTCATTGAAAAAATCACTTAAAGACTTGGTGAAGAATTCCCCTCCATTATCAGATTTAAAGATTTGAATTTTTGAATAAAATTGGGTTTCAACCATATTATAAAATTTCTCAAACACACTAGCCACTTCAGATTTTTCTTTCAAGAGATAAGTCCAAGTTGTTCTACTATGGTCATCAATAAAGGTCACAAACTGTAACACCCGGGTTTAGGGGTCGGATGGAAATAATATTAAAATATTGTTTTGGGTTTTAGATATTCGAATCAAAAAGATTCTATATTGGATCAAAATTGTTTTGGGAATTAAATCCCATGGATTTTATGATAAAGGAGGATTTGCCATCTCATTAATGGCAAGATGGTAAATAAGATGAACTTTTAAAATTAAAACCCCTTTTTGTTGAATTAAAACATGTGCTCATCTTCTTCACCCCATTTTCACCATTTCAACGACATGGAAGCTCTCTCCCTCCCCCTTTCATCATTTCATCTCTTTCAACTTCATCTTTGGAGCTTTTTAAAAGGTAATTGTGTTTTTGACTTGGTCTTGTCTTCCTCTTCGTGTTGGTACCAATATTTCTCATATTCTTTCATGATTTTTGAAATATGAAGTTTTAGGGTTTTGTTTAAAAATGAGAGCTTTATGGTCTTTAACTTAAGCCATTGATTTATTATTGTTAGCTAAGTTGTTTGCAACTCCTAAGGTCCAACATAAGTGAATTTTAAAGAGTTTTATCATGATTCCCGAAATTGGATAAAAATGGGTTTTTAGGAGGGTTTTTAGTTGAGTTTTGGGTGTGGTTTGTGTTGGAAATTGAGGTTTGATGTTAGGGTAATGGTTAGGGGTTGATTTGGGATTGTTTGTGGGTGCTATGGATGTTGGAAACATGGTTTTTGGACATGGTTTAGGGGCTGCCCGAAATTGCAAAGTGTGGGGTTTGGTCATGGCTTGCAACGTTGTAAATTTGATTTGAATTGTTTTCCGAGTTGGTATTTTGATGTTGGGCTGATTTGGAATTGTTTGAAATGTGTTCGAGGTTGTTTAGAAGCGGGAATTTGTGTTGGGGAAGCTTCGGGAAGAAATCCGGAAATTTGAGGGAGGTTGCTCGCTTGGCTTGGAGCTTGGAAGCTTAGGTGAGTGGTTAAATGTTTTTGAATTGGTTTTGAGTATTTGGTTCAAGCATGTGAACCTAGGATGGGCTTGGTAAACCCACCTAGAGTTGGGATTAGAGTGGTAGCCTAATCCCAAGCTTTGATTAGAGACTTTGGTTGCACTCTTTAATGGTTGTATATGCCTCGTGTTAAATCGTGATGGTGTTGGTTATATATATGTTGTATACATGTATGTTGAGGCATGTTGGATGCATTGTTGTATGTATGTTGATGATAGATATGATATGGTTATTCACGTGTGCAAAATATGATGTGATATGGTTGTTAATGATGTACATATGTGTTGTCATGTGAAATGAGATTATGAGGTGATTGCTTGATCCGAGGATCATGGTGAGTACATGCTAGGCATGGAAATGTGGTTTGTGCATGATAGTAAGTCATGGTGAGTACGTGCTAAGCACGGAAGTTGTTAATAAATGGTATTGTGGAATGTATTAGTATTGGCACTAGTATGCTTGGGTACAAATGATCGATCATTAGGATGTTAGTGTGTACACATGAGTCATAAGTCGCGCGTGGCCTTGGTGGCGTTGAGTCACCAAGGAGGAGTACGGGTACGCCCGAAAATTGTATTTACATTAGTCGGTAATGAGTGGAATCCCATCGACGGGCGTGAGGATGAGTGGAATCCCCTCCGCGTGGAATGAGGCGTGAGGATGAGTGGAATCCCCTCCGCGTGAAATGAGGCGTGAGGATGAGTGGAATCCCCTCCGCGTGAAATAAGGCGTGAGGATGAGTGGAATCCCCTCCGCGTGAACGGTGATGAGTGGAATCCCACCGCCAGGTAATGGTTGTGTT
This sequence comes from Hibiscus trionum, assembly GCA_030270665.1. NCBI lineage: Eukaryota > Viridiplantae > Streptophyta > Magnoliopsida > Malvales > Malvaceae > Hibiscus > Hibiscus trionum. Next base: position 89,944,389 of record BSYR01000010.1, on the reverse strand, counting down.
GTTGGATGTGAGTTCCAACGGTTATCCGTGTATTCGAGTCATAGCTAGGTGCCAATACGGATTGTAGTTATGTTGCCATTATATGGTTAATTGTGAGCCAATGAGATTTGGGATGTGTTGCTAACATGGTTTAATATATGTGATTTCATGTATTGTGGTTTTGAACATGTTGAGCATGACATGATATTGAGTATATGTTCATGCATCATCTATGATCATGGCTCGTGTGGACCGGAGGTATGAACATGCATTTTATCTCAGTCGTAGCTCGTGCTTGGACCCTGCATTGTCGAGGTTTGTTTTTAAAGAGCTTACCCTCACTAAGCTTTTATGCTTACGCTCTCTTTTGTTCGACAATGCAGATAAATAGCTTGAGGGTGGCAGAGGCAAGGGAAGGTCTCCAAATGTTGCTTTTGGTGAGCTCAATGTATGGATTTCAAGTAATAGAATGTAATAGTTAAGCAATGGGATAGGAATTGTTGATTCGAGTCTTGATGTATGTCTATGGTTGACTTGATTTTGTAAGCATGTTATATCTTGCCAAATGTTAGTACGATGGATGTCTTATGAGCGCTTAGGTTGCTTGAATGGCATGTGGACTCACTTGATATGTGTGATGCTTATTGGTTCTTTTTAAATGTCTTCAAGCATGCTTGTATGAAAGGCTCTTAATGTGTAATTTGCCATGTTAGAAAGATTGTCCAAATCCATGCTTGTATGTGTTTGAGTATGTTAAATCTAGGATGCATGCCTCTAGACCTTGTTTGATGGTTTTGGGTGCCTTTAGGGGGTCCTATGGGACCTTTAGACTTGTCAAAACACCCCTAAATCTGTATTTCAAAGGTTACAGACTGCCGGCGTTTCGAAACGGGAGGGATCATTTCGGAACGGGTAGGCTTCAGGGACCCCGTATCGGAACGCGTTTCGATACGGTATGGCCTTTGGAACCCCTGTTCCGAAACGCGTATCGGAACGTTTTGGCTACTGGAATTCTGAGAAATTCACGAGATGAAGGTGTTTCGAAACGGGTGTGAAGGTTTCGAAACGGTCAAAATCTCGTTGACCACGAGATATTGACCGTCGTGGGCGTTTCGAAACGGTTGACCCCCGTTTCGATACGGCCCCTTGTAAAGGCTCTGGGTCAGTTGACCTGGTCAAGGCGTTTCGATACGCCTCAAGGGCGTTTCGAAACGGCCTGGTTAAAAGATTAAAAGTGGGCTGTTTAATTGCTGTTTTGGGTTCGAATGTTTGTCTCTTGTATTCTTGTTCCGCTGTTTGACCACATAGGGTTTAATATCCATTTAGACAAGATTTAAAAAAAAAATAGGGTTGCTAACCGAGGGGGAACTTTAACGGGTTTCGCTTCGGTTTTCCCCGTGTGGCCCACTCGGACCGGTCAACCGGCCAGACCGGGACGAGGGGGTTACATTTGTTGGTATCAGAGCCTAAGGTTGCCGAGACCTTGGGCAGGTAAGTGAGGTAAGTTTAAGTTTTGAATTGATATGCACGGTGTTTGCTTGCTTTGTAAGTATGATTGCTTGTATGACAAGTATGTTGATTGTTTGTTTAAAAGCATGTTATTCGTTACCCGTGTATGCTGTGATGTGTGACTGATTGATTGAGAATGTATGTTGTTGGACCATAAGCATATGTTTGCTTGTTTAACAAGTATGCCCTGTTATATGCTTGGTTGAGCCTGTATGTGTGCTGATTTGTTGAAACATGTTGAGTAGAGTCCCATTGCTTCTATTACATCGGAAAAAGGATTTTAAGTGAGGGAAATCATACTTGAGCCACTTGGACCTTTCCTTTGCTAACCCAACTTGTATGTTAAATTGTTGATTGATTTATTGCTTTTAGTAAGTTTGGGGCCAGTGTGTGGGCCGTAAATCAGTGAGTGGAAGTTGTGGTTTTAAAAATGTGGATGATGTGGAGGAAGTTCTTTGCTATAGTTGGGGGAGTATGGTTGTACCCTAGTTGAGGTACGATTTTTTTGCTCGAGTCAGCATGTGTGTGAGTTGGTTCTTGTTGGTGAGGGACGATGAGACCGATTTTGGTATTAGTTGGTGAAAAGAAGCGAAGACCTTTGAGTGGGAGTCAAAGTGATGTCTATGTTATAGTGGATAAGACCTTGGTACAGTTTTGAGTTTGTCTCTTCTGATTGGTTCTGAGTTCGTACTTTCGTATGTTGCTAACAAGCATGCAAGTTTGAATGTACTCGATGAGGTGTCAGAGGTAGGTATGAGTACCTTAGTTCTTTTGGCGAGATCTAGGTAGGGGTCTCGTGTGAGTAATCTGAATTTTAGAAGTGTTAGTTGGTGACCGTTGGGGTTCAGTCTATGATTTCGATGCAAGACAGCCGATCAGTATCCGTGAATGGGAACCGATTTGTGTGTTTGGGGCTAGTGTGCGTCTGGGTGGTTTTCCAGCATGGTTGTCTGTGTGTGCTCAGAACTGCGTTTTTGAAGTTTTGAAATGCTCTACGAATAGTCTAGAGGAGTTAGATTTTGTTGAAGAATCAGTCTGAAAACAAGAGGACCGAAGACTATCAGTTGTGTACTTGTGAAGTTTCCATCTCTGCGGATTCGTCTATTTGTGTGAGCATGTAAGGAATTAGATATCGTTGTTGAGACCTTAGATGTATGGACGCATGTGACTAGCCTTTAGGGAGATGGTAGTGATCAGAAAGATGTACAGAAGATGTTTGTTGGTGGTTCAGAGTTACTAGTTTCTAATAGACGTGAAGTGATTGTCTTCCTACAGTTTCAATGTGCCTTTTGACAAGGCTCGGCTTGAAGAGCAAGGAGTTGGTGTACGTTGAGACAAAGCAAGAGTTGACTTGAAGTTGCGGACTTATGTGTGACGATAGTGGTAGGTGGGGAGGTGAACTTCTTGTTGAATATTGATCCAGTTTTAGAGATCAAAGATTGATTGAGTTTAGTTGACAGGCTTGCTTAGCAATTGTGATGAATTTGATTTTTGAATGAAGATTAGACCGCAAAGTGTTAGGATAGTTTGTGTTTTCTTCTCATATAAGTATTTGGAAGAATTGCCGGTTTACCTCTTGTTAAAGGAGAAGAGTTTGTTATTGAGACCGTTTTCGAGGTTGCTTTCGTTTTGTTGCTCTGTAACTTGTGAATCCCGGAAGAATTGAGAATGTTGAAGAATTAACTTTGAGATTTGTTAGACCTTAGACTCATTAGGCCTAGTGCATCATCTCAGAGTTCTACAGTGCAATTTGTGAAGAAGAAAGAGTGACAGTACGAGAATGTGTTCAGATTGCATACAGTCGAAACAAGTGACAGTGGATGATTAGTATCCGTTTCCGAGTGTCAGTGATTTGTTGGTCAGTTAGTGTGTGCTTCAGTCTATTTGAAGATTAGTTTGAGATCCGTTTACCACCAGTTGGAAGTGAGAAAAGTTGAAGTACCGAAGACATCTTTAGGGGCAAGATGTGATCACCTTGAGCTCTAAGTTATGACGTTTTGTTTGACTAGTGTATTAGTTACCTTCATAGAGATGTTGAACAGAATATTTTCCTGAGTTTCTTGATCAGTTGTAGTAGCTCTTCTAGATGTCACGTGAGCATATTCAAGTACCGAGAAAGACCATGGCAAGTTTTGAAGTTAGTGTGGTAGATTCTATTAGAGAATCAGTAGTATGCCAAGTTGAGCGAACGTGAACTCCGAGTTAATGAAGATGTTCTCCTAGGACATGTAGATCAGCCGAGTGTGTTAGAGTAAATCCCTAGTAGGCAAAAGAAGATATGAGTTGGAAGAAATCGAAGACTGTGACAGATATCTATAGTTACTAGGTCTAGCATTGTTACTCTCAGAGAATTGTAAATAGTCTTTTGAAGATAGTTGCTCCATTGATAGATTGCTACAGAAGAATGCTCAATTGTGAGGTTAGATAAGAGACAATAGGCCCTTGAGAAACCGAAAGAAACTATGAAGAGAACTTCGACCTTGAATCAGTCTATATAAAAAAAAGAGTTTGCGAACCATAGTGATGTGTTACATGTAGAGTTAGGTTGTGTGCTTATGCAAGACAGAAGATTGTGGCTTGTTCATCGAGCTAGTTGGAAGATTGTGAGAAGAGTTATCCGATATGAGACATGGAGTTAATTACAGTTGTATTTGCTTCGAAGACTTAGAGACAAAGCTTGTATAGCAAGAATGCACAGTGAGTATGTACGTATCATCAGAACTTGAAATATTTGAAGACTTAGGAAGGGTGAAAACTTGAACAGCATGAAATGTTAGAACCGCTTGAAGATTGTAATATCAAGATTGAGTACCATCCAAAGATAGCCTCCGTAGTGACTGATGTTCCGAGTAGTGATTGTTGTTAGATTGGTAGTTGGGTTGCGAGTTGTATTTGCCGAATTCAGTTACCGAGTGCCAGTATTCTTGTGGCCGCGTTTCATGTTGAGCCTACTGTTGCGTGTAAAATAGTCTATCGCAATTGTAGTGCAAGTGTACACGACGCAAGTAGTAAAGTGATACGAAGTATCGGATATCGTCTCCACAGGGATTGGGCTAATGACTTCACCTTGTTTATTGCACGAAAGTAAAGGAAATAATTAAGAGTTGTCACGAGAATAATAAGGTAAAAACGTAAAATAAAGGATTGAGAAATCAAGATAGAGAGAATGGGCTGGTATTGAGTTGCTCAGTAGTGCAGGTATTGAATTGCTTAGGATCTCCAGTTCTGTCGTCGCGCCCGTCGCCGACAGCACCTGTCGCGGCGGCTGTCCGTTAGCTGTCGCGACATCGAACACTAACTCCGTACTTCAAGCTTGGCAAGAATCCCATATCTGCCTTGCCCTATCCCTAGGCACAAGTCTGTCGATGATCACGTCTTTGATGATACCTCCCGGCGTGAATCGAAGGATGAACACCGATGTGTATGAATTCTTCCTTAGCCACTTAACCTCGCCCTATCCCTAGGCACGAGATGGTTCAACTATAAACTAGAGAACGCGCTCTTATCTCTTTCGTATACTTAACTCTCCCGATGCTAAGTAAATGGATAACCTCACAATGCTCTCCCGATGCTCTTGCAAGATATTAAAACCAAAATAAGAGAACTTGAAGTTTATTTTATTGAACTGAAAAATCCTAAAAACAAAGCAACCCTTGCAACTACTTTACAAAACAACCCGTAGCCCTAGGGGGGATTTAGAACATGTCGGTGACGGGTGGACGGCAGGGGTTTGGTTTCGGTTATGGGGTAATCGGTTCTGCCTCCTAGGTTAAATCTACGCCCTTATATAAGCTTTGGGCTCAAGTCCTCTAAGGTAACAAGGATTACAACTTTAATTAAAAGAAAGATTCTAATAAAGACTAAATCTCTAAAGACTCCTACTTTCCAGCCGCATCCTTGTTTCTAGGAATTTCCTCTCCTTGAGCTTTGGCTTGACATATCTTTTGATCCGGGGCTTGGAAAAATATGTGGCTTTCACACGACAGACGAGCAGATTTTTCTCTATCTATCGAGGTCCACTTTGCTTTTCCTCTTCATAAGGCTGCTGTCGCCTTGCTGTCACGACAGGTCCATGGCAGCTTCGTCTTCTTCGTCTGCTTGTCCAGTTCAGCTTTCCTGCTTCTCTGCCCTGCGCCTGCCTTCAACGTCCACTATGGCAGATACCTGCAAAAATAGCCATCTTTTAGTAGAATCCGTGCTTTTAATCCTTTTGTGATGTTTTGCTGAAAACTAACCTAAATGCAATGCAATGATGCTTGAATGCAGCAGAAATATGGGTTAAAAAAGGTGTAAATAATAGGACTTTTACACACTCAACACACCCCCAAACTCAAGTTTTTGCTTGCCCTCAAGCAATTAAACCTAAAAGAAAATTGAATTTTTTTTTTGTGTTGGCCTTCAAACAGTGAACTGTCCCTTACCCGTCGCTCATTCTCTATGGCGGCAGCAACCTGTCGGAAAGGTTAGGATCTGTCCGGAATCTCCCTATAGCTCTCGTGCAGTGTGTGCATGCTTGTGAACAGTTATATGCTAAGACTCTCTTAGTTTCACTAGAATATTCGACTTCAGCTTGTTTAGAGTTTTTCCTACGAGACTGTTTTCTTTCTTTTTCTTACTAGAGCCAGAATTGGGCACCTCTAGTTATTTCCTTTTTTTAAATTTCTTCTCTTTTACTAGAGCCAGTATTTCAGGCACCTCTAGTTAACTTCTAGAGCCGGTGATAGGCACCTCTAGAAGTTTTTCTCTGGTTATCTGCCTAGAGCCAGTGGTAGGCACCTCTAGGTTTCCTGAGATTCTAGTCTCTTTTCTACTATAAGTGCTAAGCTTTCATATTCTAGTTTGGCTAAAAGAAATCTAAGCAGTATAACAGTCACAATGGTGTTTAAGTTTTCAGAACTATAGAAAGGCTCTAAACTTCTCCTTAACCTGTCCTAAAGATGCTGCCACGACAGAGATGTCATGACAGGTAAGTTAACTTCACAGTTTTAAGCCAACAGTTTAATCTTTTCTGATTTTTTTTTTAAACCTTAAATTAAATAAATAAAAGACACAACAAATAATAAAAAGATGTACTTAAGACTCCATTAATGATGGAGGGTTGCCACCCCCAAACTCAAGGGTTGCATTGCCCTCAATGCAAAATGACATGAAAAATAAAATAAAGAAAAAGTACATCACAAAATATAAAGGCAGGCAGCAATAAGAGGAAAATAAAAACTTAAATTTTATTCGCTGTCCTCGCTGCTGCTGCTAACACGGATCTGGCGGCGGCGTCTGGGCTGTGGTGGAGGCTGGGCAGGTTCAGGGGCAGGTTGCTCCACGAGCTGGACATCGGAACTGCTGTCACTGTCCCAAGTGCTGCTGGTGATGAGGTGGAGGCAGCACTGCGGTGGGTCTGTCTAGACGACATATTAGTTGCAAGGGTTGTGAAAATAAAGAAAGCAAATAAAAACTAGGGGAGAAAACAACGAAGAATAAGCAGAAGTGAGAAAAAATGAAAATGAGAATGGGGTTTTATAGCGGTCGAGTAGCTGCCCATTTAATGCTGCAACGGCAGGCGGGAATAATGGAGCGGCAGATTGGATGTAGCGTGTCTGACACGTCTGACACGCATTTATGCGTCTGTTATGCGTCTGCCGCACGCTTCTGCGTCTGCCGTGTCAGTCTGTTGATAGCCTGTCAAATCCATCCGCGGCGGCAGCCGAAACAACAGGTCTCCATAAATGGGCTTTATTGGGCTGATGGATGGGCGGTGGGCTTGGGTCACTTCTCCTTTTCTTCTTGACTCCTTTATTACCTAAAAACGGAAATTAGAAAAATAAAACATTATTCGAATAAACCTAATTCCTAATAAATAATAAAAATAATAAAAATAAAAATAAAACTTAGGTTAAATTAGGGATGCCTTGTGGGGCGTCTCCCAAAGTAACCACTTCCTGTATTCCTGGGGCTTTAGTCCCCTGATAGTGCTTGAGGCGTTGTCCATTGACTTTGAATTGGTGCCCGTCTTTTAATGATTGAATTGTGATGGCACCATGGGGAAAAACTTGAACCACTTGGAACGGGCCAGACCATCTAGACTTTAGCTTTCCTGGGAAGAGTTTAAGTCTAGAATTAAATAACAACACAAGCTGCCCTGGGCAGAACTGTCGTGGCAGCAGTTTCTTGTCGTGCCACCTCTTAGTCTTTTCCTTGTAGATTCTTGCGTTGTCGTAGGCCATTGTCCGGAATTCTTCCATCTCGTTCAGATCTAATAATCTTTTCTGGCCGGCCTTGTCCAAGTCCATATTCACTGCCTTGATTGCCCAATATGCCTTGTGCTCGATCTCGACAGGCAAGTGACAGGTTTTCCCATAAATCAGTCGGTATGGAGACATGCCTAATGGAGTCTTGAAAGCTGTCCTGTATGCCCATAATGCATCATTTAGAAGTAAAGACCAATCTTTCCTCGTTGGTTTAACCATCTTTTCAAGAATGTTCTTCACTTCCCTATTGGATATCTCAGCCTGTCCATTGGTCTGTGGGTGGTATGCTGTCGCGATCCTGTGCTTGACACCATATTTCTTCAAGGCGGCAGCAATTACCCTATTATCGAAATGTCTCCCTTCATCACTGATAATCGCCCTAGGGATGCCAAATCTAGAAAAAATGTTTTTATGCAAAAACTTTTGGACCGTCTTGGCATCATTCTTTTGAGTTGCGATTGCTTCAACCCACTTGGAGACATAATCCACTGCTAGGAGGATGTACAAATTTCCACATGAAGATGGGAATGGTCCCATAAAATCAATCCCCCAAACGTCGAAGATCTCGACTTCTAGAATATTCTACAGTGGCATCTCGTTTCTCCTCGAGATGTTACCTGTCCGCTGGCACCTGGCACAGTTTTTATAAAATTCATGTGCATCTTTATATAGTGTCGGCCAGTAGAACCCTGACTGCAGCACCTTGGCAGCAGTTTTATTGCCTCCTAAGTGACCTCCATATTGTGAAGCATGGCAGTGATGGAGAATGTCTTCTTGCTCTTCTTGTGGTACACACCTCCTTATAACCTGATCTGCGCACATTTTGAAAAGAAGAGGTTCGTCCCAATAATAATGTTTAACATCATTTTGGAACCTCTTCCTTGCTTGATAATTAAGATCATAAGGTAATATTCCGCTAACTATAAAATTAACGAAATCAGCATACCAGGGAAGGTTAGAAGACTTACCTGCCGCCATGGCTGTCGCGACAGCGTTTGCGGCAGCAAAGAGCTGTTCATCTGGGAAGGTCTCTAGTATGTGTGTCTCATCTAACGGAAGACTCTGTCCCGTCTCCAACCTCGACAAGTGGTCTGCCACCTGATTTTCTGTCCCCTTTTTGTCCTTAATTTCAAGGTCGAACTCTTGTAATAGCAATATCCATCGTATCAACCTAGGTTTTGCGTCCTTCTTTGCGAACAAATACTTGAGGGCAGAATGGTCGGTGTGTATTATTACTTTCGTTCCAAGTATGTAAGAACGAAACTTGTCGATGGAGAACACCACAGCTAACAGCTCCTTTTCTGTGGTGGTGTAGTTCACTTGGGCGTCATTCAACGTCTTGCTGGCATAGTATATAACGTGAAACAGCTTATCTCTGCGCTGCCCAAGTGCTGCCCCGACAGCATAGTCACTAGCATCACACATGATCTCGAATGGCTGTGTCCAGTCTGGTGGCTGTACTATTGGGGCTGTCACTAACTTTTCCTTCAGAACCTTGAATGCTTCAGTACATTCTTCATTAAAGTTAAAGGGTCGGTTCTGTTCCAAAAGATGACATAAGGGCTTGGTGATTTTTGAGAAATTTGCGATGAATCTCCGATAAAAACCCGCATGCCCTAAAAAACTTCTAATGCCCTTGACTGTTGTTGGCGGCGGCAGCTTCTCTATGACTTCAATCTTAGCCCTGTCGACTTCTATCCCACGGCAGCTAATCTTATGGCCAAGGACTATCCCTTCGTCCACCATAAAATGGCACTTTTCCCAATTTAGAACAAGATTAGCTTTTTCACATCTTTCAAGAACCTTTTGAAGGTTGCTGAGGCAGTTCTCAAAATCGTCTCCAAAGACGGAAAAATCATCCATGAAAATCTCAAGGAAGTCATCTACCATGTCGGAGAATATAGCCATCATGCACCTTTGGAAGGTGGCAGGTGCGTTACATAGGCCGAACGGCATCCTCCTAAATGCATACGTTCCGTAGGGGCATGTGAAAGTCGTTTTCTCTTGGTCCTCTGGTGCAATAGCAATTTGGTTATAACCTGAGTAACCATCAAGAAAACAATAGTAAGGCTTACCCGCTAATCTATCAAGCATTTGATCAATAAAGGGTAAAGGAAAGTGGTCTTTTCGGGTAGCTTTGTTAAGCTTCCGATAGTCCATACAAACCCTCCAACCGGTCACAGTCCTGGTTGGGATTAACTCATTGTTTTCGTTGGTTATTACGGTCATGCCTCCTTTCTTGGGAACACATTGCACCGGGCTTACCCATTTGCTGTCGGAGATGGCGTAAATAATATCAGCATCTAACCATTTAATTATCTCTTTACGCACTACCTCCTTCATCGCAAGGTTTAACCGCCTTAGGGCATCAATAGTCGGCTTATGATCTTCCTCTAGGAGGATTTTTTGCATGCATATCGCCGGACTAATGCCCTGTATGTCTGCTATCGTCCATCCAATCGCCTTTTTGTGCTGCCTTAGCATGCCGATTAGCTGCCGTTCCTGTTCCTGCGGCAGCTTAGCAGAGATGATTACGGGCAATGCGTCATCACAACCAAGATAAGCATATTTAAGCTGCACTGGCAGGGGCTTAAGTTCTAAGACAGGTGGTTCAATAGTAGAGGGCTTTTGGATTAAATGGTTATCCGAAGTGTAATTCAAGGGTTCGAATAACTTACCTGGACGATGGTCTAACCAGTTTACCTCCTCATGACCTTCAGTATCAGATGTATCGGATTCAGAGGAGTTGTTGTCGTCGGTGCTGTCGTCGTCGCTGTCGTGACAGGCCTGTAGGTGGCTATCGCAGCAGTGACCAAATTTTATATCATGGCAGCCCGACCTGATGCAGGGGTAATCAAAGGTCACCTCAATGATGGCCTTGCATTCCTCGTCCACATCAGCATGTTTCATTGCTTGGAGAACATTCAACTTAATTTCTTGATCGTTTACGCGCATGGTGAGTTCTCCTTTCTCCACATCAATCAATGATCTTCCCGTGGCTAAGAAGGGTCGCCCAAGGATGACTGGTGCGTTCTCATCTGCCTCACAATCTAAAATAAGAAAGTCAGCAGGAAAAATAAGCTTATCCACTCTTACCAAAATATCTTCAATTTTTCCCTCGGGGTGAACGTAAGAGCGGTCGGCTAGCTGTAGGGTAACTGTCGTGGGCCGCACCTTGCCAATACCTAATTTCTGAAAAACAGATTTGGGCATTAGATTAACACTAGCTCCAAGATCACAAAGTGCCTTACCCACGAATTTGTCGCCGATTACACAAGGTATGATGAAGCTCCCCGGATCCTTCTTTTTCTGGGGTGGCTGCCGATGAAGAATACTCATGCAACCTTCTTGCATCCTTACCGTTTCAAATTCCCCAAGTTTAGATTTTTTCGACATAACATCCTTGAGAAATTTAGCATAACCAGGCATCTCCCTAACAGCATCTAACAACGGTATATTAATATGAACCTGTTTAAAAATATCATAAATCTTTTTAAGTTGAGATTCATGCTTAGCTTGCTGTATCCGTTGAGGAAAAGGTGGTGGGGGACGGTAATCAGCAATACGTCCTTCCCACTACATGCGAATCTGAGGACGATATTCATCTTTCTTCTCCTCTGTCGCTTCTGCTGTCGTGACAGGCTCATCGGCAGCAGTCTGTTTATCACCTGTCGGAGCAGCTTCCTCGGCAGGTTTATCCAAGGCAGGTTCCTTTTCTGTTTCAGCTTCTTTTTCCGGTCCTGGTAACTTTTTCCCACTCCTAGTAGTAATCGCCTTACATTGCTCATGTGGGGGCGGTCTAGCATTTTCAGTATTGCTAGAGAAACCTCCATTCTGCCTTGGCTTAATATGCTGCGACACCTGACCCATTTGTGTCTCTAGAGATTTCAAGGTAGCCTCATGATTTGTCATTCTCATCTTGGTTTCATCCATAAAGGTTTCCGTCTTCTTGACAAACTGATTAATATTCTCCATATACGTACCAGTCTGAGACATAAAGGTGGCCAGAGTCTGCTCCAATATACTACTCGTGGCAGGTGGTGGCTGCTGTTGCTGCTGCGGCGGCAGGTTCTGCGGCAGGTTTTGCGGCGGCAGTTGCTGTCGCGTCAACAATCTAGGACCCCCCTGATTTTGATTATATGCTTGCGGATTCAGAGCATTGTTAGGATTACTCCAGGAAAATTTGGGATCTTTCCTCCAATTAGGGTTGTAGTTGTTGGAATTGTAGTTCGGCTTATAATTTCCAACATATTTTCCCTCTTCTACATTTATAGGGCACTCATCCCTACTATGATTTCCCTCACAGATAGTACAAACTTCCTCGACAGCAAATCCTTGTAATTCATCTTCATTTAATAATCGTTTCATTGCTTTAGTAAGGAATGCTACCTGTGATTTCATAGTGCTGTCGGCTTCATAGTCCTTGACAGCAAGTACCCGTTTACCCCCTCTTCTTGCAGTCGGAAACTGCTCCTCATTCTTAGCCAGATTTTTCAAAACTTGCAATGCCTCGTCCGGATCTTTATCCAATAATAGTCCATTTGATGCAGAATCAATTCGAATGCGAGTTTGTAAGTTAGCAGCATTACAAAACTTAGTTACCTGATTCCAGACGGGAAATCCATGCATTGGGCAGTTCCGAAGAAGAGTAGTAAACCTGTCCCAGGCCTCGTGCATTGGCTCGTCATCTTCCTGTTGAAAAGTAGCAATTTCGTTACGTAATCGCTCAGATAAATGCGAAGGATTAAAACGAGATAAGAATTCACGAGTTAGATCTGCCCAAGTCATAATAGAACCCGGTGTAAGTTTATTCCACCAAGTTTTAGCTCTGTCCCTCAATGAATGGGGAAATAACCGAAGCCTCAGTATCTCCGGATTAACTCCTGGCAGTCTAAACGAACCACAGATCTCCTGGAACGTTTTGAGATGCTCCCTAGCATCTTCTGTCACAGCACCACTAAACTGCCCGGCGTTGTTGATCATACTAAACATGACAGGCTTGAGTTCGAAGTTATCAACATCAATATTCGGCAGTGTGGTCTCCAGCTCTATATGATCGTTCAGTATGTAGTCACGACATGACCGTCGTCCAGCTGCTGCGGGCGGGTCGCCGACAGGCGGTACACCATCACCAGCGGGCGGATTACGGGCCATCTTCTCTAGCTGTTCCTCAAGGTACTCGTTCCTGTCTAAAAGGTGGCGAAGTTGTTTCTTGAGATTGAAGGAACGTTCGATTTCCGGATCTAATTTATACTCAGGATCTTCGCCTCTTTTAGATCTGTGCATAAACAAGATAACCTTGTGAAAAACAAGAGTTTAAAGTACTAACGAAAAATAAAAAAAAATTAAAAGAAAAAAAAAACAAAAACGAAAAGTGCAATAAAAGAAAGGTGTAGTTATGTTGCCAATCCCCGGCAACGGCGCCAAAAACTTGTTGCGTGTAAAAATAGTCTATCGCAATTGTAGTGCAAGTGTACACGACGCAAGTAGTAAAGTGATACGAAGTATCGGATATCGTCTCCACAGGGATTGGGCTAATGACTTCACCTTGTTTACTGCACGAAAGTAAAGGAAATAATTAAGAGTTGTCACGAGAATAATAAGGTAAAAACGTAAAATAAAGGATTGAGAAATCAAGATAGAGAGAATGGGCTGGTATTGAGTTGCTCAGTAGTGCAGGTATTGAATTGCTTAGGATCTCCAGTTCTGTCGTCGCGCCCGTCGCCGACAGCACCTGTCGCGGCGGCTGTCCGTTAGCTGTCGCGGCAGCAAACACTAACTTCGTACTTCAAGCTTGGCAAGAATCCCATATCTGCCTTGCCCTATCCCTAGGCACAAGTCTGTCGATGATCACGTCTTTGATGATACCTCCCGGCGTGAATCGAATGATGAACACCGATGTGTATGAATTCTTCCTTAGCCACTTAACCTCGCCCTATCCCTAGGCACGAGATGGTTCAACTATAAACTAGAGAACGCGCTCTTATCTCTTTCGTATACTTAACTCTCCCGATGCTAAGTAAATGGATAACCTCACAATGCTCTCCCGATGCTCTTGCAAGATATTAAAACCAAAATAAGAGAACTTGAAGTTTATTTTATTGAACTGAAAAATCCTAAAAACAAAGCAACCCTTGCAACTACTTTACAAAACAACCCGTAGCCCTAGGGGGGATTTAGAACATGTCGGTGACGGGTGGACGGCAGGGGTTTGGTTTCGGTTATGGGGTAATCGGTTCTGCCTCCTAGGTTAAATCTATGCCCTTATATAAGCTTTGGGCTCAAGTCCTCTAAGGTAACAAGGATTACAACTTTAATTAAAAGAAAGATTCTAATAAAGACTAAATCTCTAAAGACTCCTACTTTCCAGCCGCATCCTTGTTTCTAGGAATTTCCTCTCCTTGAGCTTTGGCTTGACATATCTTTTGATCCGGGGCTTGGAAAAATATGTGGCTTTCACACGACAGACGAGCAGATTTTTCTCTATCTATCGAGGTCCACTTTGCTTTTCATCTTCATAAGGCTGCTGTCGCCTTGCTGTCACGACAGGTCCATGGCAGCTTCGTCTTCTTCGTCTGCTTGTCCAGTTCAGCTTTCCTGCTTCTCTGCCCTGCGCCTGCCTTCAACGTCCACTATGGCAGATACCTGCAAAAATAGCCATCTTTTAGTAGAATCCGTGCTTTTAATCCTTTTGTGATGTTTTGCTGAAAACTAACCTAAATGCAATGCAATGATGCTTGAATGCAGCAGAAATATGGGTTAAAAAGGGTGTAAATAATAGGACTTTTACACACTCAACACGTACGCTGAGTCAGAATGTTTGAAGAGAAACAGTTGCAAGACAGATTCTTGGCACCTCACGTGCGAGGCATAGTAGAAGGAAGACCTTCAGAATACAATTTCAGAGATGATAGAGTTTTGTGTTTCAGAGACAGAATAGTTGTACAGATTAACATAGTGTTTTGAGACGTATTGTTTTGGCCGAAGCACACGGTAGTTCATGTATATTGCTTCTGAGTAGTATGAAGACGTATTGTGGGTTGAAGATGAGTATTTCTAGATTGAGTGGATGAATGATGTGGTTCAGTATAAGAGTCAGTGTATAGTTTGCTAGTGTATCAAGACCGAGGATCAGTTTTCTCCTAAATTGTTTTGAAGACGTCTGCGCAGTGTTTGGTTAATTGATGAAGTCGGATGATCAGTTAGAGAGAGAGTCATCGGTCAATTTTGAACAGTGCTGCATGAGTTTGTGAATTGGGCTGGTTCTGTTGTTTAATTGTTGCGGTTACCACCAGAGTTAGAAAGAGGTTTGTAAAGGGGTTCTGTGTATCTATGACTTAGGAGTGTGAGTTGGATTTGTTTCATGCTTTGTTGTAGAAGAGATTGAGTTGAGTTTGAAATTTGCATGCCTTGAAGAATCAGTTGAGATCTTAGTGTCAGATAGCAAATGTTGTGTGGTAAGTCATTCGAGTTGGTTAATATGGTGTTGAGAAGACAAGGAAAGTGTGGAGTAACATGTTTTAGTGGCTCCCCATGTTCGATAAATTTCGGGGACGAAATTTCCTTAAGTGGGGGAGAGTTGTAACACCCGGGTTTAGGGGTCGGATGGAAATAATATTAAAATATTGTTTCGGGTTTTAGATATTCGAATAAAAAAGATTCTATATTGGATCAAAATTGTTTTGGGAATTAAATCCCATGGATTTTATGATAAAGGAGGATTTGCCATCTCATTAATGGCAAAATGGTAAATAAGATGAACTTTTAAAATTAAAACCCCTTTTTGTTGAATTAAAACATGTGCTCATCTTCTTCACCCCATTTTCACCATTTCAACGACATGGAAGCTCTCTCCTTCCCCCTTTCATCATTTCATCTCTTTCAACTTCATCTTTGGAGCTTTTTAAAAGGTAATTGTGTTTTTGACTTGGTCTTGTCTTCCTCTTCGTGTTGGTACCAATATTTCTCATATTCTTTCATGATTTTTGAAATGTGAAGTTTTAGGGTTTTGTTTAAAAATGAGAGCTTTATGGTCTTTAACTTAAGCCATTGATTTATTATTGTTAGCTAAGTTGTTTGCAACTCCTAAGGTCCAACATAAGTGAATTTTAAAGTGTTTTATCATGATTCCCGAAATTGGATAAAAATGGGTTTTTATGAGGGTTTTTAGTTGAGTTTTGGGTGTGGTTTGTGTTGGAAATTGAGGTTTGATGTTAGGGTAATGGTTAGGGGTTGATTTGGGATTGTTTGTGGGTGCTATGGATGTTGGAATCATGGTTTTTGGACATGGTTTAGGGGCTGCCCGAAATTGCAAAGTGTGGGGTTTGGTCATGGCTTGCAACGTTGTAAATTTGATTTGAATTGTTTTCCGAGTTGGTATTTTGATGTTGGGCTGATTTGGAATTGTTTGAAATGTGTTCGAGGTTGTTTAGAAGCGGGAATTTGTGTTGGGGAAGCTTCGGGAAGAAATCCGGAAATTTGAGGGAGGTTGCTCGCTTGGCTTGGAGCTTGGAAGCTTAGGTGAGTGGTTAAATGTTTTTGAATTGGTTTTGAGTATTTGGTTCAAGCATGTGAACCTAGGATGGGCTTGGTAAACCCACCTAGAGTTGGGATTAGAGTGGTAGCCTAATCCCAAGCTTTGATTAGAGACTTTGGTTGCACTCTTTAATGGTTGTATATGCCTCGCGTTAAATCGTGATGGTGTTGGTTATATATATGTTGTATACATGTATGTTGAGGCATGTTGGATGCATTGTTGTATGTATGTTGATGATAGATATGATATGGTTATTCACGTGTGCAAAATATGATGTGATATGGTTATTCACGTGTGCAAAATATGATGTGATATGGTTGTTAATGATGTACATGTGTGTTGTCATGTGAAATGAGATTATGAGGTGATTGCTTGATCCGAGGATCATGGTGAGTACATGCTAGGCATGGAAATGTGGTTTGTGCATGATAGTAAGTCATGGTGAGTACGTGCTAAGCACGGAAGTTGTTAATAAATGGTATTGTGGAATGTATTAGTATTGGCACTAGTATGCTTGGGTACAAATGATCGATCATTAGGATGTTAGTGTGTACACATGAGTCATAAGTCGCGCGTGGCCTTGGTGGCGTTGAGTCACCAAGGAGGAGTACGGGTACGCCCGGAAATTGTATTTACATTAGTCGGTGATGAGTGGAATCCCATCGACGGGCGTGAGGATGAGTGGAATCCCCTCCGCGTGGAATGAGGCGTGAGGATGAGTGGAATCCCCTCCGCGTGAAATGAGGCGTGAGGATGAGTGGAATCCCCTCCGCGTGAACGGTGATGAGTGGAATCCCACTGCCAGGTAATGGTTGTGTTGTTGGATGTGAGTTCCAACGGTTATCCGTGTATTCGAGTCATAGCTAGGTGCCAATACGGATTGTAGTTATGTTGCCATTATATGGTTAATTGTGAGCCAATGAGATTTGGGATGTGTTGCTAACATGGTTTAATATATGTGATTTCATGTATTGTGGTTTTGAACATGTTGAGCATGACATGATATTGAGTATATGTTCATGCATCATCTATGATCATGGCTCGTGTGGACCGGAGGTATGAACATGCATTTTATCTCAGTTGTAGCTCGTGCTTGGACCCTGCATTGTCGAGGTTTGTTTTTAAAGAGCTTACCCTCACTAAGCTTTTATGCTTACGCTCTCTTTTGTTCGACAATGCAGATAAATAGCTTGAGGGTGGCAGAGGCAAGGGAAGGTCTCCAAGTGTTGCTTTTGGTGAGCTCAATGTATGGATTTCAAGTAATAGAATGTAATAGTTAAGCAATGGGATAGGAATTGTTGATTCGAGTCTTGATGTATGTCTATGGTTGACTTGATTTTGTAAGCATGTTATATCTTGCCAAATGTTAGTACGATGTATGTCTTATGAGCGCTTAGGTTGCTTGAATGGCATGTGGACTCACTTGATATGTGTGATGCTTATTGGTTCTTTTTAAATGTCTTCAAGCATGCTTGTATGAAAGACTCTTAATGTGTAATTTGCCATGTTAGAAAGATTGTCCAAATCCATGCTTGTATGTGTTTGAGTATGTTAAATCTAGGATGCATGCCTCTAGACCTTGTTTGATGGTTTTGGGTGCCTTTAGGGGGTCCTATGGGACCTTTAGACTTGTCAAAACACCCCTAAATCTGTATTTCAAAGGTTACAGACTGCCGGCGTTTCGAAACGGGAGGGATCGTTTCGGAACGGGTAGGCTTCAGGGACCCCGTATCGGAACGCGTTCCGATACGGTATGGCCTTTGGAACCCCTGTTCCGAAACGCGTATCGGAACGTTTTGGCTACTGGAATTCTGAGAAATTCACGAGATGAAGGTGTTTCAAAACGGGTGTGAAGGTTTCGAAACGGTCAAAATCTCGTTGACCACGAGATATTGACCGTCGTGGGCGTTTCGAAACGGTTGAGCCCCGTTTCGATACGGCCCCTTGTAAAGGCTCTGGGTCAGTTGACCTGGTCAAGGCGTTTCGATACGCCTCAAGGGCGTTTCGAAACGGCCTGTTTAAAAGATTAAAAGTGGGCTGTTTAATTGTTGTTTTGGGTTCGAATGTTTGTCTCTTGTATTCTTGTTCCGCTGTTTGACCACATAGGGTTTAATATCCATTTAGACAAGATTTAAAAAAAATAGGGTTGCTAACCGAGGGGGAACTTTAACGGGTTTCGCTTCGGTTTTCCCCGTGTGGCCCACTCGGACCGGTCAACCGGCCAGACCGGGACGAGGGGGTTACACAAACCATCTGCTACCAGTAATATTCTTCACTTTAGAAGGACCCCAAACATCACTGTAGATAAGAGAAAAAGGATGTGAGGGTTTATAAGTAGACGGTAAGTAAGATGTTCTTGTTTGTTTCGCAAGTGGACATATATGACATTTAAAGGAAGAAGGTTTTTGATTAACAAATAATTGAGGAAAAAATTTTGCAAGATAGGAGAAATTTGGGTGGCCTAACCTAAAATGCCATAACATAACATCAGACTGTCCTAAGGAATTGAAACAAAATTTAGAAGGTGAAACAATAGGATTTCGTGTACTGTGAAGAACATATAAACCATTCTGCAAGTGAGCAGTGCCAATCCTCTTTTTTAAGTCCAGCGCCTGTAAAAAACACTCAGAATCAGTGAACTGGAAAACACAATTTAAATCTTTGCATAGCTTGCGAACTGACAATAAATTACAATTCAGACTAGGCACAAAAAACACATCGTGAATGATTAAATCATTAGTAAGAAATACCGAACCACTGCCTTGAATTGTTGAGAAAGAACCATCAGCTAATTTGACAGAATTCTGAGAGGAGAAATTTTTAAATTGAAAAAACAATTCCCTGTTACCAGTCATGTGTTCAGAAGCACCAGAGTCGGCAATCCATGCTGGTGTGATCGTAGTAGAAAGAAGTGCAGTAAATGAAGAGTTTGTCTGTGTTTCATCATTGTCTGCGAAAGCCAGATTTCCTGCACTGCTCCCAGCGAATCTGTTGAACAGTTGCTACAGGTGTACCATCTGTTGTTTGGTGAAGCCTCTAGGGGAAAGGAATTTTGATTGGATCGATTTTAGACTGATACCATGAAGATAAACAAAAATTGCTCTGTTTATTAGAATACTGAGTAAAACTCACTCATACTTAGGGTTACATACATTACATCCTTTTATAGCAAAGGATTTTAAATTGTATTAGGAGTCATACTAGCTATTAACTTCTAACTCTAGGTTTCGGTACATGACTTAAATAATAACTCTACTAGTATAGTTTAACTACAAAAATACTTCTAATACGTCTAAACTTACAGGGCTTACGCAGTCAAAACTTCATAAGCTGTCCACTTTACAACAGAGAGGAAGAATCCATCGGGCACCTATTTTGCCACTACGAAATAAGCTGGGCTGTTTGGCTTCGATGGTGCAACTTTTGGGGTGTGTACATGGTGATGCCCGGTAATATTAATACTTTCTTTATCTACTGGTGCTCTCTTAATTCTCAATTGAAATCAAAAGAGGTCTGGCAATTGTGTTTTTTCTGCTTTGTTTGGTCTATTTGGATCTGCAAGAATGAGGTGGTGTTTCGGGGTGCGAAGATCAACCTGAATCAAATGTTTGATATATGTCTATTAAGGTTAGGGTGGTGGTGCGTGGCAAAATGGCATGTCGTTTTCCTTTCCACTACTGATGTTGCCATGAACCCATTAGTGCTGAATTCAAAGGGTACTAATCAGCACGTTAGGATTAACTATGAGTGGGAAAAACCCCGTAAAGACTCGCTAAAATTTAATTTTGATGGAGCGACTGTGAAGGGCTTTGGAAAAGCAGGTATAAGAGGGATCTTAAGGAACTCCCTAAATGATTCACTGATCTTATTCTCTAAATCAGTGGGAGTTTTAGATGCTACATCGGCATAATTGCTTGCTCTGAAACATGCATGTATCCTTTATGGTAAGTTGAAATGGTCAAGGTCTTTTAAGCTCATGCTAGAAACGGACTGTACGCTAGTAGCTCAATGGTTCGAACATCCTAGTTTGGCCCCTGCTGTTTTCCGAAAGACTGTAGATGATTGCTTAAGTGAGTGCTCGAACTTCTCTTGCTCCATCAACGTCATCCCAAGGGAGGCAAACGTAACTGCGGACAGATTGGCAAAGGCAGGTATTGCAAGAGATAGGGAGTTTCTCTGGAGTCTTGATTCCCTAATCACCAAAGGTGCACTGGAATGTTGAGAAAGACGCTGCATTAGAACTAAGTGTTGTATGGTTTCAACTTCTCTTGTGTATATTATTGTATTGCTTCCTGTTTAGGTCTATTATTGTTAAACTGAAGAATCAGTTGAGGTTGGTTACGATTAGTGCTCGATTTGTTAGTTAGTTAAAAAGGTTGTTATGCCTAGTCACCTCTGTAAACAATGGTTGATGCCATGCACATCAACTCTATATAAGCTGTCATACAGTGTTGTATTGATTACAGTTTTTGGATAAATAATATTCATCTTTAGAATTCCTTTCTTATTCAGTTACATACTTTCTTGTATGTTAATATGATATCATTCGCTAGGAAAACGATTCACGCTTGAATCATTCTTCTCTTCTTCGATTCACGCTTGAATATTTCTCTTCTTTTTCGTTTGTCTCAATTATTCTCTTCTTCTTCCGCGCGTGTTTTATCTTATGGCTCCTCTGGACGTTCCTGATGATCTTGTTGATGGTGATCCCGTTTTGGAAGCTCAGATCTTTTCCAATAAAAGAGTCAATGTCTGTCTAAATGACTCCAATTATCTCTTTTGGAAGCAACAGGTGGTTCTTATTGTTCGTGGTCTCGGTCTTGAGGGGTATCTTGATGGTTCCATGCTCATTCTAGTGAAGCATGTTCGCAATAGAGCAGGTACGCAGATCATGAATCCTGCTTATGTTCAATAGTTCAAGCAAGATAGCTCTCTGGCTTCTTGGCTGCTTTCAACAGTCATTGGAAATATCCTACCTCGGTTAGTTGGTTCAGAAACCACAACAACAGTTTGGGATGCCATAACTCAGCTTTATTCGAGTCTTTCAACAACCAAGATTATGAATCTTCATTGCCGCCTTAGATCCATGAAGAAAGGTGCACAATCTATGAGAGAGTATACTGTTGCAATTAAAGAATTGTGTGACTTGCTTGCCACCTGTGGTAGTACCATTTCAGAGATAGAGCAGATCGCCACGATATTGAATGGACTTCCCATTGAATATGAACCCTCCATTGCTGCTATTACAGCCAGCAAAGCCACTTATACTGTTGATAATGTGGTCTCAATTCTTGTTGATGCTGAGTCAAGGTTGGAGGATGCCTCAAGATTTCCAGTAGGGATCAACTATACTCGATACAACACCAAGAAATCTGCACCTGATGAATCTAAAGAATCTAGTACACCTGCGCATTCTCATTCTTCTCATTCTCAAGAAGATGTCAGAAATACAGGTATCAACAATGTAAAATTCAAAGGGAGACCTCGACATCAGTGCCAGTTATGCGGCAAGCTTGGACATCTTGTAGATAGATGCTGGCACAGGTTTGACCAGTCTTTCAAAGGAATCTCTTCACAGCAGCACCACGATCAAACCCTAAAGCACAAGCTAATGTTTGCACATGTTGTCAACATAATCCTGAGCCTACATATGATCCATATATCAACACCACTTCGTGTTCAACAGAGGAGGATGGGAACATACAAGTCAATGCTTTAACAGTTGATGGACCACTTGCCTATTCCAAATGGTTCCCAGACTCAGGGGCCACGCATCATGTCACAGGTGAGTCTTCTGTCCTTCACAGTTCTAATTTGTATTATGGCAAAGGCAAAGTGCCTCTTGGAGATGGTACCACATTACCTATTAATCATGTTAGTAAATCATTTATTGACACGTCTACTAAAATGTTGTGTATTGATCAAGTTCTATTTGTGCCTAAGATAACGAAGAATCTTATGTCGGTTGCTCAATTTGCAAAGGATAATCAAGTGTATTTTGAGTTTCATGAAAGTTTCTGTTGTGTTAAGGACGCAAGAACTGATGCGGTTCTGATGAAAGGGGATCTTTATGATGGTCTTTACAGCTTCAAGTGTGCAACGGTAGGTGAATCAGCTTCTTTTTTTGCTACAACTGTCAAAGATGACTCGGAGTATTGGCTATGGCACAAAAGGTTGGGACATCCAGCTGCTGAAATGGTGAAGAAGGTGTTGAATAAACCTTTAGTTTTTGATAAATCAGATGTTTGTATGGCCTGTCAAATGGGGAAGAGTCATGGATTGCCTTTTACTACTTCACAAACTGTGTACAAGAAACCATTCGAGTTAGTTGAAATAGATGTTTGGGGACCAGCTCTCATAGCATCTAGTGGTTTTCGATACTTTGTTACGTATGTTGACATGTACAGTCATAACACTTGGGTGTACCTATTGAGGAATAAAAGTGAAGTTTCTGTTTCTTTTGAAATATTTGTTGCCATGGTCAAAAATCAATTTAACACTTCCATACTTGCCATTCAAACCGATGGAGGAGGAGAGTTCAGGTTCTTAGAACATGCTACGTTAAGGCTAGGAATTGTGCTTCGCAAATCATGTCCACACACATCGCAACAGAACGATGTCGTGGAAAGGAAGCATAGACACGTTGTTGAAACGTCTCTCACTTTACTGGATCAAGCCTCCATCCCTCTAAAATTCTGGTCTCATGCTGTGCTCAGCTCGGTTTACCTTATTAACAGGATGCCCTCACGTGTTTTGGCTGGTGATTCTCCTTTTAAAAAGTTGTATGGAATAGATCCTGATTACAAATTTCTGAAAGTTTTTGGGTGTTTGTGCTACCCTCACATTCGACCTTTCAATAGGCATAAATATGACTTTCGGTCCAAGCCTTGTACGTTCCTAGGGTACTCACCAGCACATCGTGGTTACTTGTGTCTTGGTCAGGATGGGAGGATTTTTGTATCTCGTAGTGTTGTTTTTAATGAGAAGGTGTTTCCTTTTGAACAGGTTACTCAAACACAATCGACTACCAATCATGTCACCTTTCGTTCCAGGACGTTGCATGTAATACCTGATGTCCTAGGCTCATCACATACATAGGCTGAATCACATGGTGAACGTGCTGACTCTCATGTTGAAATCTCACCTTCAGACAGTGACATGGTGGCTTCTACCTCAGATCAAGATCAAGGTATGGCTCATACTCATGAAAATGGTCTAGATGAAATAGTTCATGAACATTGTGAGGATATGCATAAGGTTGATAATGGTATGCATGAGGTTGACACTACTGTTGAGGCCAGACAAAATTTTATAGAGCAACATGAAGAGTCAATGATGTTCGATATAAATAGTCAACATGACTTGGTTATACAAGGTCATGTTACAAATGAAGATGCACCAGGTGACACGAGCATTCCTAGTCAAGAGATACCAGCACCTGGTTTGTCAGTTATACCATGCATCGAACAACAGATTGATTCTGAGGCTGTTATGGTTGGCACTGAAGCTTCTGCCATGAACAAGAGCAAAAATGATGGCAACACGCATCCAATGGTTACCAGGCGCAAAGCTGGATTGTTAAGCCCAAATTGTACAATGTTCAGGTAAAGCAAACATCATTGGATGTGCATACTGCTCTTGCTGATCCTGATTGGAGAATAGCAGTTATGGCTGAATATGAGGCACTAATAAGCAAAGGCACGTGGGAAATAGTTGAGTTGCCAGGTGGCAGGAAGCCTGTAGGCTGTAAATGGCTTTTCTAAGTAAAGCTCAAGGCAGATGGCACTGTGGAAAGGCTGAAGGCCCGATTGGTGGCCAATGGATATGCACAGATATCAGGCTATAATTTTATGGATACATTTAGTCCCGTTGTGAGATTCTCAACAGTCAACATTCTTCTTTCTCTGGCTGTTAACTATCAGTGGACTATTCGACAAGTTGACGTTAATAACGCCTTCTTGAAAGGTGATTTATGTGAGGATGTTTATATGCAACATGTGTCAGGATTTGAAGAAGCTTCTCCTGATGGTAGAGTGCTTGTGTGCAAGTTAAAAAAAGCTCTCTATGGGCTTCGACAGGCCCCTAGGAACTGGTTTCTTAAGTTAAGAGAATTTTTATGGCATGTTGGCTTCACCTCATCTAAAGCTGATTCATCGTTGTTCATTCTTAAATCAGGAGCTGATGTACTTTACCTGGCTGTGTACGTCGATGAAATAATTTTGACAGGAAGTTCACCTCAGCTAATTGATTCAGTGGTGCTCAATCTACATGACAAGTTCTCGTTGAAGGACCTTGGTGAACTCAAGTTCTTTCTTGGTATAGAAGCAAAGAGATCCAGCAGAGGTTTGTTTTTAACTCAAAGGAAATTTATCTTAGAGTTATTAAACAAAGTTCAATTGCTTGATTCTAATTCTGCAACATCACCCATGGCAACCTCAACCAAACTAAGCAAGTTCGATGGGAACCCCCTTGTTAATGCTCAAATGTACAGGAGTACTGTTGGTGCTTTGCAATATATCACTCATACAAGGCCCGACCTTGCCTTTTCTGTGAACAAGGCTGCGCAATTCCTCCAAGCACCTACTGATACTCAATGGTTGGCTGTTAAGCGTATCTTGAGGTACCTAAAAGGAACGATAGACTATGGACTGTGGTTCACTGCTCAACCTCAAGGGACATTGAATCTTCAAGTGTTCTCTGATGCTGATTGGGGAGGAGACGTTGATGACAGGAGGTCCATCTCAGGATTCTGTGTATTCAATGGTAGTCACCTACTTACATGGAGTTCGAAGAAGCAACGGGCTGTGTCCAGATCGACGACAGAGGCAGAGTACCGTAGCTTGGCAGATGCAGCTGCAGAAGTCACATGGGTCAAAACAGTGCTTGCTGAAATGAAGGTTGAATTGAATGAGGTTCTCAGAATTTGGTGTGATAGTACGAGTGCGGTGGCCATGGCAGCCAATCCCATTCTTCATGCCAAGTCAAAACATATCGAATTAGATCTTCACTTTGTACGAGAAAAAGTGGTAGCAGTTGAGATTCAAGTCAACCATGTTTCAGTTGATTGCCAGATAGCTGATGCCTTAACCAAGCCATTACCTCTGCATAACTTTGAGCTCTTCAGGAAGAAGCTTTCAGTTCATGATATGCAAGAAGTGTTTCCAGAAGTTAGAAAGCAAAGTGAATGTTAAACTGAAGAATCAGTTGAGGTTGGTTACGATTAGGGCTCGATTTATTAGTTAGTTAAAAAGGTTGTTATGCCTAGTCACCTCTGTAAACAATGGTTGATGCCATGCACATCAACTCTATATAAGTTGTCATGCAGTGTTGTATTGATTATAGTTTTTGGATCAATAATATCCATCTTTAGAATTCCTTTCTTACTCAGTTACATACTTTCTTGTATGTTAATAGTTATCTCATTGACTTAGTGCACTCTTTTTCCCCCACTTAGGTTTAGGGGGTTTTTTAACGAGGCCTAAGTCAATGGTAACTCCATTAATAAAATCCACCTTTAAAAAAAAGTTAAACAAGTTGTCTTCTTATAGTCCAATTCTAATTCTGTCCATGTGTAAAACATTCTGTTTTGGGATATTGTTCGCAAAAACAAGCCAAATTATAACTTGACATAAGAAAATTGAAAGAACAAAAAAAAAACATGCGATATGTTTAACGATCCTAAATATGATGTATATTTTTTACATTTTTATTTTGGTAACAATTTTAATGATATATTCTGTTAATGATTTATAATTGAAAATGTCGATTATGTTATGGTATGTTACATTTTGAGATTCCTTTAAAAGTTCTGCATTTTATTTATAACCATAATTATTATCTTCATAGTTGTGTAGTGTGTAAAGATGATAAAGAACCAAATTGGATGGAGTACTTTTAAGACAACTCGTTATTTTCTATAAATAATTATTTTAATTCTTAGAAGAAAATGATAGAATTAATATTAACTACAGATTAAGGAGCAGAGTCTAAGACAATTGATGAAATAGTGGAAATCATATAAAAATTTATGTGTATGGAGAAAATAATTATTGTGCACACTGACAACTGACAAGGATATAGCTTGTATGGAGAAAATAATTTAGAAACATCAACATTCTTGATATTTTTCTGCACTAATCATTAATTAGTACTCTAGATATTTCTAATGCTTTTAAAATATCATAAAGTATTATCGAGTAAACTCGGATAATATTTAATCTAACAATTAACCACGGATTTACATATTTTCATGACCGTCAACGATCTTTAGAATATGTGATTAAAAGTTCTCAGTTGATATTTTTTTCTTTCCCTTATGTTGTAGGTAAAATACTCGTAGGAACAAATTTCTCCCTCCTTTCCCTAAGTAAGAATTATTCTTATATATATATATATATATATATATATATTCTAATGACCAAATTTATTCCTTCAAAACCTTCAATTAATGTTAATGACCAACTTTATCAATAAGCAAGATAGAAAATGGTCATCATGGCACTAACTATATATAATCCTCACCCTATATAATTAATCAAAGTGCCAAAGTTTTTATTAATATTATTGTGCATTCCATGTGACAACCGTTAAATAACGACAATAACAGACTTCTGGATGAATGATTAAATCAGCAAAGCAGAGCAGAAACCGAGTTTCTAGCAATAAAATCGGCCAACAATATCACATGTCTTTATATAAATCAAAATTAAACAAACTTTTCCGTGCTAACCATGTGAAGCCTTACACCTGCCTCTTTGATCAATAACATTAGCTATTTTAATTAAGCTTTCATAGATTATGGGTAATCCACTCCCATAATACGTATATTTTTTTATACATAACAATCTTTTTATAATCACGGATATCTGATCTGTTAGCCGACTAATCTAAATTGAATTTTGCAGAGGTCTATTATGGGGTGACTCTTCTAATTCAGATTTCTCTATTTATAACTTTAAGATTCGAACTTTTAATCTTACATAAAAAATTTAGTGTATCATTCTATTAGACCAACTAATTGTTATATAAAATCTGCCTTAACTAGGTTTAGTGCTCAACAAATGTTCAGGTATTATGTTCCTTTTTGCTTGATATTTTTCCCTCCAAGACGAGATGCCATCAATGATGTAGAAAAGCTATGTATGCAAGTGAAAACGAGAAGCCATTATTGATTCGCCCAAGTGTCAACATCCTCAAGGCCACTGCTGCATTTGTCAGTGTCAGGCAGTGAAATGTGTCCCTTCGATAGCCTTGTGTATTTTTTTTAATAAATTTAAGGTGATTATAAGTTAGTATATATTCACAAGCAGTGACGGATCCAGAAATATATTTGAGGGTTGGCACATATAAAATCTCAAAATTTCAAAGTGGGCACAAATCACAAATATTACAAAAATTTAAGGACTAATTCAAAAAAATTAAGAAAATTAAAGGCAAATGTGTGAACTTTAAAAAGTTTAGGGTGGGCACAGACCCACCCTATGTTATATGTACATTCGCCACTGTTCACAAGTATTTTTAATTCTTTGATAAAGCACACGTAGCTTGCAGACATTGTGATTAAACATGAATCTCTTAAGATAAACATCATCAGTTTTTTATTGAGACCACCTATAATTAGGGGTGTTCATTTCCGGGTACCCGGGTTTTCGGGTACCCGAAATTTTCGGGTACTAAACGGTCGGCCCGATACCCGGCCCATAATAATCGGGTACCCGCAAACCGGGTACCCGCAAAACCCGGGTACCCGTTAATTCGGGTAATAGGGTACCCGTTTTTTTATTTCTTTTTTTTATTATTTTTTTTCTTATTTTTCTCTTAATTTTTTAAAAACAAATTAAAAAAAATAAAATCAAAATATATTTTTTAAAACCAATTTTACTTTAAAATTGAATTGTGTATGCTTCATTGCTTTGAAAGCAAAGCATAGTGCAGTAGTGCACTGCACTGCACTGCACTGCACTGCAGTGCTCAGCTCACTCACCCACTCAACAATTTCTGCGAGCACCGAGCAGTGGGCAGTGGGGGACGAGGGAGACGGAGATGGAGTGTGGCCGGCGATGGAGGCTGCTGTGCTGTGCTGATCTGTGAGTGAGGGAGAGGAGACGCGCAGCAGTCAGTAAATTTCTCACCTAAAGGCTAAAACGGTGAGTTTTAATTAAAATAATAAAAAATAAAAAATAATTAAATCGGGTATCGGATAGTCGGGTACCCGATTTGGAGCTATTTTATGACCCGGGCCCGACCCGGATACCCGGAAAAAAAAACGGGCCGGGTACCCGACCCGAAAATTCGGGTAATTTTTTAAAAAATACCCGATAATTTTAAATCGGGTATGCGGGTCAGCGGGTCGGGTCAATCGGGCCGGGTAATTTTGAACACCCCTACCTATAATATTCGTTTGGGTTGTTTTTTAACGCAAGTTGGTTCCATTGCATGATATATTTAAGATAAAAAAAACCCATTGGCCTCTTTAATTTGTCAGTTCACCAAACTGGAAACTTTTGCTACGAAAGGCAATTCCAAGCGATTATGGAATTGGTGTGTTGTGTTGGTAATTTGCACAAGCTGGTTGAACTTGGTGGATGATGCCACTCGATAATAGATATAAAGCAACCTGTCACCGCGAGTGAACTGATGGGAAGACTGCCCCATTCGGCTATCAATCGGCTAATTATTATGGACTAGGTTTCGGACCCGCACGACAAATTTGCAACAACTTGCATGACATGACATGAAATTGCTTCAACCAAAAAGCTAAACAGTCAAAAGTCTAATCGTCCTACACTTATATATATGCTGCGCATCTTTATAGATAGAGTAGTTTGTATTACTATCAACCATCTATTGTTGACCGACTAATTAAATCAAATACCGTAAAAAATATTATAAATATAATTTTTTAAATTTAATTTGTTTCATTCTCACAATATGACGTATTAAAATAAATAGTAAAAAAAGTTAATAAATTAATACAAAACCGAATAAATTCGGCATAAAACTAAATCAAACTCGTAAGATGAAACTTGGTCTTAAAACCTTGAGAATTGTGAAACATCCTGTTAATTTTGTTTGAAACTCATATCATGAAATATAAGAATATCTAGACCAAATTGAATTATATCTACATCTTTCAATTATTACAAAATCAATCTTAATTGCCGTCTTATTCGGATTCTCGATCGCTTTATTTAAATAAATTAAAGAAGTCATGTTTTTTGGTTTGCTGTTAGATCCCATGTTTCATAAACCGAATTGCGCCGCTCTCCATTATAACTAAATGGCTACTAGTATTGTTTTTTTCTTCATAATTTCAGGTTTTTAAAAAAGAAGAAAAAATACTTATTTAAATAATTATCCAAAATCATCTGAAATTATTAATTTCCATATAATCTGAAACTGGACATAATTAATGGAAGAAAGGGTCGGATATTTCAGGAAAAATACAGTAAAGAGGACAATATGCTAGTAATGGATTATGGAGATCAAGATATATATTATTATAATAATATAGTTCTGAATAATAATAATAATAATAATAATAATAATAATAATAATAATAATAATAATAGCAGCAGCAGCAGCAGCTAAAAGAGCATCAATGTCTGTCTGGTTGTCTTGCCTAATTTATTATTAAAATAAGATGATAAAGTAGCAATTAATCAACTCATAAGGTTGGTTTTAGAGTCATCCATGACCTTAGATGAACCAGGAAACTAACTATGCTTATTATATTTATATATATGACATATGAATTAATCACATTATGTATTGATCTAATTTGATAATGTCCTTTATGATAAAAAAGTGTTATGGATGTGGAAATTCAAATTCAAATTCATCTGATGTTAATTGTATGAATCAATTAAGTTAAACATTGAATTCGTATATATAATTTGACGACAGAAGAAATAAAAAGCTTGTTATCCTCGTCATGAAGTGATCAAAACATCAAGGAGATGGGAGAGAGAAAGAGATCAGATCTCTTTTATTTAGATTAAGAAAGGATAAAATCTTCATGTAAGAGATTTGCTATCAAAACATGACAATCTTAACAGATGTGCAAAGTGTGTATATAAATTAAGTCACCTAACTTTTGCTTTCTTTAATTTTTATTTGTTTATTTTAAAAATAGAAACATTTAGAATAAGTGTTTGCAAAGATAGTTTAAACTCAACATATCTTTTCCTGCTACTTTCACTATTGCGGCTTTTTTTGTATTTTTTATATAATCAGTATTATCTAATTCATTAGTTAATCCATCCATATCAAGTATTGTAGAGGTCTATTATGAAACGGTCCTCCTAATTTAGTTTGTTTCATTCACAATGTTAAGATCCGAATCTCTAATCTTATTTAATGGACTTAGAGTTTCATCTCACTAGATATTTTTTATGATCTTGAATCTTTCCCTAATATCGAAAAATAGTTAAGTGTATTGCAAAAACGAAAATAAGACGACATGTCTTAAGTCCCACAACTAGCATTAATTATAATGCCATTATCTTTGGGTTTGAGTGCTGCTATTGTGCATAACATACATCACAATTCCTACAAAGGGGTCTCTAAGGAGCGATAATTGTTACTAAAATTATATTTCCTATAAAATTAACTTTAATTATATTTCCCGCAACAAGCATTTACTGTCATTATCTTTTAGCTATGTGATTGAAAGATTGGGACTTGAGAAGCAATTAAAAGAGGGGGAAGATAAACTTGGATGTTTGTATTCAATATTTCATAGTAGGTTTTGTAATTAAAATCCACTTAATTCTTCTTCGTACTTTTCCTTATTATCAACAAATAGGAATTGATCTAACTATAGTTGGGTGTCCAAGATTAAATATTATTGAGAGCAATCACTGGTCTTAAAAGATCAATCTTTATAGACTGAGAAATATATTATTATCATATCAAATATTAACCATTATAGATAGGGAGAGAGAGAGAGAGAAAAAAAAAAGAATTGACAAGTCTTAGCTCCTAGATGGTATAATTTCATTATTAATACTTTAAATATTAAAACTAAAAAATGTTTAATTAATTATATTAAAAGAATCATAATTTTAAATTTAAATAATGATAAAATTTTACGTCACATTTAATTTAATATGGTTATAAAAAGGAAAATACTAAGCAAACGTTGATGGCCGGTTGGTCAGAGCTGTTCATTTGCTCTATTTCTTTCCTTAAAGTCTCGGGTTCAAGATTCAATAGCAGCATTCCTTCTCCTAGAATCTTTCCCTTCCACTTTAGGTTGAATTACTATGGAGATTAACGTGTGTTGTTAATGTTATGTTGGAAAGTGAGAATCATAAGAAAACATGAATAGTGGTATAATATTTTGGTGGTTGAGAACCGGTAGAGAGAAAAAGCAACGTCGGTGGAGTGCTCAGTCGATGCAGGTCCAAGAAGAGGGCAGAACGCGGAGTTACACCTTTTGAACTATATGTGTCTCTCACTCTTATTGGTCCCTAATTTTGGAACCCATTATGCCTCATTTGTCGACCAAAATTCTTGGGGATGGGGAGCTTTTCCATTTCTGACCCTCCTCCACTACTCCCTTGACAAATCACCATCCACCAAGTGCCCAATCCACATTCCTGCCACGTCAACCTTATACGTCTGACGTGGACTGAACTCCCTTATTGTTTTACAAACATATGCTGGTCAACCCCAACTACAAACTCTATTTATACCCCATTTCTCTTCTATTATGTATTATCTCCAACGCTCACTTCACGCCTTCTTCTCTTACTAAACCCAACAAACAAAGCACAAAATCACCCAAAACAATAGGCGAAACACAAGTCTTCTTCCCTTGTAAAAGCTCTAATGTCTTCTTCAACAGGCAATTGGGTTAGAACCCTACCAAACAAAAGTACCAGTCTAACGAGAAGGAACAATACCATTCACTCGGCTTTGCACTCTCCTTCGGTTCTCCATTTCCCCAAACAGAAACAGCCCTGCCAAACAACCCACCACCAACAGCCGCACTGGAACTTCCTTCAAAGAGCTGCATCCACGGCGCTTGACATGGCTGAAAACGCCTTGCTCTCACTCGAGCTTCAGCACCCACTCCCTAAAACGTCTGACCCACGCGTGCAAATCTCCGGGAACTTCGCTCCTGTCCCCGAACAACCCGTCAAGCAATCTCTCCCTGTCACCGGCACCATCCCTTCCTGCATCAACGGCGTTTACCTCCGCAACGGAGCCAACCCTTTATTCGAACCGGTTGCTGGGCACCACTTGTTCGACGGCGACGGCATGATACATGCCGTCACCATCGATGATGGGAAAGCTAGCTACGCTTGTCGGTTTACCGAAACGCAAAGGCTTCGGCAAGAAAAAGAATTGGGTCGTCCTGTTTTCCCTAAAGCAATCGGTGAACTACACGGTCACTCGGGTGTTGCGAGGCTTTTACTCTTTTACGCGAGAGGCCTCTTTGGCATCGTCGATCACAAGCAAGGCACTGGTGTAGCTAATGCTGGCTTGGTCTATTTCAACAACCGGCTTCTCGCTATGTCCGAAGATGATCTTCCTTACCACGTGCGGATCACTTCCTCGGGTGATTTAGAAACTGTCGGAAGATACAATTTTGATGATCAACTTAAATCAACAATGATTGCACATCCCAAAATCGACCCTTCTTCTAAGGAACTCTTTGCTTTGAGTTACGACGTTGTCCAAAAGCCCTACTTGAAGTATTTCAAGTTTTCGCCCGACGGTACCAAATCACCCGACGTCGAGATTCCTTTACCGGTGCCGACCATGATGCATGATTTCGCCATCACCGAGAATTTCGTGGTGATCCCCGATCAGCAGGTTGTGTTTAAGCTACAAGAAATGATAACCGGTGGCTCTCCGGTGATTTATGACAAGAACAAGAAGTCTCGGTTCGGGATTCTTTCGAAAAATGCGGGTGATGCTAACGATATCATATGGATCGAATCGGAGGATACCTTCTGTTTTCATTTGTGGAACGCTTGGGAAGAGCCGGAATCGGATGAAATCGTTGTGATTGGTTCTTGCATGACACCACCCGACTCCATTTTCAACGAATGCGACGAGAGTTTGAAGAGTGTACTCTCCGAAATCAGGCTGAACTTAAAGACGGGCAAGTCCACGCGCCGCCCGATAATTTCGGAATCGGAGCAAGTGAACTTGGAAGCTGGGATGGTGAACAAGAACCGGCTCGGGAGGAAGACAAGGTACGCTTATCTGGCCATTGCCGAACCATGGCCGAAAGTTTCGGGATTCGCCAAGGTCGATCTTTTTACCGGTGAGGTAAAAAAGCACATATACGGTGACAAAAAATACGGCGGGGAACCCTTTTTCTTGCCTCGAGACGACAATACTGAATCAGCTGAAGACGATGGATACATTCTTTCGTTTGTTCACGATGAAAAGACATTGAAATCGGAGCTCCGAATTGTGAACGCCATGAATTTACAGCTCGAAGCTTCAGTAAAATTACCTTCCAGAGTTCCTTACGGCTTCCATGGAACTTTCATTGACGCTAAGGCCCTGGTGAATCAAGCTTAATTAGACATAAATTAAGTTTAAAAAGGAGATTTTTACCAGAGGGATGATTCACAGAACAGATCCCCGGATTCTCCTGGAACTTTTTTTAATCTTTTTTGGGTTAGTTTTTATATATGCATACGGTTTCATGGAACCAGCTTGAAGCTTTTTAGCGTTGTAGCTAGAAATTTGAGCTCAGCTGGTTTCTGTTTCCTTCTTCTTCTTCTGTTACTTTTACACTGTGGATAATATATTATAATATTTATGTTTACAGTTTTAATGTTAGAAGTTTGCCTCTTTCGGCTGTTTCTTGCATGGGTTTTCTTTTTCTTTTTTCGATTTAATCTAGAATGAATGAATGTATCTTAGATAATGTTGTTTTACAAATAACCGGCCAAAAAATTAAGCTATATTATTCTTTTGCTTTGTCTTTAAACTTTTATATGTCAAAATAGTACTTAAATTATTATTTTGGTCACTTTAAGTCCAATAGTTATTCAAGTTAAAGAAATTATTTCTACTTATAAGCCGGGGCGGATATAGAAATCTAAACTTGGTAGTTCACCGATTAGTCTAATAATTTAGAATCAATTTACATCGTTGTAACAATGTATTAATGAGTGATAATTGTTGTGCAAGCAAACATAGTTTATAGTCCGAGACATATTGACATTGAAGAACCAATTCGTGTAAACGTGTTTAAGAAATTAGAACTATCTTATACCGATGTAATTGTGTTTTAGAGAGAGTAGAAAAACTTACTCTAATGAAATTAAGTATTAATACTAACAATTATTCCATAAGTTTTATATTCAAACTCGATTTGGAGTTATATGATTTTTCAAAAGACTAAAAAATCAAAATCGGTTTAGGTTTCAAATACTCAAACCAATTACAATCTATCAGAAAGCAAAAAAATCAGAGAAGAATTTAGGTTTTAAAATTATTTAAATCAGAAGAGTTTTTTCAAATAAAGATGATTGCTCGATTAGAAAAATATTTTTGGAGGTAAACATTTTGTTTGAGAATTAAAAAATACTTTACTAATTTTAAATTCTATTAATTAATTTGTAATTATTTTTAAAATTTTAAACTAAAATTTTAGTTAAATTAATTGGCATAAGTGTCAATGTATTTAACTAAAATTTTTAAAGGGACTAAAAAATATACATAAAATAGTTATAGAATGATAGTTTGAATATTTGTTTTGACCAAAAATAATTTAAGAGCTCAAAGCAAAAAATTAAAATACTTTAAGGGATTGTTTTTTATTTAAACAAAAAATACTTAATATTTTTAGGGTTAGCTACATTGGTATTTACTGAGCTTTTAGGCGCTTTCACTTTGGTCATTAAAATCGAAAAACTTCTGTTATAGTCAGTAAAATTTTAATTCGATTTCATTACAACTATTGTCGTTAAAAATGTTGATGTGACACGTTTAAATCTTCTTCCAAAATACCCTAATTTTTCAAGTTTGCAACTGCCACCAAGGCCAAAATTATGATGAACGAATATGTCGTTGATCAATCCTAACAGTGAGAATGATTTGTTTGGCCAAAAAGTTATTACAGTTTGGTTTGAAGCTAATCTGACGGTTGACAATGGTAGATCGAAAAGTTAATTTTTAATTTCAATTGAGATTTTTAGTATTGATTCACTAATGTTAACCATCAAATCAATTTAAAAACTAAACTTTGGAAAATCGAATCTTTCCAACCGTTGGGATTGATCGGCGATTGTTCCGTTAATTAAAATTATGGTCTTAACACTAGCTACAACTTTGAAAATTTAGGGTTCTTTTTTGGAAGAAGACTTTAGCATGCCATATCAGAATGTCGCAACTGTGTTAACGGCACTACAATAGTGACCATAATGAATTAAAATTAAAATTTTAGTGACTACAATAAAAAATTGATTTCAATATCAAAGTGAAAACACTCTAAAAATAGTGATTACCAAAGTAGTTTATCCTATTTTTAATGCATCATGGTGCATCCGCCCCTACTTATAAAATGTTGATACATCCCGGTGATTTTTTTGATCAAAAGATAGTTTAGGGATTAAAATTAAAAAAAAACATATTTTAGGCGCTTATTTTGAACAGAAAATAGCTTAAGCATTTAAAATGATTAGAAATAATAGTTTATGTACTTATTTTGACCAACAAATAATTTATAGACTAAAAAACATGAAAATTGATTTAAAGGACTGATTTTTCCATTAGGCCTTTATTTAGCGTATATTTGTTTAAATTTTCTTTATAAAAGAATTTATGTGTTTGCCGGAGAATGAATAGAGGCCATAAGTTTAATAAAGTTGGTTGAATGGGGATGCCAATTTTGTTTAGGCTTTGGGAATAATTGAGAAAAGTGACATACCAATTACCAACCAAAACAGAAACTCCGCCTGCTTTAAGCCTTTAACGTACACAACTCATAAGAAAAAGTCAATGTTTGGTAAATAGAAATAAAAAAATATTTTATTATTAAAAAATATAAAATACTTGATTAAATTTTTTTCAACAATATTCCGACTGAATTTTATTAAAAATTAAAATATAGAAACAACTCAAAAGAAATAAAATTGTAGCAGAAAAATAAACACACAATTTAATCTAAATTAAAAAAAACTTAAAAAATAAAACATCAGACCAACAAAACACGTCTAGTAGGCTACAAAACATGATAGATAACGTAATAAATTACTATAAATTTAGGGGAATAGATTTTCAATAGAAAATACATAAAAAAATCTAAATGATATAAGAATTTCAAATTTTTAGGAGGGCGGCCTCCCCCTCCAGCCTCTCGATCCATCCCTGATTATAATATATGTCACATATATAATATGTAAAAATTATTGAAAAAAGTAGTATTTTTGTATGTATATTAATATGAATCCGGGTCATTTCATTAAGTTTAAAAACTCATGTTTTCCATTTTTAACTTTAACAAAATATTTTTAGGGAAAACAATGAATTAACTTTTATTGTTTTTTTTATTTTCATGTATTTTCATTTTCTAAAAACCATTCCCTAAAATTTTAATTAGACCATCTTTCGATGTTTTCTATTTGTAAGAAGATAAAAACGGAAAATAACCTATGTTTTTTTTTCTAAAACCAAACAACCCTTATCTTTTATTTTCTAATATTTCCAACCATCAAAATGGAAATTATTAAAAAATAATTCAATATTTTTCTTATAAATATTACAAAACAGTATAAAGTCTTAAAAAATATTATTAAAAGATAATTAAAATTTCTTAAGATCCGATAACATCTTATAAATATTTTAGTTAAAAAATGAACGTAGTTATAAAATTTAAAAATACATTGATATATTTACTTACTTTAAATCCCCAATTGAATTGGTGACAGTGTCACATATTAATCGAGTACCAATTTAATTGAAAAAAATAAAATTATATTATTTTAAATTATAATAAACATTTTTATAATAATATTTTTATTTTCATACTTTTATATCTTTGAATAAAATAACTAAAACTCTCCGCTTAAAAACTAAACACAAGATTATAAAATTTGTATACAAATTCTTTACTACTCCACATGTAATTGTTATTGAATAAAATTTTATAAATATTGTTGAGAGTTTTCTGATAAAGAGAAAAACGTTACAAACAAGTAAAACGAATAAGGAAGATAATCTAAAAACATATCATTTTAGGGTTATTTCAATTTCTTTTACATTCGTGAAGTAATACCACGTGAAACATATTTTTAGAACGACTTTTTAAAGAATATGTTTTCTTGAATAATTTTATTCTATGACGAGTTGTTCCGTGACGATATTTCTTTTAATAAAAAATTGTTTTTAAAATAATTAAACTATGAACTCACCAAGTGATTCTAGTAAAAATGATGGTGTTTATTCTAAGAAATCCAGTTCAAACACTTATATATTAAAAAAAAAACCTAAACTACACACCTAATTAGAGAAGCAAAAGGTAAACGAAATGAATCCAATACAATATCTTTTTAACTATACCCACGTTTTTTTTCTCAATATATTTGAACTACCTCAATAATCAAACAAAATCAATGAATGAAGTGAACTAAATTGATTATTAATTTGGTCTCACTTAGAGTGCTCTACTTACCACACATTTCTTTTCATTCAAAAAGTTTTTTTTTTAAATCAATTCAAAAAAAGTTGTTTAAAGAATATAAATACAATTATATCAATTGATAAATACATGTATATGAGTCATAGTAAATAAAGTTAATCATATACACTAGTGATTACATGGTAGTATATGTTCATATATTTTTCTTAAGTCTTTGACAAGACAAAAACACCTTACATACATAGGTGCTCGAACCCGAATCTCATAAGATGAACATCATCCTCTTTTCCACTGAACCATCAATTGGGTCCTCTAAGCAAAACATATGTAGTATATGATTTATAAAAGTGAAACGTAAACGTTGGTATTCAAGAACGTATGACCTTAACCTTACCATTTCAGCTAAGACTAGTTGATTATCATATTTAAATATGCCGCATTTATGAAATGCTCTTATCAAAACATTAAAAATTGAAACTAATTCCATTTCCCCCCCTGAATAGGATGATCCACACAATCGAAGGAGTTTAATTTTTGTAATTGAAGGTGGGATTTAAGCGTCATAAGCAATAATTCTAGTGGGTTTTAAAGCGTAGGTTATTTGATTAGGAACCAGAACCACTAAGTATTGAAAAATTAAGATTGTTTTGTCATCAGGGTACGAGTGGCCGATAGCCGACCATTACTCACCTGTTTAGACACAATTCATTTATGCATTTATATTCTATTGTGTTTACATTACTTGAAATGTTAATAATTTATAATATGAATTCTGAATATTTTATATATTTTATATTATATTTAATTAACTTTTATGTTATATAATTGTTAAGTATATAATAAAATTTATAAGCTAAATATCAACATGGATTGGGTGCAATGACTAGGCGCATTGCTTTCTAAAGAGAAAATCTAAGTTTGAACATACAAAAAAAATTATAGGCTAAATCAAACGCATAATTGATGATTAAGAAAGCAAATGGAGGAGGTTTAAGTTGAATGTGAAAATTAAAAATTCTTTTCCTGGTGACCACACATACACAATTAAAAGGCATGGTGAAGCAGCCATTGTCCCTTTTCTTCGTTTGACTGCGTGCTTTAAATATGTAA
This sequence comes from Hibiscus trionum, assembly GCA_030270665.1. Lineage (NCBI taxonomy): Eukaryota > Viridiplantae > Streptophyta > Magnoliopsida > Malvales > Malvaceae > Hibiscus > Hibiscus trionum. Next base: position 89,905,397 of record BSYR01000010.1, on the reverse strand, counting down.
AGTAAGGGGTCCCCCCCTTCGGAGACTATAATTAATCATTTGCTAAAATCTATAAAATGGACTAACATATATATATATATATATATATATATATATATATATATAAAAGTTAGGATCAACTTACACGTTTTTTGGATAGTTAGATGGGGGAATGGATGGATCAGATTAACTCCTTACTCTCTTTTTTTCCAAGTGATAATCTTCACATATTTATTGTTAATCCCATCCATTCGTTTTACTTATCCAACGATTCAAAAAACCTGTAAAACTTATAGAGTTTTATACTGTGTAAACGGATCATCTCTCTCTCTCTATATATATATTACCAATACGCACATTCGTGTGAGAAAGGGTGCTTTTAGCTTGAAGCCTTTGAATGTTTAAGTTTATATTTTGCAGCTTGGATTCGTGCATATCATATGGTTGTTTGTGTTTGATTATTAAGTTAGGACTTGTGGTTAGCCCTTCTTCGGATTGATTATGTTAAATGATACATTCTTGAATGATGTGAATCCATAAAGTATGTATGGGAGATATGTTCAATATGTTAATTTGCATGATATGAAAATATGCTTAATATGTTAAATGGTGTGAAAATATGATTTAAGATGATATAAGATTGACATGTTATATGTTTATTCCAGATGAATTTGATATTTGTTTACATGATTACGAATTAAATTTGCTATTGATATAAAAAGTAAATGATACAATATGAGCTTGATAAATGAATGTGATATGTTCTTGCCATTCGACTATACAAATATTATATGTACTTGTCAATAGGGTATGCAAATATAATATAAAATTGTGATGTTGGTGTATATAAACACTTTTCATACTAGTCATCCCACTAATGTGGGATATGGGTTTCTCATTTTCCTTACATAGTTCACAAATATCATACTTTAAGAATCAATTTCTCATTTATCACTTAACCATTTTGAGCATATGAAATATCGTTGTAAATGTCTCATAAAATAAAATATAAACCAATAAATTTATCATTCGAATCTCCACCTTTATTCATAAAAATATGGCCGAAAGTTTCCAATTTATCACATTTTTTCAACATCATGTGCTAGTAAAAAAGGTGTAAAGGATATTCGTGTATCTAATGATATTTTCGTATGCGTACACGGGCCAAATATCATTCTTGAATGGCTACGATATTGATGACTATGAGATTTTATGAAATAGTAACATGAACTGAATGTGCTAGGAGCATGGTATATGGTTAATGATGAAATTTGATATTTGTTAACGAATATGATTAATGATGCATGGAAAATAGTTTAAACGATATGATTTGTGTTAGCATATAGTATACTTTTACTTAACCTTGTGTGTTATGTTTTTATTAGAGTGATTTATTGGGCTCGTGAAGCAAACTCGTGTTTGATCATAATATTGGATCTCTACTATTGATATTGTACTCAAATTCAAATGATGTCCAAATTGATAGAATGTATAATTAACATGGAAAAAATGTGTAATTATACCAATTTTTAACTGTAATATCAGTTTCTCTATTAATTTTCAACAGTTAGTGACTTAGTTGATATTATTTAAATAGTTAAGTGGTCAGATAGATAAAATTAAAATATCGGTGATCAAAATAGAACTTCCCCATAGTTAAGTGGTCATTCATGTAGTTTACCCTTTTGTTTATTGTACGATGATCGTATTTATGTTCGGGATGGACATGAATTTTGGTTTATTAAGTTTTCATGCTTATATATGTATTCGTTGTAATTTTGACAACGCGTATGAATGTGAAATGATGCACGTACGACATGAGTTATTCTAGTGATTAATGTGACATTTTAGTTTCAGGTAAAATTGTCATAGACAGGTTCGAGGTACGGCAATATATGTCTGCTTATAGTTTGCTTACTGGTAAAGTTATTGTTCATGCATACTAGGTGGAATATGAAAACATTTCTTTCTTAAGATTGGATATATGCTTTATATGATTTAAATGTTAGTATTGCAAATTTTGGTAAGAATGAAGCATGAAGAGCATGAGAAACATGTTTGAATTGGCGATGGTTAATGAGAGAGAATAAACTAGGTTAACAAAACTATTATATTAAACAAATTTAAGAAAATGGTGGTCAAACATAATTTTACTTCATCCCCATGAATAAAGTCAAATATATTTTTATGTATTTTTTACTTGACTATATTTAATTATTTATATATTTCAAATACGCATGGTGTCCACGTGAAACCCACTTGGTATCAAAGGCTTAAGAGTTGAGACTAAGAAAGAGAGGAGCGTCCATTCCATATGCTAAACTAAAAAGGAGCTGAAGCAGTAAAAGGTGCAGGGGTTGAGTTGGACAATAGTGGCCGCTGAATCAATGGTCGGCAGGTGTTTGACGAAATGCCCCATCGAGAATCCCAGAAGAAAAAAAAAAGCATCTTCTCTTTTTCCCACGACGCAATCCATGAGCAAGCCTGCACCATAGCGGCGCACACGTCCCCGCCAACCACAAACAGACAGCTTCTTCAGTTCACCCCCCAAAAAACACAAAAGGGAAAAGAATTGGAAACAACACGTTTATGGGGTGGAAAAACCTATGCACCATGACGAATTGGATGATGCAAACTTCTACTACTAGGTTTTTTATATTGTTTTAACTTAATTAATTTAATCAATCTTTTTCAAGAAAATTCTCCAAGTACAATTTTTTTAAAATATTCATATGATAAAGTTTATAATTAATGCATAAAGAATATGTGAATGAATAAACAAAACCCAATTCTTTATCTGGTGTGTCATTGTTTAGGAACTAATCACCAAACTATATCTCCTACTCATTGTCTCCTAATCAAACATCATCTCCTTAATTTCTTCCAACTCTTCTCATAAAAAAATCATAATTTGGAATTCACAAAACTTTTATAAATGCTAACGTTTAAATCATTTATTTATTATAGAAAAATTATTTGGTCCCCTTAAAAAAACTCCACTTAACAGTGGATAGAATAACAACCCTTTATTATATGTAATAATTGAAAAACTATATGAGCATGAATTAGATTAATTTAAAGATGTTCTCTTTAGCTTATTTTTTAAGAAAAATTATATTGGGAGTGAATTAATTTAACTTGTGGGCTGTCTATTTAAACTTTTGAATGAGGCATGCAAGAGGAGTGGACAGCCTTGCTCTCTCCACTTCCATTGGATAAATTTATAAAGCCAAGCCAACTTTCCATTGAGTTCTAAGGATAACTAAAAGAAACCTTAATCCTACCTAAAATAAACTTCCCTCAAGGCTTAGGTAGTAGTAGTGGTGGTGGGCACTTTCTTGAGGCCGGTCAAGTATTATATATTTAACCCTCCAACTAACTTAATTAGCCCCCATTTTGATGATAACGTCTCTCACTACCACATCCTTTTGCCCTTAAAATATCACTATGGATAAATACTTCACTTTTCAATTTTTTTAACCATGGGTATTTAATTTGTTGGTCGACTATTTCGAATCAGGTTTTGCCGAGGCTGTGAGGTGACTCTCCTAACCCTTTTTTCTCCATTCACCATTCTAGGATTCGAATCCCTGACCTTGCTGAAGGGACCTAACGTCTTAGCCCGCTACAACCTCGAGAGTCCTTGTAACATGGTAACCTGACAACGAAAACAAAATAAAAATGGATCTCAAGAAGCTATTTGGCTACCGAGAAGTCAGGAGATAGAGGCACCAGCCATGAGCTAACATTGAAGGAGTTAAACTAAAGCATGAAACTAATAGGAGAATGAAATCAAATGAACTAATTTGATTATAAAATGAACTACTTTATTGTACTGTACTGTATTATAAATGCTTACCTAAGCTGTAAGTGGCAGCAATCTTCAATTGAAAATGAAAGAATCCGCAGCTAGTTTATCTGTGTCAAGCTGAAAACAAATCAAAAAGGAAAGGAATCTCATACATACATGTAAATATGCATGTGAAATGAGTGAGAAAATAAGAAAGACGATGGCAAGCGGCGGAGATGATGCACATGTGTCTAAGAAATAAAGAGGGAAAAAGAAAAGCATTCCTATGATGGATTGCATGTCAATACTGAAACATTCAAGATTTGTGTCCTAGAGAGAATAATAATAATGTTTGCAATATGACAGGTAGTTGTAAAGCGCTTTCAACTACCGATCATGTCCATGTTAACATGCAATCAACTGTAAATGATGCAAAGCCAGAACAATTTATGGGGAACATGTTCTCATGGCGTCAGGAGTGTTGGATTTATTCTCTGTAATTACAATTTACAAGCCATCCATCCTAGTATTTCAAACCATTTCTGCAGACGAATGGCTTCTCGGGTAACGAGAGATTGAGAAACTAGTTAGGTATTAAAAATCTAAACACAAAAGTTGACGATAACTTCTGCCAAGACATGTACATATGGTGCTACAGATTATTATGAAATCAAGCAGAATGAAGGCATCTAGAAAATATCTTCATCAATCGGGAACAAGAAAACCAAGCACCAGGCCGTACTTCAGACATAAAAACATGTTTCAGAAAACTTAGTTATATGATATATCAGCCTCTGGGATGAATTTTAATTAACACCTTAGTCTACAATCTATGTGGCGAGTAGCTTTAGGTAACCAATGTGACACTTTAAATTTGGATATGACTTCCAAAATGGGGAGTAGCTTTAGGTGATTAAATTTTGTTCTTCTATCGAAACAGTTGATTCCCTCGTCGCAGCCAATGTCCTTGGAAGCTGAAACTATGGTTGCAATGGATCGAGTTTAAACGAATAAATATGTCTCCGTGTTCGGTTCGCAATAAATCTCTTGTGTTCAATTGGTAACAAACTTTTGTTCATGTTTTTTTTTTAATTAAATAGTGAGGTATTATATTTTCATGCCGAGATTCAAACTCATACAAGATGGGTTAAGATGAGCATCCTTAGCCACTTGGCCAATTAGCGGATCACTTTTTAAGTTTATTTTTATTTATTAAGTGTTTCAAGTTTTGTTCGTGTTTTTTTTTATTAAAAATTATATATGCTTGTTCATTTATTGTTTTTGAATGTGTTCTTTTGGTGTTCACGAACATATTCATTTAGTGTGTTTACAAACATTAAAAGAACATGTTTATGAATATTTTCACGTGTATGTTCATAAACAAATAATTGAATATGCTTGTGGACAATTTAAAATCTGTTTATAAATCATATAAACTAGTTTGTTTGTGAACATAAATAAATCGATCACACATTTGTTTAATTTTGTTCGTTTAATAAATGAATATATATATTTTTGTTCATACTCGTTTATCTATCTTAATAAACAAATTGTTCACGATTAGTTCATCAAACGCTCTACTCGTTAATGGTCCTAACTTTCACTCCACTTTTGGTCAATGTTCCTTCCTTGTTCTCGTTCCTAACTCAATTTCATACCAAGAAATAGGGGTGGATAAAACTTGACTTGGCATAAAAATCCGAATTATTTGACTCCATTCAATGTGAAAATACTCTACTCAAAAAAAAATTAAATAAAGTTTGAGTTATAAATGGAAATTCAAATAACTTGAAATTTTTAATAATTAGTGAATCAATTTTAAGTTTGATTCCAGTCTCTCAATTATATATGATATACAGTAAAACCTCTATAAATTAATAATGTCGGGACCATATAATTTTATTAATTTAAAGATGTATTAATTAATCAATAAATTAATAATTTATTAATTTAAAGAGGATTCAACGAACCTACATTATTCTTCACGAATAAAACATATACATTGTATTGACTAATTGAATGATGTTCATGTGCAATGTGACTAATTAAATATAATACATACCCCTAAAAAACAAAGATCATTGTAGTACGTAGTACTAGTTAAAACTTAATGCAAGTTCATGTATGACAAGGAAATCAACCACTGTATAAACAACACGTCAACATCAAACATTCCTAATTAGTCAATACAAATAAAGGGAACATAAATTTTATAGAATTATATTTTACTAAGTTGTCCCAATTATATGTGTAATTTTATAAAAATATTAATTTATGATATCGAAGGGAGAATAAATTTATATAAAGGTCTTTCGGAAAATTATTATCTTATTAATTTATCAAAATTTTTAATTTAGACCTTAGGCCCAAGTCGGAACTGAAAAAAATTATTTTAGAGAGGTTATTAATTTATCAAGTATTAATTTATTGAGGTTCTACTATATATATATATCACATATGAAAAATATATATGTGTATTGTATATAATCATAGAAATAAATTAGAACTGATTAGTATCATAACATTATAAATATTTACAATTAAATTTGAACAAAAAACTTACAATAAACTTATTAAACTCGATCGAATGTCCGTCCCTATCACAGAAAACTTACAATAAACTTATTAAGCAAAAACACACGGAAATATAAGGAAAAAAGAACATAAAAAATATTAAAATAATGAAGATACAAATCACGGTCTCTTTTTAACCATTTTTTACTCGACCCTATCATCTTGAATAGAGGAGTTTACTTTTTTAGCCTCTACATAACGGTATATCTTTTCATCAAGATTATTCAATTAAACAAAATTTATGTATCATATTATAATTTAAATAAAATTAATGTTCAGTTTTGATGCCAGTAGTAAACAATGATAATTACAAAAATTATTAATATATGCAAGTTTGATATTCGGCTTTAAAATAAAAACAATTTATTTGTATATAAGGTTTATATGCATTATCAAAAATTAAAAATATTTATAAATATATATTACATTATAATTATTTTAAACTATTTAAAAAAATCATGAACCCTCACATAATTTGTTTTTTTCTTTTCAATTGAGCCCTTAAATATGAGCTGGCTCAGAGCCATCCAAAATGAAGCCCAAAATATTTGCATCAACCGATCCAACGGTCCAAAAACCGAAAGAACATGATTTTGGACAGCGAAATAGAGTTCAGAGGTAAACCGAAAACTCAAATGCTTTTGTCTCTCAAACATAGCCAGCTGCCAGATCTGATAAGCCAATCCTTCACTAAAATAAATCCAAATTTGTAGAAACTATAAGCTTTGATTTCTTCTTTTCTTGCAAAATCTATTTCGTAGCATTGAAAGAAAGGCAGCAATGGATGCTTTTAGAAGGCAAGCCAGCAAGCTCAGAGAACAAGTTGCTAAGCAACAACAGGCAATTTAATCACTACCATTCACTCTCTTTTTATTTATTTTTCTGGGTTTTATGAGAATTGGATTCTTTTCATTTGTTTTTTAGTATAATGGAGGAAAACTGGGTCAGTGAAAGCAAACTCTTTTATCACATACTTAAATGCCTTTGATTACTTTGGCTTCTAGAACTTTTGGGGTCTAATGTATATGTTTCAAGAATTAACTATTGAATTGTGGAGTTAATTCTGGACCTTTGATTGTAATTCATAATCATCAAAGTGGTATAATTCTTTTTAGGTGTATATTAGCTAATTTCATTACAAATTCAAAGTCCATTGAGTCCATTTATTTACTTTTTTGTCATTACCCCGGATTTTCTAGCATATGAAGAAGAGTAAATGTATAGTTTTTTGTTATTACAAAGCTTCATCCTTTACCTGAAAGTTGAGTAATCTGTGAGATGGCTAGTGCTAACTGCTATGAGACCATGGGTGAGTGTTGATTGACATTTTGATTGAATTAAGTCCTGATAAGTTACTTGTAGTTCTTGTATGTTTATGTTATTGCGTGTTGCTTTAAACAATTGATATCTTCTCCTATTGAGTTAGAAAGAATGTTTTTTTCGCAGGCTGTAATAAAGCAATTTAGCGGAACTGGTTATGAAAGCTCAGATGTTGTAGTTATTGATGAGATTGAGATGCAAAGACATCTACAACTGGACAAGTTGTACAAGTCCACACGTTTAGCAAGGGTAAGGACCAAGGAGCATTTCCTTTATACGTTTGTGAAACCTACTTTGAAAATCATGTCATATTCCTTTATTATCCGTATCTTGTTGAAAAAGGCTGAATTCTTATATATCAATGGAGTCTTTGCTTAATGAATTCACCCGTCTTCCTTTCAGGATTTCCAAAAAGATGTTATTAAAGCTGCAGAGGCATTTACAGCCATTGGGTATAAGTATATCGAAACAGGTGAAGCATTGATCCGTACCTTTTTAATTTCATTGTCCTATTATGAAATATGTGCAATTGAGATTAATAACATATTTTGAAGATAAAATTCTATACTTATAGTTCTTAATCTATATGATAATCAGGAACCAAGTTCTCTGAAGAATGCTGCCAATATGGAACCGAAAACAGTGAAAACATCAACGAAAATATTCTTGCCAAAGCTGCAGCTATTTATGGCGATGGTCGTAAACATGTAGAGAAGGAGAAAGATGATTTGATTAAGTTGTTGTCCCAACAGGTTGGTATTCAATCCAAAATGAGTATGATGCTGTCATTGGACTCCTTTTTAAATATCACGTGACTACGTACTTCTATGTATTCAAAGAATCTGTATGTCCTATTTCATAATCCAACGGAATTTGTCCTATTGCGTGCTTTAATTACGTTTTATTGAGAATAACAAGTGCCATTAGAAACATGACTTGTCTGTTTCAAAATACAAAAGGTCTTGGATCCCTTGAGAGCAATGATTACTGGTGCTCCTTTGGAAGATGCTCGACATCTTGCTCAGCGCTATAGTCGAATGAGGCAGGAAGCAGAGGCCCTGGTAAGTAATTATACAGCTGAGCTCCCCATGCAGTAATTTTCTATATATTAAACATCAGTTTCAATTCTCTCAAGTCTTAGGATTGCTTTAAGAAATGCATGGATGATACTAAATATGATTGGTAAACAGGCAGCAGAGATTTCCAGAAGACAAGCACGGATAAGAGAAGCTCCGATTCCAGAAAATGTTGCAAAGTTACATGCTACTGAAGCAAAGATGCAGGAACTTAAAGCAAATATGGCAGTTCTGGGTAAAGAAGCTGCTGCTGCATTGGCTGCTGTTGAAGCACAGCAGCAAAGACTGACTTTACAAAGGCTTGTAGCTATGGTACACATGCACATTACTTCTGTATATGCTGTCTCTATATTGAAGTATGTCTTAATTTCATATATGATATTCAAGATTTTTATCTATGTAGGTTGAAGGGGAAAAGACTTATCATTTAAGAGTCGCTGCTATTCTTAATGAGATTGAAGCTGAGGTTATTTCTTGGCTTTCTCGTTTCTGGTAAAGAAGCTTTTTATTTTCAAATTACGTGAACTTATATCTTTTTGTTAAACTTGATAGATGGTCTCGGAGAAACAGCGCAAAGAATCTGCTCCTCCTGTGATTATACCTGAGAATGGCTCAGATAAAACTATGTATTACTTGGCTGAAGTAAGTTTTACCAATCATGGAATTTGAAGCATGTTCTAGCAAGTAGTTTGATAAAAAAAAATATTGTATTTCATAAAAGCATGAAATGGTCGAAGTCAGCAACTTATGTTGTTATATATATATATATATATTTACATTTTTTATATAGTTAGAATAAACCAATTAATTGCCTTAACTCGAGAAACTCTCTTACTTGAGGGGTTCCACAGACATATTGAACCCTTTAAGAACGCCAACCACTAATATTTGAGTTTCTTGTCACAGGCAATGCATCCTTTTTTTGCTTCATCTGAGAAGGAACTGAGCTTGTCAGTAGGTGACTTTGTTGTTGTGCGGAAGGTATTCTATTTTCCTTGGGCTATTCATATAGATCGAATTTAGCTCAATAGACTGGTGTGACCTAGATTGTACTCGTAGAGATAAGTCTAAGCTGATGTTTTCAATCTTACAAAAACGGAAGAACAATGCCCGATGCCTCTCCACTTATGGTTCATAGCTTGCAACTAATCCGCTATATACATGAAATATCGCGCAAGAGATACCTTACTGGATATTCTAGGTTTTGTCATTTTCAATCTTGCATTTGATTTAATGCTTACGGAAATAATACTACTATTAATAAAACCATATACGTCTGCGGGGGTTGGATTTCTCATTTGTTAAGATTCTTGAAATATTATACAGGTAAGTCCAACTGGATGGTCAGAAGGAGAATGCAAGGGTAAAGCAGGGTGGTTTCCATCAACTTACGTTGAGAAGCGCCAGAGACTTCCATCGAGTAATCTGGCCGGTGAAGCTTATTGAGTTACAATCATGAGTTAAGCTTTTATCCCTCCGGAAAATGGGGCAAAAAAAAGGCATAGCTTTCTTTTTCTTTGCATAATTCAATTTATTATGGGTTCTTTCGCAATGTTCATTCTTTTGCCTTCTGTGTAAATTTCGATACTAAAACGGTTACGGTGTGCATTGGTATTTATATGCTTCGGCAATCACTTAAAGCATATCGTCCATGACTGCAGCAACCAGTTTTTATATTTTTCTCCTGTAAGTGTGTGCTCTGTATTATTGGATAGAAGATGGTTTTATTTTGAATGATTAAAGCAATTAGAGTCCTTTACTTGTTTTGAGCTTTACCTTTTTCTTGCTTCATCTGTTTTCCACTTTGAACATCATTGATTGACAAAATGGTTGAACTAGACATTCACCCCAAAGGCCAGTTCATGTATGTTTCTATGTTCCAGCTATGTCGGTTCTCAGACAAGAACAATATCCCTACCTTCCCTTTTTTGTTTTTAATATTGCTTTTTGTCTTTGTTTGCTTTGCAACATAGATTCAACGTTCAAACAGTGAAAGCAAAATAAAACCAAAATGTGAAAGAATTTTTGCAACAACTGAGTTATGTTTCTGCAATTGAGTCTTTTATATCAAGTACAAATTGGAATGTTTTGTGGCTTCTTTTTTTTCAATTTAAATTGAATTTTTTTGGGTGAATAAAACTCTTTTTTTCTTTTATCATTCTATTTGAATGTGTGATAGTATTTGTGTACATATTCAAATTTGAATAAATTTAGGCAAACCTGTATACTAAGCTAACCTGAATTACCTAGATCAATATGCTAAGCAAATTAACCTAAAAGTGGGGATGTGACATTTTCTTTGCATTAAAAGCAATGTCATTTTATCTTTAAACTGTAGATACCTAAGCTATTTTTCTGTTTGATAAAAAAAACTAAGCCATTCTACTCATACGCATAGTAATGATAAAAGGGTATACAAAAGAGTATCCAAATGTTTAGGGATGCCAAGTGCTTCCAAGATCACATTTTTATGTCAACCTCTTGTATTATGAGAGGAGAAGATAATTGATTTATTGAAAGTTTGTAATTTTATCCAAACCTTTTGCAAATAGTTTTAAGCCTTCAAAAATAAATTTCAAATTACTAAAATTTATTTATACAAATGAAAGAAAATCATAAGTAAAAAGAAGATGAGAGAGTAAGCAACACCTTAACTTTCTACTATAATTTTTTAGGTCACATGCATATTCAATTTTATCAGAAATAAAAGAGGAGATATTATTAACAAAAGTAAAAAAGAAACAAAAAAAACATAAACTATAAATTTTGTTAAAAATAAAATTTATGTAGGGTTATATGTCAAAAACACATGTTAAAGTAATGACAATAATGTATATGTAAACCTTGTCTTTCAATTACTCAGCAAATATATGTTTAAGAAAGTATACTTATACACTTGAAAAGTCAATACTTAACTAGTGCGAGGTTTACTTCTTTGCAATACCAAATATTAGATATTAATTTTTCTAAGTGTTTAAATATAGTCTTTTAAACATATACTTCTTTGCACACGTACATTGCAATTTGACTGTCCTTTTGCTATTATGTGTCTCTACACGTATAAAATGTGTTTCTTCTTTTGGGACAAACTTCATATAATTTTTCAATTTTTTTTCTTTAATTTTGGTCTTTGTACACGCGGAGTTAATCTTATTTCACTTAAATCACAAAATATAATTAGTTGTGTCTTTCCCTAATCATGTTATATAGATAAAGATGTGTTTAATCATCCGTACATTTATTGGTTTTAACATCACATAAATAAAAATGCATCTAATCATCGGTGTCTTTTCTGAATTTTAATAAAAATACTCTTTATATAAATAATTTTGTTTGGATACCAAATTGTTAAATAATTTTAAAAAATATTATGTTAATTAATAAAAACAGCAGCAAGAGGTGGTTTCATTTTGTTCTCAAAACCAAACAACAGCGAAAGCCCTCGGATACGTAAATTATTATATTACTGAAATAATTAACATACTAAATTTACATTCCCACCCCTTCAAAACTTCTCTATTTCTCTTTCATAGGGACTGTGCACATTTTTAAGCTTTCTCTTTCTTACACTCTGTACTTCTGTTTTAAGCGTTTATATACCCAAAAATCAGGCAATTTTAGATTAAAAAACCTTTTTAATTATTATTTGGGAAAATGACTCTAAAAAAATATTATTTGGCAAAATGACCCCCAAACTTGCCACGTCGATAAACTTCGCGTTGTGTAGGACGCGAGGTTTGATATCCCGTTCTACAGGACGCGAGGTCGTGGGATTTTTTAAAAGATGAATGCACGTTAACACAAACAACAAGGTCAGGTAGACTAAAATCGCGTTGTGCAGAACGCGATATCAAACATCGCGTCCTACACAACACGAGGTTCACCGACGTGGCAAGTTTCGGGGTCATTTTGTCAAATAATATTTTTTGAGAGCCATTTTCCCAAATAATAATTTAAAAGGGATTATTCATTCAAAATTGCCCAAAAATCACTCAAGTATTTTATTTCCCTTAAACTCTCTTTTTGTTTTTTTTAAAACTATTGGCTCTGCCTTTTCTCCTAAACAAAACTTAGGGTTTAAGATGTGCCCGGCTACAAGGTCTCAAGCAGCCCATTGTGGCCCTGGCGTTTTGCTCATGCCACTACATTTCCCTGGGAGATTGTTTTTGCCAAGGAGGTTTCTCTTTTCCCCTCTTTCCCTTCTTTTTATTAGCTTTGTGGGTGAAAAATAGTTCATTTTCATTATTTTTAGTGTTGTTCTGTTGTGTTAGCATCTGGGGTTTTTATTGTTTTATTTTAAGTTGAAGAATGTTTAGGTTTACTGAAGTCTTGTCATTTTTCTATGCCATGTTTCGTTCTTGTGCTGAAAGTGTGGGCTTTTTTTAGCTTGGTGATCTGCTATATTTGTTATTATGCTGAGTAGTATGTTAGTCGAGCTGGTTTAAAATGTTACCTATGTGAAGAAAAATTCAGCATCAGGGAAACATGTTCTTAATGCGGTTCATGTTCGATTTGGTTTAGAAACAGAGGTAACATGGAAATTTGGGTGTAAATAAGCATTTACTTTTGGGGGCAGTATTGCAGAAAGATGATCTGATCAAAATGGCACGCATAGAAGTATGGAATATGGATGTGTATACTGTGGGAAACCATGTATGTTGGATGTGTCCTTAACGAATCTCCGGAAAAGAAAAGGGAGATTTTTGTTGAATGTTTGTGAGAGTTCATAAAACAGTTTTTGGTATCATAGTTTTCATTCTCCCTTGCCCCTCCGAAACTTTTTCCTCCACTGCCGGAAGTTCTTTAATCATGCTGAGTTCCTACTTAAATCTCCTTGACTTTGGCGTGCCCCCCCCCCCCCCCCCCCCGGTTTCATACCCTACCTCGGTTAACTGACTATTAACTGGTGCATCATGTAGTTGAGCCATTTGGTTGACAGTGTTGATTTTAAGCGAGTCTATAGAGGGGCATGAGAGGGAGTTAGTTTTAAGCATTTTGACTCATAGAAGTTTGCTATTAGTATGCCTTATTAAAGGGAGAATCTTGAATGGTTATGAATGTATGAAGAATTACTGCCTGGTATATTATGGCTTTAAAGTTTACCTTTTCACTTCAGCTTTGTAAAACTTCAAAATTATTATAAAACGGTAAAGAGTGTTACGGTTTTTCTGATTCTAAATACTTCGGAAAAGAAATTGCACTGAACCTTGTGATATTAGCTACAAAAATCTTGTACAATCATTAATTTTGTTTGGTGTTATGTTTGAATGGTTTTCATTGATATAAAAGAGAGTGATCGTTGTCGGTTTTACAAACTGCATTTACCGTGTGCTGCCTTGTGTATTCTAGATATGTTCTGTATGTTTGGGAGTGCAATGGAGAGATTTGTTAATTCTAGAATTTACCTGACTTTGATGTTATCGTTTTGGTTGGGTCCGAGTAGACATCTATTCCATTTTCTGGTGTTATTTTCCTTTTTACTGTTAAAATGGCGCCATGTTTAACAAAGTTGCATAAGCTTGCTTATAATTGCTTTTTTGGTTTACAATGTTAGGTCCGGAGACAATGCAACCGATGCCTGCTAGCGGGATTATGGTACCAGTCTGGCATAAGTTGCAGAAGACTTGCCTTTGTAACGTAATGTGGCAGTCATGGATTGACATAACTCCGAGTTTGGAATAGGGAATGAAGCCATTGGTCCGTTTAGCATATAGGGTAAAATTTGTTGTAAATTATTTTCCATCTATTATGAAATTATTTAGATGATAGAACTATGCTTTTGCTATTATTCCTTCAGTTCTGATTTCAATGCCATTAATTGTTGATCTAAGAATTCTTTCGCTCCCTCGGCATTGTATTTGCATGTACACTCCGGTTTACACCTTAGCTTTGATTCTAGACGGTCGGAGTAACTGCTTACGGCTGAGCCTGAATACTCTAAATTAGTATCTTTTCTTGGTTGCCAGTTAATTGGTTGACTCGATATCGATGGTTGGGGTTAAACAATCTTTTTCCAATGCTCATAAGTTAGTAGTTTTATATAATGTACGTAGATCTTAACTTTTATGGACCATATACAGAGACATAACAACATAACTTTATATACTTCGAAAAAATTACCAAATTTAAAGATTAAAGCTGCTTTAATCCTTTGTTTAAGTTTTAATCCTACACGCACCTATAAAAATGTGTAATAAATTTGATAGATTTTTTTAACTCGATTCGTATTTGATACATTTTTAGATTATGCTCATGAAAATGGTGAAAATAAATAAAAAATGTCAAATTAATATTAATAAAAAATTAAAAATATCAAATTCAATTATTAAAACTTACTTTATTTTTAAAATTTAAACCGGTCAAAATTTGATCCCATCCATAAATACTTATTACCTGCTACATCAACCGACGTCGTTTATTTGATGGATTTTGGGCTTGGGCTTTTTTTTCATTTTAATTTTGCCGGCGGTGGCCAATCTTCTTCTTCGTGTTCTCTCTCGAATGAAACTTCTTCGAGCTCTATTTTTCCCTATTTCCAAAATCAAAATAAAAAAAAATCAAGTTGTTTCATAGAAGCTGAAATATACCCATCTCAAGAAGGTTCGTATACTGATTCCTATATTCTTTTTTATTTCTTTTCTAGTACAATTTTTCTTTTATTCCCCTTTAAAGTGCAACTTTTAGCTATCAATTAGTTAAAATATTATGTTAAAAATTTGTTTCTTTGTTTGCTAAATTTTCTGAAAAAAATTTGAAATTCTTAGTTTTTAGTTTAGTTCTTTTGATTTATTTATGGGTTTAGAAAGATTTGAATTAGAAATATTTATTTATTTATGATACAAAGACTCCTATGATAGTTTTACCTAAGTTTTAGTGGTTTAAATTGAAGATTATGTAAATATGAAAAAACAAAAGCACTCTTTTCTGTCTAAATCCTTATACTTTTCTGTTCCAAGCACAGCTCTGACCTCTCAGGTGCAAATAAAAAACTATAAAATAACAGAGGAAGGAGAAATGGCGGAAACGGAGAAAGAAATAGAATCGATAAGAGCAGCTTCGAAAGAGGTGTCTCGTCAGTTCAAAACCCTAATCGATGCAAATGGTTTGGACTCTCTCAAGCATTTGCAGCTCCTCATGTACCTTTCCCTTTTCTCTTTTCTTTCTGCATTTTTTATCCATTTACTTTTACTTCTGTTAATATGGTTGGATTTGATTCGCATTGTATATGATAATTCGTTTTTGTATGTTCTCTACCAAAATGATTATAGATTTATTAGAATCGAATGCAGTTCAAACTATCTTATATATACTGCTATGTTTTTCCCTTGCTCTTGATTGCAAAAAGTAGCTTAGATTTGAAAAACAATATTTATTCCTGTATTAATTATAGTTTTTTTTTTTTGTGTGTGTGTGTGTGCCACAACATGCAGCTTGGGAAGGCTACAAGACAGCAATGCAGTCTTATCTCATTTTAATGTGTACTCAGAACATTGCTTTGCTGAGGTTTCCGGTGACTTTTCAAGAAATACACGCATGCTAAAGTCTATGAAGTCAGACCTTGATTATATCTTTCAAAAGCTCAGGTACAAGTTATTGTTTTAACTCTTAATTGGTTACATATGAGATTTTCATCAACTAAAAGTTATTTTCTTTTTATAGTTTTCTATGATGACATTTAAATTATGATACATGTGAAGGTTCTTAAATGTTTATTCAGGATTTCAGGTCTAACCTGCAGTCTCCGTATATAATTTTAAAGAATCTTTTTTTAATATTCTGAATTCTAGTTGATACTTAGTTTCATTGTTTGATTTGTACAATTTTTTCCCCTGCAAATGACACTTTTGATTTGACAATAGTAAACAAGGATGCATAACAAACGGACAAAATATAAGAATTGGAAAGAATTTAAGCTGCCTTTTATAAATTAAGAGCATTTTGTGTGTGTTTGTATTTTTAGATTGTTTCCATCAAGTATTGAGATTTAAGTTGTCTAAGTACCTTTGACATGCATATAAGTTGCTTGGTGAACCTGTGAAGATGCAAATACATGCACTTCCTCGTTACATTGTATCATTCTTCTTGATCCAAAAGAAATTTTGTTTAAGACTTTAAATGTTTCGGTTGTGTGATACATTTTTACATATAACTACACATAAGTGCCTCTTCTCTGATAGACCACACCAAAATACCGACTTGTAAAATATGTTTGAGCTGTAATTGTTTTTAAATTTCAAGTACAACTGCTTCTGTTATTTTAGTATATTTCAATACAGAGATTGATATATTTAAGAAATCTGCTGCAGTCTGCAGAATACGGGTCAGGCCTAAATAGTAAGCATCCCGTTCAAATATCTTTTTGTCCTTTATTGATAATGCCATTTCTTAATGCCTCAAAATATACCCCTAGTAGTGCCAAGTATCATCTTTCCCATTTCATCATGGTTAGTAAAGTTATTTAATCTACGATCTTATGTATCTTGGTATGCTGTTCTTTGCTTCTTTTATGCCTCCACACCTCCCCAGCTACCGTGTAATTGCAATTAATATTTATATTTTGTTGGATTTTCATTGAGCTATAATTTGTTCTGTGGAGTGTCTGATTATTCAAGTTCAAATTTGTATGTTTGAATATCAAGATAAACTGTTTTTGTACGGAAAAACAGCTTGAAGATGATAGCAGCAATACAAGTGATTTGTCTTTGTATCCAAAAGGATTTGGTGACTAGAAAAACCTTTAAATACTCATCTGAATCTTTAAGACCAAAAGAATGTTTATTCTCCCTAAATTTCCTTGGCATGCAACTTCATGAAACCTCTGCTGGATGTATTAACGTTAATTATTTAAAATTAATGATAAAGTGAATTTGGGAAATGTTTTTAGTACTGTTGTACAAATGTAGCTTAAGGATGAGTTCCGTGCATTGTTAGGCCTTCTCCCACCCGCACACTTATTTATCTCTTTCTGCATGGATTTATTCTTTTCAACATATTGCAGTTTTCTGACTTCTCCCACCCCAACACTTAATCATCTTTTTCTACAGGAGCATGAAGGCAAAAGTTATGGCTACTTATCCAGATGCATTTCCGGATGAATCAACTAGGGAAGTATTTGACCAAAGACCAGACCTAGAAGTGCCTCAATAGCTTTGCTATGGGAAAGGGCTATCTCCAGGTTTGCCTGTGCTTATTTACCTCTGTCCTGTATAAAGACGCACTTCTCCACATTAATCTGGTGCATTTAAGATTTTATTATTCTAGTGCTTTCTACACGGAATGAATCTTGATTGATGAGGAAAATGAGCTCTTCCCTTGTAGCTATTATAATATGTACTTGTGCAATGCCTTATGCTGTTATGATATTTACCTCTGTGTTGGTTGTATATGCATTATGCAAGGGAAAGAAAAAAAATACGGGAAGCTGAGAAAGCATTTATGTTTTATTAGTTTACCATGTGTTCATGCATTATTTATTCTTGTCTGACAATACTTTGAATGCTGTTCTGGTCAGTTTGGAGCATTATACGAAGGGTAAAGGATAATATGTGAATGTGGCTTTTCATTTGATACTTGCTTGAGTACAGGTCAAATTGGCTGGTTTAGTTTGGTGTAGATTATTTCGGGATCAAGTTGATCTCAGGTTCAGGTTCAGGTTCCTTATGATTTCAAGTTTGTTTGGCTTTTCATCCACCACATCTTGCACCAAAAGCCGGTTTTTCTCATCCGAATCATGGTGAGTATTTACAAGTAATCCCAGAAAATCATTGCAAAAATTATCGGATTCTCCGGTCACTACTTTCTCTTCCCTTGACCATTTACATCACGCAGTCAATGTACTCCTTTAGCAAGTTCCTCCGATTTTCCATATCTTGCTGCGCAAGAAAACAAAATTATCTCGTATCGGTTTATTATTAATGCAGACATGGTGATGAAAATGATTGAAATCGTAAAAAATGATTACCCAATAACAGGAACCTAGCTTTGAAGTAATTTCTGCTAACGAGTATTGATAATTTTGTCAACATTTGGAGAATCTTCTTCCCTTCCAAGTAATTACTTTCAAAAGCTGTTCTCGATACAACTTCCGCAGTCAACAACCTGAACTCCTCAAACTCTTCGGTCTCTTTGCCTTCTCGGCCTTCCTACTTATTAAATTATACCCCTATTCCTGGGCAGAAATGATATCTAAACCATAACTTTTTCCTCATTTTTGCCCACAATGTCCAATAAGACTGCTTCACGCCACATTAGTATTGATCCATTAATTCTTCATAATTTTGAAGGAAAATGATAATCTAGGTGTCACCTTTGACAAAAAAATCTTTGAAAATCAATCTAAAAATTTGAGTGTAAAATCACAAAGTTATTATCATTTACTCAAATGTATGTCCATTTCCTTTTTCAATTTAAGATTAATGATTGCGTGATATTTATACTGCAAATAACAAAAAATATATAAATAATTGCTAGGAACATTCAGTTAAATTCTTAACCCTAATTATATGTGAAAGTTGGAAAACCAAGAAAACACAATCAATTATGAATAAAAATCTTCTGTCCTTTTTGATGTCTCTATATGTACCCAAAGCTAAAAATTTGTACTCTAGCTCTTGACTCTTTCAATTTTTTAGTGTTGGAACATACATAGAAGCACCAACAAAGTACAAAAGATATTTATTATGTAATTATATATTTAGGTATTTGATCAAATTACATGGGAACTAAACACTTCTTATTCTCGTCCCTTTTTATAACAATTATATGTTGTGAGTTGCAGTTAATTCCCAATTCTCAAGGCGTCAAGGTATGATTTCCCCTCGAGCTTACGTTTAAACAGCTCCTTGAAGTAGTCGGATATGGGCAATGTTTTGAATTTGGGTGGAGTTTGAGGAGTGATGAGGCTTGGAGCTGGCCCTATTTCTGCATCCAGCCTGGGGCAGTAAAAGGTGGCGATGGATAGCCTCTCTTTTTCTGTGTTAACCACTGCTCGATGCTCAATGCTTGGGTATGCTCCATTTGTTATCATCTGCAAATATCAGTATCAGTTCCTTACAAACCGAGTGGCCACCAATGTTCATGTTGTCCCATCTTATACGGGATTGAATCTTACATTTATCTTTAAAATGTAAATATTTGTTTACCTAATAAAATATCAATTTCTCATTAAAGAGGTAGAGTTGGTTACTGAAAATGAAAGGAAGTAGGTGTCCATGGTTTCAAGTCTTGTTTAGGCCAGGGCGGCTATAGCCTATAGGGGCAGACCCCTAAAATAATAAAATTGTCCTGTAAAACCTACTAAGTTATAATTTAATGCATGATGAAATCACATTGTACCTCATAAATGATAAAATTATTGTTTATTCCTTGTAGAAATAGAAAAGTTATAAGCTAAGTAATAGTTTGACCCATTCAGAATTCTACCCGGCTCGAAATAGTTGAACTTGAATGTGGCTACCAAATATCCCGGGTTACTGAATCATAGGAAGTCGATGATCTTAATTTTAAATATTGTGAATGCAAAAAACAGAGATCGAGAGAGTTTAGGATACAACTCGAGTCCGAAATAGTCGGGTTTGAATACGATTATATGGTACTAAAGGTGTTGTATAATGGAAGAAAAAGCTTACCTCCAAGATATCGCCAATGTTAACAACGAAAGCATCAGGCAAGGGTTTGATAGGAATCCAAGCTCCATCTTTCTTAATCTGGAGACCTTCCATTTCATTAATCTGAAGCAAAATGGTGATGCCAACACCATCGGAGTGGGGGCTAAGCCCTATGGCAAGCTCTGGTTGTGGGCACGGGGGGTAATAGTTCATCCTCAATGTTTGGTATCCTCCTTCGAAAATTCTCATATCGTCCAAATCCATCCCCAATGCTTTTGCTTGGAAACCAAGTATTTTCAAGGCTAAATTTCTCACTTCTACCGAGTATGCATCAATCTCATCTCTGCAACCAAAACATATATATACACTTAAAGTACTAGATTAGTGAGTTAAATTATCTTCAAAATTAACAAAGACGAGAAGTACCTAAACAAGAATGAAAATAAATAATCCAAGTCTAAAAACTTTAAATATAGAGCGTGAATCATATATATCGAATGATTAATACGGGGCGCACCATATGTTACAAGTTATAACCTTGGTCACCTATCATTTAAATATATTAGAAATATAAAGTAAAAGAAATAGACATTGTGATACATTTCGTGATTTTTTTTTATTTAACTACTAATAATTGAATAAATATCGAGATTCATTAATTGATCGAGTGGTCAAAAATGCTTATATTATAAATTTGAATAGTAAGACTTAATTTCTCTACTTAATAAAAAAGAAATTGAATAAATATTGAAAAAGTATGAACTAAAAACCAATTTTCTTATTTTTGAAACGAGGAGGCTCAATCATTGCAGCAAAAGTCCAAACACAAAAAACGGCAAAGAAATTTCAGCAAAAATAAAAGGAAAGAAACAATGACACCATCAACCAGACAACAGCGACAAAGTGGAAAAGTTGAACTGCAAACCAGAACCGATAACACTAAAACTGCATCTGCACTGCCCTTAAGAGAAGTTTGAGTGCTTTTTAATCTTACACAAAACTAGATTCCTGAAATTTAGTGCATAAGTGTAAGAAAAGAAAAAAATTATGATTAACCTGAAAGGGAGAGGAAGGTTGGGAAAGAGATGAGGTTTCCTGAGATGAGGTGGGAGGGAAGTGACGAAGAACATGTCTCCCCAATCAAGCTTTTGTTCTTCAGACACAACAAAAGCTTGTCCGAATCCCTCAACCTCCCCAGGATGTTGCCAAAGCTTCTTCTTCTCTTCCATGGGCAGGTTGAACAATCCTTGAATCCCTTTCTTAACTTTCTCCACCAACGAACTGCTCACTCCATGATTCCTCAACTAAGCTCATCCATGGTTACTGGTCAGTCTCCATTAATTAACTTAAACTTTATAAATATAGGGTTTTCAATTTCACGTTTCACACACACACACACAGAGATACCTGGAAGAAACCCCAGTGTTTGCATGCATGGTGCAACTTTTGTAGTTCAGCATCCATTGAGTCTCCGGAAAGCAAGTTTTGCATGTCGATGACAGGGACTTGTTGCGGCGACGATGTGAAGGGAGGGTCTTGATCGGGTTGCTGATAGCGCAACGGGACTTGGCCGAGGGCTCCCTTTGCCACCTCTTGTACGCATGGGACCAGGATCGAGCTTCCTAGATTCACTTGTTCTGCTTCCATCAATTAATAGACCTTCTACTTCTCAACAAAAAGTTTGTAAAAAAACGAGTCGGAATAAGGTTTGTGTTGGTGTAATTATTACATATAGATTATAGAGTCAACTGACAGATACATTTACCCACTTTGCCAAATAAATAAAAAATAAAGTCCTCAAGTGTGCGACATGCGTGATGCGTCTCTGATTTATCGGGATTTGGGATGGAGATAAGTTTGACTTTATTAATTAACTGCAAAATTAAGTTATTGTAGTAGTGGAATTAGGTACATACAACTGCTGCAATCAGATTATAATCAGGCGTTTTTAGATTTTGGTGTTCTTATTGCGAAATTTTTTTTTAGCCAAATTTAAATTACAGTTGTGTTTATATTTTCTTTTTCACGTTGTGTTTATCGTAATTGTGAACATAACGGTTGTTGTTGCGATCATTACAAGTATCGTGGTTGTGAATTTTTTTTAATAACATATATTATTGTGGACATAACGATTGCGAATATCACGGTTTCGGATGATGTCGCTACCGTTACATAACGGTCATTGTTGCGGTTGCGGACCGCTATTTAAATACTTATCTCTAATAACAAGTATTGAAAAAAATAAATTTTAAGAGTATGTCCATACTAATAAGCATTGAAAAAATTTGGGACACTTATAACAAATATTGAAAAAGATAAAGGTCATGTTTGGTAAATAGCGGTTTGAGCAAAAATTAGAGGTTTGAGGTATAATTAGAGGTTTGACTAGTCAAATCCGCTAATATTGATGTTTGGTAAATAGCGGATTGAAAGAGCGGATTGGGATGAAAAAGCTAATTTTGAAAAAGCTCCTAATATGAGCTTTTTGAGATTAGAGGTTTGATATTACAGTTGTAATGACTCTTTTACCCTTAACAATTACCAAAAATCTCCAAATAACTTAAATTAAATAATAATATTTTTTAATATAAATAATAACATATTAAATATTGAACTTATCTGTTGTTACTACTAATTTATATGATGACATTTGTAAGGTAATTCTATTTTTTTATTATCACATGTTTATATGTGCATATAAAAAATTTAATAATTATATAAATAATAAATTAATATATAAATCTTTCAAATATGTTTAAGAAATTTATATTAAAAATAATTTTACAAATCTAATTAATATTTATTAGATACAAAATATTAATAACTGATAAATTATTCAAACAAGTATTAAATATAATCATGTCCTTATATGTCATTTTGCTTGTTTAAATAATCAATCAGCTATCAGTTAATTTTACCAAACACTTTTATACAATCAGCTAATACAATCCGCTAGTCAAATCAGCTAATGCAATCAGCTATCAGCTAATGTAATCCGCTATCAGCTATCCGCTAATTGCCAAACAGGGTCAAAATTTAAGAGTATGCTCATAATAACAAATATTGGAAAAAAAAGCTCCTAATAACAAGTATTGAAAAAATTGGACCCTTAATAACAAGTATTAGAAACGAAAATTAATTTCAAGAGTGTGACCCTAATAACAAATATTAAAAAAAATTGTGTCTCTAATAATAAGTATTGAAAAATTGGGCCCTTAATAACAAGTATTAAAAAATTAAATTTTAAAAGTATGTCTGTAATAATAAATATTGAGAAAAAATTGAAGCCTAATAACAAATATTAAAATAAATAAATTTTAAGATTAGACCCATGAAAACTTTACACAAATATATGTTGAGATGTGTGGTGATCGATTCGATCAACCGCTCTTGCTCGCCAAGTGGTGGAGAAGTTGGATAATTGGGTGTTTTAGTGGGAGGTGAAAAATTGGCAATATGACACAAGGATTTATAGTGGTTCAACCTTCTAACCAAGGTCTACATCCACTACCTTAGCTCCCCACTAAGGATTTCCAACAAATTCACTAAGAATTTCGTCCCCTTTTCTCGGATTAGGAGGAAACCGTTACAACCCTCAAAGCTTTCTACCCAAAGCTTGAAGGAACACTCTCTTTACAAAGAAAGACTTAGCAAACTAGAAATCCCTCTAAAAGGTGTTTGTTTGCAATTCTAAGCACTCACCCAAAACCTAGACACTTGAGCAAATTTAACAATGTAAGCTCACAAGTGTTGTCTAAGCAAGAAATAAACAATTTAAGCTCTAGACAAATTTTGACATCATAATGTTGTAACAATTGAAGCATTAACCATTACAAGATGCTAGGAGGTCCCTTTTATACTCCCAATTGAGTTTGTAGCCGTTGCTAGCCGTTGGGATCAATTTGGAGCCGTTTGAGTCTTTATTTCCCACCATAAATGCAGTTCTGCAGCTTGGCGTATCGATACTCGTCCAACCGTATCGATACGGTCTCAATGAGGAAAGAGCCGTTGGGCTTCTTCAGCTGATGCGTATCGATACGCTTACCTAGCGTATCGGTACGGTCCTGCAATTTAAAAGACCGTTGGGAAAGTGACCGTTGGGGTAGTTGGGCGTATCGGTACGCGATACAACCGTATCGGTACGCGACTAGCCGTTGGGCTATTTCAAAGCTCACCGTATCGATACGGCTAAGCGTATCGGTACGGGTTTTGGCTACTGGAAAATCTGGTGGCTTGAAACCCTAAAGCGTATCGGTACCCTTCTATACTGTATCGATACGGGTACTTAAAAATACAGGTTTTGACCACTTTAAATGTACTTTAAGTCCATTCCAAAGCCTTTAAAACCCTTAAACATATTTTCAAGTTGTTTTTGACTAAAAACTCATTTTAAATTCTTTGCAATTTAGTCCAAAACATTTTTCAAATATTATATCAAAACTTAGTTCTACAATCTCCCCCTTTTTGATATAATAAAACCAACTTGAAAAATTGTTTGGAATTCTCCCCCTTTGACTTTAAAATTGTGAATAAGAGATTACAAATGAAAACAAGTAAAGCTCCCCCTTATTCATTTGAAAATTTCAATTTTTCAAACCATTTCTCCCCCTTTTTGTTATATCAAAAAGAATTTAAAATGACATTTAAGTTCAAAATAACATAGGAGGCAAAAAAAAATTCTGACACACTTAAAATTTTGGTTTTAAAAATTGGCTCCCCTTACTCAAAGCATCATGAGAATGTTAGTTCAACATATATGAATATCTAGTTGACATAAAAGAAAATAAATCAAATAAACACTAAAGCAACTAGATTTTACCACACTTGAACTCAAGGGAGGATGTGAAGCCTTCCTTCTTCAAGTGCTCTTCCTTTGTGTGCATGGAGCTCCCCCTCAATTTTTGACTTGTTGATCACTCTTCATCACACCTAGCAAAAGACAATCAAGTAATTTTTGGTATCCAAATTGCTTTGGATCCATAGACATTAGTAGCACAAAATTTAGTCCCCTTAGGAATCCATTTTTCAATTTCATCCTTTTTAGTTGAAGTGGTTAGTCCTTTTGGGACCCAAACACTTCTAAAACATTTTCCATTCACAAATCTAGGGGCACTAGATTGTCTTACATAAAAGTTTGATTTTCCAAAACTATTTTTCTTTTCAAGTTCATTGGAAATCAAATCTTTTTCTTTTTGAACTTTGAGAAGCAAATTTTGTAAATCAAAATATTTTTGTTCAAAATCTTTTAATCTTGCTTCTAGTTCAAGATTTGTTTTGGAAAGCAAATCATTTTCAATTTTTATTTTTGAAATCAACTTTTTGTTTTTAGAAAATGATGCCTTGAATTCCAAAAGCAAATCATCATAGGCATCTTGTAACTCATCAAATGTATAAGAATTTGAAATAGATGAGTTAGAAGTTACCTCCCCCTCATTGAGGGCCATCAAGCATAGGTGGGCTACTTCATCATCGGTTGAGTCTTCATCACTCCATGTGGCCACATATGCTTGTTTTGAAGATGATCCCTTCTTTTTGGATTTGTGGGAGTCATTCATCTTCTTCATCGATTCATGCTTGGATTTTTCCATTTTGCTCTTCATGAACCGGGCGAACTTGTTGAAGAGATAGGCCATCTCTTCATCTTCACTATCCTCCTCACTAGAATCTACGTGATGGCAAGTGGAGGATTTAAGAGCTACGGCACTTGCATTGATGCCTAGCTCCATGATCTTCTTCTTCCCCATCGCTCTAATCTCTTCCTTCTTCTTCTCCTCTTCTTTGTTTTTCTTCATTATTTGGTGAGTGAGAAGTGACCCCATGAGTTCATCAAGCTTCAAGGTTTTGAGATTCTTGGCTTCAATGATGGCGGTCCTCTTTGAGTCCCATGACTCGGGAAGGGAGTAGATGAGCTTTCGGACAAGCTTCTCTTCCGGGATGGCTTCTCCATAACCTTTAAGACCATTGGTGATGGTGGAGAATCTATCAAACATCTTCTCGATGTTCTCTTCCGGATCCATTTTGAAGTTCTCATACTCTAAGGTTAGGAGCCCAATCTTGGTCTCCTTGACTTCATTTGTCCCCTCGTATGTGACTTCAAGCTTGTCCCATACCTCCTTGGCACTCTCACAAGAAGACATCTTCTCATAGATGGATGGGCCAAAGGCACAAAACAAGATGTGCAAGGCCTTGCAATTTAGCTCCATCTTCTTGCGATCGTCAGCACTCCATTCCGCTTTGCTTCCTTGAGGCACGAACGGGCCATCTTCAACTATGTCTCATAGCTTGTAATCTCTTGACTTCAAGAAGAATTTCATCTTTGTCTTCCAATGGGCATAGTGATCTCCGTTGAAGAAAGGCGGTTTGTCGATGGATTGCGCCATTTGAGCCGGTTGGTGAAATGTTGATCGAGCTTGCCGGATCTTCTCAATAGGATGTGAATCCCCCTCGATTGAGCCAAGCTCTGATACCAATTGTTGAGATGTGTGGTGCTCGATTCGATCAACCGCTCTTGCTCGCCAAGTGGTGGAGAAGTTGGATAATTGGGTGTTTTAGTGGGAGGTGAAAAATTGGCAATATGACACAAGGATTTATAGTGGTTTAACCTTCTAACCAAGGTCTACATCCACTACCTTAGCTCCCCACTAAGGATTTCCAACAAATTCACTAAGAATTTCGTCCCCTTTTCTCGGATTAGGAGGAAACCGTTACAACCCTCAAAGCTTTCTACCCAAAGCTTGAAGGAACACTCTCTTTACAAAGAAAGACTTAGCAAACTAGAAATCCCTCTAAAAGGTGTTTGTTTGCAATTCTAAGCACTCACCCAAAACCTAGACACTTGAGCAAATTTAACAATGTAAGCTCACAAGTGTTGTCTAAGCAAGAAATAAACAATTTAAGCTCTAGACAAATTTTGACATCATAATGTTGTAACAATTGAAGCATTAACCATTACAAGATGCTAGGAGGTCCCTTTTATACTCCCAATTGAGTTTGTAGCCGTTGCTAGCCGTTGGGATCAATTTGGAGCCGTTTGAGTCTTTATTTCCCACCATAAATGCAGTTCTGCAGCTTGGCGTATCGATACTCGTCCAACCGTATCGATACGGTCTCAATGAGGAAAGAGCCGTTGGGCTTCTTCAGCTGATGCGTATCGATACGCTTACCTAGCGTATCGGTACGGTCCTGCAATTTAAAAGACCGTTGGGAAAGTGACCGTTGGGGTAGTTGGGCGTATCGGTACGCGATACAACCGTATCGGTACGCGACTAGCCGTTGGGCTATTTCAAAGCTCACCGTATCGATACGGCTAAGCGTATCGGTACGGGTTTTGGCTACTGGAAAATCTGGTAGCTTGAAACCCTAAAGCGTATCGGTACCCTTCTATACCGTATCGATACGGGTACTTAAAAATACAGGTTTTGACCACTTTAAATGTACTTTAAGTCCATTCCAAAGCCTTTAAAACCCTTAAACATATTTTCAAGTTGTTTTTGACTAAAAACTCATTTTAAATTCTTTGCAATTTAGTCCAAAACTTTTTTCAAATATTATATCAAAACTTAGTTCTACAATATATTAATTGGTTTTTTATTTTCACAAATGTGGTTATTACTTTTTTATTTCTAGAAATGTAGCACTTTCTACGGTGAAAGTAAAGTCAGAAGGAATACACATCTTTGAACTGTGAATGACTTTTTTCAATTAAAAAATTAAAGTCGGAGGGAACACACTGTCTTTAAACAATGTTTTACATTGAAGTCGGGTTGTAGGCATGTCGTCTTCTATTTTAATTAAAAAAAACGATGCACAATGAAGTCGAATTCTATTCCCACAGACTTCACTTTTACTGTAACAAATGCTATAGATTTGGAACTAAAAACAATGGATGTCAATTTTTTTTTGGGGGGGGGGGGGAAATTTCCCCTGCAATATTTGTGTCATTTCCCCTAGACCCCTAATAATAAATATTACGAAAAAATTGGGGCCCTTAACAATAAATATTGGGATAAATTGGGCCCATAATAATAAATATTGAGAAAAATTAGACTCTAGTAACAAGTATTAAAAAAATTAAGCCCTATAATTGATATAAAATTATTTTTTTAGAAGTATAATTGATTATAAAAAATTTGGGCCCTGGGCGGTTGCCCCTCCTGCCCAAGGCCATATACGCCACTAATTATATTTAAGGGTCGCAAATGGAGGAATAATCGAAAATCGTAGGGATTCGAACCGACGGGTATGGACAATACCGAAATCTACACATATGGGGACAAGGAAGGGAAGAGTTTTATCACCGAAGCTCAAATGGCAATGGGGACGGGATTGCTATATCCGAACCGTGGGAATAACCAAACTGTATCCAAATAAATCACCGTGGGATCTCCGAAAAATATCCAAATAGATCCCAATATTTTACAAAGTTGGATGGTCATAAGGGTAATTTACCCATTTCTTAACAAAAATCTAATCTCTCATAACTTGAGTATGTTCGGCTAGAGTAAATTTGGAAATTCTCCGTAAATTTCATAAAAATAATTAGAAAGTGGTTTATACATCGTTGTAAACATGATTCAGTCTAGTTTTGTTTAAAATACACGATGATCAATTTTGATATGTATTTTAAAAAATATAAATATTTGAATGCTAAAAGATCATAAAAATTTGACAGCAAATATTTAAGAAAACAATTTTAGTAGTGACTCTGAAAAATTACTAAAAACTCTACGAGATAAATCAAAGCGAGGCTTATATTTCTATAACCATACATATGTCTAGAATCATTTAATACAAATGGTTCTTGATTTCAAGTTATAATTTTTAAGTGAGCAAATATCAAAAGAAAAGACTAGAGACACTTTTCAAAAACAACAATGACAGTGACTTAAGAAATCTGCCATAAATCGCACGAGTAAAATTAGAATAGGTAATTTATATGGTTGGAAAGATTATCGAATCTAGTTCCTTTTAGAACAAACGGATCATGATTTAGAACTGTAGATTATTAGTTATATATTTTCTTTTAAAGGTAGTGTAGACTGCCATGCTTGAATAGTTAATATTTTAGTCATGTTCTATAGTTTTGAAATAGTTTGTTTGTTGTTGATAAAATTAAATTTATCATTTATGTTTCTAATTTTAGAGAGTTAATGTTGAGTATTTGTTTTAATGTACTAAGTTTTATTTATTTTTTGGTATAAGGATTAACTAAAAACCGCAGGAATTCATAAGGGATAGGTATAAGGACGAAAAAATCTCCCAAATATTTAATGGGTATTCCCTAAAATCGTACCCGCAAATATTGAAGACGGAATGGAGACTACAAAATCCTCCCCGACACACCTCATTAACACCCCTAATTATGACTAGCACATTAAAATATATTTTAAGTCCATTATTAGTTAGGTTATAAATGAATTATTGCCCTTGTTCTACTATTTTATAAATGATTTTTTTTTAAATTACAGTTTAATCATTTAATTAAAAAATTATTATAAAATATTATTGAGTCGTTTAATATTTGATAGAATAGTAACCGACCTAATATGATAATAGTTTTAGTTTCTAAAATGTATATATATTCTATTAATTTAATCTTAATTCGAAATAATTAAATAAAGAGGAAAATACTTAAATCATCACTCAACTTTGCTCTCAGACCTATCTTGGTCACTAAACTTTTAAAACGATCAATTTACTCACTAAATTTTACTTTTTGACATATTTTAATTACTTTGAATTATTTTATTAATATTTTTTATATAACTTGACATATTTTATTATTATTAAATATAAAAATTAATTTAAAATAAAAACAAATAATATTTTATTATTATTAAATAAAAAATAAAATAAAACCCCTAACTCCTTGGCCGAGAGAGGAAAATAAAAACACTGAAAAAGGAGCAGACCAAGCTTGATGAAATCGGCAGAAGCAAAAGCATCGGCGTAGTGCTTGTTGTTATAACGAACAGGGAAGAGAGCAGCGTTGAGCTTCTGCAATTGCATCACGTTCTTGTCCCTCAATTCATCTAATGATACTGAAACTTCTCGGCCATTTCTTACTTCTTTTCAAATAAAAATAGGATAAAATACCTAAATCATAAAATATAAAAAAAAAATCTTTTTTGCTGCAGAAATGGTGGGCGAGGGGATGGTACGGACAAGGTTGGGATTCTCTTATATGAACAACAATGGTAGGGCTTTTATAGCGAAACAGAAACAAGAGTGGGATTGCTTTTCCTTGCAGTGTTTTCTTCCTTCTTTTTGTTTGTTTCCCACGACTTTGTATGATTTGTAATTTTCTGGAAATTCAGCCCGGTTTGGATTTCTCTTTTCTCTTCAAAGCTGGGTTTGGGCATTGACTTCAAAAGGGGGAGATGCAGCAAATGTTAAATGTACTAACCATAAATTATGGGGTGGACAGTGGTATGAGATTTTGAGTGCTGGGTAATTGAGGTTTTTATTTTAAATTAATTTTTATATTCCATAATAATTCTAAGATATTAATAAAATAATTTAAAATGACTAAAATAATTAAAAGGGTAAAATACTGAAATCATCACTCAACTTTGGTTATTTGACCTATTTTGGTCACTGAACTTTCAAAACGCTAAATTTACTCACTAAACTTTATTTTCTGACCTATTTTGACCACTTTAAATTATTTTATTAATATTTTGGTATGACTTGGCATATTTTATTATTATTAAATATAAAAAATAATTTAAAATAAAAATAAAATATATTTTTATTAATTATAAAATACAAAAATTACAAAAATAAAACCCTAACATCTCTAAACCCATTTTGTCTTCTTTAATAAAACATTTTTCTCAATCCTACTGAGCCGCCGCCGCCGCCGCCGCTGCCATCGTCGCCGTCGCCTTCGTTGTCATCGCCGCCGTCGTCTTTCTCCCTGTCTCCGTCTATCGTTTTTCTTCGCTTGTTGTCACCGTCAAACGACAACTTTCTTCCTCTTTCTTTCCGGTTGATTTTCCCCAAAATCGGGTTCAAAGGCACAAAATCATCTCGAATTTGTTGACTTCTTTTGTAGTCAATCTGAGAAAACAGTCGTTGGATCAATTATAGTTTGATATATGATGTTCTTCTCGCGTTGTTGAAGGCTCCCATTGTTTGAGTTTGAAAAGCGGCACTCCGACCACTGTGAATAACCCCTAACTGAACTTGGGTAATTTTCTTCTCCCATATCTTTTTTATTTCATTTTTTTACTTGGGTAGTTTTCTTCTCCCCTCAATTTGACGGCAGTGAGTATCTAGGAATGAGTGGTGGTGTTTAATGATTTGATTCTTTGTTTAGGGTGGTGCCGAGAGAAAGTATAGAGCAGTGGTTTTTAGATGTTGGTCGATGGTAGAAGACGATGCGGTGGTAGTTGAAGAAAGCCTCAGGTGATGGTGGATCATGGTTGGTTCGACTGAGCGGGGTGGTGAACGGTGGTTGTGTAGCAGCTCAGGGACTGTCTGCAATGGGAACAAGAGCGTTTAGGG
Organism: Hibiscus trionum; assembly: GCA_030270665.1. Taxonomy (NCBI): domain Eukaryota; kingdom Viridiplantae; phylum Streptophyta; class Magnoliopsida; order Malvales; family Malvaceae; genus Hibiscus; species Hibiscus trionum. Next base: position 89,873,544 of record BSYR01000010.1, on the reverse strand, counting down.
TTGGGTTTTATTTTTTATTAAATAATAATAAAATATAAATTTATTTTTATTTTAAATTATATTTTATATTTAATAATAATAAAATGATCCACATCATACCAAAATATTAATAAAATAATTCAAAGTGATTAAAATAGGTCAGAAAATAAAGTTTAGTGAGTAAATTTAGCGTTTTGAAAGTTTAGTGACCAAAATAGGTCAAATGACCAAAGTTGAGTGATGATTTCAGTATTTTACCCTAATTAAAAATTAAAGTTTAGTAAATAAATTGATCGTTTTGAAAGTTCAGTGATCAAAATAGGCCCGAGAGTAAAGTTGAGTGATGATTTAGGTATTTTATCCTTAAATAAATATAACCATTTATATTTAAAAGTTCGATCAATTTAGTCATTGGCCCTGTTTGACAATTAGCGGATAGCTGATAGCAGATAGCGGATTATATTAGCCGATAGCCGATTGCATTAGCTGATTTGACTAGCGGATTGTATTAGCTGATTGTATAAAAGTGTTTGGTAAAATTAACTGATAGCTGATAGCAGTTAGATTATTTAAACAAACAAAATGACATATAAAGACATGATTATATTTAATACTTGTTTGAATAGTTTATTAGTTATCAATATTTTGTATCTAATTAATATTAATTAGATCTATAAAATTATTTTTAATATAATTTTTCTAAACATATCCGAATGATTTATATATTAATTTATTATTTATATAATTATTTTAATATGATTTAATTAATTAATAAATTTAAATACACGTATAAATATGTGATAAAAAAAAAAGAAAAAAAGAAATAGGATTAGCTTATAAATAGAGTGAGAAAATATTTAACTTAGGTTATTTTGAGATTTTTGGTAACTAGTAAGGGTAAAAGAGTCTTTACAACTCTAATATCAAACTTCTAATCTCAAAAAGCACATATTATGAGCTTTTTCAAAATTAAAGGTTTTACTCCAAATTCGCTCTTTCAATCAGTTGTTCACCAAACAACAATATTAACGGATTTAACTTGTCAAACCTCTAATTTTTACCCAAACATCTCTTTACCAAACAGACCATTGTTTTTCTTTTAAATTGTTTGTTCTTTCTCTTAAAAATATTATATTACTTTTCCGTTATTTAAAATTGCTCTCGATATCTTATATGCTGTTGAATTTTACCAATGGAGTACTGCGTTATCGTTATGTGTGAGACATCGAGGAAGAAAGTCGAAAAAAAACATTCTTATGGAATCCATTTTTCAGTACACTTGGAGTGTATCATTTTTTTTATGTTTTATTGTTGCTTTTGAAGTGTCTAGTGCAAATTCTACCGACCATTCACTACAAAAAAAAAATACATATAGAGAGCATGCGATGATGGCTTAGTGGCCAGAGCACGCTCACATGCTCCATTTCTTTCCCCTTAAGCCCCGGGTTCAAGACCCCTTAGGAGCATAGCCTTCACCTAGATTTTCCCCCTCCCCTTCTAGGTAGAAGTAAAATAAAATTTTCAAAAAAAAAAAAATTACATATAGTGATGGACAGATGGATATTATATCTGTCAGTAAAATTAAAATTTTTTATCGACATTGTTATTTTTTGTCGGTATATATTATATATACCGACGACTTATGTCCGTCTGTATAAATAAGCGTCGGTATATATATATATATATATTTTGTAGTGATTAGTTAATCTCATCTTTGGATCATAATGATATTTTTGTTAGTGTTTCAAGGTAGGATGACACCGTTTTATAAAGGTCGAGTGAACGGTGTCGTTTTAAAAGAAGGAAAATTCGATCTTATTCTTGAATAAAGTTCGTTATTTTTAATTAAAATCTACATTAATAAAAGGCTTTAGTTTTAAAATTAAACCTCAAATTCGTAATTTTTACAATTAAAACAACACCTAAATTAATTAGGTAACAATTCTAGATGTTGTGAGAGTCTTAATCCTTGCTCATGCGTAACTTAGTCACGGTCCCATTTTCACTTACTTTTCCTTTTTCAAAACACAAACTTGAAATATTAATTTTCAAAAAAAGTGGTTTTAAAAAAAATTTCCTTTTAATATGTAATTATATAGGTGTTCCATGTTCCATCATATACCTTCAAGTATTATAATTTTGGAAAAATTATTAGATAAACTCAGCTTACCATGCCATATGTGATCCATCCAATAAGATTTATTCACTTCATTTTTTTCAAAGTAAATCTTCACCTCTTTCCTACATATCAGTAAGAAGTGAATAGTGATTTGAAAATTAAAACGAGATAAATACACTTTATTAACTGGGACAATATATGACGTGGTGAGCCGGACCCATCTAATAATTTCTTCCAATTTTAGCCTTTATCCAATTCAACATTATTTGTTTAATTTGGTTGGCTCTGCCGAGTAATTCAGGACCCAGCAATCCACATGATTCATGTCCCTAATTATTCATTAGTGAGGGTTCAGTTCACTCATTGATCAATTAAATATTTGACGATTCAAGTCCCATTAATTCATATAAAAATATTTTATTAATTGATTGAGTGATTAATAATACACATGTTATATTTTATGTGAATTTAAATCTTGACATTTGTTTTTAAAATATCAAAGTTATCTACTTAATAAAAAAATACGTCATAACTTCCCACTACTAATAATTGAGTAAATAACTTTTGCCAACATGTAACTTTTTCTGTCTTTATGATTTAGTCCTTAAACTTTTAATTTAACTTGTGTTTCCAGTTTAATCCTGAATCGAACTATCATTTAATCCAATGAGTTTAATCAAAGTAGACACACTTCCCAATGAGAATACTAATTGGTAATGTAACAAAAAGAAAGAAATAATATCTAATATGTGTGGAGTGTGTTTTTCTTTGTGCATTTTTGTTTTATTTTTATCAGATTTTTAAAAGATAAAATGACAACCATTTTTGTCCATTGCTAGTTTTAAACTAACTGTCACCTAACGTTTTACTATTGTACCTCATGATTTACCTATAATTACAAATAGCAAGCTGTAAGACATGTTTTTATACATCGAAAACAAAACAGTCTCTTTCACTACTATTTTCATCATTTTCTTCCCGTTAAAGAGTTGTAATTGTGGTATTTTTTTCATTGGTTGTACGAATTTTGTTTTGAGTAATCTAGATCGACATGTGTTGTACATAAGATAAAAACTGTCTGCCCCTAAATTATGCCATCTTTTATGCTTTCGCTTTAAAAAGTGAGTTTATGATTTAATGTTGGGGGTTGTGGTTAGAGTTTAGGAAATTAGGGGATGATATATTTTTTAGAGTTTAGGATGTGAAAAATAGAGTTAGGGTTTAAAATTTAAATTTTATGTGATTTTTAGTGTAAGGCATAAAAGGAGGCATGATTAAGGGCAGAAGATTTTTACCCTTGCACATATGGTTGCAGTGGGTGAGTCTTATAGCAGAGATTTTTACATACACAATGTCTCGAACCTGAGACCTACTTAAACGATATCAAGCTGCTTACCACTTGGACTAACTCTATTGATATAGATGCCTCAAATTTCCAAGGCTTAGTGTTTTATTTACAACATCCTTAAGAAGTTATTTGTTACCCTTTCCGATCTATCTGTGAACTTGAGTACTTGAAACCAAGGACGAAATTATGATCGAATATTAAAAGAGGCAAATATCTATAAAGTTTTTAAATCTAGAAATTAAAAGAGATAAAAAATTTATTTTAATATTATTTAAATTAAAAAAATCTCAAATAAAATTATATCAAAAAATTAAAAAGAGTAAGAGCCCCTCTCAAACTCTATATAGCTCGCCTCTATCCCTTGACAGTATACCAAATAATTTTTTTCATATATTGTCTGAAATATTTTTTCATGAGGGTTTAGGCTCAAATCCTAAAAAATATGTCAAAATCATTGAATTGTTAAGATATTGAAATTATCGACAGCCTACATTATACACATGTTTAACATGTTGACACGTGTAACATCATATCTAATGTCTAAGTGCAGACTGCAGAGTATAACATGAATAATAAATTCATTCGTGTACGGTTCAAAATTGAACATTGCTGAGTATAACCTAATTCTCTTCCTATACGGTTCAATTATTGAACATTTACTATTCAAAAAAATATTGAACATTTAAAGATTTGTTTACAAATAAAAGATTACGTATACCTGCACATCTCTTTATATTCTAGTGGTAAATGTAGATGTTTATTATTTCTTAGGATCCAAGTTCGAGCACTAATAATGCATGATGTGTGTGTCGTTTTTAAAAAAGCTAAAAAAATTAAACAATAGTACCCTTGCATCACACCAATATATTCAATGTTTACTTTTACTACTATTTATACTGATTACTTGAGAAAAAAACTTCTCGTGAAATTTTCTTAAACATAGGATTTTGATTACTATTTTTCATTTAGTTTTAAAAAATATTTTTTATTTTTATTTTAAAAAAATATTTTCAATTTCCTAAAAATTTAAAAATATGCTGGGTTAATATAGATAAAACTTATTTTCAAAAATAAAAATAGTGAAAAAGTATTTGGTATCTAGCTTTTTAAAATAATTATTAAATAATTAAAATAAAATGGTATGATTAAGTATGTTTGAATTATTTAATTTAAATTTTTTTAGTTTTATTTGAATTGTTTTAAATGGTATGATTTCTACAAAAAATAAACAAATTTATTTTGGGTACCCGACGGACCGGACCGACTTGCAAGTACTCGGTTTTCACGGGTCGACATACGGACCAACTTTTTTACTATTTGAAGATTTGGGTGTAATTACCCCACACATATATATAGCCAATAAACATATACTTTTAGGCCATTTGCGTACTTGATTCTCTAAATAAAAGAAGTATAAATCATGTAAACTATTACTGAATTTTATTTTTTGACTTATTTTGGTCACCGATATTTAGTACTTTCATTTATTTACTAAAATTTTTTCATTACTCATTTGTTAACTCTCTAACACTATTATGACATGAAAAAAGGCAAAAGGATTAGAAATTTTAACTTAAATAATATATATAGTGACAATTTTGTTAATATGTTAAAATTTAACATAAGTATTCCTAGTCAAGTTGGATCGAATTTTTTTAACCCTAAATTCAAACATGTCCGCCCCCACTGAATTCTTTCCAAAACCTACTTCATCCTGCTCCACTCGACCAAAATTTCATAAAGAAAGCCCACTCATGTAAGGTTGTATCGAGTTTGCAAAATAATTATTTTCATTTATGTGATTTTGAATTTTGAGTATGTTAATGTATATTCAGCTAATTAAGTTAATTTAGGTGAGACCTTGTTTTAATTTCTACCACATTAATATTTTTTTATTTTACATCTCAAGCAAATTTAACTTTTAAAGTTGTATATTGCGGTATAATTTTTTAGTCAGTACTGTGAACTACAAATATCTTTTATTTATTGAATCCACTTAGTGGTTTCAATGATAAAGGATGCCATAATTCTTCTTAGGTGATTCGAGTTCGAGCACTGTAATTTATACTATATGTGCGCGCAGAGGCGGACCCTTATGTGGGTTAGAGGGGGCATGATCCCTCCTAAAGTTTGAAAAATTAGTATTTGGCTCCTTAAAGTTTTTAAAACTTTTAATTTGGCCCCTTCAAAAATTTCAAAAATTCTTATTATATTTCAAAACTTTTGAAATTTCTAATTAAGTCTCCTTCTAAAATTTTTAAAAATTCTAATTAAATATTATTTTTTTAATAATTTTAGTTAGACCCAATTTTTTGAAAATTTTAAATTAAACCCTTTAAAAATTTTAAATAGGCCCCTCAAACTTCGTTGTCAAGATTCGCCCTTGTGTGTGCGTTTTCAAAAGATTAAGAATAAAGAAATAGATATTATCATGATATCAAAATATAAAAAAAATATTTCCTCTTTTTAATATCAACGATTTAAATACAAATTAATCTGGTCAAATTATATATATTTTACAAGATATAAATGTAAACATCAAATGTCACTTTGTTTTCGAAACTTCAATCGTCAAAATTTGTGGGCTATGAGATGTTGAGAAATTTGACCGTTCGTTTACCCACAAAATGCCACATTTTATTTTCTCCATCCATATTTCATTTACTGCCAGACCCATTTCATATGATCTTGTTTAATAAACAATTTTTTGAGTTAAAATTAGATGTTTAAATTATATATAAAAATTTGACTAGTTAAATATGTAAATTTAGATATTTGATAAATAAATGATTGTAATAGCGGATTAGTCTAAAACCTCTCAATTTAAAATTTTTTTTGAGAGTTTTTTAGTTAGAGCTTTGGATAAAATAATTGTAACGATTCTTTTATCCTGAATAATTATAAAAAAAATTCTTAAAATAACATAAATTTGAATAACTAATAAAATTAACAAGATAATTTCATAATATGAAATTAATATATACATTTAAACTTAATAATTAATAAAATTATATTCAAAATATAATTTTATAAATAAAAAATTAATATATATCCTTAACCATTTGAGCCAAGCGCTTATATCTGTCAAGTATTAGAAGGGAAAACACCTTGAAGTAAAAATATGAGTTCTGACCTAAATTAAATATATCAAACTGACCTTTCAGCTACCACTATTTTTTTGGTATCCTGCTTCGAGAGTCGAACTAGAGAAAGAGTTTCATATTCTTCCTCTACAAGCTAACAAGTGCTCACCGTCCGATCTCTTTCACCGCGCCACCGTGGCTGTCACCGTTGTTGTCAATGACACTGTCGTCGCACGCCGAGCACGCCCATAGCCTTCACTCGCAGCGTAGCAGTATCGATTATCGTGAAATCCCAGTTGAAGGCCCGACAAAAAACCCTTCGACTTTTTAGTTTTTCTGGTCGCCTTCCCTGTCCGATCGAGACACCAGCACCACAGTCATACTCGTGGTGCTGAGACGAGTAGAACCTAGCCGGCTAATCGACAGATCAACACCAATAGAGGTCTCATCGGAGGAACGTAAGTTTTGACCGACTTTTGTCTTTTTAGGTAAGTTTCGGTTAGATTTCGGATTATTTTTACAATATATAGGTTTGGTTGAACTGTGGTACTAATGTGCTTTTGGAATCCGACAGAATCGATGCCAAAGGTGACTTCGGCGAGCTTTCCGGCGACCTTCCGACGTTCACTTTATTTTGCGTAAGTGAACCGGTTCGAATCGGCATGAGCCGGTCTGAACCGACCCAACCCGGTCTAAGCCCAAATCCGAACTAAGCCCTGACCCGTCCGTCCGACCCGTTAACCCGTTGTCCGAGTCAACTTAGTGAGCCAACCTGCCCAAGTCAACTTAGTGTGCCAACTCGTCCGAGTCAACTCTCCCGAGTTGACTTTAATGTTAGTGTTGACTGGATCGCTGATGTCAGCGTTGACTTTGAATGCTGACGTTAGCATTGACTTTGACTGCTGACGTTAGCGTTGACTTTGACCCAAAAAGTCAAATTTTACGAAAACTCCTATTTTATGTATTTCGACGTCCTGTGTCCGATTTTGAAGCCCGTTTTTCAAATTTCTGACCCGAAGGCCTCCGAGTCTGACCTTGAACCCGAGAGTGCTTTTGTATTTAATTAATTGGTTAAGAGCTTTGTGAATGAGGTCTGATCTTGGAATTTGTGTAATTGAAGGTACTCATAGTTCTTGGAATACGAATTGTTGAGGGATGTCAAATTCGGGTTCAAGGGTGTTCGAATGTCATTCACAGATCGATCGTTGTAGCTCGGAGCCAAGGTAATACTTTACTACCTTCTGCATGCTTTTGAATCATGTTGGTATTCGATTAATGTTTGCACAACAATGTTTGAGCATATGATTATTTCCGATTATGTCGATCAACTGTGAAATAAAAATAATAATGGCTAAGGCAAATATTTGAATAAGAGGTTTAGTAAATTGAAAGGACTTCCGAGTTTAGTACGCGATTAACTAGACGGTTAATCTCTAAGTCTGATTATTTGTTTGATTAAAAAGAAATGTCGAAAATGTTTGATTAACGAATGGAGAAGATACCCTTACCTGTAAAAACAACCTGAGAAGCTATACTTGATTCGGTAAGACATCTGATACATTTGAAAACCTCAGATTTCTGAAATATCATGGTAACAAGACTCAACCCTCGAGTTTGTAAAGTACTTGAGTTTGCTTGAATTCTGAATAATCTTCTGAATATAAATTTACGGGAAATATTCACATGTATGAATTGATCAATGTGGCGTAAAAATGGAATTGATTGTAATGATTAAAAATACTGTTAAGATTGAATGACGCTAAAGATTGAAATTTTTTCGGGCATTAATTGTCATTCAATCGACATATGTGATATATCTTCGAGGTCTGAAATGAATGAATAGTTGGAAGGACCGGAAGACTCTGAACAATCGTAACACCTTCGAGCGTTGTATTGTTTAAAATACCCTCAGATATTATAATGACTGAAAATATTTCTAAGACATGAAATTGAGAACTCCAAATAAAGCCAACCATGAAATGGCTCAAAAAAAAGTGGTAATATACGACCCGTGTCTGTTGGTCGTTTCTGATACTAAGATGATATTGGAGGAATACCATATGGAGGCGTATAATTTATTTAGAGAAAGTACATTGTTAATAGTACGAGAGATCTGTTCTCGTAAGGCGCATTCGATGTTTTGGAATGTGTTCAAGTGCAATGCACATGTCGAATATTTAGAAATTACCGTTTGAATATATGCTTGATTCTTAGTACTCCATCCGTCCCATAAAAATGTCCCTTATTGACTTTTTAAAAGTCAAATTTTTTAAACTTTGACTATTATTATATTGAATATTTTAAATAATTAATTTTTATAAAATATATATTTGAAAACTACTCGATTAGAGGTTTTTAAAATATATTTTTTCATATTTTTATCAATGATACATTTTAAATAATTATGAGTCAAAGGTGAAAAAAATTGACCCAAAAAAAGTCAATAAGGGACAAAAATTGTAGGACGGAGGGAGTAATAAGTTTAGTGGGCGATTGATGAAGGCAAACTACTTTTGGTTATACGTTGTGGTCAGTTCTGCGAAATAAATGTTTAAGGCGTATCTATCCAGTTAAATAATAAGCATCGTATTGTTGGGTTCTGACCAGTTCAAGGGACTCGAAAACCTGAAGAGCAACTCGAATTCTTGAATTATGTGTGTCGTTGCTTATGCCTGGTTGGTCTAAATTATCAAATTACCCATGAAGGTCAAAACGACTATAATACCCTCGTAAGTTGTAACGTTTGATTTGCTCGCGATATATCTAAAATCCCGATAATCCTTATGCATCAACTTCCGATGTTTGGTTCGATTCGTTTTATCGAACTCCCCTATTCGTAGGGACCTCATTCTGAAATCCGTCCAAAGATTTTCGAATGTCTCTTTCTGATACTTATCGAGTGTTTCTGAGAAATAAATTAAGCCGTAAGGCGCGTACCATGTACCCGTAAATACTCTCTGTTCTAAACCAAAACACTATTTGCCTAAAATTCAAATGTATGACATTGTTATTCGAAAAGAAAACAACCCATGACTTATGTTCTCTGATATGAAAATATATCTGATACATGACTTTAAATAATAATAATAATAATAATAATAATAATAATAATAATAATAATAAATCAGAAATATGTCTTTTGGCATAAAAGTAGACCTGATATCTATTTTTTGTAATAATGTCTTTTGAATATAAATTAAAATCATCTAGGGTATATTATCTGAGATATGAATGAAGATTTGTTGGCTCAGCGCTGGTAAGTCCTTCTAGACCTAAGCTCTTACGCCCAATGGGCCTAGGGTAAGCCTTTTCGTTAAGCTCATACGCCCACATGCCTAGGGTAAGTCTTTCTGGACCTAAGGCATTCCTTTAGGTAGGCTCCTACGCCCAATGGGCCTAGGGTAAGCCTTTTCGTTAAGCTCCTACGCCCACATGCCTAGGGTAAGTCTTTCTGGACCTAAGGCATTCCTTTAGGTAGGCTCCTACGCCTCAGGCCTAGGGAAAGACCTTCTATATGCAGCTCAGGGGGAATTGTATTTTGGAGTTCGGTTGGAGGGTAGTTAAGTAAATTAATAAAATTTTATAACCTCTTCTGAAACATACCTTACTAAATTAATGCATCAAAGTTGAACTCTCCGTAAATTTACAATTCTCGCTTAATGAACCACTCTAAACTCATTGATTCAACTTCTGAAATCTGAATCTCTTTGAATCTCCGGCTTTAGACTCATCTCTCAAGATTTGGGTGATCAAATAAAGAACAACTTTGTTACTTTCTTGTATAATGCTCCACTGAAATATCAAATCGTAATTTGAGCTTAGCGTTGACTAGTTCTTCATGACAGTGTTAAGCTTGCTTTATACCTGCTTGTGTTTAGCATCCCTTGATAGTCTATATTACTAAGCTTTTCGAAGCTTGCGTTGTTTTTACCATCACAGGTTAGAAGATCGACCATGTCGCAGCTGTCAACGTCGGTATGAGAGTTTCTTCGGCTTACTTGTGGAGTATGGTATATGTAATTAGGGGCATGTATGTCACGTTTTAATTTATATTCGAGTATGAAACTTGCATTAACAACTTTTATCCCAGTTTTGTTTCATTGTCTAAATGTTTTCTGAAATTATACTTTAATTCAAAACTTGATTTATGATTGTAAATGGTTTAACAATTTATTTATTTGAAACTTTAACGTGGGTCGCTCCGGTGGCCCTAATGTGACTTCTTAATATTCGTATTAACGCATAGGCGGGTCTAGGAGGTTACATTAATGATATTAAAAAAATATTTTTTATAATTTAATTAATATTAATAGATACAAAATATTAATAACTAATAGATTGTTCAAACAATTATTGAATATAATCATGTCCTTATATGTTATTTTATTTGTTCAAAAGATCAAACAACTATCATTTAATTTTACAAAACAATTTTATACAATCAGTTAATGCAATCTGGTAATTCAATCAGCTAATATTATCAATTATCAGCTATCAATTAATATAATTCGCTATCAACTATCAGCTAATCGACAAACATATCATCTACTTTCATTATGGTTAAGTCTTGAAGCATTATCTACACAACCTTATCACCTTTTTGACTTTTCAACACACATGTATGTTGCTGCCACAATCATTTGATGCTAAGATCTCGTGATTTTTCAAGCTATGTTACTATGCCGTGATGTTTCATTGTCACGTTTTGATAATTCTTCAAGATATTCCTTTACTAATGTAAATTTCCTTATCTTTGCCAACTTTAAGAGATATTTTATCACTTGAATCATGAAGTTTCAAACCCCAGTAATGAATCTAAAAATTAAAGAATGAAGTTCAAAAAAAATTTCTTTTTAAAATAAGTATGTTTTTTTTTTTTACTTTTATAGGTCAAATTAAATTTTTTAAGGGATAAAATTTCTCTAATTTAATTTGTTTCAGAAAAATGAGGAAACAAGAACCAGCTGCATCTGCCCCTGTCAAACACTATAAAACAGCCCTTGTTTTTTAGCCATGAAATGCAAGGGAGAACAATCATATAGTAGCTTTTAGATAATTTTGGGTGTAGTCATGGGCGGAATTAGAAATTTATAAAGGGAGACCAAAATGAAATTTAAAAAAATTAAAAATTTATGAAGGGGACCAAAATGAAATTAAAAATTTTGACGGGGGCCAAACTAAAAATTAGCAAATTTTAAAGGGATTATAGAGGTAATTTTACTTTTTTCTAATTTTTTTTTATCTTATTCCTAATAAAAAAAAACTGGGGGGACCATACCCCCTTAAACCCCCCTAAGGTCCGCCCCTGGGTGTAGTATTACATAAAAGGTTCAACTTTCTTTTTAGCCTTTTTTCAAGGAAGGCACACACAGCATGCAATACTGGTGCTCGATCCCGGGTCCCAAGGGATGATCAACATCTACCTTTGCCATCAAGACACAAGGGGATGAGCATAAAAGTATTATTTAAATATAATGATCCATGTAATTTGATAATAATTTGTTTATTTTATTTTCCTCACCATAGAATTTTCTATTTATGGCTCGGTTATTGAATTCTCATCTACGATATATTTGTGTATGTATATGTATGACTCAAAATCTTTTGTCATTTCGACGTCGCTTGAAGATAAATTGTTAGAGACCATCAATAATAATAGGCAAAATACAAAAAAATGCCACCAATGTTTGCATGTTTTGTCATTTGGTCCTTTATTTTCTTTTTGGGTCTAAATATGCCCCTATTATTTGCTTGTTTTGTCATTTGGCCCCCTATTCTTTCTTTTGGTCCAAATATTCCCCAACGTTTCATTCATAGTCCAATTATGCTCATGTTGGATGTAAACTGTCAATCAACTGACGGTCAACGGCTTATAAAAAAATTTGACGTGGCATCAGCAGATCTTAATACATGGCAAGTCCAGTCAGCATCAGCTTTTAAACGTCAGTTGACTGACAGTTCTCATCTAACGAGGGCATATTTGGACCAAATTGAAACGTTGGTGGCATATTTGGACTACGAATGAAACGTTGGGGGCATATTTAGACCAAAAGAAAGAATAGGGGGCCAAATGACAAAACAAACAAACGATGTGGGCATATTTGAACAACAAAAAAAGAATATGGGCCAAATGACAAAATATACAAACGTTGGGGGCATATTTTGTCATTTTGCCATAATAATATTTAGCACAAAGTTTCTTTTTAACTTATCTTCTTCAATATATGTTGTACAAATAACCGTTAGTGAAATAAAATAAAATAAAACATTGTTTAAAATCACAAGATCGAAACAGAATAATATAAAAGTGTGCATAAATTTGAAAACAGAAAATCGAATAAAATATTTGAAGGCAAGACTGTAATCCAATTGAGAAAAAAGTTAAGGTATGTTTTCAATTTTTTTCTTTAAGACATATTTGGTCGCTCTTTTGGTGCTAGAGAATATTGATCGACTGTCTCTCATAATATAACAACAAGATGAGCACGACTGCAACGATCAAATAATTATAACTTAATTTTTTTTTCTATCACCGGAAAACTATAACCTAACGATTTACGAACTGTAACCTAGTTATAAATTGAAGTTATATATATATATATATAGTTTTAGTCAGATTATTCTCGGGCTTAGATTTCTATGGGCTCAGACTTGAGCTGGTCTCTCGGGGTTTTATTGGGCTTGGACTTTATTCGGCTCAGATTTTTTTATTTTTCAATTTTTCTGATTCAAATCATTACGGGCTTTGATGGAACAAATAAACTTTCGGATCTCCACCCCATTTTGCCAGCTCTACATTAGTGATGACAATTTAATATGAATCTGATCTGATTTAAAGAGAAAAAAAAAATACGATCCAAATTTGAAAGAAAAATGTTTGAATTTGAAAAAGGGTTCGAGTCTTAATAGGAGACAGATTAGATATGAATATTGTCATGATCCGAATATAATTTGAATTCGATCCAAGTTCATGTCCGATCGATATATAAGTTCGAATCAAAATATTTATGAGTTTTAATTCTTTAAAACAAAATATCAGTTATAATATTTACATTAAAATAATAAGACAACATATATAAAGTAAAAAAAATTAACCTAAATGCATTAAAAAAAACATAAATATATAGAGTAAATTACACTGGTGGTCACTAAATTATCACCGTTTTCCTATTTCGGTCTCTCAACTATTTTTTTCATCAAAACCGTCCTTCCGATTAAATAATTTTCCTGTTTTGGTCTCCTTCCGTTAAAACATTAACAGAATCGCTGACATGAATTTTTTTTTTATATTTTTATTTTCTAAATTAGCATTATCTTTCCTCATCAGCATATTATATATTATTCTTATTTATTTCAATCGACCAACCAGTGTCACCTCCAAATTTTAATCAAATCGAAGGAGAAAAAACCTCTTAATTTGTACAAGTGGGAGCAATCGAACTAGAGACCCCTTGCATGAGGGGTCCAAAGCTTCACCATTGAGCTAAGCTTAAGATTTAACCAAACAAATATTTAAGTTATACACTTTCAGCCTCAAAAATAAATTTGTTTTGATTATATAATAATTTGAACCGTAAACACATTGCACCAAAAGCAAAGAGTTCAACCACTAAGCTAAATATCCTCAAATTTTAATATTTAATTTAAAATATATTATCACCTCAAATTAGATTAAATTATTACTAAAATCAATCTAAAATTATTTTTTCAAATTATTTGGGAATAAAAAAACTATTTATTTATTTTTATACATACGTATTAGATCATTCTAAAAATTAATTAAATATAAATTAATTTGTTCATATACATGTCAATGAATTAAATGTTATTTAAAAAATTATATTTTATCCTAAATAAATATTATAAATTTAATTTTTATAATTTTTAATATTAATTTTATAAAATTATTACTTAATCATTATTTTTTCAAAATGAAGTGAAAATAATTCTAGTTTGATCTTCAATTTTAATTACATTTCAAGCTAAAAAGTTTTTAAAAAAATTAAAATAATAATTTTAAATCTAAATATTTATTTTCAAATAATTCAAAAATTTTAGAATGACCTAATTCATTTTAACAATATTAAATAATTAATTTTTTATTCTAAAATAATTGGAAAAAATAATTTTAGGTAATAATAAATCTTAAATTAAATATTAGATTTTGTAGATACGATAGAGCTTTTAGTTCAAAGTGTTATTGGTTCAAACCTTTGTAAATGTAGTTTTAGTTATTTTTTAGGTTGAAAATGTATAACATAAATATTTGTTTGGTTAAAATATAACCAAATCTTAAGCCTAGTTTAATGGTTAAGCATTAAACCCTTCATGCATGGGGTTTTTGGTTTGATTCCTCCCACTTGCACAAATGAAGAGTTTTTTTTTCTCCTTTGATTTGTTTGAAATTTGGAGGGACCAAAACAGGAAAACTATATAACGAGAGAGACGATTTTGACGAAAATATTAGTTGAGGACCAAAATAGAAAAATTGTGATAATTTGGTGATCACCAGTGTAGTTTACCCAAATATATATTAGGTAACTTGAAATAATAGTAAAAACAAAATTAACTTACATATATATCCATATCACTTTAAAAGTGATAGTAAAAACATAAGTTAAATAATAATAATAATAATATTTACTATAATTTATATCTATGAACTAAATTTAATATAGTTTAATATATCTATGTACAACATATGCAATTATGCATATATACATGAATATGAAAAAATATAAAATAAAATTATAGACACACAAACAAGAAAATAAATACAATGGAGAAATAAATAAATGTAAATCTCAATGAATTACTGAAAATTAAGGAAATTAGTAAATAAAATAGTAAATGATGTGAAATTACAAGGTAAAGTTAAGATATATTAGCCTGAAATTGTGAATTAAAATATGAAGCAAATTAAAAGCATAAATAATAAACACGGAAATTTAAATGTAGTCAACAAACAAGAGACGAAAATGAATAAATACAGAATTCAATAGCATAACTTAAAAACGTAAGAAATTAAATACACGAAATTATGGACTGATTTGCATTAAAGTAAAAATATTAGAGTGCTGAAACACAATATACCTTATTGACGCTAAAAATCATGAATCTACCCCTCGAATTCAGGTCAATACTAAGGATAACAATTAATCCGAATCCAATAAAAAAATCTAATCTAAATCCAATAAAATTTGAATCCAAATTCAAAAAGTATATGAATCTAATTATAACCGAATTTGGACTTAAACTCTATACAGTCCGATCCATCGTCACCCTTACTCTACATGCAGTAAAGGCGACGATCTAAACTATCCCGACTATAGCTGGGTTGAATGGGAAACCTTAACTGCCTTCAACATTAAATGCTGGAGCTGAAAACTAGTTTCACATGTTTTGTATTTTTTTTTCATTTTTCTACAAAAAAAATTGTATTGAAAAAATGTTGTAATAATAATATATATTTATATTTAGATGTAAAATGGATCAAGCATAAATAAAATGATAAAAAAAAAAGAGAAGTGGATCAAATGGTCCAAAATATACACAATGAACCATGTGGCTCAAACATAAATGAAATGATAAAATGGATCCAAGTTCAAATATTTCAACCCAAGTACAAACAAAATGAGATCCAATATCTAATCAAAACCCAACCAAATAAGCTCTAAAACTAATAATAAATCCAAAATGTTAATTCATTTAATTGATTGGATTTAGTCCAAAGCATAGTTTTGTACGTATAAAGTGTAGAAATTCACAAGAGGTGGTTCTCAATATACACACTAAAAAATAAGAATGACCGCATAGGGTTTTCAAGAAAAAAAATATATTCGCTAAGTTAAATATTTGTAAGATGAAAGTAAAATAATAATTTTTGACTAGCGATAAAGCACATTGAAAAGGCAAAAAAATGTTTTACATCATAGATTTTGAGTTTTATTAGACTAAATTTTTAAGTTAAAATTCAATCTATTATGTATACAACAAATTAATATACATTTAATTTTTAAAAACTAAAAACTTATTTAATAAATTGTACAAAATCTCAAAATCTCGTAAAACTTATGCCTCATCCTAATAGAGGGAGAATGATAGCATTGCTTTTGAAAAGTGATTTTTATAAGTGTTGTTAGAAAGTGATTTTGAAAAGGGATTTTAAAAAGTTAGTTGCAAGATTTTAGTGTTCAACATTGCTGTCAAAAAGTGCTTTTAAGAAGATAAATGACCATTTTAGACATGATATTGTAAGTTATATATATGTGTATGTATGTATATATGTATATATATAAATGATATTCAAATTCTCTAATGTTATAATATATAAAATATATCAGCTTAAATTATTATAAAAATATTTTTTATTAATAAATATATTTTTAACAATTATACGTGTTCCATGAAAATATAACAAATTTAAAATATTTAAAAAATTTGACATGAATAAATATATATAAATTTAAAAATTTAAAAATAATTATTAATTATATAATTATATCTTCGTAAAGAATTATAAATTTATAAATTATAAATAAACACAATAACAAATAAAGGTTAAAATTGTAATTTGGCTCTCAAAATCACTTTTACAACAGCAAAAGTTAAAGATTTTAGCTTTTACGTTTGGGTTGAAAATCACTTTTCAAAAGTAATTTTTTTCTCTAAAAACTAGCTGTTTAGCACAATTTTTGGCCTCAAACCAACTTTTGGAACCAAAAGGAATGGCGAAGAGGAAAAAAACTTTTGAAAAGCAATGCTAAACAAAGCCTGAGACTTGCCGTGAGTGAACTTGCGTTGACGGTAACAACAACAAAAGGAATGACGAAGAGAAAAAAAAATTTCATTTAGGTTTTTGGTATAAAAACAAACTCGAAGCAGTTTAGAAGTGAGAGAAAGTCCAACACCGTAATTTAGTTTTTACGGTTGTAGTTTATTTATTGGGTTAACTACTAGAATAGTCACTTATGTTGCCCCCAATATAGAGTTGGTCACCGATTCTAAAAACGACCAGTAAGGTCACTTACGTTTTCGGGCATAAACTTTTGGTCACTCAGCCGTTTGTTGCCGTTAAACGTTGATGGTTTGCTGACCTGGCAAGGAAAAAATAAAGGTAAACTACTGCAATGGCCACTAACGTTTATCCCATTTACATTTATGGTCCCCGATTTTAAAAAATATACATTATGGTCACTACTGAAAATGTTTCTTTCTAATTTCACCCTTAAATTTTTAAAAATTCATTTTTCAACCCTAAAATTTTGCAATCAATTAGTACAATAATATTATAAATGCTTAAATGAAAAATAGGTGCCCAAAGTATACCCTTTTTGAATTACCCATGTTCGATTCCCCTTGGGGCCATCTTCCACTATTTCATTTTTCTTACTCCTAATTGAATAATTAATTTATTTTATTAGTTCGGTAGTCATTAATATAGTTTACCCTAAAAAATTAGTATCTCGTAACTCGTTCCATTTAATCAACAGGTTATTGGTTGAAATGTGATATATTTGATTGAGGAAAAAGAGTGAAATAATAAATAGAAAAAACCCTCCAATTTCAGTGGGTCGTTTTTTTCTTAATCGAGCGTTGGTATTTGGGTGGCGTGCTACGATTGATAAAGGGTTACCGAGTTGTCACAATGTAACCAAGTACTGTTGGACCAAGGTAATTGACATTCAAGGAAACTTATCCATTTAGTAATAGCAGCACTTCAAGATCTATTTTATATATTTAAACTTTGATCATCTGCCTCCCAAAATATACTCTTTTTTTTTCTATTTTGGAAGTTCAAAAAACAATACAACCCACAAATTTTCACCATTTATAATTGGGTTATATAATAATTTGGTCCTCGTAAATTAGACAATAATTAAATAAGTTTTACGCAAAATGATATCTCAATAGAGTCTTTATCTAAAATTTGTGATCAATTAAATCCCTCGAATTAAAAAAATACTTCGATTATATTTAAAGGTCGTTAGGGGTGATATAATAGCTTCCTATTAGTTGTTAATATGTTAGCTAGTGTGGTAACAACTAACTGAATGGAATTTTTTAATCATAAAAAATTGAAAATTTCTAAAATAAAATTAAAATTATCTTTTTTCGATAAATAAAGAGAAAGGAAAATATTACGAACGAGTGCCTCGTTAAAAAACCTTTCTAATCTTAACTTGAGGGGAAAAGAGTGCACTCGGAACGTACGTACACAGAAACCATCCGACAACAAAACAAACTATCCAACACTAGAGTCTACTAAAAGACCCTCATGAAGTAAAGATGCCACCTCTGAAGGTGGGGGCGTGTACAATCGTGTAGATCGATCCATCTCATCAAACAGAAAAAGCTCACGTACATGGGATAGCTTAGCTAGTCTATCGACAATCTTGTTCACCGTACGCCGGACATTAGCAAGGCGAACCTCCCATTCCCGATCCAAAAAATCATAGATGAAAGACAATAAAGAGGATAGATCATGAGGAAGAGCACGATTGGACACCATACAAAAGACATCCAAACTATCAATCTCAACATATAATTTGCGGAAACTATAGAAATCAGAGTAATTCTCTGTATTTTCTTATGATTTCAATAGGAAATATTACATCTTTATATATACAAACTATGTCTGTAATTTAGGAAACTCTAAGATTAGAAAGATACTAATCCTAGGAGATATGATCCCTTAAAATAAGGGATTGTAATAAAAATAATATTTACAGAATCTTTTAACTGAAGGGATGGAAACAGTCCATACATTTATATAATTCCTACACCCCTCTCAAGCTGGAGAATATACATTGTATAACCTCAGCTTGAATAGGAATTTATTGAAAACAGGCTTTGGCAAAGCCTTAATAAGAATGTCTGCAATCTGGTCGTCTGAAGGAATGTATGAAAGAGTGGTTGTCTTTTTGTTGACTTGATCAGCAATAAAATACATATCAATCTCAACATGCTTTGTTTGGTCATGTTAAACTGGGTTCTTAGCAATCTGAATGGCATATTGATTCACACAAAACTTCAAAGTGATCCTCCTGATTAGTGCCAAGTTCTTTTAGTAATTTAAGTAGCCAAATTCTTTTACATATTTTCAATGCTAGTGCTCTAAATTCAGCTTCAGCATTACTTCTTGAAATAACAGATTGTTTCTTACTTCTCCAAGTTGTAAGGTTACCCCAAACAAAAGTGTAGTAGCCACTAGTGGATCTTTTTTAGTGAGATCTCCAGCCCAACTAGAGTCTGTAAAAATCTTAACAGTTTTGTCTTGTGTCTTCTTAAACATTAAGACGTGTTCTGGAGTTTTCTTCAAGTACTTGAGAATTTTATTTGCTGTTGTTATATGCTCTTCAATAGGATTAGTCATGTGTTGACTTATCACATTTATGAGAAAGGCTATATTTAGCCTCGTCAAGGATAAGTAAATTAGTTTCCCAACTAATCTTTGAAAATTTTCTGTCTACTAAGAACTCATCTTCTTTGTTGAATCTCAAGTTTGCCTCCATTGGTGTATCAGCCGCCTTACAACCAAGAAAATTAGTTTCTTTGAGTAAATCAAATACATATTTTTTTTGGTTGATCACAAGTTCTTCTTTTGATCTTGCCACCTCCATTCCTAGGAAATACCTTAGCTTTCAAGTCCTTGGTTTCGAATTTCCTGTTTAACAACTTCTTCAAATTGTTAATCTCTTCCTCATCATCTCTAGTAAGAATTATGTCATCCACGTACAGAATTAGGATAGCTTTCTGATTTGTAGAAGTTACCTTGAAGGAAAGAGTATGATCGACAAGAGACTACTTGTAGCCGTTTTTAAGAATAACTTTAGTGAACCTCTCGAACCAAGCTCTGGGTGATTGTTTTAACTCGTATAGAGACTTGTTGAGCCTGCAAACCTTGTTGCTACATTCAACAGACTTTAAGCCATGTGGCAATTTCATATAGACTTCTTCCTCTGGCTTGCTATTAAGAAATGCGTTTTTCACATCAAGTTGGTGTAATTGCCAATCGTAATTTACAACCAAACTTAGGAGTACATGAACAGTGTTAAGCTTTGCCACAGGTGCAAAAGTTTCTGTTAAATCTATCACATATGTTTGCGTAAAGCCTCTGGCCACTAGTCTAGCTTTGTTTCGTTGGATACTGTCATTGGAGTTATACTTTACAGTAAAGATTCATTTACAGCCAACAACCTTTTTTCCTTGAGAAAGGTTTATAACGGTCCAATTAGCATTTTTCTCTAGTGAATAAATTTCCTCTTCAACAACCCTTCTCCATTTTGGATCCTTTAGAGCTTCAGATATGCTTGTGGGAACCTGTTCTTTTTCCAAGGTTGTTGTAAATGCTTGAAAAGAAGGCATCAATAAATTATAACTAGCAAATTTTTCAATAGGATATTTGGTGCACTTTCTAACTCCTTTTCTAATAGCAATAGGGAAGTCATCTAGAGTAGTGGACTTACTGATTTCTTCTTCCATTTTGGCAGCTGGTCCCAAATCCAATTCTCAGCAAGAATTAGATTGCAAAACAGCATGAGGGATGTGTTTTCTTTTTCTTGTATAGACATGAAGCTGTTTGGGTGGTGTTGTTTTTTGGAAAACTTTCAATCGGAGTAGGTGTATTTTCAGGAAGGGTGTTTAAAGTATGTGTGGGTGAATTAGTGATAAGTATTACAGGAGAATCAATGAGAGTAGACACGAGTGACAAATCTGCAGGTAAAGGTAAAAATGATGGAAATTCTAAAGGTTGAGAATGAAGATTATGAGTGAATACCTAATGTGGCTGAAAATCACTCCATGTATCCCATGAATTTCAGCCTGAGTGAAATATGGATCCTGCTAATAAAAAGTTATATCTATAGTGGTAAAAATCATTTAGAAGGAGGGTGATAGCATTTATAACCCTTCTTAAGTGAAGAATACCCAACCAGTACACATTTTAAAGACATAGAATGTAACTTAGACTTATTAGAAGCAATATTTTGGATAAAAACAGTGCAACCAAAAATTTTAAATGGTAGAATGGAGGAGATAGGCTTAAAATGGGGAAAGTGCTGCAAAAATATAGATTAAGGTGTTTGAAATTGTAAAACCTTACTAGGCATTCAGTTGATTAAATATGTGGTAGTTAATAAGGCTTCCCCCCATAAATATTTGGGAACATTAGAGGTAAACAGAAGAGAACGAGTAACTTCATGGAGGTGCCTATTTTTTCTTTCGGCAATATCGTTTTGCTGTGGGTTTCCAACACAAGAACTAAGCTGAACTATGCCATTTACCCTGAAAAAATCACCCAAAGACCTAGCAAAAAATTCACCGCCATTATCAGATTTAAAGAGCTGGATTTTAGACCCAAATTGAGTGAGAACCATGTTATAAAATTGCACAAAACACCAGCAGTTTCAGATTTATCTTTCAGCAAATAAGTTCAAGTTATCCTACTGTGATCATCAATAAAAGTGATAAACCACTACAATTATCAGCATTGTTACGAAAGTGCCATAACATAACAATATCAACTTTTCCTAAAGCGGTGAAAGCTTTGGAGATCTCAATTTTAGAAGAGGAAGGGAGGTTGTAGAGGCCATTCTGCAAGCTGGCCTTACCAATCATCTTCTTCGAGTTCAGTGCCTGCAAAGTATAATCAAGATCATTAAAAATTGCGAAGCAGTGCAAGTCTTTGGAAAGTTTACTAACAGAAATGAGATTGCAAGCCAAATTTGGTACAAAGAGAACATTTTTAAGTGCAATATGTTCATTGAGAACAACAGTTCCATGTCCTTCTATTTTGCACAAGGAAGCATCAGCTGTTTTGACAGTTTGACCAAAGGTTTGGAAAATTTTGCGAAACAAAGTCTTGTCACCAGTCATATGATCCATAGCACCAGAATCGAGGATCCAAGTAGAAGTCAACTGGAAGGAGAAAATGTTGTAGAAGAAGGGTTACCTTCTGGTTCTTTCATGACCAGATTACATTCACAAGGCCCCTGAAACTTTCCAAACAGTTTTTGAAGATCAACAATTTGTTCTTTGGTAAAGCTAGTGACAGATGTGGCAGCAACGAGGCTTGATTTATTATCTCGAGATTTCTTAGACTTCCGGTCTTGAGGCTTACCATGAAACTTCCAACACTTCTCTTTGGAGTGGCCGGGCTTTTTGCAATGATCACACCAAGGTCTCCCCGTTTGGAAGAGGGAGATGATTGATGTGTGAGTAAGGCAAATCCTGCATGAGGGGAATATAGTTCATCAGGCTCACACACTTTCGGCTTTCTTCCTTCTTGACAATAGAGAAAGCCTCTTGAAGGGAGGGAAGAGAAGAATTAGCCAGGACCTTGCCGCGAAAATTACCCAGGTCCTTGTTTAAACCTTGGAGAAATTGAAAAAGCCTTCGTTGTGTGACAATTTGCTAATAAAGGACACCATCTCTTGGATCTGCCCAATCATGTTGTGCATTCAAATCTAATTGCTGCCAAAGAGCGGTAAGGGTATTGTAGTAGAGAGTGACGAGCATGGTTCCCTGCTTAAGGGTGGCTGCCTAATCTTCAACATGATACAATTCAACAATGTTATCAGTGCTAGAGTAGGTTTCACAAATTGCACTCCAGATTTCAACGGTTGTGGTGTAAAGAAGTAAGTTTCTGCTTATACTAGAGGTCATGGAATTAATGAGCCAAGTTATAACCTGACCATTGTCACGCATCCACTTAGCAAAATCAATGGCAGTCGCAACATGCTTCTTGATTTCACCAGTAATGTAGCCCAATCTTTCTCTGCCCAAGAGAAAAATCTTAACCGATTGGGACCATTCAAGAAAATTGTTGCCATTCAATCGATGGCAGGTGATAGTCAGACCAGATGAATCTGATTGAGCATCAGAACCAGAAAAATTTTCTGGATTTGAAGTGATCTCTAGAGTAGGATAAATAGATGTAGGAGAAGTCTCGGACATGGTCTAGGTTGGAAAAAACCGTAACCTAATTTGATACCATGTAGAAATCAGAGTAATTCTCTGTATTTTCTTATGATTTCAATAGGATATATTACATCTTTATATATAAAAACTATGTCTCTAATTTAGGAAACTCTAAGATAGGAAATATACTAATCCTAGGAGTTATGATCCCTGAAAATAAGAGATTGTAATAAAAAGAATATTTACAGAATCCCTTAACTGAAGGGATGGAACCAGTCCATATATTTCTATAATTCCTACAGAAACCTCTCTCCCAAGCCAGCTGGAGGCCATCATCGATACCCCACAATTCAGCATCTAAAGTTGAGCAAATCCCTAGAAACTTGCCAAAACCCACAACCCAAACACCATCCTTATCGCGAATAACACCTCTACAAGAAACCATACCCCTAGAGAGTCCACAAGAACCATCAATATTAATCTTATACCAACCAGTCGGGGGGGCTGCCAACTCTCCATCGGTGTTGCATGAACGCAACTAGTGCGCCCCACCGAGGACTCGGACGTCGTTGCAAAGAGACACAACTCATATGCGCGCCAGACTTCCTCCCAAACTCCAAACTCGACACGATGTTCCGGTGTGAATGTGCACACATTCCTATGCCAACACAAAACCCATAGAGCCACCCAAAAAAGAATATCCCAATGATGCAACTGTGTGCAGTCAGCGACCGCATCTGCAGATTTTGTCGCAGCTACCCAGTCATATCCTACGACAGGAAAACATCGAGCCTCGAAGCAGGAACGATAGCCGTCTAAAGTGCGACTGTCGTAGGGCATTCCCAGAAAAGATGATAAAGGGATTCGCTAGAGCTGTCGCAAACCACAGAATCTGTCATATGACGGCGGGCTCGCGCCACATTCGTGAGAACTCGACCTCTCGCTACTAACCAAATGAACCACCTTATGCGTGGCCAACCTTTGAAACATGCTAACACTCGCCATAATATGTCTCGTGTATCAACTTGGTACGGGTTGCACCTATTATAAGCAGAACGAACCGAGGATAGACATGTCGATGTCCTTCTCCAACCAATCCTATCAGTAGGACCATCCGAGCGAGGAGGCATAGTGGCGGCCAAGCGGTAGAGAACCTCGATCGAGAGCAGTGCGGCAAACTCTTGCCACCGCCAGTGTCGTGATTCATCCACCATATTCGCAACTGAAATTCGCGAGAGTAATGGAATTCAAATCGTATCAGAGACAAGGTCAATCAGAGAAAATTCAAACCATTATTATTCTTTTATATAACATTCAATATTTTATTAATCTGAATTTGATATTACTGAGACTCATTATGGGACAACCCTCTAAAATTCAAAGCATAAACGTTGTTTAAGGGATCTAATGTTACGAGAAAATTCAATGAAGATTTAAAAATAAAAGCTTAACTGAGATATCATTTTATGTAAGAACTTGCTTAATTAAAATATTTATTTCGTGTAAAAATTAATTATCATTTATTATCTAATTCACGATGAGACAACTTATTATTTAAACTTTTAAAAATTTTATTTTGATGATTGAAATTTAAGAATACAACATTTTAGAAAAGTAATTGCTCTGCCTTCTCTCTAACCCAAGCAAAACCAAAGTTTTCCTCTGACCTCAGCGAGTCACTAGTCGTCAGTGAACGACTCGTCTTCCCTACATAATAACCTCCTCCATGTGGTAGATCGTCAGATCTCCTTATGTTGAGGTGATCTAGCCATCGCTTTTTGCTTTCTTCTTCACCTTCTCGAATCAAATTTTTAGGGAGAGCACTGTGTTGTTGTCGATTTTCTTCAGTTTTTGATGGGTGGCTTGTCTCGACGATATTGGGAAGTAAGGCGGAGCCTCTAACCTTCGTCGTTCTGTTTCTAGGCCCTTGGTTTTCAGGGTTGTTCACGGACAGTGGTTATCTCTGGGTTTCTCCGTGCTCTTCTTCTCTGTTTGTCGTTGGTGGTGGTCGTGGTCTGTGCCTCCGCCTCTCCTTCAGTCATCGGCGACTCTAGATTTACGTCACGGTCTACTGAAAGCTCACTCTACGTTAGGGGCAGATCTTGATGTAACCGTTTGAGGGGGCTTAGTCAAAAATTTTGAAGGTCTAATCTAAATTTTCAAAAAATTTGAAGATGTAGTGAGATTATTTTCTAAAATGAAGTTTTAATTAAAATCTTCAAAAAATTGAGAAACTCATGAACATTTCGAAAAAAAATTTAGAGAGTTTAATTAAAATTATTAAAAAATATAATGGTGTATTTTTAATTTTTCCCAAATCTTTGGGTGCCAAGGGGCTCCCATAGGCTTGGCTTGGGATCCATCTCTGCTCTGAATTCCTTATTAACCACCTTCATCCTTCGGTGTCCTATCGAAATGACATAACAACTGGTGGTATTTGACTTTGTTGTCTTCGCGCTGACCATGGCTTTCGTTGGTGGTGGTTGTCTCTATCTTGTTCTTCTTCGGCCATGTCTGTGGCTGTCGCTCTGGCTTTACTTTCTTGTGTTGTTTTATTGTATCTTGTGTTTGTTGGTTTGTTCGTTGGTCTGCTTGATGCTTGATTTTTGTTCCCTTGTTGTTTCTTGATGGTTTTGCTTGTTAATAGAGGCATCTACCATCGATTATAGAGGAAATTCCATGTTTTATTAATTCATCCTTTGTGGGAAGTCGACCATAAAGCAATTTCCAAACGAAACATTCAACATTTCTGTAGAGTAGCACCCCGAGGAAGAATTAACCTATCTAGCACAATCTGATGGGTGATGTCTCTCCACACCCATGATTTTATTTTGTCGAGATGTGTTGACTGGAAGAAGTTTATCCACACCCCTCACATATTTTTTTATAATATACATGTCCATCTTATGGTCCATGTTTAGAGTGCGAGGCTGTCCCTCCCAACAATGTCATCTCCAAGGTTCGAACTCACGTCATTACCTTAAGAGTGCAATGTGCCTTACCAATGCACCCAACACTTGTTGGTACACCCCTCTCATATTTAACTTTTTATAACTGTCCTCCAAAAGCTATTTCTCTCCAACGCATATCTCCACGACCATTTATATAACAGAGCTTTGTTTTTCACCTCAAAGTCAATGAACACCAAACTACCCAGCCTTTTTCAAACAAAAGATTTTCCAGCGATCCCCATAAGAATTTTGCCATTGTTTTATTAAAATTCATCGACGTTGATTTTGACATTTTAAACAACGATAAGAAATAGATTGACAAGTTAGCCAAGGTCACTCTTCCCTCGAAAGAAAGAAATCGAGCTTTCCAAGGGGCTACAAGCTTAAAAGCTTAATTGAGATATATCATTTTGTGTTGGTTATTTTAACAATTTCTACCTTGAGAAAGGGGAATAGAGAATTTGTTTGTAATAAATTTTGAATCCATAACTTAAGGAAAGTGGAGTGTGTCAATTAAAAATTTTAACTATTTACTCTAGAGATTCTTGACAAAACAAGAGTTTAATTAATGAGGCTTTTGCAGAGTTAGCGCCCCTTTGGAATTACTCTAGTTTGTGTTGAGTCCGGTTGAATTAATTATTTATTCAAGTTCTACATGGTCAATTTTAATAATACAAATAATATCTATTATCTATTGATATAATTTAATGCTGTATTGTTTAAAGAAAATACAAGAATTCATCGACCATCAAAAATTGATATTTAATTACCGAAAACTCAATACTTTTATCGACAGACAACTCAATCATTCATGAAGTTTACTATAGAGACGACGGCATTATTTCTCAAGAATCAAGGCCCTAGTTTAATCAATTTTGATCACTTGATTTTACACATATCTGCAAAGTGGTCCAAGATCCATTCATTCGCTACTAATTAATTAAATGTCTTCAACTATACTTTACCAAACCAAATGGATAAGGTTGTCTAAAACCATTTACTTTACTTGGTGAACAACTGGACATTATAGTATAACATGTCGTAATCAGAAGCTTCACGTTAAAGTAATGTTGAAATTATTACTTCCTAAACTGCACTCCAATAACAATAAGTAGCCCAAATAATAAGAAATTCTTTGCAGTACGTAACTCTTTGCTTTCTATTAATCTTTATCTTAATTTAGTTGACTTTGTATATGAATCATTGGCTATCTTGTTTTTGATGCCTTCATTTGTTTCATAACAGTTGTTCGCATGCAAAATGAAGGTGGAATTACTAACTTTACATACACTTTTGGATCTCTCTTTAACAAAAATCATATGTTCTCTTTAATTAATGTCCTTAATTATGTTTTAACATAATAAAATTAAAGTTTAAGGTTTAAATTTTTAGAGTTGAAACATAAATATTTACGTTTAAAAAAACATGTAATTTTTATTTCTTTCTTTATATAGTCTCTCGAAGGAAAGTGAAATGGAAATCATAAAAATGTCTTTTTTATTAATGAAATAGGTGTTGTTTCGCATGTTATTTTTTTTGGATTTTCTTGAAAGTCGATTAGGAATTCATAAAAAAAACGCGTTCATGGTTATTTTTAGGAAAATATTTCATGCAGTGTAGATATAAAAAAATTTCTGTAAATATCTTAATTTTAGAATTTAAGGATTTATGTGCATGGGTCTATATGTGATTAATTTGAACTGAATTGAAACGTTAAAGATGAAGAGTTTCAAAAAATAATAAAAACTAGCTTGATTATTCAGTCAAATATTAAGAATAAATTTTAACTTTATATGTTATTTAAATAACTATTATACCTTAAGTTTTACATTTTATATCCTTTTTACGGTTTACGTTAAAGTTTTATAATTATTTTTTCTACAGATACTGTGTTTAGAATTTAAACTCGTGTTATTATCTTAAAAATGTAATATACCTTTCTTTATAATACCTAATTTTTCGGCATTATGCCAGAAAATGACCCTAACGCTTGATTGATAAGTTATTTTGGCCTCTATTTTTCAATCAATTTAACTTTAACGTTTTATTTTGTGTCAAAATGTCCCCTCTACGGATAAAAATTATTAGTCAACTGATGATAAACAGTTTGAAATGACATGACAAACCTATAGGGCAGTGCACGTCGCGATAGCAGTGTCATAAACAAATACGCTAACTTTACATAATGACACACCAATCAAAAAATATTTTATAAGATTGCATAAAGTATAAAATAATTTTTCTTCTGACGTATCATTTTGTTAAGTCATTTCAAGCTGTTTATCATCAGTTGACTAACAATTTTCATCAGCAAAGTGACTATTTTGACAATAAATAAGACGTTAGGGATTAAATTGGTTCAAAAAAGAATAAGAACCAAAATGACTATTCAATCAATTGTTAGAGACTTTTTTTGGCTTTGTGCTATTTTTTTTACGATACCTTATCTTCTAAACTTTTAAATAAAAAATAATATATATATTTTATTTTAAAAAAATTATTTTGATGTGTTTACAGACCTACGTTATCTTACATATTTTGAAAATAATTATATTTATTAACATAGCTATATCAATCAGAATAAAAACTGCACGAATCAACTTGCTTCAGTGGTTAAGAAAATAGTTGTTGTTTTTAGAGTTCACGGGTTCGAGCATCAGCAGCTGCAGCAGGTTGATTGAGCGTTCATTATCAAATAGTTGAGAGTAAATTTAGAACAGATACTACTTGTAATCACTTTAATTTTTATATATATAAAAAAACTCTTTCAACCGTTTTGATCTTATTTATTATTATTATTATTATTTTTATTACACCGTTTTGATCTTATTTGATGCGATTCACGATATTGATGAGAAATATCTCACGATATGTTTGGTCATCTCGTATCTGACAATTCACCATTGTCTGACACTGAATCATTCACAAAATCCCCGAGCACCACACGTGGCTTCGTTGTCAATTCTTACACAATTCCTACAAAGTTAATTAATCAAATAATGTGATCTTATTAATTTAATAATTGTGTCTGATTTGTAATTTATAATAATTAGTTCAACTTGTAATGATTCTATTGTAAATATCTAAATATAACAATGCGAGGGGCTTATGTTGGGGAACATGTTTATTGTAGAATTTGCAGCTGCTTTTATTAATGTGTGTAATTATTATTCAAAAGTCAAAACCAAGTTAATTTAGGATTGCTTTTTCTGCACCCTAAATTCTCATAATTAATTAAAGTATTAAAAAAACCCTCTGATGTATTTAATATTTTTATTTTAGTTACAAATTTCTAAATCAGTGCAGAATAGTCCATCATTTTGATGAATTTTTTGCTCTGATCAAACAATGAAGAATATTCTTATTGTTAACCCCCCCCCCCCCCCTTCAAATTGAATAATTGCATTTAGTTACATTTAAAATGCAGTGTCGTATAATCATATCTATTTGCCTAAAATAGCTACCTAATTTAAATCAATGCAGCCACTTTATACCAATCCCCCGATTATTATTGAGAGCATAATATTGAGTGGACCACTTTATAAATAATAAGTTTCTACACAACATTCTACTTATTCATAACATCAAAATATAAATAAAATGATTGCCATAAAAAACTGTGGTACCCAATATGTCACAATGTGCATTTTATGCACAAATTACCTCAGCAATTAAACAAAATTGAGCAACGTGACTTTTTTTTTCTTTAATTAGATGTATGCTTTGACAGAAGAGAAAGAATTTGTTGGTTAGGAAAACCAGGACGATGAAAAACATCGTTTTCTTCCATGTAAGCTGGCCGAGAGGGGAGTTTTCGCTCGTTCCGAGTCAGTTGATTATAGTGCAAAAACTGATCACTTTTAAAAAAATAAGACTAAATAGAAAATGAATTAAAATCCAATCAAACAAGTCGAAAAAATAATAGATACAAATAAATTATATTGCGGACGATGAAGGGTTATCACCATGAGCACAAATATAAAGATGTATATAAAAATGATTACTCGTTGACAAACTGATATTATTATAACTCAACCATGACTTATCTTTAATGATTGTAGATGTCTGTCAATATTTAATTTGATGGTCTGATAATATTTAATTTGATGGTATGATAGATCAACGAGATAACATAATAAACGTCATCTGGAGAAACAACGTTAAATCTAACCCTGAGGGGAAAAATGTATTACAAGATAAAATAAAACATCTACCAATCATTATAAATATCTCTTATCCGGATATTTTCTTTTATGAAATTGTAAGTATAAAATAAGGAATTAATCCCTTACGAAGATGTTACAAGATAGTAGACTTGCTATTAATTAGATTGTGTAATATTTATAGGATTAACGGAAATATATTTGATGGTCTGATATTTTCTTTTCTTTTTTAACAATTTCTCGAGTGTTCTTTTTCTTGAATAGTAATGAAATTAATCCCTTACGAAGATGTTACAAGATAGTAGATTTGCTATTAATTAGAATGTGTAATATTTATAGGATTAACGGAAATATTTTGTGTGAAAATTATAATTATAGGTAGAGTCAAGAGTGGTAAATAATTTTTACATGAATTTATTATTTTCGTGTTTGAATTTAAATAGTGGTTTGTAGTTGTTTTAGTTAAATATTATATAAAAGTATAAAAAATATAAATTATCATTTAAAAGAATGATATTTAATCTTGGTTAAACTACATCATCAGTCACAGAATTTTGATTGTGTTTTCATTTTGACCACTAAAATGGGAAAAATTATATCATGGGCTTGGCTTACCGCAATGAAAACAACCCACTTCACCATTATTTTTTTAATTATTTTTTTCAATCAATGAATCTTCACTAATATTTTTCCATGTCATTTAAAAAACAATTTTTTAGAAATTATTATATTATTGTATTACTGACAAGAAAAATAATGAAGTAAATGGTTTTTATTAGATAGGACCATGACTAATATGATAAGTCAGACCTATGATATAATTTCTCTTGAAATAGAGAAAGTTACAATTACAATACTAGAATTTTTGAATTCGTTTTAGTCCCTTTCTTGTTATATCTAAAATAGATGGATGACGTGGTCTTTTTTAACCCTCCAAAGTTTTGAAAAGTTAATATTTAGACTCCTAAAATAAAAAAAAATATTTTTTAATATTTTAAATTAACTCTTTTACCATAACGTTTAAAAATTCTTAAAAAATTTATAAATCATACTTAAACCTCAAATTTTTTAAAAAAATGTAAATTAAACCTTTTGAATTTTATAAAATTTTAATTTAAATCTCTAAATTTTTAAAAATCTAAGTTGTTCTCCTCAAACACTTTTTAACAAGTTCCATCACTATTCCCATTTCAAGTTGCTGCCAAAATTGATGTTCTCTAATGTTTTTTTAGCCATTCTAGATACCGATAAACTTACCTCATCTCCTTCTATTAGGTTTAGAATTTTTTTTCAAAACTTATTTGAAACTCTCAAAACTTCAACACAAAAATCAATGATTTTGAGGGATTTTTAGGTTTTGTATGATTTGAGGGGTTTGAGATATCTGTCTAAAAAATTTAATAGTGAGAAGTATCCATCCAAAAGAGAAAAACATCTTATTACAAAATTAGTCTCATTGGACAGTCTCCAATGAAGATCGGAAGAAGAGAAGGTCGAAACATTGGCTTAATCTTTTGTAGATTTTAGTGGGTTTAAAAAAATTCAACCCGAGAAGAAAAAAAATGAGAGAAAAGGAAGTGTTTTGATGTCATATGATGCTAATTATATCACGACTGATGATCAACGAAAGTTAAAAAAAAAAAGGACTTTTAGAAAGAATGAGAAAGAAACTAATTCATGATATAAATAATATAACAATCGAATGACTAAAATTTTTTATATGTTTACTATTATAATTACAATTTTTTTATAATTTAATGATCAAAATAAAAGTACGGTCAATAAACTTTGACCAATGGTGTAGTACCCCTTTAATCTTTTCTCACCTTAGTAATCGATTAACATGTGATACTAACTAAGTCAAAGTATCCATCCAATGGTGTAGTACCCCTTTAATCTTTTCTCACCTTAGGGTTTTAAGTACTTAGTTTATGTGTATGGTTTAAGGGTTTAAGTTTAGTAGTTTATAATTTAGTAATTGTGAATAGAATTTGGGGGTTAGGGTTAGAATTTAGGGTTTATATGTCAAAACCTAAATCTTCAACATATTATCTTAAAACATTAACCTTTAAATTCTAAACTCATACCCATAAACCCATAAACCCTACACCCTAAATTGAGTTTCTAAACCCTAAAACTAATGCTCTATCAATGTATTAGATATAAATCCTTTATAAATAACAGAGGTAATAAAGATACAAACTTAAATCTGGTTAAATCTCTACTTAAACTAAAATAAATATAGACATAATCCATACGCAGGGCCGTCTCGGAGATTTTCGGGGCCCCGAGCGAAAATTAGAAAATTGACCTCTATACAACAAAAGCATATCTTATTAGTTTGAACAATCAAAGTAATATTTTTTGAAGTCTTAATTACAAAATAAGTGTCCAAACTATACACGTTTTTTTTTGCTTTAAGTGCCTAAAGTTTATTTTGTTATCATTTTGAGGTATCGATCATTATTTTTTATGTAAAAAATGAAACTTTAGACATCTAAAACAAACAAAAAAAACGACAAAATTTAGGCACTAATTTTTTTTAAAAAAATAGACACCTAAAACAAAAAGCAGCATAATTTGAGCACTTGTTTTTAATTTTTTTAACGGTCGTTATCTAGAAATGGCCACAGAGTAAACTTCAGACACTTATTTTGACCCAAAAAAACATTTTAGTTTCTAAAAATAAAAAAAGTATAGTTTGTACACTTATTTTGTAGTTAAGCCTTTCTTTAATAAATCATAAAAACATGATTAAATTTTTATCAAACACATTATTTTCATTGTTAGATTAATTAATTTATTTATTTAATAAAAAAATTAATTTTTACCATTAAATTAATTATTTGATCAATTAAAAAATATAAAAAATTAAAATTTAGGGGCCCTAGGCTGGTTGAGGGCCCTGAGCGGTCGCTCGGGGTGCTCCCCCTCACAGCCGGACCTGTCCATACGTAATAAAACTTAAATTATAATAAACATAATAAAAATCATCTGCCATTTTCGGTTCCTCTTTTTATACCTAAACATTAAAAAAATTAAATTTTAAGCACTTGCCATTAATTCTAAATCTTAAATATTAAACCCTAAAAATACACCCCTACCTCAATTCTTTAAATCCTGATCTTAAACCCTAAATTTAATTTTTTATATAGAGACATAAATAGAGTACAAAAAAAAAGCATAAAATTTCTATTGGAATAAACTAAAGATAAATTGGACATAATTTACATATAGCATACTCAAGACTGAAATATAAAAAATTGAAGCACCCGGGCAATGTCATTGGCACAATGAATAAGCTCTTTTTCGTGAATATTCATGAAGTGGGGCAGAAAAGTAGTTAAATATGTAAGTCATAAATTCATAAAAAGGTCTAGGAAGTTGGGAAACTTGAACAGAAATATTCAAACTTTGCAGAAAACAAATGTAGCCATCTGTAAGCTTTATGGTTATTCCTCATGAATGCAATAAAGGTTTCGTCTATGTAATTCATAAAACGGTCCCCCTTCTCTTTTCCCTACCCAAAATTACTGCAATCGACCAATAAAGCTTTGATCGATCCCCAAATCCCGGTTTTGCATACCTTTTTTTTTTTCTTTCGGAGATTCCAATTAACAATTTGTTTGGCTCTCTTATCAATGTGCCTAATTCTCATTTCTCATGTTGTTTGTTACACATTTCAAGGGGAAAACAACAGTGTTCAACACTAGCCATTAACTTAAACAAAATGTCTAAACTATGCTTATGTTTTGGAAATCACATGTCTAAGTTATTGCGCCTAAGAATAATTAAAACAGGACAAGTAGAGATACGTTACACGTAAGATTATTTTAATACGCTGGTAATCAAAATTTTGTGAAATAAATAATCAATAACACATGATGACGTATTAAAACTGTGTGAAAAAATCGGATAATATTCATCTAAGAAGATTTGAGTTCAATCATTTTATCTGCAAGGTGTGTGTACATTGTCGAAGTATTAAAAATATATACAAATATATTGTAATTACCTTTAGACTATTAAAAAAATAATGTACTCTAACCCGTTCACATAAAACTGAAAATAACCCATTTTACAATTTCAAAAATAATAGTATTTTTAACATAATAATAATAATAATAATAATAATAATAATAATAATAATAAATTATTATTATTATTATTATTATTATTATTATTATTATTATTATAAAATCTGTGATTCGGTTGTTGTTACTAATTAACTATACACCAATTTATTTGGAAAATATTTTTTAAGTTATTCATCGAAGTGAATCAAATGATTAATCATTCATGTTTTACTACTCTATATTGAGAGTAGACACTAACCACAGATTTTAAAGTTATTCTATATTTAATTAGGAACAAACTCTTTACCACTAATTAAAGTAAGAGAAGATCTTACCATCTCACTCGTGGTTAGGAAATGGTTATTTTATATAAATGATATGATTAACATAATTTGTAAAAACTCAAAATACCAATATACTTTAAATAAAATTAAAAAATTTAAATTAAAAAATCTTAAATATTTGATACCCTTTGAGATCTTAAACATGGATGAGTTTAGAGCGTGGCATGATACCGATACGTACCAACCGAAAATGTTATAAGGCAAAATTTAAAATGTACTCACCAACCTAAAATGTTATACATTTTGATAACATTTTCGGTTGGTAGTTAAGTATCAATACTTAACTCCGAGTATCGATACTTGACGTATTAAACACTAACTAAAAATGTTATATTTTTATAACATTTTAAATTAATAGATAACATTTAAAATTCTGTTTATAACATTTTCGATAGGTATTGTACCATAACCTGCTGTACGTTCGACTCGGAACAAACTTCATCCTACGATAACAAACACAAATCTCGTATATAAAAAGGCGGTAGATTTGTCGAAAACAGGTAGCTAACTGGCTGCCTTTATAACGAGAAGCTAAAAGGAAAAATGAGTTGTCTTTAACGAAAACAACAATCTTTTTCACATTAAACCCATGAACCGCAGTTATCATTTATGCGTTTACGTCCTTATCAAAAAAGTGTCCCCCCTCTCTCTCACCACAAAAAAACTAACTCTTCTTGTTTGGGTTGCCCCAATCTCTAATCTCTGACACCGGTGTTGTTTTTTCCGGCAAGGCGGTACCGCCGCCGCCTCTCTGTTCACTTAAAACAAAACCTCAAAGCTAAGATATTCATTGATTAAAGCAAAGAGAATTTTTATTAATTGTTCATTGATTCCATCTTTTTTCTTTCTTTTACTGTAATAACAATGAATAAATTTAAGAATCCCAAGGTAGAAAAAACATGAAAGGACCCAGATTACAACAAAATGAAAATCATTTCCGAAATGAATAATAAGTGTGTTAGGCTTCCAAAAATCCTGTCATTCTAAGAACTGAATTTCGAACTTGACTCAAATCCCTTCCTTTAAGCGTCCTTCCGTTCCCCGTACAAACCGAAAACGCCATTTTCCCAGCAATTCTCCTCGCTAAAACCACGTGGGGAGGCTCCATTTCCACGTCCTCGTACTCCTCGAATTCGACGCCTTCGCCGCCGCAACGGAAAGCAGCACCGCCGTGATGACGTTGAATGTTTAAAGGAAGCGAGATGGCGACCGTCTTCTTCTTGTTGTTGGTGGTTTTGTCGGACTTGTAGCTACGTGATGATCCTGGGTTATCGAAGCAGACATCATCATCCTTAACAGCAGCCTCGTCATGTGTGCCGTTATGGTTGCTGGTTTGGTCGGAAAACAAAACCTCGGATTCTTGGAATTCTTCTTCAGCCATGGAAAAACAAATCTGATTTGGATTTAGATTGAAGTAATTTGTAGATGAAACAGGGAAAAGGATGGAGAAATGCAACAGTAGCAGAACATGAAAAAGGAAAGGAAAAGAAAGGGTATTTATAAGTAAATCATTATTATTTATAAGAAAAAAGTCAGTACATAAAATAATTATATAAATATTGATACTTGCTATTTTTTTAAACATTTGGAATTTATTCGATTATTTTATACTTAAATATACGAGTTCGTGTTTGAAATTATAACATTAACGAAATATTTTTTTAGAGAAAATAGATGACGTAATTATTTTTTCCTTCACATAATATATTTCTTTTTCCAAGTTTTTGTACTTTAGTGCAAGTTATTTAAACATTTCTTGTAGTTTCACGTTTGATAGTGTAATCGTTTTGCTCTGAATGGTCAACTTTTAATGGTAAATGTAAAACCAAATATAAAACAAAACTTAAATAAAAATAGATTGATTCTCAACCCTAAAACTAAGTAAAAACCATAATTCTGATTGATTGAATGTTATTTTTATTTAACTTTAAAATATTTTTTGTTTAAATATCAATTTTCAACTTATTATCGGGTACCACAAAAACCTGTTATGAGAGCAACCCTCACAATTTAATTGTTTCATTCACAATGTTAAAATTAAAATTCTTTTTTTTAGAATATGCTGGTGTGATGCAAGGGTAGCATCTGTTCAACTTTATTTTAGCCTTCACAGCATGTAATACTGGTGCTCGATCCTGAGTCCCAAGGGATGATGAACATCAACCTTTTCCACCAGGACACAAGGGAATGAGCGTTAAAATTAAAATTCTCGACTTTATTTAAGGGATCTAATGTCTCATCTTACCTAAAATAACTAATTGTTGGTTTGATAAAATACATTTTTATTTTATAGTCCATGGTCAAAATACATTACTATTCTTCCTAATAATGTAATCTCCAAATGATATTGGAGTAAAATCTTTCTATGGATGATGGTTTTAAAATTTGAATTAAATTTAAATATTTGGAAATGAATTTACTGTCATTTCTTACAATTAATATAAAAATATGCTTTTTAGCATAAATATATTAATATTTGACTGATTGTTGTGTGATTTATTTATTTAGGTTTAGCTTTGTGTCTGTCTTTGTGGTTGTCCAAGTTGAATTCGGCTGCCTGCTTCTCTAATCTGTTGATCTGTTCTCTCCTTTTCTTGTGGCCTACGGTTTTTTCCATGTGTAATTACTTCTTCAGCTTTTATTTATTTATTTTGTCTGATTAATAATCGATTATTTATTATATTTCTTTTATTTATTTATTCATTTTTTCGGATTAATAATTGATTTACTAACAAGTGTACGATGTATTGGTAGGGCACATTACACATTAAGAAAAGGACGTGAGTTCAAACTTTGGAGACGACATTGTTAAAAGGGGCAGCCTCGCACCCCGAACATAGACCATAAGACGAACATGCATATAACAAAAAAAAATAAAGTTTGATTTGTTTAACTTCTAAACAACATGGTTTTTTTACAGAACTAAACAACATGATTGTGTCTGTTTAATTTTCTTCTTCTAATTATAATTTTTAATAGTTCTTCTATTTTTATTTAATCATTTGTATTCGATTTATTAGACGACTAATTTAAATTACATTTTACATAAGCTTAATATAGAATGATCCTTCCTATCTAGTTTGTATTTCTTTTAATTTTTTTAAAAAAGAAACAGACATGAATGTAATGTTTAAACTAAATTTAAAATACAAATGATTTCCTTTTATATTTAACATGTGGATAAAGTTAATGGCATATATTAAAGTATATTTAAATATAAAAATTAATGAAAATGATTGGTGACAATTTCTTATATACTTCAATAAAATTTAAAATTTCAATTTAAAACCCTATATATATTTAGACAATTCTAGAGTAAAAAAATCTAAAAAGCTCAATTAGTTAGAGAATTTTTTAAAGTTGGAACTACAATAACAATTAATATGTTTTAATAATTACGATCATAATCGACATCAATAGTATTGATTCAATACATGTATACCATTACGACCATAGTAGATAACTATAGTGCATAAATGAACAAATCGATTATTTGTATATATCCGAAATTAGTCAAGAATAAATCTAAACTTATTTCACACATAATAAAATTTAAACCAAAATAAAATTTAGACAGAAAATTTATACATGCTTCTATTCATTCAAATCAATATAATTGTAACCCCCGACCTAGCCACCAGACCGCACCGAACGGGGAAAACCGAAGAGAAATCCGTTAAGGTTTCACTCGAAACGAGCTTTTGAGGCTACTTTGTACAATTTTAAAACATGTCGTATCGATACGCATACGCTCGGGCCCGTATCGATACGCCTTCAACGGTCAAAAATCCCAAGTCAACCTCAAGAGGTCATTCCGATACGCTCAGAGACCGTACCGATGCGGCGTATCGAAACTGTCTCGAGGGTTTCGGAACGCCAGCCCGTACCGAAACACCCTCGAAACGTTTCAGAACCACAAATTCCAGTCGCAAAACGTACCGATACGCGCCCAACCCGTATCGCGTCCGAAGAGCCCAAATCTGTTTCCCCTTGAAAGCTTGCTTAGATGAAGTGCTTGAATCAATGGAATAGTGAAAAATGATGTTTTTGAGGAAGATAACGTGAAAATGAGTTTTAAAAAGATGATGGCTATTTTCAAAAACCCCTTTCTAATTTCAAAATTCTCATTTTACCCTTTTCTTTAAAATCCTTAAAGTTGTTTATTAATAATGGTTCCCCAAAATTAGTTTAACCCGAACCGGTTTAACCAAATCCGATTATCTTCCGGGCCTTAAACTGCGGCGTTACAACTCTCCCACACTTAAGGAATTTTGTCCTCAAAATTTACATGACGGAAAGAGATACGGAAACTACTTCTTCATGTCATCTTTCCTCTCCCAAGTGGCTTCTTCCACTTCTCGATGTCGCCACTTCACTTTGACCAACTCAATGGTCCTTCCCCGCCACACTTTGTAGTCTAAAGCCAAAACCTCAACTGGTTCTTCATTGTAGGTCAAATCTGGATTAAATTCTATCTCTTCGACTAGCATAACATGTGACGGATCTGATCTATACCTCCGAAGCATCGAAACATGAAACACACCGTGAATCTTTTCTAACTCAGTCGACAATCTCAATCTATAAGCAACGAGACCAACTCGTTCAACTATCTCATACAGACCAATGAATCTCAGACTCAACTTACCATTCCTACCAAATCTCATCACCTTTTTCTAAGGTGAGACTTTCAAGAACACTTTGTTGCCCACAGTATACTATATCTCTCTTCATTTCAAATCGGTATAAGACTTCTTTCGATCTGAAGCTGCCTTCAAACGATCGCATATCAACTGCACTTTCTCGGTAGTACCCTTAAGCATATCGGGCAAGGATATCAACTTCTGTCACGCTTCGACCTAACAAACATGTGTTATACATTTTCTACCATACAGAGCTTCATAAGGTGCCATCTGAATACTCGCTTGAAAACTGTTATTGTACGCAAACTCTACTAACGGTAGATGCTTCTCCCACAAACCCTGAAATTCAATAATGCAACATCTCAACATGTCTTCCAACACTTGTATGAATCTCTCTAACTGATCATCGCATGAGGATGATATGAAGTGCTGAAATTCAATCGAGTTCCCAAAGCACTATGTAAACTCTCTCAAAATCTAACTGTGAATCTCAGATCCCTGCCTGACACTATAGACTTCGATACACTATGCAATCTCACAATCCCATTGATATACAAATCGGCCAACTTATCTAAAGTATAAATAGTGTGAACAGTCAAGAAATGTGCACATTTTGTAAAACGGTCAACGATCACCCAAACTGAATTCTTCTTAGAAGGTATCAACGACAAACCTGATACGAAATCTATAGTAATTTTCCCACTTCCACTTGGGAATTCTCAACTGTTGTAACAAACCTGAAGGAAACTGATGTTCGACCTTAACTCACTGACAAACCATACACTTACTCACAAACTCGACAACATCTTTCTTCAAACCAGCCCAGAATTACTCATCTTTCAAATCGCGATACATCTTTGTACTTTTTGGATGCATAGCAAACGGACTACTGTGTTCTTCGGTTAGAATGGTGTGTCTCAAATCGGCATCATTCGGCACAACTACCTTACCTTTGAAGCATAGAACCCCATCACCACTATAACTATAATCCGATGGTCTACCTTCTGCTACATCTTGCACATAAGGTGCCAAAGTCCCATCTTGTAATTGTTTCTCTCTAATCAACTGAATCAACAAAGGTTTAACTTGCAATTCGGTCACCAAACCACCATCTTGAGACAAACTTAGCCTAGCAAACATAGCTCGTAACTCGACTGCCACTTTCTTACTCAAAGCATCAGCCACTACATTGGCTTTACCCAAATGGTACTCAATCGTGAGATCATAGTCCTTAAGTAATTCTAGCCATCTACGCTGTCTAAGTTTCAATTCCTTCCGCGTCATCAAATACTTAATCTCTTATGATCAGTGTACACTGTGCATTTCTCGCCGTAAAGGTAATGTCTCCAAACTTTCAAAGCAAAAACCACTGCAGCCAATTCTATGTTGTGTTTAGGGTAATTACGCTCATGAGTCTTCAATTGTCTAGATGCATAGGCCACTACTCTTCCCTTTTGTATAAGCACACAACCTAAGCCAACATACGATGCATCACTGTAGATTACAAACTCTTTCCCTGGCACGAGCTGAATCAAAATAGGAGCTTTTGTCAAGGCTTCTTTCAATTTCTCAAATGCTTGTTGTATTGCATCCGTCCACTCAAACCGAACATCCTTCTGTAGCAATTTAGTCAAAAGAGTTGCAACCTTTGAGAAACCCTCAACAAAACATCTATAGTAACCAACCAAGCCTAAGAAACTATGAATTTCGGTCATAGACTTTGGTTGCTTCCAATTCACAACTGCCTCAACTTTCTTAGGATCCACTCGGATTCCCTCGGCTGATATAATATGACCTAGGAAGACCAATTCCCTGGTACAAAACTCACATTTGCTCAACTTGGCATACAACTAGTTGTCTAACAAATTCTGCAATACCAAATGCAAATGCTGATCATGATCCTCCTCGGTACGAGGGTACACTAAGATATCATCAATGAATACTACCACAAACTGATCCAAGTACT
Source organism: Hibiscus trionum (assembly GCA_030270665.1). Classification (NCBI taxonomy): domain Eukaryota; kingdom Viridiplantae; phylum Streptophyta; class Magnoliopsida; order Malvales; family Malvaceae; genus Hibiscus; species Hibiscus trionum. The sequence goes on along the minus strand of BSYR01000010.1, from coordinate 89,831,955 downwards.
TATAAAACACCATATTCATCATATCCATAAAAGCTACTGGTGCATTCGTCAAACCAAAGGGCATCACTAAGATATCATAATGTCCATAACGAGTGCGGAATGTTGTCTTCAGTACATCTTGATCTCTTACCTTCAACTGATAATAACCGGATCTCAAATCTATCTTCGAAAACACTAAAACACCTCTCAACTGATCAAACATGTCGTCAATCTTCGGCAAAGGATATTTGTTCTTCACTGTCAACTTATTCAACTGTTGGTAATCGATACACATCCTCAAACTGCCATCCTTTTTTCACAAACAACACTAGTGCACCCCAAGGTGAAATACTCGGACGAATGAACCCTCGTTCTATCAGTTTCTGAAGCTGTGTCTTCAACTCTTTCATTTCTTTAGGAGCCATTCGATACAGAGCAATCGATACTAGAGCAGAATCAACGCAAGTCTCTATAGCAAACTCCACCTCTCTATCAGGCTGCAAACCAGGTAATTCTTCCAAAAATACCTCGGGAAATTCACAAACAATTATGATATCTTGCGGTCGTGCCTCACTCATATTTGGATTCATAACATAGGCCAAGTATGCCTGACAACCAACATCCATTAACTTCCGAGCCTCTAAAGCTGAAACAACATTGGACAAGAACTTAACGTTCTCGCCCACTACTACTACTTCATAATCATCTGAAAGCCTCAAGGACACACACTTTGTCTCGAAATCTACCCCAGCCCTATGTTCCACGAGCCAATCCATGTCCAAAATTACATCAAAACCATAAAACAAAAATTCCATCATATCCACGGGAAAAACATGACCCTGAACCATCAAATGACATCTTCTGTACATATTTCGAACTATAACTATCTCATAAAAAGAACTCGTGACATACATACCCACATATAATATCTCAACCGAAATATCTAATAGCTTCTTATGCTCACTCAAAATATATGAATGTGTAGAGCCGGAATCAATCAAAGAAAGCAAAGTCAAAGACTGTAACGAGAAATTACCTGCAATCACATCTGTGTCATTCCTGTTCTCACGATGCGCATACACTCTAGCCGATCCACCTCCCTCGGGCTAAATTGCCACAAAATGAGCTACATTCCTCTAACCATCATTTCTAGGTTGAAAGTTACCTCGACCGCGCCCATGGCCTCTCTAATGCTCGACAACTTGTGTAGGAGCATGTCCATCCCTAGTCGGATGTAGACAATCACGCTTCAAGTGCGCTCGAGACCCGCAGTTCAACCATGAGTCATAAGTGCTCCAACACTCATCGAAATGACGTCTACCACACTTTGTACACTCAGGAGTACAATTTTCAGCCCCTTGGCCGTGATGGCCTCGCCCCGGATTACCACCTCCAAGCCTATGATCATGATGCGGTCTCATATCCTTGTGCCGCTTGGCACGGTCTCTATCCCACTCAGCGGTCCTTTTCCCTAAACTAGATCCACCTCTACGATCAACAAGTCCCAAAGATTGTTCAATGTCATTGGCCCTAGCGAACAATACATCAAAATCCATATAGCCAGAAGCAAACATGTAGGTCTTCACCTCCTGGATCAAGACATATCGAAAACGCTCACATCGTGCCCTTTCAGTAGGAACCAACTCAGAAGCGTATTGACCAAGACGTACGAACTGTACCTCATACTCGTACACGATCATGCTACCCTGAACTAGAGCCATGGACTCTCTCTTCTTCTTGTCTAGGTATCGAGGACCTAGATACTTCTTACGAAAAATAGTCCTAAATAATTCCCAAGTTACCTCGGCCTCTGGCATACCTGTTGTGATGGTAGTCCACCAAGTATAAGCATCTCCATGAAGCAAGGAGACTATGCAACCTAGCTTACGTGCATAAGAGCACTCTAATTGTCCCAAAATACGAACTGCATTTTCAAACCATGCCTCTGAACCCTCGGGTGACAATCCCCGAAACTCGACTCCGCCCAAGCTACGAAGTTGTTCTAACGGCAGACCAGAACCTGCACCCTGAGGCGGTGCTGCAACCTGAACACCCGCTAAGGTTGTCTGAATAGCCCCATCTATAGCCTGAATCAACAGATTCACATCATTGCCAGCATGTCCCTGACCAACCTGGGTTCCAACACTTCTGACATTCGCTCTACCACTACACGGAGGAGGAGGAGGAGGAGGAGAGCCATGAATTCTCTCTTCTTCTCGTCTAGGTATCGAGGACCTAGATACTTCTTATGAAAAATGTAACCCCCTCGTCCCGGTCTGGCCGGATGACCGGTCCGAGTGGGCCACACGGGGAAAACCGAAGCGAAACCCAAAGGGTTCCCCCTCGGTTAGCAACCCTATATTTTTTTTCATTTATTATCTTGTCTAGATGAGTATTAAATCCTAAGTGATCATACAGCGGAACAACATTCACGAATCAAACAAACGAACTCAAACTAATCATGTTACAGCCCAATTTTAAGCTTATACTGCAGGCGGTATCGATACATCTGAGGGGTGTATCGATACCCCTTGACTAGGTCAACTGGTCAGAGTCAACCAGTGGAGACCGTATCGATACGCCCAAGGAGTGTATCGATACCCTCCCCAATGGTTGACTTTCCACGGTCAACGCTAAGATGACGGTATCGATACACTTGAGGCCCGTATCGATACCGAAATGGACAGTAGCTCCAGTGACCAAAATGGTATCGATACGCCCCCTCGCGTATCGATACATGAGGCCTGAAACAGGAAGGCGGTATCGATACCGGACCAATCGTATCGATACCCCTGCACTGCAAAACCTCCCAAACTCAGCAAAACGATCAAGACTCGAATCTAAATGCAATTTAAGACTTCCCTAGCCCCAACCAAACATTCACACAACATTTACATACCACTATATAGCCATACAAGCACCCAACACGTATAAGCATCAAGGAAATCATGCAATAGACCCAAGATGACATTCAAGCATTCAAAGCTCATACTTCAACATCCCAACATAAAGGTAACTTCAAAGGCACATAAGCAACATCCATGATAAGCAATTTAGGCATGGGATACAATTCAAACATGGCAACACAAGCCATACAAAAGCAAGATAACAAGGAGTCTAAGCAAGCTCCTAACAACTAACAAACATCCAACAAAATAACACATGTCCCATTGCTTAAACTATTACATGTTCAACATTAAAACTCATACTTGAACTCACCAAAAGCAACACTTGGAGACCTTTCCTTGCCTTTGCCACCCACAAGCTATTTATCTGCATTGTCGAATAAAAGAGAGCGTAAGCATAAAAGCTTAGTGAGGGTAAGCTCGTAAAACAAACCTTCGACAATGCAGGGTCCAAACACGAGTTATTTCCATGATGAAATGCATGGTCTTACCTCCGGTCCGCCAAGCCAAAATGAACATGATGCATGAACATATAGTCAACATTATGCCATGCTCTATAACTCATATGCTCAACTTACCAAGATACATATAGCAATGTATTAATAACAACATATCTCAAAGCATAGAGAAATCACATCTCATATCATGTTGGCAACACATCTCAATTCATAAAAGCGCATACAAACTTGTATTGATATGTACATACAATCTCATATTGGTATACGCATACAACCTCATATTGGCACCTAGCTATGACTCGAATACGCGGATAACCCGTTGGAACGCATTTCCAACAACAACATTACCTCGGTGGGATTCCACTCATCACCGGTCCTTGCATGGGCGGGATTCCACTCATCACCACATGCCCTACGGATGGGATTCCACTCATCATCACGTAGAAATATATAAAAGCTTCCGGTGGAATATTACATCACCGTACTCCTCCTTGGTGCCTTAACGCCACCAAGGCCACGTACGTTTTGACTCAATTTGTGTGCACACTCATCCTAATGATCGATCATTGTACCCAAGCATACTAGTGCCAACATTAAACGCAATCCATTTTTCATAGCTACATGCATATAACAATGCATCAAATATCATGTCTCACATACATGTATTTCACAACCCATTTCCATGCCTAGCATGTACCCACCATGATCATCATCATGCACAATTCACAATCCCAAACCACATGCATTACAATGCATCAAACCATGCCTCAACAACATGTATAACACAATATACATAACTACCGTAAACACATAATTAAGAGGCATAACAAACAATTAGAAGTTCAACCAAAGTTTCCTAAACTTAAGCTTGAGATTAGGCTACCACCCTAACATCAACTCTAGGTGGGTTTACCAAGCCCAACCTAGGTCCACATGCTTGAACCAATGTTTAAAACCATTTAAAACAATAACCACTCACCGAACACTTCATAGCACAAGCCGACTAGCCTACCAAGCATCCAAATTCCGGATTCGAGCCCGAAGCTTCTCCATCGTCTTCTCTTGCTTCTAACCAACCAAAACACAACCGATAGCCAAAATCAATTCTAATATTCAATAATCATACAACCTTTGAATTCAAATCAACTTCACCCTAATTTCCAATCAATTTAAATCCCCAAACATCTCAAATTCGTAATCCAACAACCCTTGGCTGAAACATCCATTTCCAAACACCCAAATGACCCCCAAAATGCCCCAAATCACCCTCCTAACATACCCTAACCATCAGCCCTTTGTTTTCAACCTAAAACCCACCAAAAATGGTGTTTTTGACAACTCAAAAATGGGTATAAGGGCTCACTTCGGATTTTTACCAAAACTTAACCAAATTAACATATCATGTGTATTTCAACTTGATTAAACAAAGCTCCAACTCAATTTATCAAAACAAAATGGAAAACCCCTTAAAAACCCAAACTTTGATACAAACCCTAATTTTCAAAACTTCAAAACTTTAAAATCTAAGACCATGGGTTGATAGGAAATAAAGAGGAGAGTTCAAATATGTGGTTACCTCCAAAAACGCCCTTGAATTGATGGAGCAATTTGATGAAAATACAAATTAGGGGTTTGGGAGAGTTTGGTGGAGTTCCCACAGTGAAGAAGAGGAAAGGGGGAAAAGATGATAACACACATTTTTTTGTTCTTTTTACTTTTATAAAAGTTGTCATCTTTTTTTTTCATTTTGGGTTAAATTACCAATTTGGTCCCTCCTAGTTAATTAAAGCTCAATTAACTCAAGTATTGGCCAAAAAGATTTAATTTAATTTTACCGACTCGGACCACTAACCCGACTAACTCCTAACCCCAAAACACGGGTGTTACAACTCTCCCCCACTTAAGGAAATTTCGTCCCCGAAATTCATCGAACATGAAGAGCCACTGAAACATGCTACTCCACACTTTCATTCTCACCACAACATACTCATCAACTCGGTAACTTACCACACAACATAGATATCTGATGCTAAGATCTCAACTGATTCTTCGTTGCGTACAATTTCAAACTCAACTCAATCTCTTCAACAAACATAGCACGGAGCAGATCTGACTCAAGTCCCCGAATCATAGATTCACAGACACGTCACAAACCTCTTTCTAACCCTGGTGGTAACCGCAACAAATAAACAACTGTACTAGCCCGATTCACAATCTCATACAACACTGCTTGAACACTTGACTCATAACTTTCTCTAACTGACCATCTGACTTCAACAGGTAACCAAACACTATACAAACGTCTTCAAAAAAAAATAATCTAGCTGAGATCTTGAATCTCTATTACTCACCTTCATTAAAAATCTTCCACGAATGTAGTAAACTAGAAGACAACTGAAGCTCGGTCTTGACACACTGGCAACCCATACACTTACTCTCATACGAAACCACATCATTCATCCACTCAATTCAGAAGCATTCATCTTCAACCCACAATACGTCTTCGTACTACTCAGATGCAATACAAATGAACTACCGTGTGCTTCGACCAAAACAACACGTCTTAAAACACTATGCCAATCAGTACAACAATTCTATCTCTAAAATGCAGAACTCTATCATCTCTGAACTGTATTCTGAAGGTCTTCTTTCCGCTATGCCTCGCACGTGAGGTGCCAAGAATCTGTCTTGCAACTGTTTCTCTTCAAACATTCTGACTCAATATAGGTTCAACATGAAACTCGGCCACGAAACTACTATCATTCGGTAAACTGAATCTGACAAGTATAACTCGCAACCCAACTACTAATCTAACAACAATTACAACCCGGAATATCGGTCACTACGTTAACTCTCTCCGGATGATACTCAACCTTGAGATTACAGTCTTCAAGCATTTCTAACACTTTATGCGGTTCAAGTTTCAACCCTTCCTAAGTCTTCAAACATTTCGAGTTCTGATGATACGTACGCATACACTGCGCATTTCTCACTATACAAGCTTTGTCTCTAAGTCTTCGAAGCAGACACAACTGTCACTAACTCTATGTCTCATATCAGATAACTCTTCTCACAGTCTTCCAACTATCTTGATGAACAAGCCACTATCTTCTGTCTTGCATAAGCACACAACCTAACCCTACATGTAATGCATCACTATGGTTCCCAAACTCTTTCTCTAATATAAGCTGATTCAAGGTCGGAGCTCTCTTCAAAGTTTCTTTCGGTTTCTCAAGGGCTCATTGTCTCGCATCTAACCACACAACTGGACATTCTTCTGTAGCAATCTATCAATGGAGCAACTATCTTCAAAAGACTATTTACAAGTCTCTGAAAGTAACAATGCTAGACCTAGGAACTATAGATATCTGTCGCAATCTTCAATTTCTTCCAACTCATATCTTCTTTTGCCTACTTCAGATTTACTCTAACACACTCGGCTGACCTACATGTCCTAGGAGAACATCTTCATTAACTCGGAGTTCACATTGTACAACTTGGTATACAGCTGATTCTCTAATAGAATCTACAATACTAACTCTAAAGCCTGTCATGGTCTTCTTCGGTACTTGAATATACTCATGTGACATCCAGAAGAGCTACTACAACTGATCAAGAAACTCATGAAATATTCTGTTCAACATCTCTATGAATGTAACTAACACACTAGTCAAGCAAAGCGGCATAACTCGGAACTCCAAGCGATCACATCTTGCCTCGAAAGTTGTCTTTAATACTTCAACTTCTCTCACTTCCAACTGGGAGCGAACGGATCTCAAACTAATCTTCAAATAGACTGAAGCACACACTAACTGACCAACAAATCACTAACACTCGAAAACTGATGCTAATCATTCACTGTCACTTGTTCCAATTGTCTGAAATCTAAACATATTCTTGTATTGTCCTCTCTCTTCTTCACAAATTGCACTGTCATACTCTAAGATGACGTACTAGGCCTAATGAGTTTAAGGTCGAGCTAATCTCGAAGTTATTTCTTCAACATTCTCAATTCTTTCGGAACTCATAAGTTACAGAGCAACAAAACTGAAGCAACCTCGGAGACGGTCTCAATAACGAACTCTTCTTCTCTATCAAGAGACAAACTGGGTGAATCTTCCAAACACTTCTAGGTAAACACAAACTAATTTAGTATTCTGTGGTCTAATCTTCATTCAAAATCAAATCCATCACACTTGCTAAGCAAACCTTCCAACTAAACTCAATCAATCTTCAACCTCCAAAGCTGGGTCAACATTCGACAAGAAGTTCGCCTCCTCACCTACTACTACAGTCACACAGAAATCTGCAACTTCAAGGCAACTCTCTCTTTGTCTCAACATATACACTAACTCTGTGCTCTTCAAGCCAAACCTTGACAAAAGGTACATCAAAACCGTAGAAAGACAATCACTTCACCTCTACTAGAAACTAGTAACTCTGAACAACCAACAAACATCTTCTGTACATCTTTCTGATCACTACTATCTCCCAAAAAGGCTAGTCACATGCGTCCCTACTTCTAAGGTCTCAACAAGGATATCCAATTTCTTACATGCTCACGCAAAATGAGGTGTCCGCGGAAATTGCAACTTCACATGTACACGACTGATAGTCTTCGGTCCTCTTGTTTTCAGACTGGTTCTTCAACAAAATCTGACTCTTCTAAACTGCTCTTAGAGCATCTCGTGACTTCAAGATTCAATTCTGATCACACACAAACAGTCATGCTGGACTTGTTCTACCCCCACCAAACAACCTGAAGTCAAAGCTCAAGGCTCCCTTCTCGGCTTAACTATATCGGAAGTGATTTCATCTCTTCCGCTTGCTGGAAAACAACTCAACGTACACTGACCCAATCACACAAACTAGCTCCCATTCACGGACACCGACCGGTTGTCTTGTACTAAAATCATAGGCCGAACCCCCAACGGTCACCAACTGATACTCTGAATTTCAGATTTCTCACACAAAACCCTTACCTTGATCTTGCTAAAAGGACCAAGGTACTCGCACCTACCTCTAACACTTCACCAGGCATGTTCAAACCTGCATACTTGCTAACGATATACAAAAGCACGAGTTTAGAATCAACTGGAGGAAACAACTTAATACTGTACCAAGGGCTTAGCTGTTAAAACATCGACACCACTCTAACTCCCACTCATATGCCTTCACTTCTTCTTACCAACTAATGCCAGAGTTGATCGCATCGTCCTTCATCCACAGGAATCAACCCACATACACATCGTCTCCAACGAACAAATTGTACCTCAATTCGGTACAACCATACCTCCCTAACTAAGATGGTGGACTCCCTCAACATCGTCCACCCTTTCAGAAACTACAACTTCTACTTACCGAAAAGCAATTAAATCAGCAACAACATCGACAGTAAAACATACAAGATTGGGTTAGCAAGGCAAGGCTTCCAAGTGGCTCAAGTATGTTTCCCTCACTTAAAAATCTCTTTTTCGATGTAATAGTAGCAATGGGACTCTACTAAACATGTTTCAAACAAATCAACACACATACATGCTCAACCGAGCATATGACAGGGCTCACTTGCTAAACAAGCAAACATATGCGTACCATCAAACAACATACATTCTCAACCAAACAATCATTATTCACAGCATACGCGGATAACAAGCAACATGCTTTTAAACAAACAATCAACATACTTGTCATACAAGCAATCATACTTACAAAGCAAGCAGACACCGTGCATATCAATCATAAACACAACTTACCTCACTTACCTGCCCAAGGCCTCGGAAACCTTAGGCTCTGATACCAACAAATGTAACCCCCTCGTCCCGGTCAGGCCGGATGACCGGTCCGAGTGGGCCACACGGGGAAAACCGAAGCGAAACCCAAAGGGTTCCCCCTCGGTTAGCAACTCTATATTTTTTTTCATTTATTATCTTGTCTAGATGAGTATTAAATCCTAAGTGATCATACAACGGAACAACATTCACGAATCAAACAAACGAACTCAAACTAATCATGTTACAGCCCAATTTTAAGCTTATACTGCAGGCGGTATCGATACACCTGAGGGGTGTATCGATACCCCTTGACTAGGTCAACTGGTCAGAGTCAACCAGTGGAGACCGTATCGATACGCCCAAGGAGTGTATCGATACCCTCCCCAATGGTTGACTTTCCACGGTCAACGCTAAGATGACGGTATCGATACACTTGAGGCCCGTATCGATACCGAAATGGACAGTAGCTCCAGTGACCAAAATGGTATCGATACGCCCCCTCGCGTATCGATACACGAGGCCTGAAACAGGAAGGCGGTATCGATACCGGACCAACCGTATCGATACCCCTGCACTGCAAAACCTCCCAAACTCAGCAAAACGATCAAGACTCGAATCTAAATGCAATTTAAGACTTCCCTAGCCCCAACCAAACATTCACACAACATTTACATACCACTATATAGCCATACAAGCACCCAAAACGTATAAGCATCAAGGAAATCATGCAATAGACCCAAGATGGCATTCAAGCATTCAAAGCTCATACTTCAACATCCCAACATAAAGGTAACTTCAAAGGCACATAAGCAACATCCATGATAAGCAATTTAGGCATGAGATACAATTCAAACATGGCAACACAAGCCATACAAAAGCAAGATAACAAGGAGTCTAAGCAAGCTCCTAACAACTAACAAACATCCAACAAAATAACACATGTCCCATTGCTTAAACTATTACATGTTCAACATTAAAACTCATACTTGAACTCACCAAAAGCAACACTTGGAGACCTTTCCTTGCCTTTGCCACCCACAAGCTATTTATCTGCATTGTCGAATAAAAGAGAGCGTAAGCATAAAAGCTTAGTGAGGGTAAGCTCGTAAAACAAACCTTCGACAATGCAGGGTCCAAACACGAGTTATTTCCATGATGAAATGCATGGTCTTACCTCCGGTCCGCCAAGCCAAAATGAACATGATGCATGAACATATAGTCAACATTATGCCATGCTCTATAACTCATATGCTCAACTTACCAAGATACATATAGCAATGTATTAATAACAACATATCTCAAAGCATAGAGAAATCACATCTCATATCATGTTGGCAACACATCTCAATTCATAAAAGCGCATACAAACTTGTATTGATATGTACATACAATCTCATATTGGTATACGCATACAACCTCATATTGGCACCTAGCTATGACTCGAATACGCGGATAACCCGTTGGAACGCATTTCCAACAACAACATTACCTCGGTGGGATTCCACTCATCACCGGTCCTTGCATGGGCGGGATTCCACTCATCACCACATGCCCTACGGATGGGATTCCACTCATCATCACGTAGAAATATATAAAAGCTTCCGGTGGAATATTACATCACCGTACTCCTCCTTGGTGCCTTAACGCCACCAAGGCCACGTACGTTTTGACTCAATTTGTGTGCACACTCATCCTAATGATCGATCATTGTACCCAAGCATACTAGTGCCAACATTAAACGCAATCCATTTTTCATAGCTACATGCATATAACAATGCATCAAATATCATGTCTCACATACATGTATTTCACAACCCATTTCCATGCCTAGCATGTACCCACCATGATCGTCATCATGCACAATTCACAATCCCAAACCACATGCATTACAATGCATCAAACCATGCCTCAACAACATGTATAACACAATATACATAACTACCGTAAACACATATAATTAAGAGGCATAACAAACAATTAGAAGTTCAACCAAAGTTTCCTAAACTTAAGCTTGAGATTAGGCTACCACCCTAACCTCAACTCTAGGTGGGTTTACCAAGCCCAACCTAGGTCCACATGCTTGAACCAATGTTTAAAACCATTTAAAACAATAACCACTCACCGAACACTTCATAGCACAAGCCGACTAGCCTACCAAGCATCCAAATTCCGGATTCGAGCCCGAAGCTTCTCCATCGTCTTCTCTTGCTTCTAACCAACCAAAACACAACCGATAGCCAAAATCAATGCTAATATTCAATAATCATACAACCTTTGAATTCAAATCAACTTCACCCTAATTTCCAATCAATTTAAATCCCCAAACATCTCAAATTCGTAATCCAACAACCCTTGGCTGAAACATCCATTTCCAAACACCCAAATGACCCCCAAAATGCCCCAAATCACCCTCCTAACATACCCTAACCATCAGCCCTTTGTTTTCAACCTAAAACCCACCAAAAATGGTGTTTTTGACAACTCAAAAATGGGTATAAGGGCTCACTTCGGATTTTTACCAAAACTTAACCAAATTAACATATCATGTGTATTTCAACTTGATTAAACAAAGCCCCAACTCAATTTATCAAAACAAAATGGAAAACCCCTTAAAAACCCAAACTTTGATACAAACCCTAATTTTCAAAACTTCAAAACTTTAAAATCTAAGACCATGGGTTGATAGGAAATAAAGAGGAGAGTTCAAATATGTGGTTACCTCCAAAAACGCCCTTGAATTGATGGAGCAATTTGATGAAAATACAAATTAGGGGTTTGTGAGAGTTTGGTGGAGTTCCCACAGTGAAGAAGAGGAAAGGGGGAAAAGATGATAACACATATTTTTTTTGTTCTTTTTACTTTTATAAAAGTTGTCATCTTTTTTTTTTCATTTTGGGTTAAATTACCAATTTGGTCCCTCCTAGTTAATTAAAGCTCAATTAACTCAAGTATTGGCCAAAAAGATTTAATTTAATTTTACCGACTCGGACCACTAACCCGACTAACTCCTAACCCCAAAACACGGGTGTTACAAAAAACAGTCCTAAAGAATTCCCAAGTAACCTCGGCCTCTGGCATACCTATTGTGATGGTAGTCCACCAAGTATAGACATCTCCCTAAATCAAGGAGACTATGCAACCTAACTTACGTGCATCAAAGCACTCTAACTTTCCCAAAATACGAACTGCATTTTCAAACCATGCCTCTGAACCCTTGGGTGACAATCCCCGAAACTCGAGTCCGCCCAAGCTATGAAGTCGTTCTAACGGCAGACCAGAACCTGCACCCTGAAGCGGTGCTGCAACCTGAACACCCGCTAATGTTGTCTGAATAGCCCCAGCTATAGCCTGAATCAACGGATTCACATCATTGCCAGCCTGTCCCTGACCAACTTGGGGTCCAACACTTCTGACATTCGCTCTACCACCACCCGGAGGAGGAGGAGGGGGAGGCAAGTTCTCCCCTTGCACATCCTCAACGTTCTCAATCCGCTCACCCTCGGATTATCCATTTTAGGTCATCCCCTCAGTCTCACCATGCTAACAGGTGCAAAACTAAACAATAAAGACAACGAGGGAAATGATTTGGGGTCAACAAGGAACAAGGTCCAAGGCGCTCAGGTCTTTAAACTTAAAACCACTTACAATAATAGTATACTAGCAATGGGTGCCTTTAACTATCTCCCAACCAACACAAAGAAAACCATAAGCATGCTTACAATCACCGTGCATCACAACCAACAACCATACACAATAGAACTTACCTAGCTTACCTTTCGGCTTTGTGGAACCTCAGTGAACCTAGGCGATGATACCAACAAATGTAACCCCCTCGACCCGGCCTAGCCACCAAACTGCATCGAACAGGTTACACGGGAAAAACCGAAGAGAAATCCGTTAAGGCTTCACTCCGATTAGCAACCCTAATTTTTTTATAATTTAATCTTGTCTAAAGGCCATTTTAAAACATATGTGAGGAGACTAGCAGCGGAAAAGCAAAGCACGAGCAAAAACCACTCGAAACGAGCTTTTGAGGCTACTTTGTACATTTTTAAAACATGCCATATCAATACGCTCGGGCCTGTGTCGATACGCCTTCAACGGTAAAAAATCCCAAGTCAACCTCAAGAGGTCGTTCCAATACGCTCAGAGACTGTACCGATACGACGTATCGAAACTGTCTCGAGAGTTTCGAAACGCTAGCCCGTATCGAAACACCCTCGAAACGTTTTGGAACCACAACTTTCAGTCGCAAAACGTACCGATACGCGCCCAACCTGTATCGCGTCCGAAGAGCCCAAATCTGTTTGCCCTTGAAAGCTTGCTTAGATGAAGTGCTTGAATCAATGGAATAGTGAAAAATGGTGTTTTGGGGGAAGATAACGTGAAAATGAGTTTTAGGAAAATGATGGCTATTTTTAAAAACCCCTTTTGCACTTGTTCTTTAAAATCCTTAAAGTTGATTATTAAAAATGATTCTCCAAAATTAATTTAACGCGAACCAGTTTAACCAAACCCGATTATCTCATGTGCCTTAAACTCAGACGTTACAAAAATATAAGACCAAAAAATTTGTTTTTTTATCAGATTTCATTAAAATAAAAATATAACACATCAAAATTATAGAAAGAACCTTGAGAAAAGTCTATCAAAAATATTCCCAAAGAACGAAAATTAAAATATATAATATAAAGGACGTAAAAAAAATAGAATATTCCCTTAATTCGAGACTAATTCATTTTGGATTTAGAGTTTTTTTTTTTGAATCTGGATTATATTCAACAGTGAAAGGAATACAAAGGAATCACACCTTTTACAAGATAAATACATTGCAGAACAAAATAATAAAATTCTAAAGGTGTGAAAAACGTTAAAATACCATACCTAACACTGTCAGAAGAAATCTTCTGATAAAAATCCAAAAAAACTATAACTTTGCCTTGAGTGCTCTTTGAATATAGCAAAAATTCTTTTGTTACTTGTTCTTGGCACGTCGGCACAATCACAAAGGGGAATCATAGCATGTATAGAACGGTCTCCTTCGTTGAAAAGCGCTCGTTGATACTCGTCACTCGAACGCGTAACTGTCAAAAGACAGACTACTGTCATTAAGACAGACAAAAACTGCTAAAAAGCAGACGAAAGAACTGCCACCAGACAGACAAAAGAACTGCCATAAAAGCAGATTTGAATAAAAATTCGGCAAAGTAGAAGAAAATAAGAAACAAACTTGAAAAACGAAATATTCATCGAAAAAGATAAATTTTATTTATGTACAGAACCAGCAGAACGGCCAAAGGCCGTTGCCGGTAAAGAAAAACGATGAAGATGAAGAAGAAAGACTTAGAGAAGTTTTGTAACCGCCTCAGAGAAAATGAAGAAGTGGAGAAGTGGGTCAGAGTTATTTTTTAGAGTTAAAAAAAAAGAAAGGATAAAACTAGTGTAGAACAAGCAAACACAATATATAGAAAGGTGGTCCAATTAAAAAGCAACAATTTACGATACTGGTTGGGCATTAAATTGGGTGCTTGACGTACATATTTTCTTTTTAAAGAAAATGACCACTTACCCTGCCTCCACGCATTTCCCCCCGTTGATTCTCAAACGTCGCTCTCTTCTGTTTTGTACGCTTCCTAGATTTTATGTGATTATGTAAAGTTTTTGATATTGACTCCAATGATGATTGGAAACTTGAATAAAATCATTCATCGGATAAAATAAAATAAAACCCATTATTTGTTTAATTATAGAATAAGACCAATACATAAATTCCTTTTTTATTTTATCAAATTCTTGATCGTGGTTAGGGATGGGAATTGGGTGGGGCGGGGACGGTTTTACAATCCTCACTCTGTCCCCAACACTTACGATTACGGTTTTGAGAATTCCTATTAAATGTTTTAGAGATTTTTTAATCCTCATACCCTCTCCGTGCAGATCCCCACAATTTTCAGAGAATCTCCATGCTCAAAAATATTAAAAAAAATACTATTATACTGACCAAAATAAATGGCCAATTCAGTTTAAAATATAAAAGCTTGGATACTTCGATGGGAAGCAGTTACAAGATGATGAAGATTGAAAAGGTGTTGTGTTGGTAGGGGTGAGAATCGGGCGGGGCGGGGACGGTTTTGCATTCCCCACTCCGTCCCGAATACTTACGGTTTCGGGGAATGCCCAATAAATGCTTCGGGAATTTTTTTTTATTCTCATACCCTCCCCGCGTAGATCCCTACGGTTATTTATACGATTACGGTTCGGTTATCCATATTGTTCGGATATAGCAATCCCCGTCCCCATCCCTATTTGAGCTTCGATGATAAAACTTTACCCATTCCCGTCCCCGTGGATAAAGATTTCGACTATTCTCCATTCCATCGATTCTGATCCTCACAGTTTTCGAATATTCTCCACCCAATTTCCACCCCTAATCGTGGTTAATGAAATTTGAACATTTAATCCCTTGATTTTATATTAGAAACTTGTACTATTATGTTGAATACATTTTATATTTGAATATAAGGGTAAAGTATATAAATAACCATTAAACTATGAAATAATTACTATTTTGGTCATTAATATGTCACAAGTTAAAAAATAATCATTGAGTTTATCGAATTGTTACAAAATAGTCAATGAACATTATAAATAGTGTAACATTTTGATAAAATTTAATGAACATTTCGTAACAATTTGATAAATTTAATGACCATATTATAATTTTTGTAAGGTCAGTGACCAAAACGATTGTTTTTCATAGTTTAATGCCTACTTGTGTATTTTATCCAAAACATAAAATGTGTTTGATAAATTTTTACATAATACATCATTTATGTATTGTTTTGTTAAAGTTGTTGGTTTGTGAGACTTTGAGTCACGGCAACAGGATTATGCATTTATGCTTGAAGTTGCTTAATTCTGATTAAATTGGTGTTTCAAACTTTGAAATTTAGTATGAGGTTATATCTAAAAAGTCAAATGTTTTTTTCTTTTTTAATTGTCTTAACCATTGTATTTTTGTACATTTTGGATATAGCGTATATAAATTTTTGAAGAAAAATATCGAATATAGTTGACATTATAAAAAAACAGTGATATTTTATTTGAATACAAATGAGTTATACATATTAAGAGTCAAATTTAACAAAAATGTAAAAGTAGATTAATGATTTAACAAGTTAATTGAATAGTTAATATTAGATAAATATTGGTAAAAATATGTGGGATCAAAAGATTTAGAATCACCAGAATTTTTTTTAATATGCTGGTATGATGCAAGGGTAACATCTGTTTAACTTTTTTAATCTTTTCACCGAGTTAAGTGTTACTGGTGCTCGAACTCGGGTCCAAGGGATGATGGACATCTACCTTTACCACCAGGACACAAGTGGATGAGCAGAATTGCCGAGTTAAGTGTTATAGGATAACAACAAATATCATGATCGTACAACAAAAGATATATTAATATTAAAATAAAAAAGGATTACAAGAGATTGTGAAATTCACTTAATATCTAAATTCAATCTATATTGTCTATTATAAAGTTAGATAATTGATTACAAAAGAATTTTGGGCAGCAATAATTATACTCAAATTATGTTTTTTATTTTGAACAAAGTCTAACATAAAGAAATTCAAAGAATTTTGAAATTCACTTAATATCTAAATTCAATCTATATTGTCTATTATAAAGTTAGATAATTGATTACAAAAGAAATTTGGGCAGCAATAATTATACTCAAATTATGTTTTTTACAGGGATATTTTTTTTGAAAATCTAATATTACGTTCGGATTGAGAAGATTCTCACCAGAGGTAATACGACATTATCAATAATAGTGCTTTTTTGAGTTTATTTTAAGAATGTCATTTCATTTGTTTTCTTAAATATTTGACAATTCTTATCATTTAAGACAAAAATAATCCTATTAAAAAATATATTTTCACATGCATCCTTCCCTTCATTTCTTACGAAACCTATCATGAAATCCCTTTTCTTTCTGCATCGATTTGAAATCTCTAGAGGGACAAAAACAATAAGCTTATCAGAGAATATTATAGTGAATTTCTTTATGAGTAAGATACTGCAGTGGTGATTACTAAGAGAGAATACTTAGAATAATATTGTATGAGCGAGCACCTACAACTAGTGTCTCTAGTTAGGTTGATGATTCGCGTCTCTTATATTTAAAAATATTATAGTGAATTTTTCTGAATAAAGTTCTGCAGAGATAAAATCGTTGATCGATTCGAATCGAAAAAACTTTTTTTTTGTATTCTTGTTTATATTTTAATTTTTTCCGGTGGTTCACTTGGTACCAACTGAATTGAGCATAACCATGCATAACTAACAATCGATGTTAGAGCCTAATCCAAATGTATTTGGACTTGATCCAATGAATGAAAAACATTCGATCACCGAAGCTCTCGTGTTAAGAAAATCAATTAAGAGTAATAGAAAGGCTTAATACTAAAATAAGTGTCTAAACTATCCCGTTTTTTCCTTTTAGGTGCCTATACTATTTTTTGCCCCTTTCAGGTTCCTAAACTCTATCGCTTTTTTGTTTTAGGTGCCTAAACTTTTTTGCCCCTTTTAAGTGCCCAAACTATTATTTTTTGGTCAAAGTAAGTGTCTCAGTTTGACCTTAAAAGGGGCAAAAAATGATAGTTTGAGCACCTAAAGGGGGCAAAAACGTTTAAGCACCTAAAAGAGAAAATCAAGATAGTTTAAGCACCTAAAAGAGAAAATCAGGATAGTTTAAGCACCTAAAAAGAGTAAAAAATAGTTTAGACACTTAAAAAAGAAAAACAAAAGTAAAATATAATTTAGGCACTTAAAAAAGAAAAACATAATAGTTTAGGCACTTATTTTTACATTAAGCCTAATAGAAAAGACTTGAGCGAATGTTGTTGGAGTACAAAAATGAGTGGAACTGATAGCTATATATTTTCAATGAATGAAATCCTCATACACATAATTCTGAAGCTTGTTGAAAAATAGATCGAAGTTGAGGTAAAAACTACTACTCATAATTTAAAGGCTTTGAATTTTATTTTTGATGGTGTTGACAAGTAGGAGTTCAAATGAATATCTAAGTTGGAAAATAATTAGAAGTTGCATGGTAATATCACTCGTAATAAAAACTAGATCGGTTGCGTAAGGTTATGTTAAGGTTGAATGGGTTGATTTTAATGAAACATTTGCACCTGTTGCTCGTGTCGAAGGCATTTAATTATAACTTTTTGTTGTCACTTATTTAAAGTTAAATTGTTTTAAATGAATGTGATTTTTTGAATGAGATAATTATTAAAAAGATTTGTTAGAGCAATCCAAGGGCTTTGAAGAAATGAGATGTCTAAATAATATTGTCACATCTCGATTTTTCATGACTGAGCAAGCCGCACCCATATGTGCTTGCCTTAGCACACCACATCCTTTACCTGACCGAGGAACTCGAGTAGATGCCAACACCACACACCAAAGGGGCCATGCACAACACCCCATGGGGTGTCCGCAACCGAGAGGGCCGAGCCGGAGCACTTTCCGCGCACCATGGGGCCAAGTCAAGCACCCTATGTGCTGCCCACGAGAGTAGGACCCGAGGGGGCACGCTGCACGCACCCAAGGGGGCCTTGTCGAGCACCCTCCTTGCTGCCCAAATTATGGAGCCCGAGTCTGCACCCGACGTGCACACCAAAGAGGCTGAGTCTGCACCCGACGTACACACCGAAGGGCCTAGGGGAAGCTCATCCGAGTTGCCCACACCCCTAGAGCCCGATTTAGCACCAAACATGCTACCAAGGGAGTTTGGGACAATATACAAAAATTTACCAAAATAATATATTTTTAAAAAATGTAATACACAAAAAAATGTCATCTTACTAGCCAAGTTACACCTACACACAAATTAATTATAATCAAACTCAAAACCTATAGAATCATCAAAGTAAAAATATGTAAATTATGTTATCTGTAACACCCGGGTTTAGGGGTCGGGTGAAAATAATATTTTAATATTATTTTGGGCTCGGTTTTATAATTAAAATAATCTTTTAAGTTCGGGTTTCAAAAATAAATATTTTACTTTGGACCAAATTGGATGAATTACAAATTATAGAGTTTTTAAAGAATAAAGGAGATATTCATTCATTAATGGTCATTTTGTAATTAGCCCAACTTTTGATTTTAAACCCCCCTTTTTATCAAATAGCCACTATTCACTCTTCTCTCCAACACAACCAACGTGAAAGAGAGCTTCAACACTCCTTCCACTATTCCATCCCATTTCTCCTTCGATTCAACCCCCTTTTTATCAAATAGCCACTATTCACTCTCATCTCCAACACAACCAACGTGAAAGAGAGCTTCAACACTCCTTCCACTATTCCATCCCATTTCTCATTCGATTCAACTCGTTTTTGAAAGGTAACATCATTTTTGACTTCTCCTCAACCTCCCCTCTTCAAAAGTACACTTAGTTTTCATTTTCGTTGAGGTTTTGGAAAATGGAGTTTTTGAAGATTTTGATTAAAAATGGTAACTTTATGTTGTTAAGCTTAATGTTTTGATTCAATGTTGTTAGTTATGAAATCTAGGAGCTAAATGGTACCACATATGTGAATTTTTCTTGGTTTTAAACAAATTCCCGAAATTGGGTTTGAATGGGGGTTTTGAAGGGTTTTGGGTGAGTTTTTGGGGTTGTTTTAGGTTGGAATTGATAGGCTATTGATAGTGCTATGGTTAGGGGTTGATTTGGGATCATTTGTGGGTGTAAAAAGTGTTAGAAACATGGGTTTTGGATGAGGCTTTGGGGCTGCCCGAGTTTGGTTAAATGTGGGGTTGTTCATGGCTTGAAATAGTGTGCATTGTGTTTGAATTATGTTCCGGGTTAGTACTTTGATGCTTGGACTGATTTGGATGTTGTTTGAATTGTATTGAGGTTGTTTAGAGGCGAGAACTTGTGTCGGTGAAGCATCAGGAAGAAATCCGGAAGCTTGAGGGTGATTGCTTTCTTGGCTTTGAGCTTGGGAGTTTAGGTGAGTGGTTAACGTTTTAAAGTGGTTTAAATGTTGGTTCGAGCATGTGGACTAGGTCGGGCTTGGTAGACCCACCTAGAGTTAGGATTGAGGTGGTAGCCTAATCCTAAACTTAAACTAGAGCCATTGGTTGAACTTGTATTTGATGAATATGCCTCGTAATATTTGTGATGTGATGATTTATGTATAATGTGTTATACATGTGAGATGAGGCATGATTTGTGATGCATTATGATATGCATGTGAACGGTTCATGATTGTGATCATGGTGAGTACGTGCTAAGCACGAAATTGGTTGAAATGAATAATGTGGATTGAGTTAAATGTTGGCACTAGTATGCTTGAGTACAAATGATCGATCATTAGGATGTTAGTGTGCACACATGAGTCTAAATTCGCGCGTGGCTTTGGTGGCGTTCACCAAGGAGGAGTACGGGTTCGCCCGGAAATTGTTATATATATATATTAGTCGATGATGAGTGGAATCACATCGACGGGGCGTGAGGATGAGTGGAATCCCCTCCGCGAGACCGGTGATGAGTGTAATCCCACCGTGAGGTAAAGTGGTTGTTGGATGTGAGTTCCAACGGGTTTATCCGCGTATTCGGGTCATAGCTAGGTGCCAATATTGATTGATATGTATATCAATGTGTTGTGGAATGTGATCTCTATTTGGATGTTTATATGTGATTGCATATGTTGTGAAATAGAGCTTGTTGGGCATGGCATATATTTGAATATTGTTCATGCATCTTTGACATTTGGCTCTTGAGGATCTTGGGTAACCATGCATTTACCTTGGTTGAGATCGTGCTTGGACCCTGCATTGTCGATGTTTGTTTTTAAAGAGTTTACCCTCACTAAGCTTTATTGCTTACGCTCTCTCTTTGTTCGACAATGCAGATCCTTAGTTCGTGGGTTGCTAAGTGCAAGAAGGGGGCCTCCAAGTGTGCTTCGTGGTGCTTGTTAGCTACCAAGTATGAACATTTTATTTATGATGTAATGGTCAAGCAATGAGACATGTAATCGTGTTATGATGATTTTGGATTATGTTGTTGATGTTGTTGCTAGGAGCATGCTAGACTCTTTTATATGCTTTGTTGGTTGGGGTTTAAATGCCATGTTGCTTGTAAACCATATTGGCCTTTACATATCTTGTCTTGTCTAAGTGTTTGCAATGTTAAAGCTTAATACCTTAAATGCTATGTATGGATGTATGGCTCTGTGATGTTGTTGCCTTTAGTGTTTAGCATTGTTGTATTAATGTTTCAAGCATACTTGATATGTTGGTTTGCCTTAGGATTGATGTTAGTGCGATGTTTGAGGTTTTAGAGGTTTAGGGACATTCTTGTGCCATAAACCAGCTAAAACCAGTCTGCAGACAGAGGGCGTTTCGAAACGGGCTACCCTGTTTCGATACGGTCCCTTTGTTTTTGGACGGGCGTTTCGAAACGCGCAGAGGCCGTTTCGGTACATTTTCGCTACTGGAATTTTGAGAAATTGACGAGATGAAGGTGTTCCGAAACGGGTCTAAGAGTTTCGAAACGGTCAAAATCTCGTTGACCACGAGAAGTTGACCATGGAGGGTGTTTCGGAATGGTTGACCTCCGTTCCGATACGACCTCTTAGTGTAGGCTTAGAACCGTTGACCAGGTCAAGGCGTTTCGATACACCTTGAGGGTGTTTCGAAACGGCCTGCTTAATCAGTTAAAAGTGGACTGTTTTGCTTAGGTTAGTCGAGTTATTGTTTTATGAATGCTTGTCTTTTCGTTGCTATGATCACATAGGATTCGAATGAGCCTTTAGAAAAGATTTAATTAAAAAGAAATTTTTTGGGTCGTTAACCGAGGAAGAACCTTAACGGGTTTCGCTTCGGTTTTCCCCGCGTGGCCCACTCGGACCGGTCAAGCGTCCGGACCGGGACGAGGGGGTTACACTATCTAACTCTTGAAATAATTTTAAAAGATATACTAATTGTTTTTTTCCTCCTAAAATTTGGAGAATTAACTTTTAGTCCTTTAAAAATTATTATTATTTATTTAAGTTTTTCAAAAATTTTAAAAATGTTATTATATTTCAAAAGTTTGAACATTTTTAATTAAGTCCCCTCCTAAAAACTTTAAAATTTCTCTTTAAGTCTCAATTTTTATAAAAATTTTAAATAGATCCCCTCAACCCAGATCGTCAAGACCCGCTCCTGCTTTAGAGCTAAATATTCTTTAAAAACTTATGGTTAGTAGGGGTGTGAAAAATCGGGTTTGGTTAACCATTAGCAAATTATTTTGGTTAACTGGTAAGTTCGGGTCACCTAATTCTCGACCCTAAACCGTAACCATTCAACCGGTTAACCGAAAAATTCGGTTCGATTCGGGTAACGGTTTTTTATTTTGTTTATTAAAAATATAAATTTTAATAATGTGCTTGAAAAAAATATACTTTTAAAAATCGATAAATGATATTAGTATCTTTTTTTAATATTAGAAAGGTAAATACTTAAACTTTATTAAATGAAATTATGGTTTTACTTTGGGGAATGAGAAAATAAAATAAAATCTGATTTTTTAATATAAAATATTAAAATACCATATAATATAATAATATATATTATATAACCGGTCGGTTCGGTTACCCGATTTGTCCTAAAACCATAAACCGTAATCGAACCAATTTCTTTTTAAATAATAAAAACTCAAATCAAACCGAATATTTTGGTTCAATTAACTAATTTTTAAAGTTTCGAAATCGATTTTGATTATTCGTTTTTTTGCACACCCCTGATGGTTAGCTTATTTTTTCAACTAAAATCTTTAGCGGTAGAATATTTTTCAAATGACTGGATCAAATGTGTTTTTTAGGGTAAGTACACAGACGATCACTGAACTTTGGTGAAAAATAAAATGGTAACCAAACTTTCAAAAATCACAAAATGACAATTAAACTTTATGTTTTATAATAAAATGGTAACTAGACATTAAATCATGTTAAGCGTCTATTATAAAATATGGTATAATAATACCTTTAGTCATTCATATTTATACATTCAATCAAATTAGTCCTAATTCGAAACAATTCACTAAATTTAGCCCTCATTATTTACGCATTCTTTCAATTTGGTCCTTAAAGCAAAATTTCAAAGTATGGTAACATGATAAATAATTACAATTAAATTTTATAGGAACTCGAAAACTCGACTCGACTCGAATCAAAAAAAATTCAAATAAAGTTTGAGTTGTAAAATATGACGCGCCAACTCGAATAACTTAAAATTTTTTAACTCGACTCGATCGAACGCTCATCTCTATCTTAAGATATAAAGTGTCAACTCGAATAACTCGAAATATTCAAATTATTTGTTTTCTTTTAAATCAAATATTTTTTAAAATAGAATCTTTAATATTTTCATATTTAAATCACATCGAATATTTAATAACTACTTTAAATATTTAATTTAAAAATATTTGATTTTAAAAAAATGATTTAAAATGTTCGAATATTTAATAACTACTTTAAATATTTTTCTTTTCAATATTTGAATATTTAATAACTACTTTAAATATTCGAATATTTAATAACTACTTTAAATATTCGAATATTTTAAATCAATTTTTTCATGCAAATCGAGTATTTTTAAATTAAATTGAATCTTTAAAGTAGTTATTAAATATTCGATGTGGTTTAAAAAATGATTTAAAGTATTCGAATATTTTGAGTTATTCGAGTTGACACGTCATTTCTTAAGATAGAGGTGAGCGTTCGATCGAGTTGAGTCAAAAAATTTCGAGATATTCGAGTTGACGCGTCATATTTTACAACTCAAACTTTATTTGAAATTTTTTCGATTCGAGTCGAGTTTTTGAGTTCCTATAAAAATTTAATCAAATATTCGAATATTTTAAATCAATTTTTTCTTTTAAATTGAATATTTTTAAATTAAATCAAATATTTAAAGTAGCTATTAAATATTCGATGTGATTTAAATATGAAAATAATAAATATTCTATTTAAAAAAATATTCGATTTAAAAGAAAAAATGATTTAAAATATTCAAATATTTTGAGTTATTCGAGTTGATGCGTCATATCTTAAGATAGAGGTGAGTGTTCGATGGAGTCGAGTCAAAAAATTTCGAGTTATTAGAGTTGACGCGTCATATTTTACAACTCAAATTTTATTTGAATTTTTTTGGATTCGAGTCGAGTCAAGTCGAGTTTTCGAGTTCCTATAAAAATTTAATTAAATATTCAAATATTTTAAATCAATTTTTTTCTTTTAAATCGAATATTTTTTAAATTAAATCTAATATTTAAAGTTGTTATTAAATAATCGATGTGATTTAAATATGGAAATATTAAATATTCTATTTTAAAAAATATTCGATTTAAAAGAAAAAAATTATTTAAAATATTCAAGTTATTCGAGTTGACGCGTCATATCTTAAGATAGAGGTGAGCGTTCGATCGAGTCGAGTCAAAAAATTTTGAGTTATTCGAGTTGACACGTCATATTTTACAACTCAAACTTTATTTGAAATTTTTTCGATTCGAGTCGAGTTTTCGAGTTCCTATAAAAATTTAATTGTAATTATTTATCATGTTATCATACTTTGGAATTTTGCTTTAAGGACCAAATTGAAAGAATGCGTAAATAATAAGGGCTAAATTTCGTGAATTGTTTCGAATTAGGACTAAATTAATTGAATGTATAAATATGAAGGACTAAATATGTTATTATACCAAATTTTATAACAAACATTTAACGAGATTTAACGTCTAGTTACCATTTTCTTATATATCATAAAGTTTAATTGTTATTTTGTGATTTTTAAAAGTTTAGTTACTATTTTTTTACCAAAATTCAGTGACCGTCTGTGTACTTTATCTTTTTTTATTATCTAAATAACTCTTTTATTATTTGCCCATATGGCAATATATTAAAAACTGCAGGCCCAACAAATTTGAAGGGAAATTCTAATAAAAGGCGGACTAACATACAGTTAAGAAACGGTGTTACCGGAAACATTGTAAGATAAATAACAAAATAGGTAAAGCGCTACCGGATATGTTGATTTAAAATAATGTATCCGGTAGAAAACATTAAAAAATATTAAAAAAAATTAGTAACCGGCAAACTTAAGTTATCGGTAGGTATAACAAAATAGGTAAAATTTTACTTATTTTGTTGATAAGAGTATCAACATATTAGGTAGCGCCTATTATGTTATTAAAGTTTGGAAAATTCTACAACGTGCGACGAACACCGACGAACACCACTAATGATGAACACCGATGAACACCATTAAATTAATTAATAAAGATTTAAAATTTCAAGGACCCGTCATACAATTAATAATTATTTTTAAAAATTCAATTAAATTATTTTTATATATATTAAAATTTTATTTTTTATAAGGGTAAACTATATATTTAGTACACCACTTATTTTTGTATTTCTATTGAACCCTTATTATTTAAATATTATTTCAATTTGACCCTATTCTTTATAAAAAAAATAATTAACCCTTAACCCTCAACCTAAAACCCTAAACTATTAAACCTTAAACTCTTAAACCTATACCCTAAACCTATTTTCGTATTTCTATTGAACCCTCATTATTTAAATATTATTTCAATTTGACCCTATTCTTTATAAAAAATAATTTAACCCTTAACCCTCAACCTAAAACCCTAAACTCTTAAACCTTAAACTCTTAAAACTATACCCTAAATTATATACCATTAAAAATAATTTCACCACCAATTTGTACAGGGTTATCTTCGGAATTGTTGTTCATAATATAAACAAACAATCAATGGAAAATAGCTTTTCTGATAAGAACTAAGAAACAGGGTTTAGCCAATTACTATTCCATGACAAGGGTCGGTTTAATGTATTTTTATTTTTCAGAAGTTTTTAGATTTTGGGTTTTGTTTCAATATTAGTTCTGTTTTGGTAAAGATATATTTTTTATTTTATTAATTATGCTGTCAGACCTAATTATTACAATGTTAATGCACATGCTTTAAGGTAGGATTGAAATATTATTTTTACTATGTAATTATTGGGTATTCTTCGTTTTGGTCAGCAAATAACTCTGTAAACCCTAAACTTTGTTTTTTATTATGTCTACGAGGAAAAGTCGCCTACCATGTTTCTTAACTCTTATCAGAAAAGTTATTTTTCATTGACTGTTTGTTTATACTATGAACAATAATTCCGAAGATAACCCTGTATAAATTGGTGGTGAAATTATTTTTAATGGTATATGATTTAGGGTATAAGTTTAAGAGTTTAAGGGTTTAAGGTTTAATAGTTTAGAGTTTTAGGTTGAGAGTTAAGGGTTAAATTATTTTTTTATATAAAGAATAGGGTTAAATTAAAATAATATTTAAATAATAAAGGTTCAATAGAAATACAAAAATAAGTGAGGTACTAAATATATAGTTTACCCTTATTAAAAAAATAAAATTTTAATATATATGAAAAATAATTTAATTAAATTTTTAAAAATAATTATTAATTGTATGACGGGTCCTTGAAATTTTAAATCTTTATTAATTAATTTAATGGTGTTCATCAGTGTTCATCATTAGTGGTGTTCGTCGGTGTTCGTCGCACGTGGTAGACTTATCCTTAAAGTTTAAGCTGATGGGGCCTTGGAAATCCAACGATAACAAAATCAGTAAAATTACTTATTTTGTTGATAAGAGTATCAACATATTCGGTTGCGCTTTACCTATTTTGTTATTAAAGTTTAAGCTGATGAGGCCTTGGAAATCCGACGATAACAAAATATGTAAAATTACATATTTTGTTGATAAGAGTATCAACATATCCAGTAAATTACTTATTTTAAGCTGATGGGGCCTTGGAAAGTATCTATACTTTTTGAGTAAATTACTTATTTTGTTGATACTTTTGAGTAAATTACTTATTTTGTTGATACTTTTGAAAGTATCTATACTTTTTTAAAAGTATCCATACTTTTTTTAAAAAAGTATCTATACTTTTTGTTGATACTTTTTTAAAAGTATCGATACTTTCGAGCCACATTGCAACCGTTTACATTGCTTTTTAAAAAAGTATCGATACTTTTTGTTGATGCTTTTTTAAAAGTATCGATACTTTCGAGCCACATTGCAACCGGTTGCATTGCTTTTTAAAAAAGTATCGATACTTTTAGAAAAATATAGATACTTTCGAAAGTATCAACAAAATAAGTAATTTACTCAAAAATATCAACAAAATAAGTAATTTTACTTGATATGTTGATACTCTTATCAACAAAATAGGTAATTTCACTGGATATGTTGATACTCTTATCAACAAAATAGGTAATTTTACTGGATTTGTTGATACTCTTATTAACAAAATAAATAATTTTACCTATTTTATTATGTTTAACCGATCACCTATTTAACCGGTCACGTCGTATATTATGCGTATATTAACCGCCTCACAGCAGAACTACATCATCTTTCCTGGCCGAAGTTCATAGATAATAAAAAGGGCTAATTCAAGCAAATGTAAAAAAAAAACTTAAATATGTACTTGGTTTCTGAACTTCTCACTTCTCTCAATTTATATCTATTTTCTTTTGTTTTTGTTTTAACGTAGTACTTGAACTTTTATTTCCTCAATTATTTTGATATATCATTAACGCTGTTGAATTCAATAACGTGACACTGATGATGATATCGCATGACATCATAATCCAAAAATTAATAAAAATGAAAAAAATATAAAATATAAAAAAAAAATTCTACAAAATATAAGAAATTTAGTATGAAATTTACTATAATTAGAAAATACATTTAAATATCATAATAAAAATTATAACATTTTAAAAATATGTACTTTTGATAAAATAAATAATTATAGGATATATAAATGTCCTAAAAGATTAAAATATACTTTTTAATAAAATAAAAATTAAAAAGTATTATTTTGTAAGATATATATTATTTCATCAATAGAATATTTTAATTTTAAAAAATCTAAAACAATTTTGAGAAAAAATATTTATATGGATTTATAAAATAAAAAAAAAAACATTAAAAAATAAATTTAATAACGTCAAATTGATCAACGCTTGATTAATGTTGATCAACACCGATAAATGGACAATCAACGATGGTCAAAATTAAGTTTAAGTATTTTTATAATTTTTTTTGAATAAATTTTATTTGATGTCTCGTTTTGATGCTACACAATTTCGTAGTGTTACATGTCCAGGACTCAAGTGAAAATACATTAAAACATGCTGGCCCAATCATAAATTTGAGTCCAAAATATTTCCTAATGATTTCATTAATTGCATTTGATAAGTGGAAACCTCGATTTCCATTGATTGCATCTTTACATTGATTGTGTTCCTAAACCCCATATAAAATAAAAATTATTCTAAACCTAAAACTAAGGACTAGTATTTCTTGGCCTAAAAATGTGGAACTCTAAAAACCAATAAAAACTAAGGTAAATATACAGCCATGGGACTTCTTACATGATAGTAACCATCGTCCCAACTATACCAACCAAACACATACTCAGATTTGGTCACTGTGGGATCATTTGTAGGTGACACTGTAATGCTGAAACTCAGCTTCTGCCCTATTCGTTTGAACGGCAAAATACTCGGCATCGCCTTTACACGGACACCTAACGGCGGTTTCGCAGAGAAGAAATATGTGCTCTTCGGTCTCCCGATATTTGTGACTGTCCTCCTAATGGTGACGGTGGTATTAAGGTTGGTAATTGCGAAGGATGGATAATTGAGGGTGAGCGTTGAAGGCGGGTTAGCCGGGCACTTGAATGAAGAGTTGAGTTCGATTAGGGAATTTGGACCAGCAGTGCAGAGATATAGAAGGTAGTCGTTGTATGTGGCATCGTAGATTAGGCCAGGGTCGACTGCCTTAGTTGGCCGGAAATGGCCCGCACCAAATTGGAAGGGAGTTGCAGCATTGCCGTTGGCATCTGTAATTGGCTCGCCTAAACTGTTGGTAATTGTAGCTGTGACAGTGAAATGAGATCGTTACTAATGAGAACAAATCAAGCGGCTATGTAGCTATAAGTGAAACTTGTGTTACCTGTAGTCATGAGAGCAGACTTGATAGCAGCAACGCTCCAATGGGGATGTATGGCCTTCAGAAGTGCAGCCGCACCAGAGACATGAGGGCAAGCCATGGAAGTTCCAGACTCTATGTTATATTTCACCGATCTATGATCCTCCGGCAGCTTCGTTGGAGACGATGCTTCGCTCCATGCTGCCAAAATATTAATTCCTGGTGCCGTTATATCAGGCTATAAAATCACAAAACAAGTTAGAAGATGGCAAACAACCAAAGCCTAAACTTAACATAAAGTCGGATAACAAACTCAGTACCTTTAGAATGTTAGGATCAACCACGTTGGGACCACGACTGGTGAATCCAGCCATGGAGGGAGCTGGCTTGTAGTGCAAAACTGTCCTGCTTGGACTGATCTTCGCCATCGGGTTCTTTGTAGAATTGATATATTCAAGAACCTTAATTCCATCATCATAGGTCAAAGAAGTTGCAGGAAGAAAATGAGCGTCGCATGCAATTTCATTTCCATTTGAAATGACGTTGGCTAAGACCAAACCGACACCTCCAGCTCTTTTCACTTCCATGCCTTTACCTACTCTCAGACCGGCCCCTCTAGCGCACACCACAATCTTCCCTTTCGTCTTGGTCGGGTCAAGTGAACCAGGAAGGCATTGCCTAAAATAACATTGTCCCCATTTATTCAAATGAGATAATTAACATTATGTATAAACAAAGGGAAAGAAACTTACCCTGTTAGGTTTTGAGCCACACCAGGGACAACTACATCCCCTGCATAGACTAATGGGTACATCTTCTTCATCTTGTATGGTGTAACACTTTGTCCCTGTTAATTCAGAAACATTAATATAAATCTCTTAAAATGAAAACTACAGTGATTTTAATGTATGATTTGATTGTATCTTACAATGATTTTCATTCCATTGCCTAGCTTAACAGGTGCCAAAAATGCACGGTCGACGCTGCTAGCACCGATCGTGGTTATCCACGGAGCAGTGTTTGACAATGTCCCAGGAGCCGGACCACTGTTCCCAGCACTGCATACAACGAGGATGTTACGCCTGGAAGCCTCTAAGGCAGCGAGACCGATTGCATCATTTTCGAAAGCTAAAGGTTGAGCGGACCCAATGGAGATGCTAAGTATGTCGACACCATCAGCTATGGCATCATCCATAGCTGCAAACATATCCGCAGAGAAACAAATGTTCCCATTCGCTTTCACTTGGTTAGGGACTGCCCAGCAAGCCTTGTATATGGCAAGGCGAGCCAAAGGAGCACCACCCGAAGCCGTGCCTTTTGCAAAACCACCAAAGGCCGCAGCATCATCAACTTGTCGGCCACCCGCTGTGGATGCAGTGTGCGTTCCGTGGCCGTCCATGTCTCGTGGCGAGAGGAAGTCCTCCGTCCCATTTACCGACCCAAATTGAGCCTCAAAACCTCTTACATAGTATCGAGCTCCAATTATCTTCCTGTATTCACAATATTAATCAACCGAATCAAAATTTTTACAGCTAAACATTAAATTAACCTTCATTCTGTTAATTTAGTTACAATCAAATAATTGAGACTGAGCAGGACTAGGTACGACCAAAGAAACAAACAAAATGGACTGACCCCAATGGCTGGAGCCATTGTATCGATGTTCACATGATTGTAAGAAAAAAAACAAAACCAATAAACGAGTCAGAATTGATATCTTGTTTTGGGTGAAATGGACAACCAAACTAGGGACTCATCGATGCAATTTCTTGACAAAACGACATCGTTCCAATATTCTAGAGAGGACATCCCGTTACATTGGGGCATGTGCACAGGCTAGGCTGCTGGCTCAAATTACCTTTGAAAATGTTTAGTCATTTGGAAAATGAACAGGTACTTCTTATATAATCATAGAACCTTGTGGTACCTATAAATCCAAAGCAAAAGGGTCCTCCATTTGCCAACGATAATTGGACTTATTAGGAAACATTTTCAGATTGTATTCATGAGATTTTGACGGATGAACAATCGAAAACTGAAATACTCTTCGTGCAACGAATTTACAAACCAAATAATAATAAATTTGGTACATGATAATTTAAATAAAAAAAAACACGAATACATGAATTATTGGATATACTTACTTGTTGCAATTGGATGAGTTAAAAGCGACACCTTCTTGGCAGATTCCTTTCCATGATTTTGGGATAGGATCCATTCCCTCGTCACTGAAGCTCGGTGATTCCGGCCATACACCTAAATCAAAAATAAGATTATATATATTGATAATGAAATTTTTACTAGAAAGTTACTCGAACACAACAAAAAGAAATAATGCCCTAATTAGTTACATGAGTGTGCAACGCAGGTCGGTCTAAATAAGTTAACTATAATCTTAAAGAATCAGAAAGAAAATCAAAAAGAATAAAGAGGGTGTTTGAATTCATATATATGAAATTTTTACCGCTATCCATTACTCCAATAATGATATTTTTGCCATATTTAGCTCTTGACAACAAGTTTTCTCCTCCCATCTGAAACTTTTTCCATGAATGGCTATCGCCTTCATCTAGCCCTACGAATTCCCATGACCTTGTCGTCTGCACCGAGTACTTTCCATGTGAAGGAAACACCGATAAAACCTCCTCCATTTCTGTCAAGATATCAAAGCATTGTTAGGTATAAATTTACGAATGGAAGATGAAGCTAATCAGTTTACCAGAGAGCTTGGAGGCTTCATCTGGTGTAAGCTTTGCAGCAAAGCCATTGATGGTGTGTTTGTAGCTGTAAAGAAGCGAAGATTTAGCATCTTCTTCGGATTCTTTCACTGACTGTAAATACGAAAGATGGAAATTCTCAATCTCATGCAAAACTTTCTCCCCATTGCTGTGTTGGCCGAAGTAAACTATATACACCTACACAGACAACAAATACATATATATTTTATATGAAAATTAGCAACGAAGAAGAAGAAGCAGAAAAAAATGAAAAAGAAAAATCTACTTTATTGTCAACAGATGAGGCCAAGAGAGGAACGAGAATCAAGAGAAGAAAGAAACAAGAGATTGTAATCTTCATGGCGAATGATACTACTGAGAATTGCACAATACACTTTGAAGAGATTATGTAGGTATTTATAAGCGTATAGAACAACAGTTTCAACTGGTAATTACAATGCGAAATTAATGAAATTGATAGAATAAAATAAATTATATCCTGAATTAAAAGGTAAATTCTACCATCTTAATCTCATAAATTATTAATTAATTAAAAGGGCGCTACTTAGAGATGGAATTAAATCGCAACTCTAATTCTAAGCAGGTCAACTCATGAATGTGAGCAGCAAAGCCAACTATTTGTTTAGGTTCGGCAACCATTAATTAATTATTTTATGTACATATCTCCTAAAAATTGGATGTGTTATAGTATTAATTTTAGTGAAATACAAATTCATAAACATTAGGAAAATTTATAGCATTTTTTTATTTATGGACTATATATAACTGGATAAGAATAAATGTCGATCATAATAAAAATATTACCTTTTGATCTATTTGATTAAATATGTTTTATCTGATGATAAATTAAATAATCTAGAGTAAATTGTTTTATCGTCAAAGTTTTGATTTTTCATTAAATTTAAATATGAATAAGTGATCAAACATCTCCTTTGAGAATTTTAAAGTTTCAGTTCAAATCTCATAAGGTTTCTTAAGATTTATTTTGATTTAATTTATAATATTAAGCCTAAAAGAATTATTAAGAAAGTGCTTTATATTCATAAAAAAATAAAAAAGAATTTACGAACAATCTTGATTTGGATAACTCAAACTAATAAACAAAATGATAATTTTTATTTAAATAAGTTTAAACCCTTAAATATTTCGCCTAGTATGCATTAATCTAATTTAAAGTAATTAATTAATTTAGATTTGAAAGAGAAAATTCAATTAATTTCCATTAAAACCCACCTCATTGGATTTTTTTGTGCTAAAAAATTTCCATTAAAATAACAAAAATCTTTAAAGTAATTAATTAATTTAGATTTGAAAAAAAATCAATGTTTAAACTTTAAAGTACATGTCATGCCACTCAATTTGTTTATTGTTCATAGACAAATATACTTGATGTGATATACATTAAGTTAGAGCAGGAAACCTTATTGAAGTAGATTAGTTATTATTCAAGTTTAACAACTTTTTATCCATTCAATATTTATATTTGGGTAAATTACATCTAAGGTCACTCAACTATGGGTTTAGTAACAAACAATCAAAATTTTCATCTAAAAATTACAAACAAATAACTCAATTAAAAATGTTATATTCACGTAACTTAATACATATCACTCCACTTACAAATAAGCCACTCAATTAAAAAATATTACAAACATGTCACTCAATTAACACATTGTTACAAATAAGTCACTTTTCTTCTTATACAACGTGGTATAATAACATTTTTAGTCCTCAAAATTATTTTTGGGATTTTTTTTAACTTAGTGTTAATTTTTTCTTTAACAATTTAATTCAGTGTATAAAAGAGAGAGACATTAGAAATATGCATACACATTTGAGAAAAAAAATTATTTTAAATTTCATTCTTAAATTTTTATAGGACATGTTTGACAATTGGCGGATAGCTGATAGCGGATTATATTAGCTGATAGCAGATAGTTGAAAGCATTAGCTTATTTA
Source organism: Hibiscus trionum (assembly GCA_030270665.1). Taxonomy (NCBI): domain Eukaryota; kingdom Viridiplantae; phylum Streptophyta; class Magnoliopsida; order Malvales; family Malvaceae; genus Hibiscus; species Hibiscus trionum. The sequence goes on along the minus strand of BSYR01000010.1, from coordinate 89,798,048 downwards.
ACTAGCGGATTGCATTAGCTAGTTGTGTAAAAGTGTTTGGTAAAATTAACTGATAGCTTATAGTTGTTTAATCATTTGAACAAGCAAAATGACATATAAGGACATGATTATATTTAATACTTTTTTTAAAATAATTATATTCAATACTTTTTTGAATAATTTATTAGTTATTAATATTTTGTATCTATTAATATTAATTAGATTATGAAAATTAATTTTTTAATATCATTGCTAAGCAACTATGAATGAATGTATATTATTTTTTTATTTATGAAATTATCTTTTTAATAATTATTAAATTTAAATGTATATATTAATTTCTTGTTTATGAAATTATATTTTAAATATAATTTTATTAATTATTAAATATATATATATATTAATTTCTTATTTATGAAATTATTTTTAAATTTTATTACTTATTCACTTTTTAAGATAAATTTCTTATAATTATTAAAGACAAAAGAGTCTTTATAAGTGTTTTATCCAAACCTTTAACTCAAAAAGCTCATTTTAGTAGTTTTTTCAAAATAAGAGGTTTCACCCCAATCCGCTATTACAATCCTCTCTTTACCAAACATCTAAATTAGCAGATTTAATTAGTTAACCTCTAAAAATGCTTCAAACCTCTAATTTTAACTCAAAAAGTTGTTTACAGGGCCATAATATATGAATATGAATTTTATTAAATTGCAAATATAGGTATTTGTTTAATGAATAGTTAGTCAAAGAAAGTATAGTTTTCATTAATTAATAAAATATAACCAATGAAGTTAATATACATAACATCATTAATTTTTTTAAACATATAATTTTATTACAAAGCCGATATTTTCCAAATCTTATCCTACCCATAAATTGAAGGGATACTGAGCGCTTAAGTATGCTCAGTATCACGTCTTTTTATATGTTGTACCAACGACAATATGAATTTAACTAAACTTAACCCGTCATAACATCATTAATTAAAATAGGTAGTTATATAACATGCGAAAGGGATTAAAGAACTTAATTCCGTTTCAAATATAAACTCAATCTTCATGGAATCTGTCTTTGTCAGTGTAAAAAGTGGCGCATAACCAAATCCATTTGTGCATCTTCTGATTATCACAAGAATGTTAACTTAAAGTATATCTCCCTTTCACCCTTTAACATTTGTCTTCTACTTCTTTGTTTTCTAACTTTTTCAAGTCCTTCCAAACTCTAGCTTTCAAGTTTTAGCCCACAAAATTTCATTCTTGACATTAGTTGAGATTTCTCTGGTTTGCTTTTTAGGTGCATGACCACTTTTAATTTTGGTACATTACCTATAGTTAGTATTGCATGGCCATTTCAGTAGGCATATTAAGGGCAGGCAACTGGATTGCCTACAATTTTGCAGCTCAAATTAGTCAAAATTGTGGGCAGATTTTGGGATTTCTTCTAGCTTTTAAGGTCCTCTCTACAACATAGCTTTGCCATACCCTTCTCAGTGCTGACTTTGAATTCCTTCTTCCCCATTTCCATTGATACTGATGGTAAGCAAGTTGACAAAAAAATAAATTATTGCACCATTGGTGCCGATTAATCCGTTTTTAGTATATTCAAATTGGGGAGAGATTATCAAATATCAGTTGATCTAGTGAGACGAGGTTCTTTAAGCAAGGTTGGAAGTTTGAATTTTGACATTGTGAATAAAACAAATTAAATTTCGAGGATTGTCTCCATATAATATTTGATCTAAATTAGTCGGACAATAAATTAAATATCAATGATTATAAAAAAAAGTTGAGAATGAAATGGTTTGAATTTTTCTCGTTGATGCAAACTTGGAGTTAAATTTTGTGACTAATTAATCTTGGTCAAGTTGTATGAAAAGTCCCATTATTATTATTTTTTTCATTTTACTTTTCGAAATGTGTACATTTAGTCTCAATATCAACTTTTTAGTATATGATATTTATTTTTAAATTTAGAATAACCATCGTAAAAAAAAATTCAATTTTCGTTAAACCTCAATGGATTAGTACTAATTCTTTTATGTACTCAGCCTAATTAATTGCATTTTTTTTTAAACTTTAAGGTAGTTTGTAAACTTAACTCCAAACAAAATAACATCAAGAGAAGAGAAGAGAAGAGAAGAGAAGAGAAGAGAAGGGCATCTTATATTCATAGCTTGGTGTATATTTTTGCTTTAGAATCAGTAAAATAAACCTTATGAGTTATGACTTTCATTTATTATCATCCAGAAAGAATAAATAATTTACACCCAAATAAATTCATGTAATGAAGGAATAAATAATATATACCCCATAAATTCATGATTTTTTGGAAACCCATAAATTCATGTATGAATGAATAAAGGGGATTTTTTTTGCTTTTTTTTTTCCGATTGATTTATAAGTACTTTTGTGGCCGGACTATATCAAATGCTTTCTCACGAACATTAGTACAAAATGATTCAACAACTTCCTTCAAATATGTCAAATTCACATTTTACAGTTTTATTCCGGTGCATGAATTCTTGGCGCTGCAATCAAATTTATAGCTATTAGTGTCGATGATGTTCCTCGGATACCTTCGTATACAATATTTCTAATTTTCACTCCGGATACCTACAATCATTGCAACATATTTAAGAAGCGATTATTCCAACCATGTACGGTAACATAAACCCCAAATAAATATAATTTGAATATGCAGAATTTTGAATTAATATTATACCGACGTTTCATACCTGGTTAGGACAATTTAGATTACGTGGGCAATAATTCTGATCAATTATGATGAAATTTTGTACATTTACCATCAGAGAATTCATGAACCGAATCCCCTGAACAAATCCAGTGCTGGGCCTAGCCCATGATTTGATCCTCAGCCCGTTTTAAGTGCCCAAAAAAATTGTCTTTTTCACCGTTACATTCTGGACCCCTTCCTCTTTCAAATCTTTAGCTAAGCTGCCGATGCTGTGGAGTGCAAACCAAGCATTTATATCAATTAGCTAAGCTGACTTTGCTGAGCTTCTTCCCATTGCCATTGATACAGATGGTAAGCAAGTTGAAAACAACAACAACAATAAAATTTTGCAGCATTGGTGCCAATGCTGACTAATCCTTTTTTGGCGTATTCAAATTTGGAGAGTGAATATCAATTATCAGTTGGTTTAGTGAGATGAGATATTAGGTCCTTTAAGCAAGGTTAGAGATTTAAATTCCGACTTTTTCTTGTTAAATTCTGACTTTAAGAATGAAGTAAACTGAGTTAAATTTTTTGCCTCAATAACGAATTTCTTTCGTACTCGATCTAAATTAGTTGGCTAATAAATGAATATATATTGTGGTTATAACAAAATCAGATATAGTATTTCGATGAAATTTGCTAGTGACAGAAAAGTTAATTACTTCTTACTAAATAAAAATAAGAATTTTAGATATGTAATTGTGGTCGTGCCGGAGTGGTTATCGGGCATGACTAGAAATCATGTGATTATCGGGCATGACTAGAATTACTTCTTACTAATTGTCCAAATGTGGTTCCCGAAATGCATGTTGCTGCTTTTAGATTATCAATCATGTGGGCCATATTGGAAAAAATAAAAATTTTGAGAATAGTTTTTTTTTTACAATTATATATTGTTAAAATGTATACATTTTGAGCGCTAATGAGTTATTATGTTGATTATTAAACTACCACTCTATCTTTCTAATGCAGTCCAATGATTGTGATGGTAGTTTATGCGTAGATATAAAAGAAAAATTAATTGATACACAAATTGCATATATTAAAGTTTATTGCAAATGATTTGAATTTTCACATTGATGCGAACTTAAAATTAAAGTTTTGAAACCCATTAATCTTGGTGAAATTGCATGAAAGGTCCACTATTTTAATTTGATTTTTTAGGCTTAAGTATTCAAAAGGCTCTTAAATTTTTGAGAAAAAATCAATTCAATCTTTAAACATTTTCGCACTTAATTAAGTTTATGTATTAAGAAATTAAATCAATTAAATTCTTTGACCGTTTCTGATCGTTAAATAATAACATTTTAAATTATTTGTCACGTGTTAACACCATAATATGCCGTTGAAACCACTCTTTAAATTATTTTTCTTTATAAACTTCACTCCAAATAAAAAAACATCCAGAAAAGAGAAGGGCATCTTTTATATTCATAGCTTGGTGTAGAGTAGATTTTTGCTTTAGAATCAGCCGAACAAACTTTATGATTTTTATTTATTATAATTCAGAAAGAATAAATAATTTACACCTAAATAAATTCATGCATAAAGAAATAAATAATCTATACCCCATAAATTCATGTTTTTTTTTAAAACCCATAAATTCATGTATGAGCCAGTTATGCTTGTGCATGAGTCAGTGCCTGAACATGAGTCAGTTTCAGGTTTGCAAGATGATCAAGGAGTGTCTCGATCTGACATAGGTGGTGCTCCTACTGAAATTGTTACAGAAGATGTGTATCCTGTAGTGTCCTGTGAGACATCTACATCTCAGCCTGATGTTGTTGTACCCTCAGGTTCAGTGGTGAATTCTCACTCAATGGTCACACGAGGTAAACGTGGCATCTTCAAACCCAAGGTCTATGAGACTCAGTTTGATGAAGTAGAACCAGTGAGTGTTCACGAGGCTTTACAGTCAGTTAATTGGACACAAGCAGTTGTTGTTGAGATTGAAGCCTTAAAGAAGAATGGTACTTGGTCTTTGGTGTGTCTTCCTGAAGAGCGGAGTACAGTGAGTTGTAAATGGTTGTTCAAGTTGAAAAGGAATCCTGATGGTTCCATACATCGTTATAAAGCAAGGTTGGTTGCTTGAGGTTTCTCTCAGGTGCTAGGATGTGATTTTCAGGACACATTCATTCCTGTTGTTAAGATTACAACTCTTAATGTCATTCTTTCGTTGGGTGTGATGAGTAACTGGAAGCTCAGGCAAGTTGATGTGAACAATGCGTTTTAAATGGAGATTTGAGTGAGGATGTTTTTATGGACCAGCCTCATGGGTTTGAAGAGGTGGCTTCAGATGGTTCACAATTGGTTTGCAAGCTGAATAAGGCTTTGTATGGTCTTAAACAAGCCCCTCGTAATTGGCATAATAAGCTTAAGTTGTGTTTGCTGGATATGTGATTTGTAGAGTCTCGAGCTGATTCTTCCTTGTTCATGTTGTGCAAAGAAAAAGTTGTTACTTACATGCTGGTCTATGTCGATGATATTGTTGTAACAGGGCCAGCTGATGGAGTTATTGATTGAATTGTTGATGTGTTGCATGCCAAATTCTCCTTGAAAGATCTAGGTGAGCTTCATTATTTTCTTGGTATTGAAGTTAATCGAGTTGCAGGGTGTATTGTACTCAATCAGCAGAAGTATATACGAGAGTTGTTAGTCAAGTTTCGAATGGAGAATTCAAACTCAACACCAACACCAATGGTTGGATCACCTCAATTGACCAAAGATGGAGGGTCTGTTGTTGAGAATGCCAGTGAGTACAGAAGTTTAGTTGGTGGCCTGTTGTATGTGTGTCATACTTGTCCAGATGTTGCTTATAGTGTTAACAAATTGGCTCAATTTATGCATGAACCACGTGAAGATCATTGGCGTGCTGCTAAGCGTGTGTTGCATTATTTACGTGGTACCATTGATTTTGGGTTGGTGTTCTCGAAGGGTGTTGTTGAATGCTTTGTAGCTGCCTTTGCTGATGCAGATTGGGCAGGGTGTGTGGATGACAAGCGCTCAATTTCTGGTTGGTGTGTACTTGTAGGGGGTAATTTGGTTTCTTGGAGCTCTCGAAAGCAGAAGATTGTGTCTCGATCTACTGCGGAGGCCGAGTATCGAAGTGTAGCAGATGCTACTGCTGAAGTGGCTTGGATCACGTCCTTGCTAGGTGAGCTGGGTGTGCAACAGACTAAGGTCCCTGTGATCTGGTCCGATAACACTAGTGCTGTGGCTATGAGTGTCAACCCTGTGTATCATGCTCGATCGAAGCATGTTGAACTCGATGTTCACTTTGTGCGTGAGAAAGTAGCAGCTGGCAATCTACAGGTTAACTACATTCCTGTTGTTCATCAGATAGCTGATGGAATGACTAAGCCGTTAACAAGAGATTCTTTTCATGCTTTTCGCAAGAAGTAGCTGGTTTTGTCTTCTGAAGAATGCAAAGGTGGAAGAAGCAAGGAGAATGTTGTAGATAAACTGGGTCAATGAAGCTGAGTCAGTGAGGAAGTTGAGATTGGGCAGTTAGGTGGGTGAGGCTGTTAGGAGTTGTTGCTGTTAGGGTTTGTTGCATTCTGTTGAAGTTTACGTGTGCATGTGTATGTATATAAGTCATAGTTTGGTTCTCAGTGTTAATCTTTCTTTGTACAACAACTTTGTACTTCTTCTTCATCAATAAACTTTGCTTAAAGTTCCTTCTTCTTCAGATTCTTTTCTTTCTATTTTCTTTTTGCTTGCTTATATTTCAATAGGTGGAATCTTCAAACTCCATATCTTTCCAAAATCAAAAACAGGTTCACCAATGTTGGCATTTGTCAAAAATTGTAATAATGCTTTCACCGAGAACTGACCAGATTTTTCATGTGTCCAAACGATTCGATCATGCACATCAGAATTTAACTTTACTACCTGGACCATCTGCCGCTGCAAATTCACCATTTTTAACTCCTTATCCAGTAGCTTCCTCGAGAATAAACTATTCCATAACACCATTTCGAAGCCATCCTCCACTGTTACATCAGCTACAAAAACTCCCTTTAATATTTGTCTTGTTGTTTTCAACCTTTTTTGCAAGTCCTTCCGAGCTCTAGCTTTCATGTTTGATCCCACAAAATTTCATTAATGAGATTTATTTTGTTTGCACTTTAGGTGCATGAACACTTTGGCTTTGCTTGGTATGAAGGATGAAAATGTGGAAGGATGAAAAATTTGTTAATCAAATGGTTAAGATTCAAAGTAAGAAGGTGATTATGAATCTCTACCATTTGATTAACATATTTTCCATCATTCTTCATTTCCATCCTTCAAACCAAGCAAAGCCGTTAAGTTTTGGTACATTACGTATAGTTAGTATTGCATTGTCATTTCAGTAGGTATATTAAGGGCAGGCAACTGGTCAAAATTGTGGGCAGATTTTGGGATTGCTTCTAGCTTTTAAGCCCTCTCTACACTGCTGACTTTGCTGAGCTTCTTCCCATTGCCATTGATACAGGTGGTAAGCAAGTTGAAAACAACAACAACAATAAAATTTTGCAGCATTGGTGCCAATGCTGACTAATCCTTTTTTGGCGTATTCAAATTTGGAGAGTGAATATCAGTTGGTTTAGTGAGATGAGATATTAGGTCCATTAAGCAAGATTAGAGATTTAAATTCTGCGTTTTTTTTGGTTAAATTCTGACTTTAAGAATGAAGCAAACTGAGTTAAAATTTTTGCCTCAATAACGAATCTCTTTCGTACTCGATCTAAATTAGTTGGCTAATAAATGAATATATATTGTGGTTATAACAAAATCAGATATAGTATTTCGATGAAATTTGCTAGTGACAGAAAAGTTAATTACTTCTTACTAAATAAAAATAAGAATTTCAGAAATGTAATTGTGGACGTGCCGGAATGGTTATCGGGCATGACTAGAAATCATGTGGGCTCTGCCCATGCAGGTTCGAATTTGATTTTTTAGGCTTAAGTATTCAAAAGGCTCTTAAATTTTTGAGAAAAAAATCAATTCAATCTTTAAACATTTTCGCACTTAATTAAGTTTATGTATTAAGAAATTAAATCAATTAAATTCTTTGAACGTTTCTAATCGTTAAATAATAACACTTTAAATTATTTGTCACGTGTTAACACCATAATATGCCGTTGAAACCACTCCTTAAATTATTTTTCTTTATAAACTTCACTCCAAATAAAAAAACATCCAAAGAAGAGAAGGGCATCTTTTATATTCATAGCTTGGTGTAGAGTAAATTTTTGCTTTAGAATCAGCCAAACAAACTTTATGATTTTTATTTATTATCATTCAGAAAGAATAAATAATTTACACCTAAATAAATTCATGCATAAAGAAATAAATAATCTATACCCCATAAATTCATGTTTTTTTTTGAAAACCCATAAATTCATGTATGAATGAATAAAGGGTATTTTTTTTTACTTTTTCACAATTGATTTATAAGCAATTTTCTGGCCGGACTATATCAAATGCTTTCCCATGAACATTGGTACAAGACGATTCAGCAGCTTTCTTCAAATATGTCAAATTCACATTTTGCAGTCTTATTCCGGTGCATAGATTCTTGGCACTGCAATCAAATTTTATAGCTACGGGTGTCGATGATGTTCCTCGGATTCCTTGGTATACAATATCTGTAACTTTTACTCCGGATACCTACAATCATAAGACATATTTAAGAAGCGATTATTCCAACCATTTACGGTAACATAAACAACAAATAAATAGAAATTGAATATGCAGAATTTTGAATTAATATTATACTGACGATGTTTTATACCTGGTTAGGACAATTTAGATTATGTGGGCAATAATTCTGATCAATTATGATGGGATTTTGTACATTTACCATCAGAGAATCCATAAACCGAATCCCCTGAACAAATCCAGTGCTGGGCCTAGCCCATGACTTGATCCTCAGCCCGTTTTGAGTGCCCAAAAAGATTGTCTTTTTCACCGTTACATTCTGGACCCCTTCCTCTTTCAAATCTTTAGCTAAGCTGCCGATGCTGTGGAGTGCAAACCAAGCATTTATATAAATTAGCAAGGAAAACAAAACTCATGGTTTGGGAAATTAGTAAGACTACTTGGGGGATACAATGAAAATATGAAATGAAATAATAGTAGATGAAAATACCTAATGCCATGACCGGGACCGCAAGTGACTTGCTCGATCCATAAATTCTTGGTACCGGGGCCAATGGAGATGCAGTCATCACCCGTTTTAATGGAGCATTTTATGATGTTCACATTTTTGGATAACTGCACGTGGATGCCATCGGTGTTGGGACTATTACCGGCGGCGATGATCTTCACCCCTTGGACGTGCACGTTTTCACATCCATTGATCACGATGTGAAACATTTGGCTATTCAAGGACATCAATCTGTGGATCCTGATGTTTTTGGAGTTGGTAAAGCTTAATGTCTGCTCTCATACACAAATGAAAATCACCAAGTCAATTTAACGAGATACCATATTGAAGGTCTGCTCCGAATGACAAACGAATTCAAAATAGTACCGTGGCTCCGGCAGGACAGTTGGTGTGGGAAGCTTTGCAAGCCCAGAGAGATGGTCCTTTGGCATCAAGTGCACCACCACTGATAGACACGCCGTTCACTCCTTCAAAGCGGATCCAATCGGTGGATTTTCCGAGTACTCGATAGTCTAGAGGGGCGACGAGAGTGCCATCGATGCTGAAAGTGATTCGGGGGCTTTTGCAGGCACCTTGGAAAGCCATAGCAGCAAGCAAATAGCGGCCTTTGGGTACATATATGATGGTGGAGTCTGGTGAGGCACAGGCTGCTTCCCATGCCATGAGGAAAGCCTTGGTGGAGTCTGTTTTCCCATTTGGCTTAGCCCCAAAGCTTAACACATTGTACTTTGTTGTTGCAGACGTTGAAGTTATGCCTAACATGAAAAAGAGAATCACAATAATTCCACCAAAAGGCCGACTGAGATTCATCGTTTGCTCAAGAGAAGGTTGAGACAATGATGGATGGACTTATAGATGAGGAAAGTGAATGAATGTAGCTGAAGCTGTATTGTGAATTAGGTGATGGAAAGTGTTGGAGGGAAAAAGGATATTTATAGTACTGCAGATTCAGGATAAAGTATAATCGTGAAGGTGTAGGATGGAAGAAAGCTGCAGGCTTTTGTGTTGGTATCAAATACAGTGTGCTGTCGTCGGCAGCTTGCTTGGATTCAACTTCAGCGGCAATCAGTTAAGAAAATGGCAATACATTCATTCATTTCCAAATTTCATCTCCGTCTTCCTTGTACATGGGACAATCTAGTTCTTCCTTATACATGGGACAATCTAACTTCTTTTTCTATTAACAATAATTATCATTTGTATATTTCTTCTTCTTCGGTAACAGAATCAAATATGTACACTCTATATTACTTAGATTTTTTTTTCTTCTAATTTTCTTAAATGTGTACTAAGCACTCATTCATACATTGATACCATTTGAAAATGTAAATACAAAATAAGGTAATTTATTTAACTGGTACCATTGGCATATCCGTTAGCTTGAGGTTGAATCAATGTAAAGCTTTTAGTTTGCATCAATATAAAATATTTATATACATGCCAGGTAAAATTTAAATCATTTTAATTTTAAACTATAAACTCTTAATTTAAAGCTTAAATCCTAAATCTTAAATAAAATAGATGGAAGTAAAATAAGTAAATTCATGTAGTTTAAATTTCATTCCGCTCATATATATATATATATATACTTGCTTGAGTTTGACTTCAAATATTCATATTGTGCGCAGTTTTCTTAAAAAATTTCTATTAATAATCTCACCGTTCCAATTATTTTTCGTCCTCAACAGTTTCCTCTATTACTATATGTAATTGCTTGGAAATTAACATAACACATGCACACTATCAAATAACTGGATACCAACAAACGACACCATGTTACTTACTACACAAGTTAAAGTTCGTTCGATTTGGTCCATTTTATAAGCGAACGTCCATTTTCAACTTCTCCAAAAACAGCGTTTAAGACCAAAAATGATGAAAAACTGGGCAAAAGAAGAGATATCTGGAGAAAATTAAAATGAAGATGAAGTCTTCCTTTTATGAGGAGCTAAGAGGAATTGCGGGAGGGCTTGCCCTTTGGTGGACAGATGAGGTCACCATTAACATTCTCAGCCATACCAAAAACTATATCGATACGAAAGTAACTGTTCAGGGGGGAGAGGAATGGTTTGGTACCTTCATCTATGGTCCTCCTTATAAGGACGAACGACAAGAATTCTGGGATGGCCTATATAGGCTTCGAAGATCATCTAATGATAGATGGCTCATTATGGGAGACTCCAACACAGTGCTGAGACAAGAGGAAAAGGAAGGGGGTAACCCTTTTAATCCCGCTGAGGCAAAATGCTTTTACTATTTCATCGACTTATCAGGTCTCATCGAACTTCCAATCAAGGGAGGCAATTTCACGTGGTTCAACCAAAGAAGCGGTGAAAATTCTATCCTAGAGAAACTGGACCGTGCGCTATGTTCAGCAGAATGGAGCCTTGCTTTCCCCAAAGCTATGGTAATTCTAAATATCGCTATTGCCTCCGATCACGCCCCCATTATCTTGCTTACAAAGGGACTGGCCAGGAAATATAAAAAAGAATTCAAATTTGAAAACAAGTGGTTACTGAAAGAGGATTGTTCTCAGACAGTCTCTGGGGGTTGGCAGGTTCCTCTCGTGAAAGAACCGCCTCTAGTTTTGGGAAGAAAATTAGGTGTACCAGAAAGGCTCTCTTAAATTGGAACAGAATGAAGACAAAGATAAACAATGAAAAGAATAGGGTGTTGATCACAAGGATTAAACAATTTCAGGGGAGGAAACTCAATAACTCAGAGTTGGATGAGTATAAACAACTGAAAAGGGAGCTGGACGCAGAATGGGAGAGGGAAGAGAGGTATTGGCATCAACGTTCTAGAGTCAACTGGCTAAAATGGAGAGACAAAAATACTATTTTTTTCATGCGACAACAATTCAACATCACAGAATCAACTTCATTGTCAGATTGAAAAGGGATGATGAAGCATGGTTGGAGGAGCCGGAGGATATTGCGCGCCACTTGCAGCAACACTTCCAGAATCTGTTTTCAAAGGATCAATCTATCGACTTCCAAGCCCTCGGGGAATACATCCCCCTACTTGTGACTGAGGAAATGAATACTGAGCTGAGTAAACAAGTGTCCGAATAGGAGACAAAGAAGGCGGTTTTTGATATGGGAGCGTCTAAGGCGCCCGGGCCTGACGGTTTCCCTGAAAGTTTCTACCAGGCCTTCTTGGATACTATCAAAGGCGACCTCATTGGGATGATTGTGGCGTTCTTCGAGCAAGGAATCTTGGACCATGGGCTTAACAAAACAAACATTGTTCTTATACCTAAGAAACCAAATCCCTCGGAAGTCTCTCACTTTAGACATATCAGTCTTTTTAATTTTTCAATGAAAGTCATTACCAAGATTTTGGCGACGAGACTTAAGAAGTATCTCTCGAACATTATCCCACACCATCAGTCAGCTTTTGTGCAAGGCAGATCTATCCATGATAACATTATTCTCGCAAATGAGGCCTTCCATGCAATCAAAAGGGCGAAAAAGGAAAAAAAAGGGATCATGGCTTTGAAGATCGACCTTGAGAAAGCTTATGATAAAGTGGAGTGGGGCCTATTGCGCTTTGTTATGGAAAGATTGGGTTTTGGTGAGTGGTGGGTTGCTAGGGTCATGGATTGCGTATCCTCCACCTCTTTTTCCCTGGTCTTTAACGGGGAGAAAGTCGGTGATTTTTCTGCTGGAAGAGGATTGATACAGGGAGACCCGATGTCTCATTTTCTGTTCACTTTCATCTCAAGCACTCTGTCGTGGATTCTGGAGAGAGAGGTTGGGTTGGCCAAGTTTGAAGGCTTAAGAATTAAGAGACGGTTCCCGATTCTTAGCCATATGTTATTTGCCGATGGTTGTCTTATGTTTTCTGGGGCGAGCACAAAGAATAGTGAAGCCAACCTGCGAGTACTTAATCTTTTCCAATATTCGACAGGTTAATCGGTCAATTTTCAAAAATCCTCGGTGAGTTTCTCACCCAATGTCAATAATAACCTCAAACTTCATCTATCCAATGTGTTGGGATTCAAACCAATGGAGGAGGATAATAAATATCTTGGGCTACCCTCATTTTGGGGGAGAAGTAAAAAAGAGGCTTTGGCGTTCATCAAAGAACGGGTCCACAATAGACTAAGGGGATGGAGAACAAAATTCTTAAATCAGACGGGGAAAGAAGTTCTTATTAAGGCTGTGGCACAGGCAATACCCACCTATGTCATGCAATGTTTTCTCCTACCTATTACTTTCTGTGATGAGCTTAGTTCGATGATAGCAAAGTTTTAGTGGAATAATTGCGGGTACAAGGAGACAGACATTCACTGGATATGTTGGAAGGACCTTTGCCGCCTGAAAGACCAGGGAGGTTTGAGATTCCGAAATCTTAGAACTTTTAATAGTTCCCTCATAGCGAAGATCGCATGGAAACTTCAGAAGCATCTTGATTCTCTTTTAGCTTAGACCCTCCGTGGCATCTATTATCCGAATGAGAACCTGTTTGAAGCTCATAAGAGCAAAAATCCTTCTTGGGCCTGGGCAAGTATAAGAGAGGGGCTTGAAGTTATCAGGGCGGGCTCTTTGTGGTGGGTTAGAAATGGTAGACACATCTCGACGTGGAATGATAACTAGATCCCAAAAATGCAGAAGTTCAGGGTCACCACCCAGCCCCCGCCAAATCATCCCTTCCCCTCGGTTTGCAGTCTTATGAACTTGGAACAAAGGTCTTGGGATAAATCCAAAATCGAGGGCCTTTTCTTGCCGGTTGAGGCTAAAGCGATACTTGATATTACGATTGGAGGTCCAGGAGTCAAATATTCTCTTATATGGGCTGGAACGAAGAATGGAGAGTACTCAGCCAAGTCGGGGTATAGTTTTTATTGAGGAAAACCAGAGCCCCTCGGAGAAGCCCTCCTCTAGCTGCTCCCTGAGAAACAACAAGGTTTTCTGGCATTCCATTTGGGACTTGAAGTTGTCGTCCAAGATCCGTTCCTATCTCTGGAGGCTTTGCCACAACATTGCTCCGACCAAAAGCATTCTCGCGGCTCATTTTCATGGCAAGTTCCAGGATTCCGATCTCTGCCTAGGTGTGCTCAATAGACGAAATCCATCGAGCATCTCCTTTTCTTCTGCCCATTTGCACAAGCAGTCTAGAAAGCATCCGGCTTCAATTATGTGCCCTCCGCTTTGGGCTTCCCCAGCTTTCCTAAATGGTGGAATAAGATCTATGATTTTCGTAAACTGGGAATTGTGATGATGTTTGTGCTTTTATCGCTTTTCTCCTTTGGGTGGTATGGAAATCGAGGAATGCTCTGGTCTTTGAAGGAAGAAAAGATCTTTCGTGAGCTGTCTGGTTGCGCGCTGAACGAGATTTTAAAGAGTTCATCCTCGCTATACAAGTTGGCCCCTCAGAGAAGACTCATCCAACAAAGGAACCGATTTTATGGTCACCCCTCCTCCCAACAAGGTAAAGATCAATTGCAATGCCGCCTTTGACTGCCACTCTGGTAAAGCAACAATGGCGGCTATTGCACGAGATAGTTCGGGATCATATATCCAAGGATTAATCGATTCAGCTTCAGCTCCTTCTGCAGCGGTGGCTGAAGCTCTTGCCATCAGACTGAGCATCTCTCTTGCTTCTATACTCGGCCTCGTGGATATAATCATTGAAGGAGATTGTCAAGCTATCATCAGAAGGATTCTTTCGGGTTCCTTTTCTGATTGGGCATCCTCAGTAGTGGAAGAAGATATCAGAGCTCAAGCTAAATCTTTCGGATCTTGCTCCTTTTCTTTTGTTCCTCGGTCCGGTAATCAGGCAAGCCGACTGCCTTGCAAAATACGCTAAAAATGTCCTTTGTCAAACGATCTGGGGTCCTAGCTTGCCCCCTCCAGTGAATATGTACTTATAAGTTTATGAAATGAAATCTTATCTTTTTGATAAAAAAAGAAGAGAAAAGTTTCATGCTTGCCCCACTTCTATTACTAAACAAGAGACAAATCATTTTCACAGCTTTGGAGAGGAAAGCAAGAAGCTCCAGGGCCATTAACCGATGCATATTTGTAGTTTATGGGCCTTGTTTCGAACATTTGCCAAAGTGGGTCAAAATATTTTTGACAATTATGAAGTTAATAGCCTCATGAGGATGAAATGAATCAAAGAAGTTTCCAGAGCCACATTGAGTTGTGTTAGACTTTAGCATTGCATTTAAAATAGGAAAACTACACCGATGGTCCCCAAACTATCACCATTTTCTTATTTTGGTCCCTAAACTATTTTTTCGACAAAACCGTCCCTTTTGTTACATAGTTCTCCTGTTTTGGTTCCTCGTCGTTAAAAACTAACGGAATTGCTGACGTGTAACTTTTTTCTTATTTTTAAATATTTTTTTATTTTCTCTCTCCTCTATACATATTATTTAATTTTTTATTCAGATTAATGTGGTGGTGATATGTGTCACCACCATAACAAAGAAAATAATGTGAATTGGGGGGGGGAGCTAGGATTCGAACCCACATCCCCAAGCCATTAAGTCAATGAGTTAACCGCTAGGCTAAACTCCAAGTATTACTATATTTTAGCATAAATTACCTTTAAAACAATCAAATGAACCCCCAAAAACCAAAAAAATAGTTGAAACATATGACTTGCAATAAGACTCAAACCCATGTACCATGGCATAAAAAGGCCAAGCATAAACCAAATGGGCCAAAGAATTATTTCGACTAAAATTTATATTTAAGTATATTAATTTACAAACAACACAAAATAAAATATTAAACCTAGGGAAGGATTCAAACACAAAACCTTATTGATAAATTAATATATGTTAAATATAAATTTTAGTATGCATTAAATATTTTATTCGAACACAAAACCTTATTGGTAGATTAATAGAATATATGTTAAATATAAATTTTAGTATACGTTAAATATTTTATTCGAATACAAAACCTTATTGATAAATTAATATACCTTAAATATAAATTTTAGTATATGTTAAATATTTTATTCGAACACAAAACCTTATTGATAAATTAATAGAATATATATTAAATATAAATTTTAGTATACGTTAAATATTTTATTCGAATACAAAACCTTATTGATAAATTAATATACCTTAAATATAAATTTTAGTATATGTTAAATATTTTATTCTAACACAAAACCTTATTGATAAATTAATAGAATATATGTTAAATATAAATTTTAGTATACGTTAAATATTTTATTCGAATACAAAACCTTATTGATAAATTAATATACCTTAAATATAAATTTTAGTTGAAATAATTCTCTGGCACATTTGGTTTATGCTTGGCCTTTTTATGCCATGGCACATGAGTTCGAATCTTATTGCAAGTCATTTGTTTTAACTATTTTTTAGTTTTTGAGGGTTCATTTGACTGTTTTAAAGGTAATTTGTGCTAAAATGTAATAATACTTGGAGTTTAGCCCAGTGGTTAACCCATTGACTTAAGAGCTTGGGGATGCGAGTTTGAATCCTAGCTCTCCCTCAATTCACATTATTTTCTTTGTTATGGTGGTGACACGTCACCACCATATTAGTCTGAATAAAAAATAAGAAAAAAGTTTCACGTCAGCAATTTTGTTAGTTTTTAACGTATGGGGACCAAAACATGAGAACTATGTAACAGAATGGACGGTTTTGCCAAAAAAATAGTTTAGGGACCAAAATAGAAAAAACGATGATAGTTTGGAGACCACCAGTGTAGTTTTCTCTTTAAAATATGTCAAGTTTGGGTACCTGTTGCTGCCGACCGCTTCTCAAAACTATTGCCATAGTCAAATGTTGAGTAGGTCTTTATCTGTAACTCCTAAACCCGTCCCAGAAAAAAAAACCAAATTTAAGAAGTTACGATTGAAAATTTAACCCTCAAGAAAACTAATTTTAAAAAGATATACTTTAAATTAAAAATAAAAAAACATAAATATAATAATAAATAAAAATATCATAATAGATATTCGAATAATTATATAAAATCTCTGAATTAAAATAACAGTAGATGAATGCTAAAAATAATCTCAAAATATAAATAGTATAAAGTTACATCAATGTCCCAAAGTAATAAATAAAAATCTGATTAAACTAAGATAGTTTCGTACTAAATAATAAAATAACCGGATAAAATCTGAGATCCTCCAAGTACCACGTCGTCTAAAGCCCAAAGATATCTGTAAGAGGAAACTATAGGGGAGTAAGCTAAAGAGCTTAGTGTGTCTCTAAAGTGCAAGAAAAACCATAATCGTAAACATAGTATTATTTTTTTAAAATTCTTTAAAGCACAACACATAAATCACAAGCGCAATGCAATGCACCCAACTACGTCCGCCATAAATGAGGATAGTTCACATAACCTCCTCCCTAAGTGCGCCAATATGAAATAGAATTCAGCACGAATGGTGAAACCACTGAACTTTCTTCTTACAAATCACAACCCATGCTCATACACATATGATGTTTAAAATTCAAGTTTCATAAAAACCAATTTCATAAATCTGATATTCCATAAACATAATTCATAAATCATAGTCCATAAATCCATAAATCATAGCTCCATAAATCCGATGTTTTGTAGATCAAATTTCCATAAATCATAATTAAAACACATTCTGAAATCGTATGCATATGATGTCAACCATACAAATCATAATACATATAAATAATCACAAAGAGGTAAAACACCAACACATAGAAAAATAATATATAATTTAATTATAGCACCGGAAGAAAACACACCTTAAGCAACAATAGCTCTAATGTTGGGACGAATACCTCTCACGTTCAGATCTAGTTGAATCGGAACCTATGATATAAAAATTCTACATCAAAATCTAACAATGTGCCACCAATTAACACTAAAACTAATTTAAAAGAATACTCACGTGTAGTCCATGTGGTACATGCACGGTCAGATCGAACATGCGAAGGAGGTAGTAATTCGTCTTCTTCAAAATCGTTGTCGTCTAAAACACATATGTAAACTGCACCAAATCTCATATCTAAATCCTTCAAAAATTAAGGTTGTACAATGCTAGAGACTCACCAAAGTTAGACCGAAATAAGAACCATAGAAAAAAGATGTCGAGAGAGAGGGAGAGAACGACGAGCGGCTATTGAATTGAAAACAAGTTTTAAGACGGGTGGGTTAAATAACCAATTTAATGGGTAAATTGCACAATAAGCTATCCCACTATTTAAGGGTTTGCATAATAGCACTCAAACTTTACTTGATTTATATAATGGCCCCTAAAATTTTAAATTAACTTAATTTAATCCTTTAACAACAATTAGGTTCCCAAATTCAATTAATTTAGGGTTTTTAATCTAAATTCCCAAAATTTTTAATTAAGGTTTTATATTACATTTCTCAATTCCTAAGATTTTGAATTTAGTGATTTCAAAATTAGGATCTTTAATTTTGGGCTAAAATTTGGGGTGTTACACTATCGGTAAAGAGAATGTTGTAATCTGGCCCCTTGGTTGCATCAAGTGTCAAAATGCAAGCAGAGTTTTGTAGAGTGGTTGTAATCTTGTTATTGTGGAGAAGTTTGACTTGGTTTGGGAGTGATGTTCTGTGGCAAGGAGTGTGTTGTTTTTGTGTTCATGGGATGTGATCTTTGTTGAAATTGATGATACAATATAGAAAAATACAAAGAGATATGAAAGAACTTTAATTCATCTTTATTCAAGAAGCTTGATTACAAACAAAGAGCTATGATCCTTTTATACACAAAGTTTAAGCTAGAAACTAAAACAACTGAAATCTGTTGAAGTTGTTGCAGGAGGTTACCAATGCTAACCACTCCTAACCGTTTAACCTCTGCTCCAATGAAGCTGAGCTTCATTGCTTAACATTCACTGTGCTTTCTACTCTCTGGAAACACATCTTCAATATCAAAAACTGAAAGTTTGCTGCGAAAACCTTCAAAGCAACGAGCAGCAAGAGGTTTAGTTAACACATCAGCAATTTGGCTGTCAGCTGGTATGTGATTAACCTGCAATTCATGCATTGCAATCTTCTCTCGTACAAAATGTAAGCCGAGTTCAATATGCTTAGTTTTCGCATGAAGGATGGGATTGGCAGCCATTGCCACTGTACTGGTGTTGTCACACCAAATCTTCGAAACACCAGACAGTCCTACGCCTAGTTCAACAAGTATGGCTTTGAGCCAGGTAACTTCAGCAGCAGTATCAGCCAAGCTGCGATACTCAGCCTCTGCTGTGGATCGTGCTATGGCACGCTGCTTCTTAGAACTCCATGCAAGAAGGTGATTGCCATTGAACACACAATAACCCGACACTGATCTTCGATCATCTACATCCCCTCCCCAATCAGCATCTGAGAAAGCTGCAAGCTGAACACCATCTTGAACTTGAGAAGGAAACCATAAACCAAAGCTCAATGTGCCTTTCAAGTAACGCAGTATACGCTTGACTGCAGACCAGTGTACGTCAGTAGGTTGTTGAAGAAACTGTGCCACCTTATTAACAACAAAGGAGATGTCTGGACGTGTATGGGTGACATATTGAAGAGCCCCAACCACACTTCGATATTGCTGAACATCTGAGAGTGGTACCCCATCATGCTTGCTGAGCTTCACTGAACTTCCCATAGGAGTACCAGCAAAATTTGAATCCTGAAGCTGCACCTTGCTTAGAAGTTCCAAAACAAACTTCCTTTGAGTAAGGAACAAACCCTTCTCAGAACGCAATGCTTCAATCCCTAAGAAGAACTTAATATTACCCAAGTCCTTCAACGAGAATCGTTCATGCAGCTGTTGAATTACATGCTCTACAACTGAAGAGGCACTCCCTATGATGATGATATCATCAACATACACTGCAAAATATGTCACAGAAGCTTCAGTGTTGAGAATGAAAAGTGAAGAATCTGCCTTGGATGACATAAACCCCAAGCTGTATAGGAATTCTTGTAACTTAAGGAACCAATTGCGAGGGGCTTGTCTTAAGCCATACAAGGCCTTTTTGAGCTTGCATACTAGCTTCTTTCCCGTACCTGCATCCTCCTCAAACCCAGGTACAAGTTGCATGTACACATCTTCATGCAAATCCCCTTTAAGAAATGCATTATTAACATCAACCTGCCTTATACCCCAACTATGAGTAACAGCCAATGAAAGGAGAACATTAATCGTGGCAAACCGAACCACTGGACTGAACGTGTCCAAGAAATCAAAACCTGGTACTTGTGCAAAGCCTTTGGCAACCAACCTGGCTTTGTACCTGTCAATCGAGCCATCCGCCTTGAGCTTCACCCGAAACAGCCACTTGCATCCCACGGGCTTTCTTCCAGGAGGCAACTCAACAATTTCCCAAGTGTTATTACTCAACAAAGCCCCATACTCAGCCATAACAACATCCTTCCACTTTGGATCAGCAAGAGCCTGATGAACATCAACTGGAGTTTCATGAAGCTGAATATTAAAGAGTTTGGGCTTACTAATACCATTCTTCCTCCTGGTGATCATAGGGTGTGTGTTAGTAACACCAGAAGAGGTTGAAGGTGGCAGACTAACAACAGTTTCACCAAGACGAGTTTGAAAAGAAGTCTCAACCTCAGAAGTTGTGTTGTTGAAGCCTTCTTCTCGAGGACCATTATCATATGTACCTTCATTTACATGAGATCCAGCAGATGTATCACAAGCTTCCTCAGTATTACCCAGTGAACCTCCCAAGGGCCCATCACCACATGAAACACAAGCCCCCAAGTCTGAATTAGTAGCATGGAAATGTTCTTGACCAACACGACCATCCATAGGCCCAGCATCCATAGACCCAGCAGAACCAGCATGTGCAGCAAAAGAAGCATCACGTACAACGTCATCTGCATGAGCTGCATGGCCAGAAGTATTAGGGTCAGCATGATCATCATGTGTATCAAAAGAAGCATCACGAGCAACACCATCTGCATGAGCTGCATGGCCAGGAGTATTAGGGTCAGCATGATCATCATGTGTATCAAAAGAAGCATCACGAGCAACACCATCTGCATGAGCTGCATGACCAGGAGTATTAGGGTCAGCATGGTCATCATGTGTATCAAAAGAAGCATCACGAGCAACACCATCTGCATGAGCTGCATGACCAGGAGCATCATCTCTTGCCAGGCCTGTGTTACCCAATGCACCACCACTTGAAGAGTGAACAGGAACAGGACATGAGCTAACCCTTTCAGTAGATGAACTATCAGCAACACCTGCATTCACAAACGGGAAAACACTTTCATCAAACACAACATTTCTGGAGATGAAAATTTTCCCATCTTGTGAGAGACACAAATAGCCATGATGAAGAGGAGAATAGCCAAGGAAAGTGCATGGTGTAGATCGAAACTCCATCTTGTGCTTGTTGAACGGTCTGGTGTGAGGATAACACAAAAATCCAAACACCTTAAGAAAGCTATAATCTGGCTGAGAATTATGCAGCTTCTGAAAAGAAGACATTCCATCAAGCACACGCGAGGGCATCCTATTGATAAGATACACTGAACTCAATGCAGCATGTGACCAGAATTTTAATGGCAAACCAGCTTGTGCCAAGAGAGTTAACATGGTCTCAACAACATGCCTGTGTTTTCTCTCCACAATCCCATTCTGTTGAGAAGAATGTGGACATGTCTTGCGTAGCTGAATTCCCAATCTGGGGGCAACAGTTTCAAGAAAACGAAACTCTCCCCCTCCATCGGTTTGCAAAGCACCAATTTTTGAGTCAAATTGATTATCAACCATATTAACAAAAAGATCAAAAGCTACTGAAACATCACTTTTATTCTTGAGAAGATACATCCATGTATTTCGAGAATACAAATCAACAAAGAGAACAAAGTAACAAAAGCCATTCGAGCTTAAGGGTGCAGGTCCCCAAACATCTATTTCTACCATTTCAAACGGTTTACTATACATCATTCTAGAAGAAACATAGGGTAACACATGACTTTTGCCTAACTGACAAGCCATGCAAACACTTGAGCTGGATGAAGACACAACTTTATTACAAATTTTCTTAACCACATCAGCAGAAGGATGGCCCAAACGCCGATGCCAAAGCCAAAACTCTGAGTCATCCTTCACATGAGCATGAAAGCACAAAGGGAATGTCTGTCCATTGATGCTGCTGAAGCTATACAACCCACCATCCAAACGACCCCGAAGCAGTTCAGCACGAGTTTTTGCATCCTTAACACAACAAAAATCTTCATGAAATTCAAAGAATACCTTATTGTCTTTAGCAAATCTAGCTACTGACATGAGATTCTTTGTAATTCGAGGAACAAAAAGAACTTGATCAAGACACAAAGATCTGCCATTAGCATCCATATACGACTGACCAACATTCTCAATACACAAAGCACTTCCATCCCCTAGCTGAACTTTGCCATGACCACTATATTTAGAACTAGAGTTTAACAAAGTAGACTCACCTGTCACATGGTGCGCGGCACCTGAATCCGGAAACCATTTAGAAAAAGAAGTTGTACCTGCCACAGTGAGGGAATGAACTTGTGCTCCTTCATCTACCCCTTCATTGGAACCATCCCCAGCACAAGCAACATAGGGACTGTAAGAGGCTTCTTTTGAGGACGAGCAACATGTGCACATGTTGGCTTGAGGCTTTGTACCAGTGCTGTCATCCCTGGATTGTGCAAAGACCCCTTTGAAACCTTTATCAAATCGATGCCAACACCGATCCACCAAATGCCCAACCTTACCACAAAGTTGGCATTGAGGTCGAACTTTACCCTTAAACGAGTTGGAAGCATTAACAGATGGTTTGCGTTCTTCATCAGCATTTCCTGAAGAACTCGCCTGTTTAGTCGCAAACTTCGTGTAATTGATACCAACAGGAAACCTGGAAGAGTCTTCAAGTCTGGTTTCAGCATCAACAAGAATTGATACAACATTATCAACCGTGTAAGCCATCTTGCTGGCTGTAATTGCTGCAACTGTGGGTTCATATTCAATGGGCAACCCATTTAAAATTGTAGCAATCTGTTCAATCTGAGAAACAGAATTTCCACAAGAACCTAACAGATCACAAATCTCTTTAATAGCCATCGTGTACTCACGCATTGTCTGCGAACCTTTCTTCAAAGATCGAAGCCTACAATGAAGGTTCATGATCTTTGTCGTCGAGAGAGTAGAGTAAGCACTCGTAACAGCACTCCAAACCGCCGCCGTGGTTTCCGATCCAACTAGCTGAGGAAGCACCGAGGAACTCACCGTTGATAACAACCAAGAAGCTAGAGAACTGTCTTGTTTGACATACTGAAGGTATGCTGGATTAACAACAGTCTCCCCAGCTCTGTTGTGAGCGATCTTTGAGGGAACTTTCACCGAACCATCCAGGTAATCTTCAAGACCCAAACCTCTGATAGTAAGCACCACTTGCTGCTTCCACAGAAGGTAGTTAGTCTCATTCAAACAGACGTTCACACGCTTGTTGGAAAACAACTGAGCTTCAAGAGCCTGCTCCTCATCTGCAGTAAGGACTGGAATCTCAACTGGCGCCATGGAAGAAAAGAAGAGAAAGAAGAACGAAAGGTAATTGCGAAAGAAGGATTGAAAGAAGCGAAAGGGAAAAACCAAGAACGATGAACACTAGACTACTGATACCATGTTGAAATTGATGATACAGTATAGAAAAATACAAAGAGATATGAAAGAACTTTAATTCATATTTATTCAAGAAGCTTGATTACAAACAAAGAGCTATGATCCTTTTATACACAAAGCTTAAGCTAGAAACTAAAACAACTGAAATCTGTTGAAGTTGTTGCAGGAGGTTACCAATGCTAACCACTCCTAACCGTTTAACCTCTGCTCCAATGAAGCTGAGCTTCATTGCTTAACAATCTTCCCGGCTGCTTCTATGGTATGTTTGACACAATAACAAGTCTTTTTCGTACCCGATGTAATAAATGAATATGTATCATGGTTGTAACAAAAATATATATAGTACTTGATGAAATCTGCTAATACCAGAAAAGTTAATTATTTAGTAAAAGAAAATTAGAGTTTGGGCAATGTGATTGTGGACGTGCCGGAGTGGTTATCGGGCATGACTAGAAATCATGCGGGCTTTGCCCGCGCAGGTTTGAATCCTGCCGTTCACGTTGTTCAGTTATTTATGGTCTAAATGTGCTTCCGGAAATGCAGGTTCAAATCCCGCGCAGCGTTAATTGTGTTGCAGGGTAACTATTTAAAATGTTTTGAGATGTTCTCATTGTTTTTATTCGGTTGTTGACATCCCGTATGTGGTGTGAAAGAGGTTTTTAACGAGTCACACATAAATATGTATGATTCAATCTTAATAAAATCATATTTGTCGAGAAAAAAAAACCCTGATATACAATGGCCAATCAATACGTTGCTATTTGCTCTACCAGTTCATTAGAGAAAATCTGCCTTTTCTCTACGATTACTGCAACTGGAAAATAATAATCTTTCAATTCTGACCAATGAATCTGGCACGCGAATGTGGAAATGTTAAGATGCTATGTGGAAATTGATTTTCCACCATGTTGTTTTTAGTTTTTAATTTTGTTTGATTTGGACGACAATAAGGTGGCAAAATTGAAGATTTGGTTTGAGGAATTTGTTAATAATGTCGTGAAAATGAAAGAGGAATTTGTTTAATTTTTAGGGGTCATACTGAAAAAATAAAAAAATTGAGGATAGTTTTTTTTATACTTATATATCAAACTGTTAAAATGTATACATTTTGAGAGCTAATGAGTTATTATGTCGAGTATCAAAACGATCAAGTCATCCTTCTGACGCAGTCTAGTGACTGTGATTGAAGTTTATGCTTAAATATATAATGTAAATTATTTGATGCACAAGTTGTGTAAGCTAATGTTAATAAAAATATTTGAATTTGTACATTGACGAGAATTTGGAGTTAAAATTTTGAGTCTTATTGTCTACCGAAGTCCCGTGGTGGGTTAGGTTTGATTAACTTCAAAGTTAAAAGTAGGGCCCTCCTCAACAAATGGTTATGGAGGTTTGGTGCTGAACCGGACAATCTTTGGAGGAAAGTGTTAGCAGCCAAATACGAGCCTATCACAAAAGGTTTGCTGCCCACCAACTTAAGGAAGGTAAATAAGTCTTGGATATGGAGGAGCATAATTTCGCCACTCTCAAATTCAGTGAACACTTTTACTATCATTATTAGATTGGTTGTGGGTGACGACAAGAATATAATTTTTTAGAACGACTTATGGGTAGGTATCACTAAAAGATGCCTTCCTAAGAATTTTTGCACTTACCTCTTCTAAATACGGAATTATTATGAATTTTGAATGTTTTGAGGACGGGGTTTGGAGATAAAAGATAGAGCTCCATAGAAGAGTGTTTAATTGGGAGTTGGATATTTGGGAAGTATTCCTCGACGCGATTTCAGTCCGTGCCACTTGGGTCTAATACCGCTCCACCTAAAATAAAAGCTTTCTTGTGGAAGCTAACGCACGGCCGAATTTCGACAAAAGTGAAATTGACGAAAATGAGTACTTTTGATCAGGCGCCTTCTCTTTGTCCTCTATGTTTCTTGGAGGTTGAAATTGTTAACCACATATTCTGCCAGTGTCCTATTACATGGAAAATATGGCAACGTTGGTGCCACGTTTGGGGAATTTCAGGCGCATTTCCTGAGAATGTAATCTCCTTTTTCCTTTATTAGTGCAATATTTTTACTCCCGTGAAGTCGAGAGAGTATGGCAACTATCCTTTTTCTCCTTTATTTGGTCTATATGACTTTATAGAAATGATGTGGTGTTTAGAGAAATTTTGGTTGAAAAGAACCAATTGTTCGATTTATGTCTCACTCGATTGAGGTGGTGGTGTAAGGCAAAATGGCCTTCGCTCCTAGCTTTTAATGAGATTTTACTTTGCCCTTATATTTTAGAATCTAAAATCCCTGAGGGGATTAAACTGGCTTTCTGTAGATGCGAAAAATCTCCCTCGAGATATCTGAAATTCAATGTTGATGGAGCAGTTCAAGGGGGTTTGGAAAAGCTGGTATATGTGACATTTTGCGGAATGACAAAAGCATATTCTTAATGATGTTTTCCAAATCAGTTAGATATTTTTATGCTACCTCAGCTGAATAAATCGATTTAAAAGAGGCGTGTATTTTGTTTAGAGAGTCGAGATGGGCTCAGCGCTATAATTTAATTATTGAAACTGATTACAGCGTACTGGTTGACTGGTTCTATCACCCAACCTAGCCCCTACTGTGTTCAGGTCGATAGTAATGGATTGTCTGAGTATTATATATGATCTAGTTTGGTTTATTTGTGCGGTTGCTAGGGATGCTAACGTCTCTGCAGACAAATTAGTCAAAGCGGGTATCTCCAGATCCTCCCCTTTTGTTGGACGATAAATGCTATGACGTCTAATGTGTATTAGGAGATTCAATGTGTGGGGTCTTTTGACTAGTATGTGGATGTACGAGACTTTAAGTTGTGTATACCCCTTCCTGTCCATTGATCTGTTGCACTCCTCTTACTCTATTTAGGTTAAGAATATTTTTTACGAGGCACTTATCAATGGTTATATCAATAATATAAATCTTTCAAAAAAGGTTTTGAGACACATTAATCTGGACGAAATTGCATGAAAGATCCCTATACTGTAATTTGATTTTTTTAACGAGGCACGTGCCAGGTTAGTCTCGGGTTCGGGTTCGTAGGGTGCACGTCGGGTTTCAGGTCCACAATAACACATTTAATTTGGGTTCGGGTCATTTTCGATCAGATCAGGTTGGGTTCGGTTACTACGTTAACATGTCTAACTCGGGTCCAGGTCAACAACAGTCGGTTACAGATTGGTTTCGGGTCATCGCATCCTCAAGTCAAACCAAATTCTGACTCGAGCAGGTTTCAATCCAGTTTTTTGGTCAGGTCAACTTTTTACATCCCTAGTGGTTATAACAAAAACAAATATAGTATTTGATGAAAT
This sequence comes from Hibiscus trionum, assembly GCA_030270665.1. NCBI lineage: Eukaryota > Viridiplantae > Streptophyta > Magnoliopsida > Malvales > Malvaceae > Hibiscus > Hibiscus trionum. The sequence goes on along the minus strand of BSYR01000010.1, from coordinate 89,771,203 downwards.
TTGCTAATACCAGAAAAGTTATTTATCTAGTAGAAGAAAATGAGAGTTTGGGCAATGTAGTTGTGGACGTGCCGGAGTGGTTATCGGGCATGACTAGAAATCATGTGGGCTCTGCCCGCGCAGGTTCGAATCTTAGGACCTCCTTGGTTCTGGTTATTCTTGACTGGAGGGTTCAATACATTGTTAGGTTTACTCCAGGAAAATTTGGGGTCCTTCCTCCAGTTTGGATTGTAGTTGTTGGAGTCATAGGTTTTATTCCTGTTATAGTTTCCAACATACAACACTTCTTCCAGCTGTAAGGGACACTCTTCTGTACTATGGTTTCCGCTACAGGTTTCACACACCTCTTCGGCAGAAAATACAACTTTAGAATCTTTCCGCTGTAGATTTTCAACTATCTTAATGAGGTATGCAATCTGAGTTTTGACCGAGTTGTCAGCTTCGTATTCCTTTACAGATATTCCCCATTTACCTCCTCTTCGAGCTGTAGGAAACTGCTCATCGTTCTTTTCTAACTTTTTTAACACCAGCATTGCATCGTCTGGTTCTTTATCCAGTAATAACCCATTTGCTGCTGAATCTATCCTCATTCGAGTGTGTGCATTGGTCGCATTGTAAAATTTGACAACCTGATTCCACACAGGGAATCCATGCATTGGGCAGTTTCGTAAGAGAGTCGTAAATATATCCCACGCCTCATGCATTGGTTCGTCATCTTCCTGTTGAAAAGTAGCAATCTCGTTACGCAATCTTTCAGATAAATGATAATGGTTAAAACGAGAAAGAAATTCACGACAGAGATCCGCCCAAGTTTTTATTGAACCCGACGTTAACTTTTTCCACCAGGTTTTTGCTCTATCCCTCAATGAATGAGGAAATAACCGAAGCCTCAGTACTTCCGGGCTTATTCCTGGCAGTCTGAATGATCCACAGATCTCATGGAAATTTTTAATATGTTCACGTGTGTCCTTAGTAGCAGAACCACCAAATTGGCCAGCGGAGTTTATCATGCTGAACATTACAGGTTTCAGTTCGAAGTGTTCAGCTTCCACGTCTGTAGCGTAGTTTCCAGTTCAAAATGGTCGTTATCCATGTACTCTCGACAAGTCTGTCGTGCTGCTGGAGCAGCGAGCGGCGACAGATCGTTTCGGGGGTCATTAGGAGGATCCACATTATCCCTGGGGTTATTGTTGTTGTTCTCATCTTCCATATTGCCCTATCTTCCGTTCACCATTGCTTCTAGTCTCTCCTCAAGATAGTTGTTTCTTTCTATCAAGAGTCGGGCTTGTTCCTGAGTTGATATGTGCGCTCGATTTCTGGATCTAATTCATACCCAAGTTCCTTACCATGTCTCGATCTGCACATAAGCAATAAGAGAACCTTGTGAAAAGCACGGGGAAAATAAAACAACTAAAAACAAAAAATAAAAATAAAAAACAAAGTGTAGTAATTAAAAGGTAAATGTATGTTGCCACTCCCCGGCAACGGCGCCAAAAACGAAGAAGTCGCAAAATCTCATAATTTACAATCAATTCATTCAATATTTCCTTTTTTAGAGGACAAATTATCACATTTAAATTGTGTGTTAGAGGTACTAATACCTCATCCCATCCATCTCGAAATCTTGGTTCAAGCCCTTCGCTACTGGATAAAAGATGCTTCTTCTTTGCATTTATTACGGTTCTCTCTCTACCAGTATTGTAATTTGAAGAGGTTTATTACTCCAAAGAAATCTATTTCGATTTTTAATCCAAGATTATTCTTGTTCCTATATAATTCTCATGCATATGAATACGAATCCATTTTCCTTTTTCTCCGTAATCAATCTTCTCATTTACGATCAACATCTTCTGGAGTCTTTCTTGAAAGAATTTATTTCTATGGAAAAATAGGGTATCTTGTAGAAGTCTTTTATAATGATTTTCAGAACAACCTGTGGTTGTTCAAAGACCCTTTCAATCAAAAAGGAATGCATTTGGATATATTATACAAATTATTAACTCCATCTATAAATCTTTTACATAAAAATTCAAATGATTTTGAGGATTCGTATCAATTTTTAACAAATGCAACTTTTTCGGTGAGTATAGCAGGTTTCAGAATATTTACAACATTCCTTTTATATAAGCCTTTTTATTCATCTTTACTAAATTTGAACTTACTAAATTCGTTTTCGAAAAAGGGTCCTAAAAGAATTTTTTTGGATAAAATAATATATTTGATATATGATTGGTCATATAATCGCGGTTACATAGATACGTTTTATTCAATATCCTTAACAAAAGGTATAAGAGGATTGGCCGAACTAACTCATTTTTTTGCGTGTAAATAAGACTATCGCAAATAGTGCAAGTGTACACGACACAAGTAGTAAAGTGATACTAGAGTATCAGATATCGTCTCCACATGGACTTCTGTTGTTATGTCGTCGTTCTTGTCGCGGCAGCACCTGTCGCGGCATAGATCCGTTGATGTCGCGATAGCGATCAACAACTCCGTACTTCAAGTTTGGAAAGAATCTCTGTTATGGCTTGTCCTATCCCTAGGTCCAAGTTCTGTTGACGAACACGTCTTAGATGATACCTCCCGGCGTGAATCAAAGGGTAAACACCAATGTTTTTGAATTCTTCTTTAGCCACTTAACCTTGTACTTATCCCTAAGCCAAGATGGTTTAACCATAAACCGAAAAACACGTATTTACTCCTTTCGTATGCTTAACTCTCCCGATATCAAGCAAATGGATAACCTTACAATGCTCTCCCGATGCTCTTATAAGATATTGAAAACCATAGTAAATAAACTTGAAGTTTTATTACTTGAATAGAAAAATCCTAAGAACAATACAATCCTTACAACTACTTTACAAGATCAACCCTTAGCCCTTGGGGAAATTTAGAACATGGTGGAGAGAGAGAAACGTCTAGGGTTTTGGGGGAAGACGGCTAGGAATCAGATATCCTCCCCTAGGTCGAATTACATGCCTTTATATATAGGTCTTGGGTCCAAGTTTTCTAATATGGCAAGAATACAAGTTTAAATTAAAGTACAACTCTATTAAAGACTAAATCTTCTAAGTAGATGCCTTTAATTCATCCTATTTTCTTGCTTTGACTTTCTTTCTTGAACTTTGGGTCTGACCTTCCTTTTGCTTCAGTGTTCAAAAAAATATGGGAGTGATCCACGACAGACCAGCTTGAAATCCTCTATCTGTCGAGCTCTACTTCACTTTTCCACTTCAGTGTCTCTCTATCGTCAGAGCTGCCACGGCAGGTGTCACGACAGATAATGCTCTTTTGTCCTTCAATTCCAACTCCGCAACTTGCCTCTGCTCCTTTTCTGCAATGGATTTCTGTCGCAGCAGATACCTGTAAAAGTGACCAATTTCAGCAGCATCTGTGCAGTTTTATCTAATTGTGATGTGTATGCAAAAATCTATCCTAAATGCAATAAATCATGCTTGAGTGCAGAAATTTTTTTGGGTAAATGAGAGATAAAATATAGAACTTTTATGCACTCAACAGTACTGTAGCAGTATCCAAGCCATTAGTCTCACTATCCCTAGAATCATGTGGACCATCATTCTGATTCTGTTGAACAGGTGGATTCCTACCACTAGTCTGTTGAGCTCTAGTTTGACAATAAATTTAATAATAAATAAAAATATAAATATCATAATAGATATTTGAATAATTATATAAAATCTATGAATTAAAATGACAATAGATGAATGCTAAAAATAATCTTAAAATATAAATAGTCTAAAATTACATCCATGTCCCAAAATAATAAATAGAAATCTGATTAAACTAAAATAATTTCGTACTGAATAATAAAATAACCGGATAAAATCTGAGATCCTCCAAGTACCACGTCGCCTAAAGCCCAAAGATATCTGTAAGATGAAACTATGAGGGAGTAAGCTAAAGAGCTTAGTGTGTCTCTAAAGTGCAAGAAAAACCATAATCATAATCATAATATTATTTTCTTAAAATTCTTTAAAGCACAACACATAAATCACAAACGCAATGCAATGCACCCAACTATGTCCGCCATAAATGAGGAAGGTTCCCATAACCTCCTCCCTATGTCCGCAAATCTGAAGTGGAATTCAGCTCAAAGGGTGAAACCAACTTCCTCCTTACAAATCCTAACCCATGCTCATACACAAATGATGTTTAAAATTCAAGTTTCATAAAAACCAATTCCATAAATCAGATATTCCATAAACATAATTCATAAATCATAGTCCATAAACCCATAAATCATAGTTCCATAAATCTGATGTTTCGTAGATCAAATTTCCATAAATCATAATTAAAACACATTCTGAAATAGTATGCATATGATGCCAACCATGCAAACTATAATACATATAAATAATCACAAATAGGTAAAACACCAACACATAGAAAAATAATATATAATTTAATTATAGCACCAGATGAAAACACACCTTGAGCAACAATAGCTCTAACGCCGGGACGAACGCCTCTCACGTTCGGATCTAGTTGAATCGGAACCTATGATATAAAAATTCTACATCAAAATCTAACACTGTGCCACCAATTAACACTAGTACTAATCTAAAATAATACTCACGTGTAGTCCTTGTGGTACGTGCACGGTTAGATCGAACAAGCGAAGGAGGTGGTAATTCGTCTTCTTCAAATCGATGTCGTCTAAAACACATATGTAAACTGCATCAGATCTCATATCTAAATCCTTCAAAAATTAAAGTTGTGCGATGCTAGAGACTCACCAAAATTTGATCGAAATAAGAACCATAGAAAAAAGATGTCGAGAGGGAGGGAGAGAACGACGTGTGGCTATTGAATTGAAAACAAGTTTTAGGACCGGTGGGGTTAAATAACCAATTTAATGGGTAAATTGCACAATAAGCTATCCCACTATTTAAGGGTTTGTATAATAGCACCCAAACTTTACTTAATTTATATAATGGCCTCTAAAATTCTAAATTAACTCAATTTAATCCTTTAACAACAATTAGGTTCCCAAATTCAAATTCCTAAAATTAATTTAGAGTTTTTAACCTAAATTCCCAAATTTCTTAATTAGGGTTTTATATTAAAATTCTCAATTCCTAGGGTTTTGAATTTAGTGATCTCAAAATTAAGATTTTTAATTTGGGGCTAAAATTTGGGGTTACACTATCGGCAAAGAGAATGTTGTAATCTGGCCCCTTGGTTGCATCAAGTGTCAAAATGCAAGCAGAGTTTTGTAGAGTGGTTGTAATCTTGTTATTGTGGAGAAGTTTGACTTGGTTTGGGAGTGATGTTCTGTGGCAAGGAGTGTGTTGTTTTTGTGTTCATGGGATGTGATCTTCATGTCTGCTTCTATGGTATGTTTGACCCAATAACAAGTCTCTTTCGTACCCGATTTAAATTAGCCGATAATAAATGAATATGTATCATGGTTATAACAAAAACATATATAGTATTTGATGAAATCTGCTAATACCAGAAAAGTTAATTATTTAGTAAAAGAAAATTAGAGTTTGGGCAATGTGATTGTAGACGTGCCGGAGAGGTTATCGGGCATGACTAGAAATCATGTGGGCTTTGCCCGCGCAGGTTCGAATCCTGCCGTTCACGTTGTTCAGTTATTTATGGTCCAAATGTGCTTCCGGAAATGCAGGTTCAAATCCCGTGCAGCGTTAATTGTGTTGAAGGGTAACTATTTAAAATGTTTTGAGATGTTCTCATTGTTTTTATTCGGTTGTTGACATCCCGTATGTAGTGTGAAAGAGGTTTTTAACGAGTCACACATAGATATGTATGATTCAATCTTAATAAAATCATATTTGTCGAGAAAAAAAAAACCCTGATATACAATGGCCAATCAATACGTTGCTATTTGCTCTACCAGTTCATTAGAGAAAATCTGCCTTTTCTCTACGATTACTGCAACTGGAAAATAATAATCTTTCAATTCTGACCAATGAATCTGGCATGCGAATGTGGAAATGTTAAGATGCTATGTGGAAATTGATTTTCCACCATGTTGTTTTTAGTTTTTAATTTTGTTTGATTTGGACGACAATAAGGTGGCAAAATTGAAGATTTGGTTTGAGGAATTTGTTAATAATGTCGTGAAAATGAAAGAGGAATTTGTTTAATTTTTAGGGGTCATACTGAAAAAATAAAAAAAATTGAGGATAGTTTTTTTATACTTATATATCAAACTGTTAAAATGTATACATTTTGAGAGCTAATGAATTATTATATCGAGTATTAAATGATCAAGTCATCCTTCTGACGCAGTCTAGTGACTGTGATTTAGGTTTATGCTTAAATATATAATGTAAATTATTTGATGCACAAGTTGTGTAAGCTAATGTTAATAAAAATATTTGAATTTGTACATTGACGAGAATTTGGAGTTAAAATTTTGAGTCCTATTTGTCTACCGAAGTCCCGTGGTGGGTTAGGTTTGATTAACTTCAAAGTTAAAAGTAGGGCCCTCCTCAACAAGTGGTTATGGAGGTTTGGTGCTGAACCGGACAATCTTTGGAGGAAGGTGTTAGCAGCCAAATACGAGCCTATCATAAAAGGTTTGCTGCCCACCAACCTAAGGAAGGTAAATAAGTCTTGGATATGGAGGAGCATAATTTCGCCACTCTCAAATTCAGTGAACAGTTTTACTATCATTATCAGATTGGTTGTGGGTAACGACAAGAATATAATTTTCTAGAACGACGTATGAGTAGGTATCACTAAAAGATGCCTTCCTAAGAATTTTTGCACTTACCTCTTCTAAATACGGAACTATTATGAATTTTGAATGTTTTGAGGACGGGGTTTGGAGATGAAAGATAGAGCTCCATAGAAGAGTGTTTAATTGGGAGTTGGATATTTGGGAGGTATTCCTCGACGCGATTTCAGTCCGTGCCACTTGGGTCTCTCAAATGTGATTGCATTCGGTGGACAAATAACTCAAATGGTTGCTACTCCTCTAAGGCTTATTGCGAGCTCTTGCAAAATGATGTCGGAAGAAGAAATAATCTTTGGAAGCTTGTTTGGTCTAACACCGCTCCACCTAAAATAAAAGCTTTCTTGTGGAAGCTAACGCACGGCCGAATTTCGACAAAAGTGAAATTGACGAAAATAAGTACTTTTGATCAGGCGCCTTCTCTTTGTCCTCTATGTTTCTTGGAGGTTGAAATTGTTAACCACATATTCTTCCAGTGTCCTATTACATGGAAAATATGGCAACGTTGGTGCTACGTTTGGGGAATTTCAGGCGTATTTTCTGAGAATGTAATCTCCTTTATTTTATTAGTGCAATATTTTTTACTCATGTGAAGTCGAGAGAGGTATGGCAACTATCCTTTTTCTCCTTTATTTGGTCTATATGACTTTATAGAAATGATGTGGTGTTTAGAGGAATTTCAGTTAAAAAGAACCAATTGTTCGATTTATGTCTCACTCGATTGAGGTGGTGGTGTAAGGCAAAATGGCCTTCGCTCCTAGCTTTTAATGAGATTTTGCTTTGCCCTTATATTTTAGAATCTAACATCCCTGAGGGGATTAAACTGGCTTTCTGTAGATGCGAAAAATTTCCCTCGAGATATCTGAAATTCAATGTTGATGGAGCAGTTCAAGGGGGTTTGGAAAAGCTGGTATATGTGACATTTTGCGGAATGACAAAAGCATATTCTTAATGATGTTTTCCAAATCAGTTAGATATTTTTATGCTACCTCAGCTGAATTAATCGATTTAAAAGAGGCGTGTATTTTGTTTAGAGAGTCGAGATGGGCTCAGCGCTATAATTTAATTATTGAAACTGATTACAGCGTACTGGTTGACTGGTTCTATCACCCAACCTAGCCCCTACTGTGTTCAGGTCGATAGTAATGGATTGTCTGAGTATTATATCTGATCTAGTTTGATTTATTTGTGCGGTTGCTAAGGATGCTAACGTCTCTGCAGACAAATTAGTCAAAGCGGGTATCTCCAGATCCTCCCCTTTTGTTGGACGATAAATGCTATGACGTCTAATGTGTATTAGGAGATTCAATGTGTGGGGTCTTTTGACTAGTATGTGGATGTACGAGACTTTAAGTTGTGTATACCCCTTCCTGTCCATTGATCTGTTGCACTCCTCTTCCTCTATTTAGGTTAAGAATATTTTTTACGAGGCACTTATCAATGGTTATATCAATAATATAAATCTTTCAAAAAAGGTTTTGAGACCCATTAATCTGGACGAAATTGCATGAAAGATTCCTATACTGTAATTTAATTTTTTTAACGAGGCACGTGCCAGGTTAGTCTCGGGTTCGGGTTCGTAGGGTGCACGTCGGGTTTCAGGTCCACAATAACACATTTAATTTGGGTTCGGGTCATTTTCGATCAGATCAGGTTGGGTTCGGTTACTACGTTAACATGTCTAACTCGGGTCCAGGTCAACAACAGTCGGTTACAGATTGGTTTCGGGTCATCGCATTCTCGAGTCAAACCAAATTCTGACTCGAGCAGGTTTCAATCGAGTTTTTTGGTCAGGTCAACTTTTTACATCCCTAGTGGTTATAACAAAAACAAATATAGTATTTGATGAAATTTGCTAATACCAGAAAAGTTATTTATCTAGTAGAAGAAAATGAGAGTTTGGGCAATGTAGTTGTGGACGTGCCGGAGTGGTTATTGGGCATGACTAGAAATCATGTGGGCTCTGCCCGCGCAGGTTCGAATCCTGCCGTTCACGTGGTTTACTTTTTTATGGTCGAAATGCATGTTGCTGCTTTTAGATTATCTATCAGTATTAAGTAAGAACGCATGTTTTGTTTTGGGATTACAAATAAACACTGCTACTAAATTGTTCCTGGCAACAAACCCTGAGATACAATGGCCAATGAATACGTTGCTATTTGCTCTACCAGTTCATTGGAGAAAATCTGCCTTTTCTCTACCATTACTGCAACTGGAAATTAATAATCTTTCAATTCTGATCGATGAATCCGGCATGCGAATGTGGAAATGTTAAGATGCTATGTGGAAATTGATTTTTCAGCATGGTTTGAAGAAAAGATAAGTGAGATAATTACAAGGTTTCAAATGCTGTTTTTAGTTTTGTTTGATTTGGACGACAATAAGGTGGCAAAATTGAAGATTTGGTTTGAGGAATTTGTTAATAATGTCGTGAAAATGAAAGAGGAATTTGTTTAATTTTTAGGGGTCATACTGAAAAAAATAAAAAATTTGAGGATAGTTTTTTTATACTTATATATCAAACTGTTAAAATGTATACATTTTGAGAGCTAATGAGTTATTATGTCGATTATTAAACGATCAAAACATCCTTCCAACGCAGTCTAGTGGTTGTGATTGGGGTTTACGCTTAAATATATAATGTAAATTATTTGATGCACAAGTAGTGTAAGTTAAAGTTTAATGAAAATATTTGAATTTGCACATTTATGAGAACTTGGAGTTAAAGTTTTCAGACCCATTAATCTGGACGAAATTGTATGAAATTTCCTAAAACTTTCGGGGAAAAAATTCAATCTTTAATTTTTTTTTGTACTTAATTAAGTCGTCGTACCGAAAATTCAAATCAATTAAGTATTCAAACTAAAAAATTATGTAAGTCATTTGACTAATTTTAATTGTTGAATAATAATAATTTTAAATTATTTATCATGTGACCAACACTAGAATATGCCATATCCCCCTTTAAACTCTTTTTTTCCCTGTAAACTTAACTCCAAATAAAAGAATACATCCAGAGAAGAGAAGGGCACCTTCTATTCATAGTTTGGGGTAGATTTTCGCTTTAGAATTAGCCGAACAAATTTTATGATTTTTATTTATTATCATTCAGAAAGAATAAATAATTTACACTCAATAAATTCATGTATGAGGAATAAATAATCTATGCCCCCATAAATTCATGTATGAATGAATAAAGGGGTAATTATTTTTTTTTTTGCTTTTTTTTCGATTGATTTATAAGCAGTTTTGTGGCCGGACTATATCAAATGCTTTCTCATGAATATCGGTACAAGACGATTCAGCAGCTTTCTTAAGGTATGTCAAATTCACATTTTGCAGTCTTATTCCGGTGCATGGATTTTTAGCACTGCAATCGAATTTTATAGCTACTGGTGTCGATGATGTTCCTCGGATTCCTTCGTATACAATATCTGTAACTTTTACTCCGGATACCTACAATCATAAGACATTCAAAAAGTGATTATTCAAACCATTTACGGCAACATAAACCCCAAATAAATAGAAAAAATTAGTATGCAGACTTTTGAATTAATATTATAGTGACGATGTTTTATACCTGGTTAGGACAATTTAGATTGTGTGGGCAATAATTCTGATCAATTATGATGGGATTTTGTACATTTACCATCAGAGAATCCATGAACCGGATCCCCTGAACAAATCCAGTGCTGGGCCTAGCCCATGATTTGATCCTCAGCCCGTTTTGAGTGCCCATAAAGATTGTCTTTTTCACCGTTACATTCTGGACCCCTTCCTCTTTCAAATCTTTAGCTAAGCTGCCGATGCTGTGGAGTGCAAACCAAGCATTTATATAAATTAGCAAGGAAAACAAAACTCATGGTTTGGGAAATTAGTAAGACTACTTGGGGGATACAATGAAAATATGAAATGAAATAATAGTAGATGAAAATACCTAATGCCATGACCGGGACCGCAAGTGACTTGCTCGATCCATAAATTCTTGGTACCGGGGCCAATGGAGATGCAGTCATCACCCGTTTTAATGGAGCATTTTATGATGTCCACATTTTTGGATAACTGCACGTGGATGCCATCGGTGTTGGGACTATTACCGGCGGCGATGATCTTCACCCCTTGGACGTGCACGTTTTCGCATCCATTGATCACGATGTGAAACATTTGGCTATTCAAGGACATCAATCTATGGATCCTGATGTTCTTGGAGTTGGTAAAGCTTAATGTCTGCTCTCACAAACAAATGAAAATCAACAAGTCAATTTAACGAGATACGGTATTGAAGATCTGCTCCGAATGACAAACAATTTCAAAATAGAATATTGCAAATAGTACCGTGGCTCCGGCAGGACAGTTGGTGTGAGAAGCTTTGCAAGCCCAGAGAGACGGTCCTTTGGCATCAAGTGCACCACCACTGATAGACACGCCGTTCACTCCTTCAAAGCGGATCCAATCGGTGGATTTTCCGAGTACTCGATAGTCTAGAGGGGCGACGAGAGTGCCATCGATGCTGAAAGTGATTCGGGGGCTTTTGCAGGCACCTTGGAAAGCCATAGCAGCAAGCAAATAGCGGCCTTTGGGTACATATATGATGGTGGAGTCTGGTGAGGCACAGGCTGCTTCCCATGCCACGAGGAAAGCCTTGGTGGAGTCTGTTTTCCCATTTGGCTTAGCCCCAAAGCTTAACACATTGTACTTTGTTGTTGCAGACGTTGAAGTTATGCCTAACATGAAAAAGAGAATCACAATAATTCCACCAAGAGGCCGACTGAGATTCATCGTTGGCGACATATATATGTTTGCTCAAGAGAAGGTTGAGACAACGATGGATGGACTTATAGATGATGAAAGTGAATGAATGTAGCTGAAGCTGTATTGTGAATTAGGTGATGGAAAGTGTTGGAGAGAACATGGATATTTATAGTATTGCAGATTCAGGATAAAGACGGAAAGGAGAACGTACAATTCTGAAGGTGTAGGCTTAAAGAAAGCTGCAGGATTTTGTGTTGGTATCAAATACAGCGTGCTGTACGCAGCTTGCTTGGATTCAACTTCAGCGGCAATTAGTTAAGAAAATGGTAATGCATTCATTCATTTCCAGTTGAATGCATTTACAAATTTCATCAGCGTCTTCCTTATACATGGGACAATCTAACTTTATTATATATATATATATATTGAAGATGTTTTATCAGTTGAACAAACATGTGGTGTACGGATAGAAGAGATCATTCTAATTTTGATTGACAGTTGACACTAAGTTTCAGGTTTAAGCAGAAACAATTCTTCCTAATTCTTCTTATTGAATAATAAAAAAAATAAAAATAAAAACAGTGACATATAGAAAGCCCGAGGCACTGATATATGAAGAAATTTAATAATACTTAAAAAGTGAATATTACCTCGTATCAAAACATATTTTTGTATATGTATCATAAAACATGTATTTATATATGGATAATTATTTGGTCATATGGACGGTCAGAAAAATGTGTTTAGGATTGTTTTTTTTATAAAGGAAAGAACCACTAGTACGTGCCTCGTTAAAAAATTCCTCTAAACCTAAATGGAGGAAAAAAAATACACATACTAGTAGCTAAACTGTTCAAAAACAACCATAGATCAACTAAATAAAAATAAATAAAAAACTCCTCATTCCGCACATAACCTCCGACGTCGCTGACACTTATCCCACTCCAACTACCGATGTTCCATAAGTAGCGACTCCCGTAGAACTAGACTGCTCAACATCCTTCTGAAAAGCTTCCTGAATTGACAAAGGGGATGAAGAAAGACCCCCGAGCCACCAAAACTCCGGCTGTCCATCTTGGCCAAAGCATCCGCAACATGATTAGCTTCTCTAAAAATGTGTTCGAAAGACACCACCCAATCCTTCTCCAAAAGGCCGACAATATATCCCAAAATCGAGTTGTGTCTTGTCCTGGCTTTAACACTCGACACCAAATTAAGTGCCTCCAAACTATCCAGCTCAATCACAAGGCTCTGCACACCAACATCCCAAGCAAAGCGTAGCCCTTCCATAATGCCCCAAAGCTCCGCATCAAGCACCGAGCAGACACCGATAAATTTAGTAAAACCCAACACCCAAGCACCCTTTTCATCTCGGATGACACCCCCACAAGAAGCATAACCCGTGCTAACACACCGAGAACAATCCGAGTTGAGTTTAAAAGAACGTGCCGCCGGAGGGGCCCAATAAGCCTGCGAACGATCACCTCGCGTGTGTAACTGCCCCGCACTAGCCGAGCGCGCGGCAGCCAAAACATGGCAATCCACAGTTCGACGGCTGCACCCCAAAATCGAATCCATGGCAATGAAGTTCGGGTCAAAGGTGACAGCATTCCTGTTTAACCATAAAGACCAAAGAATCGCAGCGAAAGCCAGTGCCCAATCGCAGCCCCAACGTTCAAAAACCGAAGTGGATGATAGGTTACACTCAAGCCATGTCAAGAACGGCTTCTCCAAGAACATATGTAGATGTTCAGGACGGATGATCCCCAACCATGCCGTATACGCTATAAAACAATATCGGAACAGGTGATCGAGGGTTTCCGACTCACCCCGGCAAACATCATCCAATGACATGTGACGCCTACACATCTCGACATTAGTTAAAACCCTACCATGGGCTAATAACCATAGAAAAACCTTTATGCGAGCAGGCCCTTTAAATTTATTAATCACCGATCAAATAGGCACAGCTCAATCCTCATTCGAAACTGCCCGGGTCATGTAGGCGAATTTTACCGTAAACTTTCGAGTCTCAGTCCATTTCCAGCCATATGTGTCCTCTCCAGACAATGGCAGTGGTAGCTTAACAGCCGCGATACGAAGCAACAAGCAGAGGGGCAGCAAATGTTCAAAATGATCCCAGCACCACCCTCCAGTCTTGCTAATCATGGACTCAACTAAACACGGCCTGAGCAACGAAACATCCATAACATAATTCGCGAGGGGTCCAACGTCACTCAGCCAAGGGTCGAACCAAAAATCAATGCGTTTCCCACTCCTAAGTTCCAAACCTTACCTTGCCGAAGCTCCTCCCAAATCACACAAAGTATCATCAATGAATGACCATTCAAGCCTATCATAATCTTTCTCCAAGTCTAATTTGATGGCCATCCAACCCTTACGTCCTCGTTTTCTCCGCATAGAGTGCACCACTTCTTGTGCAATAATGATATTATCTGAGATAACTCGCCCAGGAACAAAGGATTTTTTATTATCCGACACCCAAGAAGGCAAGAACGCCTTTAGCCGATTCAAAATGAGCTTGGTCACAATTTTATAAAGAACCGAACAGAGGCTAATGGGTCTAAACTGCGATATAAGCTCCGGTGTCGAAACTTTAGGAATCATAACCAAAATGGTACAGTTAAGAGCGACATCCATAGTTTCACCTTAAAAAATACCCCGCACAAAATGGCAAACACATGGCCCAACACGACTCCAGTTACGCTGATAAAAAAGGGTCGAGCTTTATGTATCCATAGAGTTTCCTCATGAGCCAACACACCCTCAAGTTCCACCCGCAACTCCTTCTCCAGGTTAACCAGGAAGTTCGAGTGTCATCGACATAATGCTTTTTCAATCCTATGAATACGACGTAGTAGCTCATTTTTCTTACGGCCAATATGCCTAAAGACATGTACCCATATCACTTCATTCTATTCTTGGAAAAGAAAGTGCTCAAAATTGAGGTGATCTTGCCAGGCAGCCAGAAAACGGAAAGGCTTAGGACCCCACATCGGGAACCACAGACTTAAGCGTAACAAGTAACGAGCAATGATCTGAGCCTAAATGCTCTAAATTATGAACAAACGTACCAGGAAACATGTCACCCCAATCTGAATTAAAAAAAAATTGTCCATCCATTGGTATAAATCCCCTCTATTCCACGTAAACTCAGGCCCGGAAAACGGAGCTTCTAACAACCCATAATAAAAAACAAACTCATTAAAACGTCGACTATACCCAAGGGCCAAAAGAGAACCACCACTTCATTTCGTCAGGTGAAGATTTGCATTAAAATCACCCCCAATTAACCAAGGGTGACCAGAACCTGGATCAAGACTTTGTAAAGGGTCCCATAGCAAATCACGCTTAGCTGCCTGAGGGCTCACATAGATGGCCGTAACAAAAACCTAGTCCGAAGAAGAAAGCTCCCGAACCCGAAAATGAACAAATTGATTTGAAAATCCAACAATCTCAACCTGCACAGAATGATCCCACAAAATATAGATACCTCGGCTAAACCCATGGGCCTCCACACGAAACGAATTAGCAAACCCCAAACGACTCAACACATAGTCAGCCTAACGACCACTCACACGTGGTTCCATCAAGGTAACAAGTTTCGGTTGATGCGTACGCGTGAATTCTTTAAAAAAAAACCGGCAAAATTCAGGGCTCGCAACACCCTGACAATTCCAGAAAAAAACACATAATCATTAAAACAAAATCAAAGAGAGGGATAGCCCACACCTGAATCCATCGGATGTTGATTGTCCTTATCAGCATCCAAGTTGCCTGCTTCCTCACGCAAATGACCTTTCTCGAGAGAGATAGTATTGCTCAATGTTTGAACCCACTCTGTGAGAATCGGCCGCGGTGGAGCACGGTAAGCTGATTTTTTACTAACTTTCAAACCCTTTCTGATACTCTCCCCAACACCAGACCTACTTACCCCTACCTTACCTTTACCCGCAACCTTCCGTCCAGCTAACCTCTCCTCACAGTCATCAATAACCTTAACAACCGAGTGGTTGCCCAGCACCGACTTAGGAATATGAGAAACTGTTGTAGATCTAGTCCCAGCCTTCAAAGGAACCACTTTCGCCTGAATATAGCCTTCCTGAGCAGGAGGCAATTTCTTAGACCCAATACCCTTAGAACTAGACTTATCCTACATTTTATCACTCGACGTACCCCCAGTGAGGACCTCAATAGAACCCTCGGAAATAGTATTTGTCTCGTCGCGGAGGACCTCAAATCTCGACCCCATATTTACATGGTTCTTCATACTCGAGACCAGAGTAGAAGTCGCTTGCTTTCTCGAACGATGCTTCTTATTCTCTGCTATGAGCCAGGGTCCGTACGGTGCCTCAACAGCCACAGGTCAGTTTTTGACCATTCCCGAGGATCCAGCCGGGACAACTCCTGAACAACCCGTTCCACAGAGAGCCTTTTCATGTCCGTAAGTACCACACTTGAAGCAAACATTGGAAAGTCTCTCGTACTCAATATGTTGGACAAAATCATCGATTCCTATGCAAGGCGGGAGGGGTTTATTAAGATCAACTACAATAGCCAACCGTGCAAAACGGCCCCTCTCTCCAGCCTCATTATTATAGTCAACACGCACCACCTTCCCAATAGTCATAGCTATATGCCGGAAGAAAGCCTTAGTGTAGTACCTATGGTAAGCCCGGTAATCGCACCCATGCAACCAGATGCATAGGATAGAGCTCAAAAGTAACAAAATCACGCCGCCATAGTTGCACCGTCATATAACTACCATAAACAGTCCACGGACCCATAGAAAGTATGTGCGAGTAGTCCGATTCCATCGCAAACTTCACCAAAAAGTAGTCGTTCTCAAGATCAATAACACGAAACTCCCCCTTGCGGGTGCCAAAGAGTTTTGATCCGTTCGTTAGAGCGAGAAGGCCAATAGATTTCCCCAGAAGTCGCACAATCAAGGTCATTCGCATACTATGATCAAGTAGTTCTTGTGCTCTATCAGAAAACTGGATAACTGGGAACGTACCATCTCTATTAACGCGAACATCTGCGTTAGTGATGAAAATATCTTCATCACAAGCCTCAACATCGACACCCTTCGAAGCCATATTCGCCCCAGAGACCACGTTAGCGTAAGAGTTACCCAACGTAGGATTAACTCCAGTTACTTGAGTCCTCTTCGGCTGACTGTTGTCGACCTGCTCAGCCTCCACCCTATCAAAAAGCTTCATCTCAATGTCGCCGTGTCTCTTAGCCGCATCATCACTTCGAATCCTCTTGTTCTCCGGTAAATCGACGGTGTGAATAGGTGAACCCGGGTGCTCCAATAGAGGAGGAAAGCAAAATCGATCATAGCTCTCCACTGGCCGAGGGGAAGTAAACTCATCCGATGGGTCCGACGGTTTCTCCACCGGCGGCATCGTGTCGCTAGGGTTATCACATGCAGCAAGGGTTTCGCTCATAGAGATATCCGATGGGTCTGCAGGTTTATCGACCAGACGCGTCGTGCCGCTGAGGTTTGTCGCCAGGATTTCGTTATAGGGTTGCCACGTAGCAGTGATCCGAAACCTCCTTTGCCACCAAGAAGCCGGAGGGAGAGATTCAGGGTGGCTTTGGAGTGTGAAATCACTGAATTGTCATTGAGTTGATGTCCGCGAATCAGGCGCTGGAAGTTGATAGAGATTTTGGTAATTTCATGAATTCGGTGCTTGACATAGCTGACTTGGACTTGAGGGGTCGGGAATTGGAGCGACAAAGTTCGGCCGTTGAAAAGTTTAACGAACAGCTGTAACTGCCTTGGGTTTGAGTCCTTGTTGCTGATATCGTTCCTGCTAATTTGACGATCTTCCATAGCTGATACGTTTGCGATTTGTGTAGGATTGTTTTTTATTAACAAGGCACTGAATAATTATATTTTGTATATTTCTTGTTCTTCAATATTATTTTAAGTTTATTTATTTATTTTTAAATAGAAATATTTGAAATGTGTATTAAATATTCATTCATACATTGATATTATTATTATTTTGATAAATTTTAATCTTAAAAAGAATGTGAGAAAACAAAAATGAACAGTTTGGCCAACCGACCAAATATACTTGTTGTATATTGATACCATTTGAAAACGTAATTGCAAGATAAGATAATTTATTTAATTTGTATCAGTTATCCATTCTATATAAAAAATGATATGTTTTGAATATTGTGAATATATCAAACAAAACTTATGGCAGACTTGTTAACTTAATGTTGAATCGATGTAAAGCTTTTAAATTGTATGTACAAGTCATATAAAATTTAGACTACGTAATTTTATTTTTAATATTAAATCTTAAACCTTAAGATTTTAAACCCTAAATAAAATTGGTAGGATTAAAATATATAAATTTGCTAATCTAAATGTTATGCGACAGGTATATATGTTTGCTTGGGTTTAACTTCAAATAGTTTTATCGTTCGCAATTTTCTTAAAAAAATCCAATCATAATCTCAGGGTTCTAATTATTTTCAGGTTTTATATTCAACCGGCGGTTTTAGAGTCTTAGTTTTTAGGGGATTAGGCGCAGGTTTTCGAATTTAGGGATAGTTGTTAGAATTTAGGGTTTAGATGTTAGAGTTTAATTTTTAAGGTAATATAGCGAGGATTTAAGTTTTAAATCACAAATCTTAAATTATAACCATAAAGCCTAAATTTTAACCAATATCTCCAAATTCTAAACATGTACCTAAACCCCTAAATCATACACTCTAAACTAAGCCCATAAACCCTCAAACTTTTAGTTTCCACCGCCTGTGTATGAAATAATTACCCTTATTTTAATATTACAAATCGAGTATGTTTTACTCGACTTTTGCTTAAGTGTTGATTAATTTTAGAATATCGGGTTTAGGGTTTTATTTCAAATTCAAATATATATCATATAAT
This sequence comes from Hibiscus trionum, assembly GCA_030270665.1. NCBI lineage: Eukaryota > Viridiplantae > Streptophyta > Magnoliopsida > Malvales > Malvaceae > Hibiscus > Hibiscus trionum. The sequence goes on along the minus strand of BSYR01000010.1, from coordinate 89,752,784 downwards.
CAAAAATATTTTTGACTATATTATAAAATAAATGTTCAAACAATATTATTTTGGATGAGTCTACCACGTGCGTCAAACCCCGCTGAACACTGCTCAACATCATTAAATTGATTAATAAAAATTAAAAATCATGACTCAATATACAATTAATAATTATTTAATATAAAATTTCAATTAAATTGTTTTTTATATATTATATTTTTTAATATTCATTTCAAATAATTAGATCAAATACTAATCATAATCAACCTAAATTAAAAAAATCCTAATTCTTCTCCTTACCGTTCCAACCGTCCTTAATCACCGTTCGCCGATAAAATTGTCGCCGCCACGCCTCCATTCTTGCATGACCTCTGTTCGAGCCTAGGTATTGTCCCAAACAATTAAACTATCTTTTCACCCGCATTACCCAATTAGGGTTTTGTTTGCAAACTTGTACTATTATAACCGCGAAACTCTTGAAATTTCTGCACTCTTTGGACCTTCTTCACCGCAAACAGAGAAAGAGAGGCAGGCACCCATGGGTATTGACAATGATGAGAAACGTGGCGTACCCTTGGTAAATTGGGCAACGATGTGTTCTCCGGTTAAGAATAGTGGCCTTGGGCTCAGAAATTTTCATGATCATAATGCAGCCTTACTTATGAAGATAGGTTTCGGCATCTTAACGCGAAATGATCACCTTCGGGTTAGGGTTTTGTATTCGAAATACAAGTTGATCGAGGGTCTTTCTGATTCTATTTTTCGGCCTAGTTGTTCAAGATTGTGGACGGGTCTTTGTCTCATTTGGGGAGAGCTTCGACAAGGCATGGTTTGGAACTTAGGGGATGGGAAATGCATTAATTTTTGGTTCGACCCTTGGTTGAGTGACGCTGGACCCCTCGCGAATTATGTTATGGATGTTTCGTTGCTCAGGCCGTGTTAGGTTGAGTCCATGATTAGCAAGACTGGAGGGTGGCGCTGGGATCATTTTGAACATTTGCTGACCCTCTACTTATTGCTTCATACCGCGGCTGTTAAGCTACCACTGCTATTGTCTGGAGAGGACACATATGGCTGGAAATGGAATGAGAATCGAAAGTTTACGGTAAAATCCGCCTACATGACCCGGGCATTTTCTAATGAGGATGGAACTGCGCCTATTTGGTCGGTGATTAATAAATTTAAAGGGTCTACTCGCATAAAGGTTTTTCTATAGTTATTAGCCCATGGTAGGGTTTTAACTAATGTCGAGATGTGTAGGTGTCACATGTCATTGGATGATGTTTGCCGGGGTGAGTCGGAAACCCTCGATCACCTGTTCCGATATTGTCTTATGGCGTATACGGCATGGTTGGGGATCATCCGTCCTGAACATCTACATACGTTCTTGGAGAAGCCGTTCCTGAACATTAAGTTAACAAGTCTGCCATAAGTTTTGTTTGATATATTCACAATATTCAAAACATATCATTTTTTATATAGAATGGACAACTTATAAAAATTAAATAAATTATCTTATCTTGCAATTACGTTTTCAAATGGTATCAATATACAACAAGTATATTTGGTCGGTTGGCCAAACTGCTCATTTTTGTTTTCTCACATTCTTTTTAAGATTAAAATTTATCAAAATAATAATAATATCAATGTATGAATGAGTATTTAATACACATTTCAAATATTTCTATTTAAAAATAAATAAATAAACTCGGAATAATATTGAAGAACAAGAAATATAAAAAATATAATTATTCAGTGCCTTGTTAATAAAAAACAATCATACACAAATCGCAAATGTATCAGCTATGGAAGATCATCAAATTAGCAGGAACAATATCAACAACAAGGACTGGAACCCAAGGCAGTTACATCTGTTCGTTAAACTTTTCAACGGCCGAACTTTGTCGCTCCAATTCCCGACCCCTCAAGTCCAAGTCGGCTATGTCAAGCACCGAATTCATGAAATTACCAAAATCCCTATCAACTTCCAGCGTCTGATTCACGAACATCAACTCAATGACGATTCGGTGATTTCACACTCCAAAGCCACCCTCAATCTCTCCCTTCGGCTTCTTGGTAGCAAAAGAGGTTTTGGATCACTGCTACGTGGCAACCCTATAACGAAATCCTAGCGACAAACCCCAGGGGCACGACGCGTCTGGTCGATAAACCTCCAGACACACCGGATATCTCTATGAGCAAAACCCTTACTGCATGTGGTAACCCTAGCGGCACGATGCCGCCGGTGGAGAAACCGTCGGACCCATCGGATGAGTTTACTTCCCCTCGGCCAGTGGAGAGCTATGCTCGATTTTGCTTTCCTCCTCTGTTGGAGCGCCCGGGTTCACCTATTCACATCGTCGATTTACCGGAGAACAAGAGGATTCGAAGTGATGATACGGCTAAGAGACATGGCGACATTGAGATGAAGCTTTTTGATAGGGTGGAGGCTGAGCAGGTCGACAACAGTCAGCCGAATAGTACTCAAGTAACTGGAGTTAATCCTACGTTGGGTAACTCTTACACTAACGTGGTCTCTGGGGCGAATATGGCTTCGAAGGGTGTCGATGTTGAGGCTTGTAATGAAGATATTTTCATCACTAACGTAGATGTTCGCGTTAATAGAGATGGTACGTTCCCGGTTATCTAGTTTTTTGATAGAGCACAAGAACTACTTGATCATAGTATGCGAATGACCTTGATTGTGCGACTTCTGGGGAAATCTATTGACCTTCGCGCTCTAACGAGTCGGATCAAAGCTCTTTGGCACCCGCAAGGGGGAGTTTCGTGTTATTGATCTTGAGAACGACTACTTTTTGGTGAAGTTTGTGATGGAATCGGACTACTCGCACGTAGTTTCTATGGGTCCGTGGACTGTTTATGGTATTTATATGACGGTGCAACTATGGCGGCATGATTTTGTTACTTTTGAGCTCTACCCTTCGCATGTGGTTGCATAGGTGCGATTACCGGGCTTACCATATAGGTACTACACTAAGGCTTTCTTCCGGCATATAGCTATGACTATTGGGAAGGTGGTGCGCGTTGACTATAATACTGAGGCTGGGGAGAGGGGCCGTTTTGCATGGTTGGCTATTGTAGTTGATCTTAATAAACCCCTCATGCCTTGCATAGGAATCGATGATTTTGTCTAACATATTGAGTACGAGAGACTTTCCAATGTTTGCTTCAAGTGTGGTACTTACGGACATAAAGAGGCTCTCTATGGAACGGGTGGTTCAGGAGCTGTCCCGGCTGGATCCTCGGGAATGGTCAAAAACTGCCCTGTGACTGTTGAGGCACCGTACGAACCCTAGCTCATAGCAGAGAATAAGAAGCATCGTTCGAGAAAGCAAACGACTTCTACTCCGGTCTCGAGTATGAAGAACCATGTAAATATGGGGTCGAGATTTGAGGTCCTCCGCGACGAGACAAATACTATTTCCGAGGGTTCTATTGAGGTCCTCACTGGGGGTACGTCGAGTGATAAAATGCAGGATAAGTCTGGTTCTAAGGGTGTTGGGTATAAGAAATTTCCTCCTGCTCAGGAAGGCTATGTTCAAGCGAAAGTGGTTCCTTTGAAGGTTGGGACTAGATCTACAACAGTTTCTCATATTCCTAAGTCGGTGCTGGGCAACCACTCGGTTGTTATGGTTATTGATGACGGTGAGGAGGGGTTAGCTGGACGGAAGGTTGCGGGTAAAGGTAAGGTATGGGTAAGTAGGTCTATGGATACATAAAGCTCGACCCTTTTTTGACCATAAAGCTCGACCCTTTTTTATGTCGATGACACTCGAACCTCCTGGTTAACCTGGAAAAGGAGTTGCGGGTGGAACTTGAGGGTGTGGTAGCTCAGGAGGAAACTCTATGGATACATAAAGCTCGACCCTTTTTTATCAGCGTAACTGGAGTCGTGTTGGGCCATGTGTTTGCCGTTTTGTGCGGGGTATTTTTTAGGGTGAAACTATGGATGTCGCTCTTAATTGTACCATTTTGGTTATGATTCCTAAAGTTTCGACACCGGAGCTTATATCGCAGTTTAGACCCATTAGCTTCTGTTTGGTTCTTTATAAAGTTGTGACCAAGATCATTTTGAATCGGCTAAAGGCGTTCTTGCCTTCTTGGGTGTCGGATAATAAAAAATCCTTTGTGTCTGGGCGAGTTACCTCAGATAATATCATTATTGCACAAGAAGTGGTGCACTCTATGCGGAGAAAACGAGGACGTAAGGGTTGGATGGCCATCAAATTAGACTTGGAGAAAGCTTATGATAGGCTTGAATGGTCATTCATTGATGATACTTTGTGTGATATTGGGATCCTAGATTCTTTGCATGTTTTAATCATGCAGTGCGTTACGTCGGTGTTTATGCAGGTAACTTGGAATGGTACCTTGTCTGATATATTTATGCCCAGTCGAGGTATTAGGCAGGGTGACCCGCTCTCACCGTACCTTTTTGTCCTCTGCATGGAGTGGTTAGCGCAAGAAATCAATAAAAAGATTGATTGTGGTAATTGGGAGCCTACTAAATTGATTAGAGGAGGGTCGACTATCTTGCATTTATTTTTTGTGGACGATCTGGTTCTTTTCACGGAAGCGACGGTTGATCAGCTACATTTTATTATTTGCAGGGTTCTGACAGATTTTTGTGGTGCTTTGGGTCATAAAGTAATTGTTGCAAAGACGAATATCTTTTTCTCTCGGAATGTAGACATGGATATGCGTCTTTTCATTAGTCAGAGCTTTGGTTTTGCGGATGTGAACGATTTGGGGTGTTACCTTGGTGTTCCGTTATTGCATAATTGTGTTACAAAAGCGACATCAATTCTTGATTGCAAAGATTCGGGAGAGACTCTCTGGCTGGCTGGCGAAACTCCCCTGGCTGGCCGGATTACCCTAGCAAAATCGGTTCTAGCAGCAATCCCCTCCTATGTGATGCAAACTTCGTATATTCCGAAAGGGACATGTGATGAGATTGAGCGGATCATCCGTAAGTTCATTTGGGGGCACAATGATGAGAAACGTGGCGTACCCTTGGTAAATTGGGCAACGATGTGTTCTCCGATTAAGAATAGTGGCCTTGGGCTCAGAAACTTTCATGATCATAATGTAGCCTTTCTTATGAAGATAGGTTTCGGTATCTTAACGCGGAATGATCACCTTTGGGTTAGGGTTCTGTGTTCGAAATACAAGTTGATCGAGGGGCTTCCGGATTCTATTTCTCGGCATGGTTGTTCAAGATTGTGGACGGGTCTTTGTCTCATTTGGGAGGAGCTTCGGCAAGGTAAGGTTTGGAACTTAGGAGTGGGAAACGCATTGATTTTTGGTTCGACCCTTGGCTGAGTGACGTTGGACCCCTCGCGAATTATGTTATGGATGTTTCGTTGCTCAGGCCGTGTTTAGTTGAGTCCATGATTAGCAAGACTGGAGGGTGGTGCTGGGATCATTTTGAACATTTGCTGCCCCTCTGCTTGTTGCTTCGTATCGCGGCTGTTAAGCTACCACTGCCATTGTCTGGAGAGGACACATATGGCTGGAAATGGACTGAGACTCGAAAGTTTACGGTAAAATTCGCCTACATGACCCGGGCAGTTTCGAATGAGGATTGAGCTGTGCCTATTTGATCGGTGATTAATAAATTTAAAGGGCCTGCTCGCATAAAGGTTTTTCTATGGTTATTAGCCCATGGTAGGGTTTTAACTAATGTCGAGATGTGTAGGCGTCACATGTCATTGGATGATGTTTGCCGGGGTGAGTCGGAAACCCTCGATCACCTGTTCCGATATTGTTTTATAGCGTATACGGCATGGTTGGGGATCATCCGTCCTGAACATCTACATATGTTCTTGGAGAAGCCGTTCTTGACATGGCTTGAGTGTAACCTATCATCCACTTCGGTTTTTGAACGTTGGGGCTGCGATTGGGCACTGGCTTTCGCTGCGATTCTTTGGTCTTTATGGTTAAACAGGAATGCTGTCACCTTTGACCCGAACTTCATTGCCATGGATTCGATTTTGGGGTGCAGCCGTCGAACTGTGGATTGCCATGTTTTGGCTGCCGCGCGCTCGGCTAGTGCGGGGCAGTTACACACGCGAGGTGATCGTTCGCAGGCTTATTGGGCCCCTCCGGCGGCACGTTCTTTTAAACTCAACTCGGATTGTTCTCGGTGTGTTAGCACGGGTTATGCTTCTTGTGGGGGTGTCATCCGAGATGAAAAGGGTGCTTGGGTGTTGGGTTTTACTAAATTTATCGGTGTCTGCTCGGTGCTTGATGCGGAGCTTTGGGGCATTATGGAAGGGCTACGCTTTGCTTGGGATGTTGGTGTGCAGAGCCTTGTGATTGAGCTGGATAGTTTGGAGGCACTTAATTTGGTGTCGAGTGTTAAAGCCAGGACAAGACACAACTCGATTTTGGGATATATTGTCGGCCTTTTGGAGAAGGATTGGGTGGTGTCTTTCGAACACATTTTTAGAGAAGCTAATCATGTTGCGGATGCTTTGGCCAAGATGGACAGCCGGAGTTTTGGTGGCTCGGGGGTCTTTCTTCATCCCCTTTGTCAATTCAGGAAGCTTTTCAGAAGGATGTTGAGCAGTCTAGTTCTACGGGAGTCGCTACTTATGGAACATCGGTAGTTGGAGTGGGATAAGTGTCAGCGACGTCGGAGGTTATGTGCGGAATGAGGAGTTTTTTATTTATTTTTATTTAGTTGATCTATGGTTGTTTTTGAACAGTTTAGCTACTAGTATGTGTACTTTTTTTCCTCCATTTAGGTTTAGAGGAATTTTTTAACGAGGCACGTACTAGTGGTTCTTTCCTTTATAAAAAAAACAATCCTAAACACATTTTTCTGACCGTCCATATGACCAAATAATTATCCATATATAAATACATGTTTTATGATACATATACAAAAATATGTTTTGATACGAGGTAATATTCACTTTTTAAGTATTATTAAATTTCTTCATATATCAGTGCCTCGGGCTTTCTATATGTCACTGTTTTTATTTTTATTTTTTTTATTATTCAATAAGAAGAATTAGGAAGAATTGTTTCTGCTTAAACCTGAAACTTAGTGTCAACTGTCAATCAAAATTAGAATGATCTCTTCTATCCGTACACCACATGTTTGTTCAACTGATAAAACATCTTCAATATATATATATATATAATAAAGTTAGATTGTCCCATGTATAAGGAAGACGCTGATGAAATTTGTAAATGCATTCAACTGGAAATGAATGAATGCATTACCATTTTCTTAACTAATTGCCGCTGAAGTTGAATCCAAGCAAGCTGCGTACAGCACGCTGTATTTGATACCAACACAAAATCCTGCAGCTTTCTTTAAGCCTACACCTTCAGAATTGTACGTTCTCCTTTCCGTCTTTATCCTGAATCTGCAATACTATAAATATCCATGTTCTCTCCAACACTTTCCATCACCTAATTCACAATACAGCTTCAGCTACATTCATTCACTTTCATCATCTATAAGTCCATCCATCGTTGTCTCAACCTTCTCTTGAGCAAACATATATATGTCGCCAACGATGAATCTCAGTCGGCCTCTTGGTGGAATTATTGTGATTCTCTTTTTCATGTTAGGCATAACTTCAACGTCTGCAACAACAAAGTACAATGTGTTAAGCTTTGGGGCTAAGCCAAATGGGAAAACAGACTCCACCAAGGCTTTCCTCGTGGCATGGGAAGCAGCCTGTGCCTCACCAGACTCCACCATCATATATGTACCCAAAGGCCGCTATTTGCTTGCTGCTATGGCTTTCCAAGGTGCCTGCAAAAGCCCCCGAATCACTTTCAGCATCGATGGCACTCTCGTCGCCCCTCTAGACTATCGAGTACTCGGAAAATCCACCGATTGGATCCGCTTTGAAGGAGTGAACGGCGTGTCTATCAGTGGTGGTGCACTTGATGCCAAAGGACCGTCTCTCTGGGCTTGCAAAGCTTCTCACACCAACTGTCCTGCCGGAGCCACGGTACTATTTGCAATATTCTATTTTGAAATTGTTTGTCATTCGGAGCAGATCTTCAATACCGTATCTCGTTAAATTGACTTGTTGATTTTCATTTGTTTGTGAGAGCAGACATTAAGCTTTACCAACTCCAAGAACATCAGGATCCATAGATTGATGTCCTTGAATAGCCAAATGTTTCACATCGTGATCAATGGATGCGAAAACGTGCACGTCCAAGGGGTGAAGATCATCGCCGCCGGTAATAGTCCCAACACCGATGGCATCCACGTGCAGTTATCCAAAAATGTGGACATCATAAAATGCTCCATTAAAACGGGTGATGACTGCATCTCCATTGGCCCCGGTACCAAGAATTTATGGATCGAGCAAGTCACTTGCGGTCCCGGTCATGGCATTAGGTATTTTCATCTACTATTATTTCATTTCATATTTTCATTGTATCCCCCAAGTAGTCTTACTAATTTCCCAAACCATGAGTTTTGTTTTCCTTGCTAATTTATATAAATGCTTGGTTTGCACTCCACAGCATCGGCAGCTTAGCTAAAGATTTGAAAGAGGAAGGGGTCCAGAATGTAACGGTGAAAAAGACAATCTTTATGGGCACTCAAAACGGGCTGAGGATCAAATCATGGGCTAGGCCCAGCACTGGATTTGTTCAGGGGATCCGGTTCATGGATTCTCTGATGGTAAATGTACAAAATCCCATCATAATTGATCAGAATTATTGCCCACACAATCTAAATTGTCCTAACCAGGTATAAAACATCGTCACTATAATATTAATTCAAAAGTCTGCATACTAATTTTTTCTATTTATTTGGGGTTTATGTTGCCGTAAATGGTTTGAATAATCACTTTTTGAATGTCTTATGATTGTAGGTATCCGGAGTAAAAGTTACAGATATTGTATACGAAGGAATCCGAGGAACATCATCGACACCAGTAGCTATAAAATTCGATTGCAGTGCTAAAAATCCATGCACCGGAATAAGACTGCAAAATGTGAATTTGACATATCTTAAGAAAGCTGCTGAATCGTCTTGTACCAATATTCATGAGAAAGCATTTGATATAGTCCGGCCACAAAACTGCTTATAAATCAATCGAAAAAAAAGCAAAAAAAAAATAATTACCCCTTTATTCATTCATACATGAATTTATGGGGGCATAGATTATTTATTCCTCATACATGAATTTATTGAGTGTAAATTATTTATTCTTTCTGAATGATAATAAATAAAAATCATAAAATTTGTTCGGCTAATTCTAAAGCGAAAATCTACCCCAAACTATGAATAGAAGGTGCCCTTCTCTTCTCTGGATGTATTCTTTTATTTGGAGTTAAGTTTACAGGGAAAAAAAGAGTTTAAAGGGGGATATGGCATATTCTAGTGTTGGTCACATGATAAATAATTTAAAATTATTATTATTCAACAATTAAAATTAGTCAAATGACTTACATAATTTTTTAGTTTGAATACTTAATTGATTTGAATTTTCGGTACGACGACTTAATTAAGTACAAAAAAAAATTAAAGATTGAATTTTTTCCCCGAAAGTTTTAGGAAATTTCATACAATTTCGTCCAGATTAATGGGTCTGAAAACTTTAACTCCAAGTTCTCATAAATGTGCAAATTCAAATATTTTCATTAAACTTTAACTTACACTACTTGTGCATCAAATAATTTACATTATATATTTAAGCGTAAACCCCAATCACAACCACTAGACTGCGTTGGAAGGATGTTTTGATCGTTTAATAATCGACATAATAACTCATTAGCTCTCAAAATGTATACATTTTAACAGTTTGATATATAAGTATAAAAAAACTATCCTCAAATTTTTTATTTTTTTCAGTATGACCCCTAAAAATTAAACAAATTCCTCTTTCATTTTCACGACATTATTAACAAATTCCTCAAACCAAATCTTCAATTTTGCCACCTTATTGTCGTCCAAATCAAACAAAACTAAAAACAGCATTTGAAACCTTGTAATTATCTCACTTATCTTTTCTTCAAACCATGCTGAAAAATCAATTTCCACATAGCATCTTAACATTTCCACATTCGCATGCCGGATTCATCGATCAGAATTGAAAGATTATTAATTTCCAGTTGCAGTAATGGTAGAGAAAAGGCAGATTTTCTCCAATGAACTGGTAGAGCAAATAGCAACGTATTCATTGGCCATTGTATCTCAGGGTTTGTTGCCAGGAACAATTTAGTAGCAGTGTTTATTTGTAATCCCAAAACAAAACATGCGTTCTTACTTAATACTGATAGATAATCTAAAAGCAGCAACATGCATTTCGACCATAAAAAAGTAAACCACGTGAACGGCAGGATTCGAACCTGCGCGGGCAGAGCCCACATGATTTCTAGTCATGCCCGATAACCACTCCGGCACGTCCACAACTACATTGCCCAAACTCTCATTTTCTTCTACTAGATAAATAACTTTTCTGGTATTAGCAAATTTCATCAAATACTATATTTGTTTTTGTTATAACCACTAGGGATGTAAAAAGTTGACCTGACCAAAAAACTCGATTGAAACCTGCTCGAGTCAGAATTTGGTTTGACTCGAGGATGCGATGACCCGAAACCAATCTGTAACCGACTGTTGTTGACCTGGACCCGAGTTAGACATGTTAACGTAGTAACCGAACCCAACCTGATCTGATCGAAAATGACCCGAACCCAAATTAAATGTGTTATTGTGGACCTGAAACCCGACGTGCACCCTACGAACCCGAACCCGAGACTAACCTGGCACGTGCCTCGTTAAAAAAATCAAATTACAGTATAGGAATCTTTCATGCAATTTCGTCCAGATTAATGGGTCTCAAAACCTTTTTTGAAAGATTTATATTATTGATATAACCATTGATAAGTGCCTCGTAAAAAATATTCTTAACCTAAATAGAGGAAGAGGAGTGCAACAGATCAATGGACAGGAAGGGGTATACACAACTTAAAGTCTCGTACATCCACATACTAGTCAAAAGACCCCACACATTGAATCTCCTAATACACATTAGACGTCATAGCATTTATCGTCCAACAAAAGGGGAGGATCTGGAGATACCCGCTTTGACTAATTTGTCTGCAGAGACGTTAGCATCCTTAGCAACCGCACAAATAAACCAAACTAGATCAGATATAATACTCAGACAATCCATTACTATCGACCTGAACACAGTAGGGGCTAGGTTGGGTGATAGAACCAGTCAACCAGTACGCTGTAATCAGTTTCAATAATTAAATTATAGCGCTGAGCCCATCTCGACTCTCTAAACAAAATACACGCCTCTTTTAAATCGATTAATTCAGCTGAGGTAGCATAAAAATATCTAACTGATTTGGAAAACATCATTAAGAATATGCTTTTGTCATTCCGCAAAATGTCACATATACCAGCTTTTCCAAACCCCCTTGAACTGCTCCATCAACATTGAATTTCAGATATCTCGAGGGAGATTTTTCGCATCTACAGAAAGCCAGTTTAATCCCCTCAGGGATGTTAGATTCTAAAATATAAGGGCAAAGCAAAATCTCATTAAAAGCTAGGAGCGAAGGCCATTTTGCCTTACACCACCACCTCAATCGAGTGAGACATAAATCGAACAATTGGTTCTTTTTAACTGAAATTCCTCTAAACACCACATCATTTCTATAAAGTCATATAGACCAAATAAAGGAGAAAAAGGATAGTTGCCATACCTCTCTCGACTTCACATGAGTAAAAAATATTGCACTAATAAAATAAAGGAGATTACATTCTCAGAAAATACGCCTGAAATTCCCCAAACGTAGCACCAACGTTGCCATATTTTCCATGTAATAGGACACTGGAAGAATATGTGGTTAACAATTTCAACCTCCAAGAAACATAGAGGACAAAGAGAAGGCGCCTGATCAAAAGTACTTATTTTCGTCAATTTCACTTTTGTCGAAATTCGGCCGTGCGTTAGCTTCCACAAGAAAGCTTTTATTTTAGGTGGAGCGATGTTAGACCAAACAAGCTTCCAAAGATTATTTCTTCTTCCGACATCATTTTGCAAGAGCTCGCAATAAGCCTTAGAGGAGTAGCAACCATTTGAGTTATTTGTCCACCGAATGCAATCACATTTGAGAGACCCAAGTGGCACGGACTGAAATCGCGTCGAGGAATACCTCCCAAATATCCAACTCCCAATTAAACACTCTTCTATGGAGCTCTATCTTTCATCTCCAAACCCCGTCCTCAAAACATTCAAAATTCATAATAGTTCCGTATTTAGAAGAGGTAAGTGCAAAAATTCTTAGGAAGGCATCTTTTAGTGATACCTACTCATACGTCGTTCTAGAAAATTATATTCTTGTCGTTACCCACAACCAATCTGATAATGATAGTAAAACTGTTCACTGAATTTGAGAGTGGCGAAATTATGCTCCTCCATATCCAAGACTTATTTACCTTCCTTAGGTTGGTGGGCAGCAAACCTTTTATGATAGGCTCGTATTTGGCTGCTAACACCTTCCTCCAAAGATTGTCCGGTTCAGCACCAAACCTCCATAACCACTTGTTGAGGAGGGCCCTACTTTTAACTTTGAAGTTAATCAAACCTAACCCACCACGGGACTTCGGTAGACAAATAGGACTCAAAATTTTAACTCCAAATTCTCGTCAATGTACAAATTCAAATATTTTTATTAACATTAGCTTACACAACTTGTGCATCAAATAATTTACATTATATATTTAAGCATAAACCTAAATCACAGTCACTAGACTGCGTCAGAAGGATGACTTGATCATTTAATACTCGATATAATAATTCATTAGCTCTCAAAATGTATACATTTTAACAGTTTGATATATAAGTATAAAAAAACTATCCTCAATTTTTTTTATTTTTTCAGTATGACCCCTAAAAATTAAACAAATTCCTCTTTCATTTTCACGACATTATTAACAAATTCCTCAAACCAAATCTTCAATTTTGCCACCTTATTGTCGTCCAAATCAAACAAAATTAAAAACTAAAAACAACATGGTGGAAAATCAATTTCCACATAGCATCTTAACATTTCCACATTCGCGTGCCAGATTCATTGGTCAGAATTGAAAGATTATTATTTTCCAGTTGCAGTAATCGTAGAGAAAAGGCAGATTTTCTCTAATGAACTGGTAGAGCAAATAGCAACGTATTGATTGGCCATTGTATATCAGGGTTTTTTTTTTCTCGACAAATATGATTTTATTAAGATTGAATCATACATATCTATGTGTGACTCGTTAAAAACCTCTTTCACACTACATACGGGATGTCAACAACCGAATAAAAACAATGAGAACATCTCAAAACATTTTAAATAGTTACCCTTCAACACAATTAACGCTGCACGGGATTTGAACCTGCATTTCCGGAAGCACATTTGGACCATAAATAACTGAACAACGTGAACGGCAGGATTCGAACCTGCGCGGGCAAAGCCCACATGATTTCTAGTCATGCCCGATAACCTCTCCGGCACGTCTACAATCACATTGCCCAAACTCTAATTTTCTTTTACTAAATAATTAACTTTTCTGGTATTAGCAGATTTCATCAAATACTATATCTGTTTTTGTTATAACCATGATACATATTCATTTATTATCGGCTAATTTAAATCGGGTACGAAAGAGACTTGTTATTGGGTCAAACATACCATAGAAGCAGACATGAAGTTCACATCCCATGAACACAAAAACAACACACTCCTTGCCACAGAACATCACTCCCAAACCAAGTCAAACTTCTCCACAATAACAAGATTACAACCACTCTACAAAACTCTGCTTGCATTTTGACACTTGATGCAACCAAGGGGCCAGATTACAACATTCTCTTTGCCGATAGTGTAACCCCAAATTTTAGCCCCAAATTAAAAATCTTAATTTTGAGATCACTAAATTCAAAACCCTAGGAATTGAGAATTTTAATATAAAACCCTAATTAAGAAATTTGGGAATTTAGGTTAAAAACTCTAAATTAATTTTAGGAATTTGAATTTGGGAACCTAATTGTTGTTAAAGGATTAAATTGAGTTAATTTAGAATTTTAGAGGCCATTATATAAATTAAGTAAAGTTTGGGTGCTATTATACAAACCCTTAAATAGTGGGATAGCTTATTGTGCAATTTACCCATTAAATTGGTTATTTAACCCCACCGGTCCTAAAACTTGTTTTCAATTCAATAGCCACACGTCGTTCTCTCCCTCCCTCTCGACATCTTTTTTCTATGGTTCTTATTTCGATCAAATTTTGGTGAGTCTCTAGCATCGCACAACTTTAATTTTTGAAGGATTTAGATATGAGATCTGATACAGTTTACATATGTGTTTTAGACGACATCGATTTGAAGAAGACGAATTACCACCTCCTTCGCTTGTTCGATCTAACCGTGCACGTACCACAAGGACTACACGTGAGTATTATTTTAGATTAGTACTAGTGTTAATTGGTGGCACAGTGTTAGATTTTGATGTAGAATTTTTATATCATTGGTTCCGATTCAACTAGATCCGAACGTGAGAGGCGTTCGTCCCGGCATTAGAGCTATTGTTGCTCAAGGTGTGTTTTCATCTGGTGCTATAATTAAATTATATATTATTTTTCTATGTGTTGGTGTTTTACCTATTTGTGATTATTTATATGTATTATAGTTTGCATGGTTGGCATCATATGCATACTATTTCAGAATGTGTTTTAATTATGATTTATGGAAATTTGATCTACGAAACATCAGATTTATGGAACTATGATTTATGGGTTTATGGACTATGATTTATGAATTATGTTTATGGAATATCTGATTTATGGAATTGGTTTTTATGAAACTTGAATTTTAAACATCATTTGTGTATGAGCATGGGTTAGGATTTGTAAGGAGGAAGTTGGTTTCACCCTTTGAGCTGAATTCCACTTCAGATTTGCGGACATAGGGAGGAGGTTATGGGAACCTTCCTCATTTATGGCGGACATAGTTGGGTGCATTGCATTGCGTTTGTGATTTATGTGTTGTGCTTTAAAGAATTTTAAGAAAATAATATTATGATTATGATTATGGTTTTTCTTGCACTTTAGAGACACACTAAGCTCTTTAGCTTACTCCCTCATAGTTTCATCTTACAGATATCTTTGGGCTTTAGGCGACGTGGTACTTGGAGGATCTCAGATTTTATCCGGTTATTTTATTATTCAGTACGAAATTATTTTAGTTTAATCAGATTTCTATTTATTATTTTGGGACATGGATGTAATTTTAGACTATTTATATTTTAAGATTATTTTTAGCATTCATCTATTGTCATTTTAATTCATAGATTTTATATAATTATTCAAATATCTATTATGATATTTATATTTTTATTTATTATTAAATTTATTGTCAAACTAGAGCTCAACAGACTAGTGGTAGGAATCCACCTGTTCAACAGAATCAGAATGATGGTCCACATGATTCTAGGGATAGTGAGACTAATGGCTTGGATACTGCTACAGTACTGTTAAGTGCATAAAAGTTCTATATTTTATCTCTCATTTACCCAAAAAAATTTCTGCACTCAAGCATGATTTATTGCATTTAGGATAGATTTTTGCATACACATCACAATTAGATAAAACTGCACAGATGCTGCTGAAATTGGTCACTTTTACAGGTATCTGCTGCGACAGAAATCCATTGCAGAAAAGGAGCAGAGGCAAGTTGCGGAGTTGGAATTGAAGGACAAAAGAGCATTATCTGTCGTGACACCTGTCGTGGCAGCTCTGACGATAGAGAGACACTGAAGTGGAAAAGTGAAGTAGAGCTCGACAGATAGAGGATTTCAAGCTGGTCTGTCGTGGATCACTCCCATATTTTTTTGAACACTGAAGCAAAAGGAAGGTCAGACCCAAAGTTCAAGAAAGAAAGTCAAAGCAAGAAAATAGGATGAATTAAAGGCATCTACTTAGAAGATTTAGTCTTTAATAGAGTTGTACTTTAATTTAAACTTGTATTCTTGCCATATTAGAAAACTTGGACCCAAGACCTATATATAAAGGCATGTAATTCGACCTAGGGGAGGATATCTGATTCCTAGCCGTCTTCCCCCAAAACCCTAGACGTTTCTCTCTCTCCACCATGTTCTAAATTTCCCCAAGGGCTAAGGGTTGATCTTGTAAAGTAGTTGTAAGGATTGTATTGTTCTTAGGATTTTTCTATTCAAGTAATAAAACTTCAAGTTTATTTACTATGGTTTTCAATATCTTATAAGAGCATCGGGAGAGCATTGTAAGGTTATCCATTTGCTTGATATCGGGAGAGTTAAGCATACGAAAGGAGTAAATACGTGTTTTTCGGTTTATGGTTAAACCATCTTGGCTTAGGGATAAGTACAAGGTTAAGTGGCTAAAGAAGAATTCAAAAACATTGGTGTTTACCCTTTGATTCACGCCGGGAGGTATCATCTAAGACGTGTTCGTCAACAGAACTTGGACCTAGGGATAGGACAAGCCATAACAGAGATTCTTTCCAAACTTGAAGTACGGAGTTGTTGATCGCTATCGCGACATCAACGGATCTATGCCGCGACAGGTGCTGCCGCGACAAGAATGACGACATAACAACAGAAGTCCATGTGGAGACGATATCTGATACTCTAGTATCACTTTACTACTTGTGTCGTGTACACTTGCACTATTTGCGATAGTCTTATTTACACGCAAAAAAATGAGTTAGTTCGGCCAATCCTCTTATACCTTTTGTTAAGGATATTGAATAAAACGTATCTATGTAACCGCGATTATATGACCAATCATATATCAAATATATTATTTTATTCAAAAAAATTCTTTTAGGACCCTTTTTCGAAAATGAATTTAGTAAGTTCAAATTTAGTAAAGATGAATAAAAAGGCTTATATAAAAGGAATGCTGTAAATATTCTGAAACCTGCTATACTCACCGAAAAAGTTGCATTTGTTAAAAATTGATATGAATCCTCAAAATCATTTGAATTTTTATGTAAAAGATTTATAGATGGAGTTAATAATTTGTATAATATATCCAAATACATTCCTTTTTGATTGAAAGGGTCTTTGAACAACCACAGGTTGTTCTGAAAATCATTATAAAAGACTTCTACAAGATACCCTATTTTTCCATAGAAATAAATTCTTTCAAGAAAGACTCCAGAAGATGTTGATCGTAAATGAGAAGATTGATTACGGAGAAAAAGGAAAATGGATTCGTATTCATATGCATGAGAATTATATAGGAACAAGAATAATCTTGGATTAAAAATCGAAATAGATTTCTTTGGAGTAATAAACCTCTTCAAATTACAATACTGGTAGAGAGAGAACCGTAATAAATGCAAAGAAGAAGCATCTTTTATCCAGTAGCGAAGGGCTTGAACCAAGATTTCGAGATGGATGGGATGAGGTATTAGTACCTCTAACACACAATTTAAATGTGATAATTTGTCCTCTAAAAAAGGAAATATTGAATGAATTGATTGTAAATTATGAGATTTTGCGACTTCTTCGTTTTTGGCGCCGTTGCCGGGGAGTGGCAACGTACCTTTACCTTTTAATTACTACACTTTGTTTTTTATTTTTATTTTCTGTTTTTAGTTGTTTTATTTTCCCCGTGCTTTTCACAAGGTTCTCTTATTGCTTATGCGCAGATCGAGACATGGTAAGGAACTTGGGTATGAATTAGATCCAGAAATCGAGCGCACATATCAACTCGAGAACCAAGCCCGACTCTTGATAGAAAGAAACAACTATCTTGAAGAGAGACTAGAAGCAATGGTGAACGGAAGATAGGGCAATATGGAAGATGAGAACAACAACAATAACCCCAGGGATAATGTGGATCCTCCTAATGACCCCCGAAACGATCTGTCGCCGCTCGCTGCTCCAGCAGCACGACAGACTTGTCGAGAGTACATGGATAGCGACCATTTTGAACTGGAAACTACGCTACAGACGTGGAAGCTGACCACTTCGAACTGAAACCTGTAATGTTCAGCATGATAAACTCCGCTGGCCAATTTGGTGGTTCTGCTACTAAGGACACACGTGAACATATTAAAAATTTCCATGAGATCTGTGGATCATTCAGACTGCCAGGAATAAGCCCGGAAGTACTGAGGCTCCGGTTATTTCCTCATTCATTGAGGGATAGAGCAAAAACCTGGTGGAAAAAGTTAACGTCGGGTTCAATAAGAACTTGGGCGGATCTCTGTCGTGAATTTCTTTCTCGTTTTAACCATTATCATTTATCTGGAAGATTGCGTAACGAGATTGCTACTTTTCAACAGGAAGATGACGAACCAATGCATGAGGCGTGGGACATATTTACGACTCTCTTACGAAACTGCCCAATGCATGGATTCCCTGTGTGGAATCAGGTTGTCAAATTTTACAATGCGACCAATGCACACACTCGAATGAGGATAGATTCAGCAGCAAATGGGTTATTACTGGATAAAGAACCAGACGATGCAATGCTGGTGTTAAAAAAGTTAGAAAAGAACGATGAGCAGTTTCCTACAGCTCGAAGAGGAGGTAAATGGGGAATATCTGTAAAGGAATACGAAGCTGACAACTCGGTCAAAACTCAGATTGCATACCTCATTAAGATAGTTGAAAATCTACAGCGGAAAGATTCTAAAGTTGTATTTTCTGCCGAAGAGGTGTGTGAAACCTGTAGCGGAAACCATAGTACAGAAGAGTATCCCTTACAGCTGGAAGAAGTGTTGTATGTTGGAAACTATAACAGGAATAAAACCTATGACTCCAACAACTACAATCCAAACTGGAGGAAGGACCCCAAATTTTCCTGGAGTAAACCTAACAATGTATTGAACCCTCCAGTCAAGAATAACCAGAACCAAGGAGGTCCTAGGATTCTGTCACGACAGCAACCACAGCAGCAGCCACAACAGCAGCCAGCAGCCACAACGAGCATATTGGAACAGACCCTGGCCACGTTCATGTCTCAAACAGCAGCATATATGGCAAACATGGATCACTTTGTCAGGAAAACCAAATCCTTCACGGATAAGACAAAGATGAGAATGAAAAACCATGAGGCTACCTTAAAATCCTTAGAGACACGGATGGGCCAGGTTTCACAGTTCATAAACCCAAGGCAGAATGGAGGATTCCCTAGTGATACTAAGGTCACTAGAAAACTCACACATGAGCAGTGCAAAGCCATTACAACGAGGAGTGAGAAACAACTACAAGGGCCGATAATAAAAGAAACATCGAGTAAGGAACCGACCCAACAGACACCTGCCGTGAACATTACCCCGGTAGAAGAAAAACAGTCTGTTGTCGTCACACCTGCCACGACAGTAGAAGAAACAGAGGAGCAGAAAGAAACTGAAGATCTTGAGCCTTCTCAGATCCGACTTCCATGTGAAGGACGCCTTGAAGATTACCGTCCTCCACCCTCTTTTCCACAGCGGTTAAAGAAACAGAAACAAAAGTACTAGCTTAAGAAAATCTATGATGTTTTTAAGCAAGTAAACATCAACATTCCGCTGTTAGAAGCCATTAAGCAGATGCCTGGTTATGCAAAGTTTCTGAAGGATGCAATGTCCAGGAGGTCCAGACATGGGGAATTTGAAACAGTGATGATGAAAGAAGGATGCATGGCAATCCTACATAAGCGACCACCCTCAAAGAAGAAGGATCCTGGTAGCTTCATCATACCATGCATAATTGGTGATAAGTTTGTGGGTAAGGCACTTTGTGATCTTGGTGCTAGTATTAACCTAATGCCCAAATCTGTATTTCAGAAACTAGGCATTTGTCAAGCGAGGCGCACGACAGTCATGCTACAACTGGCAGACCGCTCTTACGTACAACCGGAAGGAAAGATCGAAGATATCTTGGTAAGAGTGGATAATTTATTTTTCCTGCTGAGTTTCTTGTTTTAGACTGTGAAGCAGATGAAAAAGCACCGATCATCCTGGGGTGATCCTTCCTAGCCACAGGCAGAACAGTGATCGACGTAGAAAAAGGAGAACTGACTATGAGAGTCAATGACCAACAAATAAAGCTCAATGTTCTTCAAGAAATGAAACAAGCTAATGTAGAGGAAGAATGCAAGGCAATTTCTGAAGTAGTCCTAGACCAACCCTACATCAGATTGAACTGTCACGATAGAAAATTTGGTCACTGCCACCGCAGTCACCTTGAAGACTGCCACGACAGCATCGACAACAGTAACCCCTCAGAGATAGATGCATCCGATACTGAAGGTTCTGAGGAGGTGAATTGGATAGGCACACGTCCAGGTAAGTTCTTCGAGCCTTTGAATTATACCTCGAATGAACATGTAATCCAAAAGTCTTGCATTGAACAACCACTTGTTTTAGACCTGAAACCCCTGCTAGGGTAACTTAAATACGTTTTTCTTGGTTTAAATGATATGTTGCCCGTAATCATCTCTTTTAAGTTGATGTAGGAACAGGAACAACAGCTGATCAAAATTCTACAACAGCATAAGAAGGCAATTGGATGGACCATTGCTGATATCCAAGGCATCAGTCCGGCATTGTGCATGCATAATATCCTCTTTGAGGATGACCATAAGCCGACAATTGATGCCCAAAGATGACTGAATGAAGCTATGCGAGAGGTGGTACGAAAAGAAATCATCAAGTGGCTTGATGCTGGAATAATATATGCTATCTCGGATAGCAAGTGGGTGAGCCCGGTGCAATGTGTACCCAAAAAGAGAGGCATAACTGTTGTAACAAACAAGGACAACGAACTAATCCCAACCAAGACTTTGACCAGTTGGAGGGTTTGTATGGACTACCGGAAGCTTAATAAAGCTACCCAGAAGGATCACTTCCCCTTACCCTTTATCGATCAAATGTTAGATAGATTAGCGGGTAAGCCTTACTATTGTTTTCTTGATGGTTACTCAGGTTATAACCAAATAGCAATCGCATCGGAGGACCAAGAGAAAACAACCTTCACATGCCCATACGGCACATACGCCTTTCGAAGAATGCCATTTGGACTTTGCAATGCACCAGCAACCTTTCAACGGTGCATGATGGCAATATTCTCCAACGTGGTGGAGGATTTTCTAGAGATATTCATGGATGACTTTTACATCTTTGGAGACAGTTTTGACAGTTGTTTAGGCAATTTACAGAAGGTGCTCGAAAGATGTGAAGAGGCAAACCTTGTTTTAAACTAGGAAAAATGCCACTTTATGGTGGACGAGAGAATAGTGTTGGGACACAAGGTTAGCTGCCACGGCGTAGAGGTAGACAAAGCTAAAATCGAAGTTATTGAAAAACTGCCGCCACCCACCACAGTCAAAGGAATAAGAAGTTTCTTAGAGCATGCAGGGTTTTATCGAAGATTCATTGCCAATTTCTCAAAAATCACTAAACCCCTTTGTCTCATGTTGGAACAGAATCGTGCCTTTGACTTTAACACTGAATGTACTGAAGCATTCAGGACACTGAAGGAAAAGCTGGTAACAGCCCCAATAGTGCAGCCACCCGACTAGAGCTTACCATTCGAGATAATGTGTGCCGCCAGTGATTATGTTGCCGGGGCAGCACTAGGGCAGAGGAAGGAGAAACTCTTCCATGTGATCTACTATGCCAGCAAAACTCTAAATGATGCCCAGATAAATTAAACCACAACAGAGAAGGAGTTACTCGCAGTGGTGTTTGCAATTGACAAGTTCTGACCATATATACTTGGAAAAAAAATGGTGGTCCATACAGATCACTCAGCACTCAAATACCTGTTCACCAAAAAGGATGCCAAGCCAAGATCGATACGTTGGATTTTGCTGCTGCAAGAATTTGACATTGACATCAAGGAAAAAAGGGGACAGAAAACCAAGTAGCAAATCACTTGTCAAGACTAGAGATGGGAAGGAATCAAGAGACCAACATACTGGAAACCTTCTCAGATGAGCAGTTGTTCGCTGCCACCAGCACTGCCGCGACAACCATGGTGGCAGGTAAGCTCCCTAAAACTCCTTGGTATGCTGACATTGTCAATTACATTGTAAGTGCTTTATTACCTCCTGAACTTAATTACCAAGCTAGGAAGAGGTTCCAAAATGATGCAAAACATTATTATTGGGACGAACCTCTTCTCTTTAAGCATTGTGCAGATCAGATCATCAGGAGATGCATACCACATGAGGAATGTTGAGTGTGTAAAAGTTCTATAATTTACCCCCTATTTAACCCATATTTCTGCTGCATTCAAGCATAATTCATTGCATTTAGGTTAGATTTCAGTTATACATCACAAATATATCAAATGGCACAGTTTCTGCTGAAATTGGTTACTTTTGCAGGTAGCTGCTGTAGCAGATAGAGGGCAGTAGAGAAGCAGACGTTGGGCAGTGAAGAAGCAGAGCTGGAACTGGATGTGCAAACAAAGAGGACGATGCTGCCATGGCCGCTGCCGTGGCAGCCAAGGACGAAAATGATAGTGAAGGGAAGAAGTGAAGTGGACCTCGACAGAAAGAGAAAATTAAGCCCATCTGTCGTGGAGCACCCTTATATTTTTCCAAGCCCTAGATCAGAATGAAAGCCAAGCCCAAGGTTCAAGGAAGAAACTCCAAGCAAGAAGTAAGGACGAATTAAAGACTTATGCTCTGAAGATTCAGTCTTTAATAGAGTTGTACTTTAATTTAAATTTGTATTCTTGCCATATAAGAAAACTTGAACCCAAGGCCTATATAAAGGCATGTAATTCGACCTAGGGGAGGACATCACCATATTCTCTAGCCTTCTTCCCAAAACCCTAGCCGTTTTCCCTTCCTCAACATGTTCTAAACCTCCCCTAGGGCTAAGGGTTGATTTGTAAAGTAGTTGCAAGGATTGCATTTGTTTTAGGAATTTTTCTGTTCAATAAAATTACTTCAAGTTTGCTTATTCTGGTTTTCAACATCTTACAAGAGTATCGGGAGAGTATTGTGAGATTACTCATTTACTTAATATCGGGAGAGTTAAGTATACGAAAGGAATAAGTACGAGTTCTCCAGTTTTTGGTTGAACTATCTCGGACCTAGGGATAGGACGAGGTTAAGTGGCTAAGGAAGAATTCAACAACTTCAGTGTTCATCCTTCGATTCACGCCGGGAGGTATCATCAAAGACGTGTTCATCGACAGACTTGGACCTAGGGATAGGCCAAGGCACAACAGGGATTCTTGCCAAGCTTGAAGTACAGAGTTGTGTGATCGTTGCCACGACTAACAACAGACCGCTGCCGTGACAGGTGCTGTCGTGACAGGCGCGACGACAGAACAGATATTCCTAGACTTTGCAACACCTACACTTTTGAGCAATTCAATACCGACCCATTCTTTCTATCTTGATTTCTTTACTCTTAATTTCCAGCACTCTTTATTATTTAGTGACAAACATATTAAACTATTCTTTTTCCTCTCGTGCAGTAATTCAAGGTGAAGCTATTTGTAACACCCGTGTTTTGGGCCTAGGAGTTAACCGGGTTTATAGTTCGAGTCGGTAAAAATTTAATTAAATAAATTCAACCTTATTTTGGATCTAATTGAGCTTTGGAATAAAAGGGAAGGACCTATGTTGTAATTTTACCCAAGGCTTTTCAAAAAGCTAGACAACCTTTAATTAAAAGCAGAAAATTGTCTTCTCTCTCTCCACTCCCCCTTTTCTTCCCAACGTCAAACCCCCTTCTAAACCTCTCCAAACTTGGTTCACTATTCCATTCATTTTCTTCCTCAATCCAAGACGTTTTTCGAAGGTAATTATGTTTTCTAACTCTCCTCTTCAACCTCTATCTAACCATGGTCTTGGATTTCAAAAACATTGGGTTTTGAAAATTAGGGTTCTTATGAAATTTGGGGTTTTTGATGGGGCTTTTTAATTTGTTTTGTTAAATCATGTTGGGGGTTTGCTTAAGCATGATGAAATACATCATATACTCTAATTTGGTTGAGTTTTGATAAAAATTCGTAGTATGGTCTTAGGGCTAGATTTAAGGTTGTAAAACTTGAGTTTTTGGTAAAATTTATGTTGTAAATGAAGGGCTGTTGGTCTACCTATGGTATGAGAGTGTTTTGGGATGATTTGGAAGCCATTTGGATGTTTGGAAATTGGTTTTTCAGCAAGTCTTTAGGGGAGCACGAAAATGGGATTTTTAGAGATGTTATGTGGTTTGGAAATCGTGGAATTTGGGTTGTGTTAGCAAGTATGTTGATGTTTGAGTTTAGCATTGAATTGGGAAGTAATATGTATGTTTTGTTTGGCTAGAAGCAAGAGGAAACGTGGAAGAGGCTTTGGGACCGAATCCGGGTGCGTAGGAGGATTGTTCGATTTGCTAAGGAAGGGTGGTGAGTGATTTCAAACTTGTTTTAATGTGTGGTTCGAGTGTGCTTAGTGTGTGAGAGAAATGTGCTTGGTAGGCCATTTCCATTTAATTCATGTTGTTGATTTTAGCTTTTGATTTCCTTTGAATGCTTGTGTTGGCCTATCTATGCTCTTGAGAAATGTGGTTAAGTTATGCACGTATGTCATGATATGTATATGTATGTGATGAGCATGAATGTGGTTGACGATGTATATATATGATGTGGTTATGATAATTGGCACTAAATAATTACCGGTTGTAAATGATCGATCATTAGGATAGTGTGCACACAAATTGAGTCAAAACGTACGTGGCCTTGATGGCGTTAAGTCATCAAGGAGGAGTACGGTGATGTAGCATTCCACCGGAAGCTTATTATATTTCTACGGGATGATGAGTGGAATCCCATCCGTAGGGCATGTGGCGATGAGTGGAATCCCGCACGTGCAAGGTCCGGTGATGAGTGGAATCCCACCGAGGTAAAGTGTTGTCAAGGTTTAAATCCGCACAATCGGAGTAATTAAAGTGGCCAATTAACTTGTTCATGTATTGTGATATATGTTGGTGACATGTGATTGAGGCATATGGTGTTGTTGCATGATGATCTATATTGATGTGTAATCTTGCTAGGATTGAGAGACCATATATGCCACTTGAAAGACTAGCTAAGTCTACTTGTTTATATGCAATGCTTGATATGTGTGAGACTAGGGTTAACATGCTTGAACCCTGCATTGTTGTTGTTTTTCGTTTTAGAGCACCCTCACTAAGCTTATAGCTTACGCTCTCAATGTTCAACAATGCAGATCATTAGCGTGGTGTTAGCTCGAGGCAAGGCAAGAAGGGCTTCCAAGCTTGTAGCTCAAGTATGGTTATCGATTTTGTAATAGCTAGCAATGTGGCAAGGGTCTTTGTATGAGCATGTGTGACTCATTTGTTTGATGTTGTTTTGGATTAATCATGGGTTGTAAGCATGTTATACTATGATGAGTGTTTGATGTTCGATGGCATGTTTGAGAATGTTTAGGTTGCATAGTGTATGAGCGCAAACCTTTCAAGATGTCTTGTTCCTTTTAAGGTCTTTGTGTTCTTGAATATGCCAATATTGCATGAATTGCTCCTTAAGTAGAATGCCATGTATGAATGCTTAAATCCATGTTTGTTTGACTTCCTTGGCTTAAATATGTATGCTCTCATGGTTGGCTTGCCTTAGGGATTGATGATAGTGTGTTGGTTGAAGTGTTAGAGGGATTTAGGGGCCTCCTTGTGCTCTAAATCAGCTCAAACCTGCAGATTCGTAGCTGGGGTATCGATACCGTTGATCTGGTATCGATACTGCCCTGTGGTTTCAGGCCTCGTGTATCGATACTCGAGGGGAGTATCGATACCTTTTTGGCCACTGGAGCCACTGTCGATTCCAGTATCGATACTGGCCTCTAGGGTATCGATACCGTTGGCTTGGCTTTGACCGTGGGAAGTCAACTTTAGGGGAGGGTATCGATACCCTCATTTGGGTATCGATACTGTCTCCTCAGGTTGACCAAACCCTGTTGATCTAGTCAAAGGGGTATCGATACCCCCTTAAGGGTATCGATACCGCCTGCAGGTTAACTTTAAAAATGAGCTTTTAAATGTTAGTTGGGGTTCGTTTGATTGCTTAGTAAATATCGTTCCGCTGTATGGTCACTTAGGATGAAATTTCCATCTAGACAAGATTAAAATGAAAAAAAAACAATATAGGGTTGCTAACCGAGGGAGAGTTCCTTAGGGAGTTTTCACTCGGTTTTCCCCGTGTAGCTCACTCGGACCGGTCATCCGGCCAGACCGAGACGAGGGGGTTACATTTGTTGGTATCAGAGCCTGAGGTTACCGAGACCTCGGGCAGGTAAGCGAGGTAAGATTAATGTGTTAAATGCTTGTGTTGTTCGATGCATGTTTTGCCATGAATCCTTGATGCTTGATTGATCGTATGATGTTTTGAATGCATGAATGGTCGTGTCTCGTGTGAGTGTGTGCCCATTGCTACTACTACTTAATTTAAAAAGAGATTTTTGAAAGAGGAATACTTGAGCACTATTGGACCCTTGCTTTGGCTAACATAATCCTATTTGTTTCTTGTTGTAGTTTATACCTTGCTAGTTGAACCATGAGACCACGTGGGAGGCCTAGGATGGTTCGACCAGAACCACGGGCAGAGGCTCCGAGAGATGAGCCAGTTGTGAGAGTTGAGGCTCAAGTGGGAGAGCCAGTGGTTGGAGTTGGAGCTCCTCCACCACCTCCACCACCACCACCTCCTCCGCCGGGAGTGGGAGGCGAGGCCGGGTCCGAAGGAATGGGACCACAAGGAGGCCAGGGTGGCCAAGGTGGCCAAGGACCGGCTGGGATAGACTTAGCTCCGTTGGTTCAGGCAATAGCCGGAGCATTCCAGGCTGCAGTAGCTGGAGGTCAGGCAGCTCATCATCAGGGTGAGGGCACTGGTTTGCCATTAGAGAGACTTCGGGGCCTTGGGGCCGAAGAGTTTAGAGGTGCTACTCCGGAGAGGTCAGAGATGTGGTTTGAGAAGACCGTCCGTATCCTTGCTCAGATGGGGTGTACTGGTGATCGTAAGTTGGGTTGTGTTGAGTCCTTGCTACAGGGTGATGCCTACACCTGGTGGGTCACCGTTACTTCGGGGATGGATGAGACCGAGATCACTTGGGAGTTCTTTGAGACAGCTTTCCGGAAGAAGTATCTGGGTCCGCGATACCTCGATGAGAGGAAGAGAGAGTTTATGGCACTACTTCAGGGGAGTATGTCTGTGACCGATTATGAGATCAGATTTGTTAGACTGAGTCAGTATGCACCCGAGCTTGTACCTACTGAGGTGGAGCGTTGTAACCGTTTCCGTTATGGGCTGAATGAAGAAATCAAGACTTATACTCTAGCTTCAGACTACACTGATTTTGATGTCTTGGTCTCGAGGGCCAAGGACTTGGAGCACAGTTTGAGTTTGACCAGGCGGTCAGGTGGATCTAGTTCGGGAAAAAGGTCCAGCAACTTCGATAGAGGTGATGCCAAGAGGCATCGGGACAACCGGCATCAGTTTGATCATAGGCGTGGTGGCGGTAACCACGGTAGGGGCCATCAGGGTCAGAGAGCTGGAGGGAAGTTGCCCACATGTGCTACTTGCGGGAGGAACCACACCGGTGAGTGTTGGGGGAACTACCATTCTTGTTGGAGTTGTGGTGCTAGAGACCACATTAGACGTGACTGTCCACATCAGGTGGGACAGGCACCAGCTCAGGCTCCTGCTAGAGCCAATGACTTTCAGAGAGGCCGCGGGCGCGGTAGAGGTAATTTCCAGCCAAGGAACGATGGTCAGAGAAACTTAGCTCATGTAGTTGCGGTCCAGCCGGAGGGCGGAGGACAGGCTAGGGTTTACGCTCAGCGCGGGGAGCAGCATGACACCGATGTGATCGCAGGTAACTTCTCGATACAGTCTTTGGGTTTGCTTTCTTTGATTGACTCTGGGTCTACACATTCCTACATATTGAGTGAGCATGCACAGTCCTTGAAATTGCCTTGTGAGTTGTTAGAGGTAGGAGTTAGTGTTACTAGTTCTTTTGGGGACACGGTAATGGTTAGGAAGATGTATCGAAGGTGTCCGTTGATGGTTCAGGGGCATGTATTTCCTGTGGATATGATGGAACTTCCTTTCTATGGCTTTGATGTGATTCTGGGTATGGATTGGCTCACGGAGCATAGAGCTAGGATAGATTTTGAAACTAAGCGGATTTCTTTGAAGCTCACAGATGATTATGAGATTGTTGTGGTGGGTGAGAATGTGAAGTTCTTATCCAATGTGGTTTCAGTGTTAGAGGCTAAGAGATTAGTTGAGTTAGGGTGTGAAGCATACTTAGCGTATGTGATGAACCCTAACATGAGTGAGGTTAGACCTCAAGACATCCGGACAGTATGTGATTTTCCTAGTGTGTTTCCGGAAGAAT
The DNA here is from genome assembly GCA_030270665.1 of Hibiscus trionum. Classification (NCBI taxonomy): domain Eukaryota; kingdom Viridiplantae; phylum Streptophyta; class Magnoliopsida; order Malvales; family Malvaceae; genus Hibiscus; species Hibiscus trionum. The sequence continues at coordinate 89,724,401 of BSYR01000010.1, read as the reverse complement.
TGCCAGGGTTACCACCGGACAGAGAGGTAGAGTTCAGCATTGAGACTTATTCTGATTCAGCTCCTGTTTCGATTGCTCCGTATCGTATGGCACCGAAAGAATTGAAAGAGTTGAAGACTCAGTTGCAAGAATTGACAGATAGAGGCTTTATTAGGCCTAGTTCTTCACCTTGGGGTGCACCAGTATTGTTCGTGAAGAAGAAGGATGGAAGTATGAGAATGTGCATAGATTATAGGCAGTTAAATCAGTTGACAGTGAAGAACAAATATCCGTTGCCTAGAATCGATGACTTGTTTGATCAGTTGAGAGGAGCATCGGTCTTTTTGAAGATTGATTTGAGATCAGGTTACTACCAGCTAAAGGTTAGAGAGGTTGATGTACCGAAGACGGCCTTTAGGACTAGATACGGTCATTATGAGTTTTTAGTCATGCCATTTGGGTTGACTAATGCACCGGCAGCTTTCATGGACATGATGAATAGAATCTTCCACCAGTATCTAGATCAGTTTGTAGTTGTGTTTATTGATGACATTTTGGTGTACTCGCGAACTGAAGAAGACCATGACCGACACTTGAGACTTGTTTTGAAGACTTTGCTAGATCATCAGTTGTATGCGAAGCTCAGCAAGTGTGAATTCTGGATCCGAGAGGTAGTCTTCTTAGGACATGTAGTGTCAGCTGAAGGCATTAGAGTTGATCCGAAAAAGATTGAAGCCATTGTTGAGTGGAAGCAACCGAAGTCTGTGACAGAGGTACGTAGCTTCCTAGGTTTAGCCGGATACTATAGGAGGTTTGTAGAGGGTTTCTCTAAGCTAGCCGCTCCATTGACACAGTTACTTCAGAAGAGTGTTCAGTTTGAGTGGACAGATGCAAGACAGAGATCCTTTGAGAAATTGAAAGAAGCTTTGACTCAAGCTCCGATTTTGATTCAGCCTGAGTCCGGGAAGGACTATGTGATTTATAGTGATGCCTCGTATGTAGGGTTAGGATGTGTTTTGATGCAAGACCGAAGAGTTGTGGCTTATGCCTCAAGACAGTTGAAGACCCATGAGCGCAACTATCCGACCCATGACATAGAGTTAGCTGCAGTTGTGTTTGCTCTGAAGATTTGGAGGCACTATTTGTATGGTGAGAAATGCACAGTATACACCGACCACAAGAGTTTGAAGTACATTATGACTCAGCGAGATTTGAATCTCAGACAGCGTAGGTGGTTAGAGCTACTAAAGGACTATGATCTTACTATTGAGTACCATCCGGGTAAGGCCAATGTAGTGGCTGATGCATTGAGTAGGAAGGTGGTCGTGGACTTGAGAGCTATGTTTGCTAGATTGAGTTTGTCCGAAGATGGTGGCTTAGTAGCCGAGCTTCAGGTTAGACCTACTCTAGGTCATATGATTCGAGAGAAACAGCTCTTAGATAGATCTTTGGCACCTCACGTGCAAGATATAGCCGAAGGTAGATCTTCAGACTACAGTTTCAGTTCCGATGGGGTCTTATGTTTCAAAGACAGAATAGTTGTGCCTGAAGACAGTGATTTGAGACGGACGATCTTGACTGAAGCCCACAGTAGTCCGTTTGCTATGCATCCAGGAAGTACGAAGATGTACCGTGATTTGAAGAATGAGTACTTTTGGGTTGGCTTGAAGAGAGATGTAGCCGACTTTGTGAATAAGTGCCTAGTGTGTCAGAGAGTGAAGGCGGAACATCAGGTTCCCTCAGGTTTGTTACAGCCGTTGAGAATTCCGGAATGGAAATGGGAGAACATCACCATGGATTTTGTTTCGGGTTTGCCTTTGACTCCTACGAAGAAGAACTCAGTTTGGGTGATAGTAGACCGTTTTACGAAGTGTGCTCACTTCTTGGCAGTCAACACTACTTACACTTTAGATAGATTGGCCGATTTGTACATTGGTGAGATTGTGAGGTTACATGGTGTGCCGAAGTCCATTGTATCAGATAGAGATCCGCGGTTTACTTCTAGATTTTGGGAGAGTCTGCATACCGCTTTGGGTACCCGTTTGAATTTCAGCACTTCTTATCATCCTCAGTCAGATGGTCAGTCAGAGAGGGTTATTCAGATCTTAGAGGATATGCTGCGATGTTGTATCATTGACTTTCAGGGTACTTGGGAGAAGCATTTGCCTCTAGTAGAGTTTGCGTACAATAACAGTTTTCAGTCGAGCATTCAGATGGCTCCGTATGAGGCCTTGTATGGCCGGAAGTGTAGAACTCCAGTGTGTTGGGCCGAAGTAGGACAGAAATTGTTACCTATGCCGGATTTGCTCAAGGGGACAACCGAAAAGGTAAAATTGATTTGCGACCGTTTGAAGGCTGCTTCGGATAGGCAGAAGTCCTATGCCGATTTGAAGAGGAAGGAAGTTGAGTTCTCAGTGGGTGAGAAGGTATTCTTGAAAGTGTCTCCGTGGAAGAAAGTGATGAGATTTGGCCGAAAAGGGAAATTGAGTCCGAGGTACATAGGACCGTATGAGATTGTGAAAAGGGTTGGTCCCGTTGCTTATCAGTTGCGTTTTCCATCCGAGCTTGAGAAGATACATGATGTGTTTCATGTGTCGATGCTTCGTAAGTATAGGTCCGATCCATCACATGTTATGCCCGTAGAAGAAATTGAATTGAATCCGGATTTGACTTATGAAGAAGAGCCAGTGGAGATCTTAGCTTCTGACAGTAAAGTGTTGAGGGGTAGATCAATTGAGCTAGTAAAGGTGCGGTGGCAACGTGGAGGTGTGGACGAGGCCACTTGGGAGAGGAAGGAGGATATGGAAAAGCAGTTTCCGTATCTCTTTCAGTCAGGTAATTTCGGGGACGAAATTTCTTAAGTGGGAGAGAGTTGTAACACCCGTGTTTTGGGCCTAGGAGTTAACCGGGTTTATAGTTCGAGTCGGTAAAAATTTAATTAAATAAATTCAACCTTATTTTGGATCTAATTGAGCTTTGGAATAAAAGGGAAGGACCTATGTTGTAATTTTACCCAAGGCTTTTCAAAAAGCTAGACAACCTTTAATTAAAAGCAGAAAATTGTCTTCTCTCTCTCCACTCCCCCTTTTCTTCCCAACGTCAAACCCCCTTCTAAACCTCTCCAAACTTGGTTCACTATTCCATTCATTTTCTTCCTCAATCCAAGACGTTTTTCGAAGGTAATTATGTTTTCTAACTCTCCTCTTCAACCTCTATCTAACCATGGTCTTGGATTTCAAAAACATTGGGTTTTGAAAATTAGGGTTCTTATGAAATTTGGGGTTTTTGATGGGGCTTTTTAATTTGTTTTGTTAAATCATGTTGGGGGTTTGCTTAAGCATGATGAAATACATCATATACTCTAATTTGGTTGAGTTTTGATAAAAATTCGTAGTATGGTCTTAGGGCTAGATTTAAGGTTGTAAAACTTGAGTTTTTGGTAAAATTTATGTTGTAAATGAAGGGCTGTTGGTCTACCTATGGTATGAGAGTGTTTTGGGATGATTTGGAAGCCATTTGGATGTTTGGAAATTGGTTTTTCAGCAAGTCTTTAGGGGAGCACGAAAATGGGATTTTTAGAGATGTTATGTGGTTTGGAAATCGTGGAATTTGGGTTGTGTTAGCAAGTATGTTGATGTTTGAGTTTAGCATTGAATTGGGAAGTAATATGTATGTTTTGTTTGGTTAGAAGCAAGAGGAAACGTGGAAGAGGCTTTGGGACCGAATCCGGGTGCGTAGGAGGATTGTTCGATTTGCTAAGGAAGGGCGGTGAGTGATTTCAAACTTGTTTTAATGTGTGGTTCGAGTGTGCTTAGTGTGTGAGAGAAATGTGCTTGGTAGGCCATTTCCATTTAATTCATGTTGTTGATTTTAGCTTTTGATTTCCTTTGAATGCTTGTGTTGGCCTATCTATGCTCTTGAGAAATGTGGTTAAGTTATGCACGTATGTCATGATATGTATATGTATGTGATGAGCATGAATGTGGTTGACGATGTATATATATGATGTGGTTATGATAATTGGCACTAAATAATTACCGGTTGTAAATGATCGATCATTAGGATAGTGTGCACACAAATTGAGTCAAAACGTACGTGGCCTTGATGGCGTTAAGTCATCAAGGAGGAGTACGGTGATGTAGCATTCCACCGGAAGCTTATTATATTTCTACGGGATGATGAGTGGAATCCCATCCGTAGGGCATGTGGCGATGAGTGGAATCCCGCACGTGCAAGGTCCGGTGATGAGTGGAATCCCACCGAGGTAAAGTGTTGTCAAGGTTTAAATCCGCACAATCGGAGTAATTAAAGTGGCCAATTAACTTGTTCATGTATTGTGATATATGTTGGTGACATGTGATTGAGGCATATGGTGTTGTTGCATGATGATCTATATTGATGTGTAATCTTGCTAGGATTGAGAGACCATATATGCCACTTAAAAGACTAGCTAAGTCTACTTGTTTATATGCAATGCTTGATATGTGTGAGACTAGGGTTAACATGCTTGAACCCTGCATTGTTGTTGTTTTTCGTTTTAGAGCACCCTCACTAAGCTTATAGCTTACGCTCTCAATGTTCAACAATGCAGATCATTAGCGTGGTGTTAGCTCGAGGCAAGGCAAGAAGGGCTTCCAAGCTTGTAGCTCAAGTATGGTTATCGATTTTGTAATAGCTAGCAATGTGGCAAGGGTCTTTGTATGAGCATGTGTGACTCATTTGTTTGATGTTGTTTTGGATTAATCATGGGTTGTAAGCATGTTATACTATGATGAGTGTTTGATGTTCGATGGCATGTTTGAGAATGTTTAGGTTGCATAGTGTATGAGCGCAAACCTTTCAAGATGTCTTGTTCCTTTTAAGGTCTTTGTGTTCTTGAATATGCCAATATTGCATGAATTGCTCCTTAAGTAGAATGCCATGTATGAATGCTTAAATCCATGTTTGTTTGACTTCCTTGGCTTAAATATGTATGCTCTCATGGTTGGCTTGCCTTAGGGATTGATGATAGTGTGTTGGTTGAAGTGTTAGAGGGATTTAGGGGCCTCCTTGTGCTCTAAATCAGCTCAAACCTGCAGATTCGTAGCTGGGGTATCGATACCGTTGATCTGGTATCGATACTGCCCTGTGGTTTCAGGCCTCGTGTATCGATACTCGAGGGGAGTATCGATACCTTTTTGGCCACTGGAGCCACTGTCGATTCCAGTATCGATACTGGCCTCTAGGGTATCGATACCGCTGGCTTGGCTTTGACCGTGGGAAGTCAACTTTAGGGGAGGGTATCGATACCCTCATTTGGGTATCGATACTGTCTCCTCAGGTTGACCAAACCCTGTTGATCTAGTCAAAGGGGTATCGATACCCCCTTAAGGGTATCGATACCGCCTGCAGGTTAACTTTAAAAATGAGCTTTTAAATGTTAGTTGGGGTTCGTTTGATTGCTTAGTAAATATCGTTCCGCTGTATGGTCACTTAGGATGAAATTTCCATCTAGACAAGATTAAAATGAAAAAAAACAATATAGGGTTGCTAACCGAGGGAGAGTTCCTTAGGGAGTTTTCACTCGGTTTTCCCCGTGTAGCTCACTCGGACCGGTCATCCGGCCAGACCGGGACGAGGGGGTTACATTTGTTGGTATCAGAGCCTGAGGTTACCGAGACCTCGGGCAGGTAAGCGAGGTAAGATTAATGTGTTAAATGCTTGTGTTGTTCGATGCATGTTTTGCCATGAATCCTTGATGCTTGATTGATCGTATGATGTTTTGAATGCATGAATGGTCGTGTCTCGTGTGAGTGTGTGCCCATTGCTACTACTACTTAATTTAAAAAGAGATTTTTGAAAGAGGAATACTTGAACACTATTGGACCCTTGCTTTGGCTAACATAATCCTATTTGTTTCTTGTTGTAGTTTATACCTTGCTAGTTGAACCATGAGACCACGTGGGAGGCCTAGGATGGTTCGACCGGAACCACGGGCAGAGGCTCCGAGAGATGAGCCAGTTGTGAGAGTTGAGGCTCAAGTGGGAGAGCCAGTGGTTGGAGTTGGAGCTCCTCCACCACCTCCACCACCACCACCTCCTCCGCCGGGAGTGGGAGGCGAGGCCGGGCCCGAAGGAATGGGACCACAAGGAGGCCAGGGTGGCCAAGGTGGCCAAGGACCGGCTGGGATAGACTTAGCTCCGTTGGTTCAGGCAATAGCCGGAGCATTCCAGGCTGCAGTAGCTGGAGGTCAGGCAGCTCATCATCAGGGTGAGGGCACTGGTTTGCCATTAGAGAGACTTCGGGGCCTTGGGGCCGAAGAGTTTAGAGGTGCTACTCCGGAGAGGTCAGAGATGTGGTTTGAGAAGACCGTCTGTATCCTTGCTCAGATGGGGTGTACTGGTGATCGTAAGTTGGGTTGTGTTGAGTCCTTGCTACAGGGTGATGCCTACACCTGGTGGGTCACCGTTACTTCGGGGATGGATGAGACCGAGATCACTTGGGAGTTCTTTGAGACAGCTTTCCGGAAGAAGTATCTGGGTCCGCGATACCTCGATGAGAGGAAGAGAGAGTTTATGGCACTACTTCAGGGGAGTATGTCTGTGACCGATTATGAGATCAGATTTGTTAGACTGAGTCAGTATGCACCCGAGCTTGTACCTACTGAGGTGGAGCGTTGTAACCGTTTCCGTTATGGGCTGAATGAAGAAATCAAGACTTATACTCTAGCTTCAGACTACACTGATTTTGATGTCTTGGTCTCGAGGGCCAAGGACTTGGAGCACAGTTTGAGTTTGACCAGGCGGTCAGGTGGATCTAGTTCGGGAAAAAGGTCCAGCAACTTCGATAGAGGTGATGCCAAGAGGCATCGGGACAACCGGCATCAGTTTGATCATAGGCGTGGTGGCGGTAACCACGGTAGGGGCCATCAGGGTCAGAGAGCTGGAGGGAAGTTGCCCACATGTGCTACTTGCGGGAGGAACCACACCGGTGAGTGTTGGGGGAACTACCATTCTTGTTGGAGTTGTGGTGCTAGAGACCACATTAGACGTGACTGTCCACATCAGGTGGGACAGGCACCAGCTCAGGCTCCTGCTAGAGCCAATGACTTTCAGAGAGGCCGCGGGCGCGGTAGAGGTAATTTCCAGCCAAGGAACGATGGTCAGAGAAACTTAGCTCATGTAGTTGCGGTCCAGCCGGAGGGCGGAGGACAGGCTAGGGTTTACGCTCAGCGCGGGGAGCAGCATGACACCGATGTGATCGCAGGTAACTTCTCGATACAGTCTTTGGGTTTGCTTTCTTTGATTGACTCTGGGTCTACACATTCCTACATATTGAGTGAGCATGCACAGTCCTTGAAATTGCCTTGTGAGTTGTTAGAGGTAGGAGTTAGTGTTACTAGTTCTTTTGGGGACACGGTAATGGTTAGGAAGATGTATCGAAGGTGTCCGTTGATGGTTCAGGGGCATGTATTTCCTGTGGATATGATGGAACTTCCTTTCTATGGCTTTGATGTGATTCTGGGTATGGATTGGCTCACGGAGCATAGAGCTAGGATAGATTTTGAAACTAAGCGGATTTCTTTGAAGCTCACAGATGATTATGAGATTGTTGTGGTGGGTGAGAATGTGAAGTTCTTATCCAATGTGGTTTCAGTGTTAGAGGCTAAGAGATTAGTTGAGTTAGGGTGTGAAGCATACTTAGCGTATGTGATGAACCCTAACATGAGTGAGGTTAGACCTCAAGACATCCGGACAGTATGTGATTTTCCTAGTGTGTTTCCGGAAGAATTGCCAGGGTTACCACCGGACAGAGAGGTAGAGTTCAGCATTGAGACTTATTCTGATTCAGCTCCTGTTTCGATTGCTCCGTATCGTATGGCACCGAAAGAATTGAAAGAGTTGAAGACTCAGTTGCAAGAATTGACAGATAGAGGCTTTATTAGGCCTAGTTCTTCACCTTGGGGTGCACCAGTATTGTTCGTGAAGAAGAAGGATGGAAGTATGAGAATGTGCATAGATTATAGGCAGTTAAATCAGTTGACAGTGAAGAACAAATATCCGTTGCCTAGAATCGATGACTTGTTTGATCAGTTGAGAGGAGCATCGGTCTTTTCGAAGATTGATTTGAGATCAGGTTACTACCAGCTAAAGGTTAGAGAGGTTGATGTACCGAAGACGGCCTTTAGGACTAGATACGGTCATTATGAGTTTTTAGTCATGCCATTTGGGTTGACTAATGCACCGGCAGCTTTCATGGACATGATGAATAGAATCTTCCACCAGTATCTAGATCAGTTTGTAGTTGTGTTTATTGATGACATTTTGGTGTACTCGCGAACTGAAGAAGACCATGACCGACACTTGAGACTTGTTTTGAAGACTTTGCTAGATCATCAGTTGTATGCGAAGCTCAGCAAGTGTGAATTCTGGATCCGAGAGGTAGTCTTCTTAGGACATGTAGTGTCAGCTGAAGGCATTAGAGTTGATCCGAAAAAGATTGAAGCCATTGTTGAGTGGAAGCAACCGAAGTCTGTGACAGAGGTACGTAGCTTCCTAGGTTTAGCCGGATACTATAGGAGGTTTGTAGAGGGTTTCTCTAAGCTAGCCGCTCTATTGACACAGTTACTTCAGAAGAGTGTTCAGTTTGAGTGGACAGATGCAAGACAGAGATCCTTTGAGAAATTGAAAGAAGCTTTGACTCAAGCTCCGATTTTGATTCAGCCTGAGTCCGGGAAGGACTATGTGATTTATAGTGACGCCTCGTATGTAGGGTTAGGATGTGTTTTGATGCAAGACCGAAGAGTTGTGGCTTATGCCTCAAGACAGTTGAAGACCCATGAGCGCAACTATCCGACCCATGACATAGAGTTAGCTGCAGTTGTGTTTGCTCTGAAGATTTGGAGGCACTATTTGTATGGTGAGAAATGCACAGTATACACCGACCACAAGAGTTTGAAGTACATTATGACTCAGCGAGATTTGAATCTCAGACAGCGTAGGTGGTTAGAGCTACTAAAGGACTATGATCTTACTATTGAGTACCATCCGGGTAAGGCCAATGTAGTGGCTGATGCATTGAGTAGGAAGGTGGCCGTGGACTTGAGAGCTATGTTTGCTAGATTGAGTTTGTCCGAAGATGGTGGCTTAGTAGCCGAGCTTCAGGTTAGACCTACTCTAGGTCATATGATTCGAGAGAAACAGCTCTTAGATAGATCTTTGGCACCTCACGTGCAAGATATAGCCGAAGGTAGATCTTCAGACTACAGTTTCAGTTCCGATGGGGTCTTATGTTTCAAAGACAGAATAGTTGTGCCTGAAGACAGTGATTTGAGACGGACGATCTTGACTGAAGCCCACAGTAGTCCGTTTGCTATGCATCCAGGAAGTACGAAGATGTACCGTGATTTGAAGAATGAGTACTTTTGGGTTGGCTTGAAGAGAGATGTAGCCGACTTTGTGAATAAGTGCCTAGTGTGTCAGAGAGTGAAGGCGGAACATCAGGTTCCCTCAGGTTTGTTACAGCCGTTGAGAATTCCGGAATGGAAATGGGAGAACATCACCATGGATTTTGTTTCGGGTTTGCCTTTGACTCCTACGAAGAAGAACTCAGTTTGGGTGATAGTAGACCGTTTTACGAAGTGTGCTCACTTCTTGGCAGTCAACACTACTTACACTTTAGATAGATTGGCCGATTTGTACATTGGTGAGATTGTGAGGTTACATGGTGTGCCGAAGTCCATTGTATCAGATAGAGATCCGCGGTTTACTTCTAGATTTTGGGAGAGTCTGCATACCGCTTTGGGTACCCGTTTGAATTTCAGCACTTCTTATCATCCTCAGTCAGATGGTCAGTCAGAGAGGGTTATTCAGATCTTAGAGGATATGCTGCGATGTTGTATCATTGACTTTCAGGGTACTTGGGAGAAGCATTTGCCTCTAGTAGAGTTTGCGTACAATAACAGTTTTCAGTCGAGCATTCAGATGGCTCCGTATGAGGCCTTGTATGGCCGGAAGTGTAGAACTCCAGTGTGTTGGGCCGAAGTAGGACAGAAATTGTTACCTATGCCGGATTTGCTCAAGGGGACAACCGAAAAGGTAAAATTGATTTGCGACCGTTTGAAGGCTGCTTCGGATAGGCAGAAGTCCTATGCCGATTTGAAGAGGAAGGAAGTTGAGTTCTCAGTGGGTGAGAAGGTATTCTTGAAAGTGTCTCCGTGGAAGAAAGTGATGAGATTTGGCCGAAAAGGGAAATTGAGTCCGAGGTACATAGGACCGTATGAGATTGTGAAAAGGGTTGGTCCCGTTGCTTATCAGTTGCGTTTGCCATCCGAGCTTGAGAAGATACATGATGTGTTTCATGTGTCGATGCTTCGTAAGTATAGGTCCGATCCATCACATGTTATGCCCGTAGAAGAAATTGAATTGAATCCGGATTTGACTTATGAAGAAGAGCCAGTGGAGATCTTAGCTTCTGACAGTAAAGTGTTGAGGGGTAGATCAATTGAGCTAGTAAAGGTGCGGTGGCAACGTGGAGGTGTGGACGAGGCCACTTGGGAGAGGAAGGAGGATATGGAAAAGCAGTTTCCGTATCTCTTTCAGTCAGGTAATTTCGGGGACGAAATTTCTTAAGTGGGAGAGAGTTGTAACACCCGTGTTTTGGGCCTAGGAGTTAACCGGGTTTATAGTTCGAGTCGGTAAAAATTTAATTAAATAAATTCAACCTTATTTTGGATCTAATTGAGCTTTGGAATAAAAGGGAAGGACCTATGTTGTAATTTTACCCAAGGCTTTTCAAAAAGCTAGACAACCTTTAATTAAAAGCAGAAAATTGTCTTCTCTCTCTCCACTCCCCCTTTTCTTCCCAACGTCAAACCCCCTTCTAAACCTCTCCAAACTTGGTTCACTATTCCATTCATTTTCTTCCTCAATCCAAGACGTTTTTCGAAGGTAATTATGTTTTCTAACTCTCCTCTTCAACCTCTATCTAACCATGGTCTTGGATTTCAAAAACATTGGGTTTTGAAAATTAGGGTTCTTATGAAATTTGGGGGTTTTGATGGGGCTTTTTAATTTGTTTTGTTAAATCATGTTGGGGGTTTGCTTAAGCATGATGAAATACATCATATACTCTAATTTGGTTGAGTTTTGATAAAAATTCGTAGTATGGTCTTAGGGCTAGATTTAAGGTTGTAAAACTTGAGTTTTTGGTAAAATTTATGTTGTAAATGAAGGGCTGTTGGTCTACCTATGGTATGAGAGTGTTTTGGGATGATTTGGAAGCCATTTGGATGTTTGGAAATTGGTTTTTCAGCAAGTCTTTAGGGGAGCACGAAAATGGGATTTTTAGAGATGTTATGTGGTTTGGAAATCGTGGAATTTGGGTTATGTTAGCAAGTATGTTGATGTTTGAGTTTAGCATTCAATTGGGAAGTAATATGTATGTTTTGTTTGGTTAGAAGCAAGAGGAAACGTGGAAGAGGCTTTGGGACCGAATCCGGGTGCGTAGGAGGATTGTTCGATTTGCTAAGGAAGGGCGGTGAGTGATTTCAAACTTGTTTTAATGTGTGGTTCGAGTGTGCTTAGTGTGTGAGAGAAATGTGCTTGGTAGGCCATTTCCATTTAATTCATGTTGTTGATTTTAGCTTTTGATTTCCTTTGAATGCTTGTGTTGGCCTATCTATGCTCTTGAGAAATGTGGTTAAGTTATGCACGTATGTCATGATATGTATATGTATGTGATGAGCATGAATGTGGTTGACGATGTATATATATGATGTGGTTATGATAATTGGCACTAAATAATTACCGGTTGTAAATGATCGATCATTAGGATAGTGTGCACACAAATTGAGTCAAAACGTACGTGGCCTTGATGGCGTTAAGTCATCAAGGAGGAGTACGGTGATGTAGCATTCCACCGGAAGCTTATTATATTTCTACGGGATGATGAGTGGAATCCCATCCGTAGGGCATGTGGCGATGAGTGGAATCCCGCACGTGCAAGGTCCGGTGATGAGTGGAATCCCACCGAGGTAAAGTGTTGTCAAGGTTTAAATCCGCACAATCGGAGTAATTAAAGTGGCCAATTAACTTGTTCATGTATTGTGATATATGTTGGTGACATGTGATTGAGGCATATGGTGTTGTTGCATGATGATCTATATTGATGTGTAATCTTGCTAGGATTGAGAGACCATATATGCCACTTGAAAGACTAGCTAAGTCTACTTGTTTATATGCAATGCTTGATATGTGTGAGACTAGGGTTAACATGCTTGAACCCTGCATTGTTGTTGTTTTTCGTTTTAGAGCACCCTCACTAAGCTTATAGCTTACGCTCTCAATGTTCAACAATGCAGATCATTAGCGTGGTGTTAGCTCGAGGCAAGGCAAGAAGGGCTTCCAAGCTTGTAGCTCAAGTATGGTTATCGATTTTGTAATAGCTAGCAATGTGGCAAGGGTCTTTGTATGAGCATGTGTGACTCATTTGTTTGATGTTGTTTTGGATTAATCATGGGTTGTAAGCATGTTATACTATGATGAGTGTTTGATGTTCGATGGCATGTTTGAGAATGTTTAGGTTGCATAGTGTATGAGCGCAAACCTTTCAAGATGTCTTGTTCCTTTTAAGGTCTTTGTGTTCTTGAATATGCCAATATTGCATGAATTGCTCCTTAAGTAGAATGCCATGTATGAATGCTTAAATCCATGTTTGTTTGACTTCCTTGGCTTAAATATGTATGCTCTCATGGTTGGCTTGCCTTAGGGATTGATGATAGTGTGTTGGTTGAAGTGTTAGAGGGATTTAGGGGCCTCTTTGTGCTCTAAATCAGCTCAAACCTGCAGATTCGTAGCTGGGGTATCGATACCGTTGATCTGGTATCGATACTGCCCTGTGGTTTCAGGCCTCGTGTATCGATACTCGAGGGGAGTATCGATACCTTTTTGGCCACTGGAGCCACTGTCGATTCCAGTATCGATACTGGCCTCTAGGGTATCGATACCGTTGGCTTGGCTTTGACCGTGGGAAGTCAACTTTAGGGGAGGGTATCGATACCCTCATTTGGGTATCGATACTGTCTCCTCAGGTTGACCAAACCCTGTTGATCTAGTCAAAGGGGTATCGATACCCCCTTAAGGGTATCGATACCGCCTGCAGGTTAACTTTAAAAATGAGCTTTTAAATGTTAGTTGGGGTTCGTTTGATTGCTTAGTAAATATCGTTCCGCTGTATGGTCACTTAGGATGAAATTTCCATCTAGACAAGATTAAAATGAAAAAAAACAATATAGGGTTGCTAACCGAGGGAGAGTTCCTTAGGGAGTTTTCACTCGGTTTTCCCCGTGTAGCTCACTCGGACCGGTCATCCGGCCAGACCGGGACGAGGGGGTTACACTATTAGCCCAGTCCCTGTGGAGACGATATCCGATACATCCGTATCACTTTACTACTTGTGTCGTGTACACTTGCACTATATTGCGATAGACACTTTTGCACGCAACAAGTTTTTGGCGCCGCTGCCGGGGACTGGCAACATATCTTTACCCTATCTTTTACTGCACTTCCTTTACTTATCTGTTTTTACTCGGATTGTTCAACCTATACCTTTCACAAGGTCTTTTGTTTGCGTATGCACAGATCTCAACAAGGAAAAGAACCAGAGCACCATTTAGATCCTGAAATCGAACGAACATACAATCTCAAGAAAAGAGTACGTTACCTCATTGAAAGGAACGAATACCTAGAGGAACAACTAGAAGCAATGGTGAACGAAAGACGTCAAGAAAGAAGGAACGACCAAGACAATCCCCAGGATAATAATAATCATGTCGGGAATGGAGGAAAAGACCAACCTGCCGATCCTCCTGTCGCTGCCGCACGCTGGTCATGCCGAGACTATATGCTCAATGATCATGTAAAACTAGAAACAACCCTGCCAGATGTAGACGTTGACAACCTTGAGCTGAAACATGTTATGTTCAGCATGATCAACAACGCTGGCCAATTTAGTGGTGCTGCTATAGAGGATGCTAGGGAGCATCTGAAAACGTTCCAGGAAATATGTGGTTCGTTTAGACTACCAGGAGTTAATCCGGAGATACTGAGGCTTCGGTTATTTCCTCATTCATTGAGGGACAGGGCGAAAACTTGGTGGAATAAACTAACGTCGGGTTCAATACGAACTTGGGCAGATTTAACTCGTGAATTTTTGTCTCGTTTTAATCCTTCACACTTATCTGAGCGATTACGTAACGAAATTGCTACTTTTCAACAGGAAGATGACGAGCCAATGCACGAGGCCTGGGACAAATTTACCACTCTTCTGAGGAACTGCCCGATGCATGGATTTCCCGTTTGGAACCAGGTAACTAAGTTTTATAATGCTGCCAATTTACAGACTCGTATGAGAATTGATTCAGCAGCAAATGGACTGCTGTTGGACAAAGATCTAGAAGATGCCATGGCAGTTTTGAAAAATCTGGCGAAGAATGAGGAATAGTTTCCTACAGCAAGAAGAGGGGGTAAACGAGTTCTAGCTGTAAAAGATTATGAAGCCGACAGTTCTTTAAAATCACAGGTGGCATATCTCACTAAGGCAATGAAAAAGCTCTTGAAAGAAGATTCACAGCCTGCCTACTCTGCTGAAGAGGTATGCGAGACTTGTGATGGAAATCACAGCCCAGAAGATTGTCCGATACAGTTAGAAGAAGGGATGTATGTTGGGAACTACAATAAACAGAACTATAATTCCAACAACTACAATCCCAACTGGAGAAAAGATCCCAAGTTTTCTTGGAGTAGCCCCAATAATGCCCTAAATCCTCAAGCACAGAACACTCAGAATCAGGGGGGACCTAGATTAATGACTCGACAGCAACCGCAGCAGCAGCAGCAACAACCACCACCTGCCACGACTAGTATACTGGAACAGACCTTGGCTAAGTTTATGTCTCAAACAGGAACTTACATTGAGAACATGAATCACTTCGTCAAGAAGACTGAGACATTCATGGATAAAACAGAGATGCGGATGACCAACCATGAAGCTACTCTGAAATCATTGGAGACACAGATGGGTCAAGTTTCCCAACATATTAAACCATGGCAGAATGGAGGATTTCCTAGCGATACTGAAAACGCTAGACAACCCACACATGAGCAGTGTAAAGCCATCATTACTAGGAGTGGGAAGAAATTACTAGGGCCAGAGAAGGAAACTAAAATAGTTAAGAAACCAGCCTTGGAGTCAACTGCCGAGAACGCTGCCTTGGCAGATGGCAAGCAGCCTGCTGCCGATGAACCTGTCACGACAGCAGAAGGGACAGAGGAGAAAGACGAAGAATCTAAGCCTCCTCAGATCCGAATGCAGTAGGAAGGACACATTGATGATTACCGTCCCCCACCTCTATTTCCTCAGCGGTTATAGAAATTGAAGCAGGAATCCCAGCTTAAGAAGATCTACGATATTTTTAAGCAGGTCCATATCAATATTCCACTGTTAGATGCCGTTAGGGAAATACCTGGTTATGCCAAATTTTCAAGGATGCCATGTCGAAGAAATCTAGACTTGGGGAATTTGAAACGGTTAAAATGACAGAGGAATGCATGAGTATTCTGCACAAGCATCCACCCCAGAAGCAGAAAGATCCTGGAAGCTTCATCATACCATGCATAATCGGAGACAAATTTGTGGGTAAGGCACTTTGTGATCTTGGTGCTAGTATAAATTTAATGCCCAAATCTTTTTTTCAGAAATTAGCTATTGGACGAGCACGACCCACAACAGTAGTACTGCAGCTGGCAGACCGCTCTTACGTTCATCCAGAAGGAAAAATTGAAGATATTCTGGTAAGAGTAGATAAATTTATTTTTCCTGCTGACTTTCTTGTCTTAGATTGTGAAGCAGATGAAAACGCACCAATCATCATGGGGCGACCCTTCTTAGCCACAGGAAGATCACTGATTGATGTGGAAAAAGGAGAACTCACTATGAGAGTAAACGATCAAGAGATCAAGCTGAACGTTCTCCAGGAAATAAAACATGCTGATGCAGAAGAAGAGTGCAAGGTCATCACTGAAATTACCTTTGAACAACCCTACATCAGGTCGGGCTGCCACGGCATCACAATTGGCCACTGCCTCAGCAGCCATTTAGAAGACTGTCACGACAGCGCCGACGACAGCAGCTCCTCAGAGTCTGATACATCTGATACTGAAGATCAGGAGGAGGTAAATTGGATAGGCAATCGTCCAGGTAAGTTATTCAAGCCCTTAAACTATACCTCGGATGAACATATAGTCCAAAAGCCATCAACTGTAGAGCCCCCTGTTCTAGAACTTAAGCCCCTGCCAGGGCAGCTAAAATATGTTTTCCTTGGTTTAAATGATACGTTGCCCGTAATCATCTCTTCCAAGTTGATGCAGGAACATGAACAGCAGCTGATAGGGATGCTGCAGCAGCACAAAAAGGCTATTGGATGGACGATAGCTGATATCCAAGGCATCAGTCCGGCAGTATGCATGCATAAAATCCTCTTAGAGGATGATCATAAACCGACCATTGATGCACAAAGGCGACTAAACGATGCTATGCGAGAGGTGGTACGTAAGGAGATCATAAAATGGCTAGATGCTGGAATAATCTATGCCATCTCGGATAGCAAGTGGGTGAGCCCGGTGCAGTGCATTCCCAAGAAAGGAGGAATAACCGTGGTAACCAACGAAGAAAACGAGCTAATCTCAACCAGGACTGTGACCGGTTGGAGGGTTTGTATAGACTACTGGAAGCTTAACAAAGTTACCCGGAAAGACCATTTCCCCTTGCCCTTTATTGATCAAATGCTTGATAGATTAGCGGGTAAACCTTACTATTATTTTCTTGACAGTTACTCAGGTTATAATCAAATAGCCATCGCACCGGAAGATCAAGAGAAGACGACGTTCACATGCCCATACGGTACTTATGCTTTTCGGAGGATGCCATTTGGACTGTGCAATGCACCAGCGACCTTTCAAAGGTGCATGGTGGCAATATTCTCTGATATGGTGGAAGACTTCCTGGAGATATTCATGGATGATTTTTTTGTCTTCGAAGACAATTTTGAAAGCTTCCTAGGCAACCTACAAAAAGTGCTCGAAAGATGTGAGAAAGCAAACTTGGTATTGAACTGGGAGAAGTGTCACTTCATGGTGGATGAAGGGATAGTCCTAGGCCATAAAATAAGCTGCCGCGGCATAGAAGTCGACAGAGCCAAGATCGAGGTAATCGAAAACCTGCCGCCACCCACCACAGTCAAGGGAATCAAAAGTTTCTTAGGGCATGCTGGTTTTTATCGAAGATTCATCGCGAACTTTTCGAAGATCACCAAACCCTTATGCCATCTTCTGGAGCAGAACCGTCCCTTCGACTTCAACACTAAATGTACTGAGGCATTTAAGGTTCTGAAAGAAAAACTGGTAACAGCCCCAATAGTACAGCCACCAGATTGAAACTGCCATTCGAGATTATGTGTGATGCTAGTAACTATGCTGTCGGGGCAGCACTTGGGCAGAGGAAAGACAAGCTCTTTCATGTCATATACTATGCCAGCAAAACATTGAACGGCGCCCAAGTAAACTACACCACCACAGAGAAGGAACTATTAGCTGTGGTATTCTCTATTGACAAGTTTCGTTCTTATATACTTGGAACGAAGGTCATAGTCCACACAGACCACTCTGCATTAAAGTATATGTTCACCAAAAAGGATGCAAAGCCTAGATTGATACGTTGGATTCTGCTACTGCAAGAGTTCGACTTGGAGATCAAAGACAAAAAGGGGACAGAGAATCAAGTCGCAGATCACTTGTCAAGGATAGAGAAGGGAAAGAGTCTACCGGCAGACGAGACACACATACTGGAGCGAGGTTTGGTGCTCTTTTCGTTGCCAACCGTCTCTCCTCTTATCTCTCCCTCCAATGATTCTCCATCCTCAGTGCCCGCCTCAAAAGCTAACATTTTTCTATGTTTTTGTTGTCATGCTTCTTTACCGACACTGTTCAATGCTCTATGCCCTCGCGACCAGCACTTTAATAATTTTTTTTAATAATGAAATATTAGACACCTAATTTAAATAAAAAATAAAATGTTCGATAATACTGAAAAAATCCTTTAAACACCTAAAACAAAAATAAAATAGTTTGAACACTTAATTTATAATATAACTAAAAATATATTTATGATTATATAATGTATAGTTGAATTTGAAATAGAACCTAAACCCAAGAAAATTATATCATGGGCATGCCTTACCACATCAATCATGGTCTCATCCAATAAAAACTATCAACTTCACCATTTTTTTCTCCCAGCATTTTTTCTTACCAATGAATCTTCACTATTTCTTTTCATGTCATTTAAAAAACAGTTTTTTTAGTTATTATATTATTGAGTTAATAGCATGGAAAATAGTGATAAAATAAATAATTTTTATTAGATGATACCATGGCTGATACGGTAAACCAGACCTATAATATAATTTTTCCTGAACCGGATATCCGGATTCTAAAATTAATCAACGGTTAAGCAAAAGTAGACTAAAACATACTCATATTATACTGCTCCGATTTGTAACACTAAACAACTTGGTATGAGAAATGGACCAGATCGAACTAACTTAAGCTTGTGTAGTAACTACAAAGTAACCAGTTATTCGATAGTGTGCCTGTGTTATCTTTTTCAAACAATTACATTTTAATACTCTAATAAAGAAAACTGGTGATGACGAAAAATAATTGGAACCCTGGGATTAATTACGAATGGAATATTTTTAAGAAAACTGCGCCCAATAAGAATAGTTGAAGTTAAACCCAAGCAAAACATATATACGTGTTGTATAACATTTTTATTATGTAAATGTATATATTTTAATTCTATTTATTTTATTTAGGGTTTAAATTTAAAATTTAAAATTAAAAATAAAATTATATAGTCTAAATTTTATATGAATTGTATATACAATCTAAAAGCTTTACATCGATTCAACGCCAAGTTAACGCGCTTGCATTAAGATCCATTTAATTATTCACAATATTCGAAACATATCATTTTTATATAGAATGGATAAATGATACCAATTAAATAAATTAAATCATCTTGTAATTACATTTTAAATGGTATCAGTGTATGAATGAGTACATTATACACCATAAAAAACTATATTCATCAATCAATTATTTTATCATGTTAGTGATTTTAAACTTTCGTTCTGCGTTGTTTCTCCACTCAATTTTTTAAGAAGCTTCGCCGAACACCCAACTTTTCTCTCTTTTTGCCCAGTTTTTCATCATTTTTGGTCTTAAACGCTGCTTTTGGAGAAGTTGAAAATGGACGTTCGCTTATAAAATGGACCAAATCGAACGAACTTTAGCTTGTGTAGTAAGTAACATGGTGTCGTTTGCTGGTATCCAGTTATTTGATAGTGTGCATGTGTTATGTTAATTTCCAAGCAATTACATATAGTAATAGAGGAAACTGTTGAGGACGAAAAATAATTGGAACGGTGAGATTATTAATAGAAATTTTTTAAGAAAACTGCGCACAATATGAATATTTGAAGTCAAACTCAAGCAAGTATATATATATATATATATATATGAGCGAAATGAAATTTAAACTACATGAATTTACTTATTTTACTTCCATCTATGTAACCCCCTCGTCCCGGTCTGGTCGGATGACCGGTCCAAGTGGGCCACACGGGGAAAACCGAAGCGAAACCCGTTAAGATTTCCCCTCGGTTAACGACCCAAAAATTTCTTTTTATCTTATCTTGTCTACATGCATAATTAAGACCTATGTGTGGCACAGCAACGGAAGATTTCAAACATTTCAACATACATAGACCGACCAAACCACCAAACAGTTCATTTTAAGGTTTTTCAGCAGGCCGTTTCGAAACGCCCCTAGGGTGTTCCGAAACGCCTTGACTTGGTCAACGGCCCTGGGTCAACCATAA